>OZ018395.1:58126039-59365809 GCA_963969525.1 Ontholestes murinus | reverse complement strand
CATAACAACAAAAGTAACACAATATCTTATGAAAATGCTCATAGTAAAAACGAACAGGAACAAGACGGATTTAAAATGGTTTCTTATAAAAGGAAGCGCCCGAAAAAGAACCTTGTAATTGGAAGTGGTAGCTCATTAAAGACGAACTTAACAGCAGAACCGAAGAAAACCTGGTTATTTGTGAAACGTCTGAACTATAAAACGACTGTTGAAGATCTTAAAGAACATATTAAATCAATTATAAACTGTAATTTTTTTACGTGCGAGAAAATTAATACAAAAACATCTCAGACGGCATTTAAGATAGGCGCGGATTATAAGTATCACGAACAATTAATAAGCCCAGGTAACTGGCCTAACGGTGTGATACTAAATAGGTATATTTTTAGATGGGGAGGCCAGGGAGATAATATCAAGTAGTCAACCTAAATATAATTCAATTAATAATACATTTGATTTATTGTTTTTAAATATTCAATGTATCAGAAATAAAATCAATGAAATTGAGGCATTTTTAGTTGAAAATAGATATAGATATTATTACCTTTGTTTTAGTGAACATTGGTTAAAAAATGAGGAAATACCTTCATTCACAATCAATAAATATAATGTTGCTTCACATTTTACGCGTAAAACGCATATCCATGGTGGAGTTGAAAATAGATATAGATATTATTACCTTTGTTTTAGTGAACATTGGTTAAAAAATGAGGAAATACCTTCATTCACAATCAATAAATATAATGTTGCTTCACATTTTACGCGTAAAACGCATATCCATGGTATATCAAATAAAACACTTGAATACCTAAATAATCTATCCAATGAAATTCACTGTGAAATCGCTGCATCGTTCATTCCATGCCATAATTTAATAATAATAACCATCTATCGTTCGCCCTTAGGAGATTTTATTGAATTTATAAATACAATTGCATGCCTCCTTGATATGTTAGATTTAAGTAAAAATATAATTGTGGGGGGCGATTTCAATTTAAAATTTAATAGAAATGACAATAACGCTACAACCTTGTGTGATTTATTTACTTCATATGGTCTTACAAGTAGAGTTGATTTTAATACCAGAGGTAATAACTGCCTAGACAATATTTTCTCTAACATTGACGAGTCAGATATGGAGGTGAAGCCAATTGACATAGGCATCTCTGACCATATTGGTATACACGTCAGTAAACAAATAACAGCAGTAAGCTCTAATAAGACAAAGTACAAAATTAGACCCTTCACTGAAGCAGGTTATTGCAAACTCCATTTCTACTTGTCTAACACAGACTGGAATTATACTTTTAACAACGGGGGCGAAGTTGAGACTGCATTTAATAATTTTTTACAGACGCTCGAAACTCTCATATTAAAATCTTTCCCTGAAAAATTTCCTAGAACTAGAAACGATATTAGCTGGTATAACCACAATCTTCATAAAATGCGCGAAACACTAATGTTATTAAGAGATGCTAGTCTGCAATATCCTGATGTATTACCTCAATACAAAATATATAAAAATAAATATAGTATTGCTATAAAAGAGGCTAAACTTTCAGCTAATGAAAAGTTCATTAAGGATTCTAGCAATCAGTCAAAGGCTATGTGGTCCTTAATAAAAAGTAAAAACAAAAAACAACGTGATATTAACTGTGACATAGAAGCAGATACATTTAATACCTTTTTTCATGAAATTGCAGACAATATCATTGACAATCTACCGAAATCTAATATTTCTCCTGCTGTATTACTATCCAAGTTAAATACTTCCATCACGTCTCCCTTTGAATTTAAGGAAGTTAGCGAAACTACAGTTAGAGACGTAATACATAAGCTGCGCACAACGAATACTCGGGATATTTATGGGATGTCGACTAAACTACTTAAAAAAATAGTCAATTTAATAATAAGTCCTTTAACAAAATTGATAAATTCTTGTATATTGCATGGTATTTTTCCAAGGTGTCTTCAACAAGCAATTATTATACCAGTACTTAAAAAAGGGCAAAGTACAGATTTAAATAACTATAGGCCAATTTCTCTGCTACCTGTTATTTCGAAAGTGCTAGAGACAATTATATACCGCCAAATTGTATCATTCCTAGACAACAATAATATTATTAATAGCAATCAATATGGCTTCCGTAAGGGTAAATCAACCAGGGACGCAATCATTACTTTTACTGAAGAAATATATAAAGAATTTGAATCTGGAGGGTATTCAGTTGCAAGTTTTATGGATCTCAGTAAGGCATTTGATTGCGTTTCTCATGATGTCCTTCTACAGAAGTTGTATTTTTATAACTTCAACCCTAAAAGCTGTCGACTAATCAATTCGTATCTTGCAAAAAGGAGCCAACGAGTACAGTATAACAATTGTAAATCTAAAGAGCTACCACTGCTCCATGGTGTGCCACAGGGATCCATTTTGGGCCCCTTGTTGTTTTTAATTTATATAAATGATTTACCGTGCCAGCTGACTGGGTCATCTATTATATTATTTGCGGATGATACAACAATTAAAAGTTCCTCTAGACAGGAACAAGTAGCAAGGGAAAAAAACTGTACAGCTGTAAATTATGCAACAAACTGGTTTACATCTAATAAATTACTAGTGAATCCGGAAAAATCCACCTTTATAAACTTTAATTTAAAATCAAATGTTATTGATGAAAATACAAGATTTTTGGGTCTTTGGTTAGACTCAAAATTAACATGGCAGCAACATAGAACTGAAATTTCAAAAAAATTAACAAGCAACATCTATTCACTAAGACGTCTAAAAAATGAACTACCTCGAAATGCTCTAAGAACTGCTTATTTTTCCCTACTGCAGAGTCATTTAAATTATTGCTTACTGGTGTGGGGTCACTCAAGTATTTCTACTAGGCTCTTTGTTCTTCAGCGACGTGCTGTGAGAATAATCGCGTCATTGGGATACAGAGATGATTGCCGTCCCGCCTTCATAGAATTAAAAATCCTTACATTACCATACCTGTACATATTTGATTGTTTACTTTACGTTCATGAAAATTTCACTGAATACACAAAACAAGAGCAAATACACAGCTACAATACCAGAGCAGGTGATCTGATACGTCCAATACGATTACGCTTAACCAAGTCTAAAAATGGTGTAAATTACTATGGGCCTAAATTATATAATGCATTGCCTAGCGATATTAAATCTCTCCCTATAAAAACATTTAAAATAGTAATTAAGCAATATTTAATAAAAAAGTGTTTTTATACAATAGACGAGTATCTATGTAATAATTTTAATGATTTTATTCCTAATTAATTTTTATTATTTATTTATAATTCTCAATTCTTATATATGCTATTTAAGATTTTAGCACAAAACTATTTTAATAAAAGGTTGTGAACTGGTGTTGTTGCCAAATTTATGTTATTGCTAAAATTATATCATTGTTTTGTATGTATATATATATATATGTATGTGTGTGTATGTATGTATATGTATATATATATATATATATATATATATATATATATATATATATATATATATATATATATATAAATCCTATTTTTAGTTTAATTTACATTTATTTATAACCAGGACGCACACATTTCTTGTTAATTTCTATATATATATTGACTATGTAATACATTTTATAATGTCTGAATACAAATAAAATTATTATTATTATTATTATTTTATTGTGTATTTGCTTTCCTAGTTAAATGTACCGAATTTTGAAATTTGTAATATATCTGTATTCTTTCTGACATGTGTAAAAACAAATTGTTTATAGAACGAATAAATGTTTATTATTATTATTATTATTATTAATGTTTTAAAAATTTTCATCAATTCTAGATCTAAAATCCTCGAAGAAAATTTTCACAATTAGGAAAATAATTGTTGAAATATTGTAATATTTCAAAACAAATTCTGGGAACTTGTGAAAATCTTGTGAACAATTTCTAGAAAATTTCAAGAGAATTTGTGAATTTGTTAGAGAATTTCAGAACTCTCAAAGGATTTTCTAATAAACATTCCTTCAATTTTTCGATAATTTTAGACTATTTTCAGTACAATCTGATAGAAAACAAATTCTGAATGTAATCGAAAATTATTTAAAAATTGTAGGAATGTTTAAGGGTTGTTTATAGAAAGGCACTTGGTTTGTTTCACAATTTTTATGTTTATTAGAAAATCCTTTGAGAGTTCTGAAATTCTCTAACAAATTCACAAATTCTCTTGAAATTTTCTAGTAATTGTTCACAAGAAACGCTTTAAAATTAAATTCAAGAATTCTGGATGAAATTGCTGTGGAACTTTCAAAGAAAATTCTTACATTTAAAAAATTAATAGCTGAAATATTGTAGAAATCATTGTTTCACAATTTTTACGATTTATTCTGACTAGTTTCCTTTCTATAAACAACCCTTAATATTAAAAATGTTTCACCACGTGACAAACGAGAACCAAATTCAACAAAGTAGGAATGTTTATTAGAAAATCCTTTGAGAGTTCTGAAATTTTCTAATAAATTCACAAATTCTCTTGAAATTTTCTAGAAATTGTTCACAAGAAACGCTTTAAAATTAAATTCAAGAATTCTGGATGAAATTACTGTGGAACTTTTAAAGAAAATTCTTACATTTAAAAACTTAATAGCTGAAATATTGTAGAAATCGAGAAACAAAAATCCAAAAAACACTAAAAATCCCTTAAGTAACTTTACAGAAGATTATCAGTTAATAGAAGCCATTTTAGAAAAATTGGGAACAAAGCAAGAATTCGAAAATTCTGGAACGTTAAAAAAAACTCACATAATGCTGAATCTTGTAGAAGATCCTTAAAAAATTAGAAGGAAGAAGATTTTTAAAAAATGAAGAAAAATCGAAAAAATCTTGAAATATTGGAAGAGAAATTGCTGGAATATAATAAAAATCTAGAGACAAAATGCTGGAACATTCTAATAATCTTGTCAAGAAGTTTTTTTTAAAAAATCTGAAAGGGTGGACCAAATTGAATACGTGAGAACAATTCTGATGAAACAAAACATGAAATTTCTAGAAAATACTAGAATAATTGAAGATAACTTTGATGGACTGCTACAAGAAGGTCATCGTCCAAAAAGATTAGCGGCGACGCACGAATTTCTTGAAAACTATTAAAAAAATAATAAATAAGTGAAAAACATATTTTGAAAAAACTGGAAAAAAAAATTGGCAATTCGAGAAATTTTGAATCAAGTTTATGTATTTAAAAAGAATTCGGAAAAAATGGATAGATAATTATATTCCTAAGAAAATTAAATTGAGTTAAATTGAAAGGTGAAAAATTTTAAAAATCTGAAAGGAAAGTTAGTCGATTAATCTAAAACTCTCAAATAAGGTTCCCAAGGATCGAAAGAAAAGTTGCTTGTATATTATAAAAGTTTCAAAAACAATGATGAAAACGTAATAATTTCCGAGATAATGGATAATAAAATTGTATACTATCGTTAGAAAAATTCTATTAGAACAAAATAGAAAGTACTAGATTTTTTTAAGAATGCTAAGTGTACACTTTCTATGATTCATTCAGGAAAGCTTCAGAAATCTGATGAAAAGAATTTCTAGAAAGATTCAATAAATATTTCTCAAAAAAATGGACTTCTAGAAGCTTAAAAAAATGTATAAGGGAATATAAGAAAAGTTCCCTATAGGTTTTATAACCCTTGAAGAAAATTGTCGCATTTTGGAAGAAAATTCTCTAAAATATAGATCTAGAAGAAATGATGAAAAATTCTAAAAATATTGTGAAAACGGTTGTGATAATATATTCAGAGAGAATTAATAAAATTAAACACCAACATTAAAAAAATTGAAATGGAACTAAACAGAAAATTCTTGATAATACATAAAATCTTTGAAAAGAACTTAATGCAAAAATTGTAAATTCATCCATGAAAATTTCTGAAATCTCAAAATCATGGTAGAAAATTCTAGACAAAATAAAAAACCAAAGATGTGATCAATTTTTTGAATATTATAAAAGTCTTAAAGCAAATTCACACGATCTAAAAAAGAAATTAAAGAAACTTGAAAATTTTCTATAAAATAAAACAAGAAATATCGAAACTATGAAAATAAAATTTAATGAAAATTTCCTATAAAATAAAAAGAGAAATAATAGAAAATTCTAAAACACGAACAGTTCAAAAACTAAATAGAAAATATAAGAAAAGTGATGGAAAGTTCTAGAAATTGCTAGGGGAATTCCAGAATCCTTGATAAAAAAGAGAGATTGCTCAAATTTTTATAAATCTAGAAAAAAATGCTGAAAGTTCCATAAAGCTAGATGCATAGCTGCTGAGGCAATTCTATAAACCTCGAAAAGGGAATTGTTGAAATATTATAGAGATCTAGAACAAAATGCTGGAAAATTCTGTAAGTCTGGATACAAGTTGCTAGGGGGAATTCTAGAATTCTCGAGATGAAAAGAAATTGCTGAAATATTATAGTATCGTAAAAACACTGTTGAAAAACTCTAATAAATTAAGATAGAGGCTGAGAAAATTCTAGAACCCTTGAAAAGAAAAGACATTGCCGAATTATAGACAACAAGAAAAAACAAATGCAAATAAATTCTGGGATATCGAAATATTGAAATATTATAGAAATATAGTAAAAAAATTCTGGAAAATTCTAGAAAATCAAGATACAACTTGCTAGGGGAATTATAGAACTATCGAAGACAGAAGAAATTGCTGAAATGTTATATAAATATAGAAAATAAATTACTGAAAAATTCTTGAGAATTAAAATAGAAATCTAGAAAATAAAAGCTGGCAAATTCTATAAACCTAGTTGAATTTTAGATCTTCGAAAAGAAGAAAATTTGCTGAAATATTATTGAAATCTAAAAAGTTAAAAAATATTATATAAATATAGAAAATAAATTTCTTAAAAATTCTTAAATTCAGGTTGCTATAGAATTATACAGGGTGAGTTTTTTTCGATGTTCTCTATGGGGATCTCGGAAACTATAAGAGATAGAGAAACGGTTAAATGGGGAAAGAAGTGTAGATTTACGAGACGAATAAAATTCCACTTTCAAAGTTTTCAAAAAAGTCAAGGCTAACTAGATATTTTGAAAAAAGTAAAAAGTGTCAATTTTTTCAAATCAATATATCTCGGTTATTATAACAGATAGAAAAAAACTGTAAAGGACAAAGTTTTAGATAATTTTATGTAGGTTAATAAAAAATAATCAGAAAATTTTTATCGCCATTATTTTCCGAGATATGATGCAAACTTACATTTTTTTAAATGGAAACCATAGTTGGCTATGGCCTCATTCAAAAGGTAATTTTTTTCTCTTTAATCCAATATGACATACGACATAGTTATTTCTAAAAATAAGTGAGTTATAGTCATTTTAAATTTTATTATAAATAAAAAATGGGTAGCCATGAAAAAGATGAAAGTAAAACAATTGCAGTTGTTTATAATAATAGCAATATTGTAATTATTAGTTCTACAAATTTAAATAAAAATAAAAAACCAGCATAAGAATAATAATTTTGTAATTATCAAATGGCCTTGTGTATGTGGTATAAACCCATTTGTCAGGAGGATAATACTTTCTTACAAAAATATTATGAACAGATGAATCGCGATTAACTAATTGTGGTATTTTTAATCGCTACAATGAACATAGATGAACTTAAGAGAATCCACGAGAAGTTTCACAGAGAAAACTACAAATTAAATTTGGGTTTAATCCATGGTGTGTTTGGATTAATCATTTTCGGTCCATATATTTTTGAAAGCTCACTAAGTGAAACTAATTCCTTTAATTTTCTTCAGTAAACATTTGAAGATACGATCGATTGTTTAAATTTATCATTACAAGCAAGATTAAAATGGTTCCAATATGACGATGTTCCACCTCATAACATGTTGGCTTTACAAATTATTTAAATGATGCTTTTCCTAACTCATAAGTGGGAAAAAATAAACCAATCCCAGGGCCACCTAGATCTCCCGATCTGCGCGTTTTAGAATTGTTTCTGTGGGGTTATGTAAAAAACAAAGTATATGAAAAATTATATCAATCTGTGGAGGATCATAAACTAGCTGTTATTGAAACATTTAATTCAATTTACATGAGAATAGTCAAAAAGCCATAAATTCAATTTTAAAAAGATATAATTTATGTCATAATAGTATTAATAGTGGACTCTTTGACCATATTTTTTTAATATTCAAATTTCTCTCCCATTGATATATTGATAATTACAGAATTACTTTATGCAGTTGTTTCATGTTGGTTTAACTCTGTATAACTAATAATTACAATATTGCTAATATTATAAACAACTGCAATTGTTTTACTTTCATCTTTTTCATGGCTACCCATTTTTTATTTATAATGAAATTTAAAATGACTATAACTCACTCATTTTTAGAAATAACTATGTCGTATGCCATATTGGTTTAAAGAGAAAAAAATTACCTTTTGAATGAGGTCACAGCTAACTATGGTTTCCATTTAAAAAAATGTAAGTTTGCGTCATATCTCGGAAAATAATGGGGATAAAAATTTTCTGATTATTTTTTATTAATCTGCATAAAATTATCTAAAACTTTGTCCTTTACAGTTTTTTTCTATCTGTTATAATAACCGAGATATATTGATTTAAAAAAATTGACACTTTTTACTTTTTTCGAAATATCTAGTTACCCTTGACTTTTTTGAAAACTTTGAAAGTGGCATTTTATTCGTCTCGTAAATCTACACTTCTTTCCCCATTTAACCGTTTCTCTATCTCTTATAGTTTCCGAGATCCCCATAGAGAACATCGAAAAAAACTCACCCTGTATAACCCTCGAAAAAAAAAAAAATGATGAAACATAGAAGTCTAGAATAAAATGCAGGAAATTCTAAAAATCTGAATACAAGTTTCTGGGAGAATTCTGGAATGCTAAAAAAGAAGAGAAATTGTTGAAGAAATTCAAAATAAACAAAATAATTAACTTTGTTGGTATCACATCTTTAATTACACTTGTAACTACAGCTTCGATAACTTCAGTTTATCATTGTCTAACAATAATATTTAGAAACACAATAAAAAGAAGTTAAAATATTATAGAAATTTTTTTAAAAAAACTGACAAATTTTAAAAATCTTAATACAAGTTTCTATGAAGTTGTAGAACCCTCGAAAAAACGACAAATTGCGAAAATATTACACATATAAAAATGCTGGGAAATTCCAGAATTCTAGTTATAAGTTTCTGGGGGATTTCTAGAACCATCAAAAAGGAAAGAAATTTCTGATATATTATAAAAATCTAGAAAAAAAGCTGGAAAACTGTAGGAATTTGCATTCTAGACAGACAAAGTTTCTAAAATATTATGGAAATCTAGAAAAAGAAAGTTATAAAATCCTAGAAATCTAGATACAAGTTACTGGGGAAATTCCAGAACCCTCGAAAATATGGGTGAAGTATAGAAATCTAGAATAAAATGCTGGAGAATTCTAAAAATCTGGATGGAAGTTGCTATGGGAATTCTAGAATCCTAAAATAGAAGAAACATTTTTGAAATATTATAGAAACCCAGGAAAAAATACTAGCAAATAGAAATTTTTATCCCGAAATGCTGGAAAATTCTAGAAATATAGTTAATAGTTTCTGGGGGATTTATAGATCCCTCAAAAAAAAGAGTGTTATAGAAATCTAGAAAAAAAAATTCTGGAAAATACCAAAAATCTATTAACAAGTTGCTGGTGGAATTCTAAAATCATAAAAAAAGGAAAATTGTTGATATATTATAGAAATCTGGGAAAACATGCTAGTAAATGCCAAAAATCTTTATATAAGTTGCTGGGAGAATTATAGAACCCTCGAAAAGAGGAAAAATTGCAAAAAAAAATACTGAGAAATTCTAGAAATCTAGATACAAATTGCTGATGGAATTTGAGGACGCTCGAAAAGATTCTGAAATATAAAAATTTTGAAAAAAATGCTAAATAATTCTAGCAATGTTGACTCAAGCTGCTGAGGGATTTCTGTAACCTTGAAAAGATAAGAAAATGATAAAATATTATAGATATGTAGGGGAAACAAATCCTGGCCAATTTTTTTTTAAATTTCATAAACAAGTTTCTTGTAGACTTATTAGAACATTTTGTGGAAAATTCTAGAATAAATGTAAGAAATGCTGGATAGTTTTAAAGATATGGAAGAAGAAAGTTTTTTGATAACTATAAATCCGACTAAAAATCATAAATAAAATGAATGATTCATAAAATGTTATAGACACTAGACAAAAATGGATAGATAAAAAAATTAATACAGAGAAACTTCTAGACCAATCAGGCCGACACTATACACCTATCCAATTATTTTAACATACACGAAGGTTTCTCAAAAAATTAAAATGAATTTCTTATACTGAAATTAATTAGGAGATTAAGGTATTGTACAAAACCTTAAAGCACTTATAGCACAAGCTTGCTACAAAGAAATTCCAATTATTTACTTACTTCCTTACGTATTAAATTATGTTATAAACTATATATATAAACGTACACAGGTAAGAAGTACAAAAGATATATTCTCCACCTAAATATTATCATTCTAAAACAACCCCCTGTGATATTATTACCATACATGATGTACGAACGTATCATTTTTACTGCGTTACATTTCCTATGCTACACACCTACACCATTCATTGAATTATAAAAGAAGCTTTATACACCTTACGTGTCTTGGAACAGTAATGCTCGACATAATCGAAAGTGTCCGAAATGCGAGTTTTTTTTTTTCAATCGCAACACATTATCCCGAAACTCCATTATTCGGGCTTTGTAAATAAAAGCACTTAAATGATGTAACTTTAATATTGCGGGCCCCGGCGAAACGGGAACTTATAAAATGGCCTCATTAAATATTACCCACCGGGAAGTTGGGTGGGTGAGCTTGGTTGTGTGTGTGTGTATATATATATATATATATATAAAGAGAAACTTTCGGTTATCGAACAAACCTTCCAAAAGTAGCATATTTATATGAAGGTGGAGGGACGATACGCCATCGTAAAAATTTACATTTTATGCGTGATTTAAGGATGATCACGTGTTTATATGGTTAGGGGTTAAGTGGCGGGGCGAGATATAAACGTCCCCGGATGGCGTTTGAAGGGGTAGAAGATGTGGAAGAGGTGGAAGATGTGGAAGACGTGCACCTTGGGAACTATAGCCCACTCCTGTCTCTTTATTATGTAACGAGGTTTGCGTGCCGGGATCTCTTGCCGAGCGTCTGCACAGAACTAAATCAAAATTAAAGCGTGTCTATCATCTGCTATTCACTCTATAGTTCTGTGTGATCGAAATCCTCCTGTAAATCGGCGAAACTATAATAGATGCTTTATGAATTTAATACTTAAAATCAATCAGATAGGAAATACTACGAATTTTGTTTCTTAATATAACTGTGTTTTTAATTAAGTGATATTTAACCTTCACGTACTCAAGTAACTACAAAAAATTTTGTTGATATATACCTGTAACATTTTGTTTAAAATCATTTTAAGTTTTGATAATGGCAAATTGATTTGCCGATACTATAGCCAACAAGAAATAAACAGTTACACAGACAAAGTAACTAAGTCTTTTATAATTTTGTACTACAAATTTTATTGTATTTAATTCTATCGTTAATTTAAGTATGCTAAAATTTGTTATTAATATAAATGTATCGAAACTGCAGAAGGAATATTGTTTGGAAATTTCTATAAGCACAAATAAGAGATACTGGAAAATCCTAGTAAAAGATGCTGCGAATTTATAGAACCCTTGAACCAAATTCTTGCAATTTGGAAGAGAAATTCCTCATATTTTAGGAAATTCTCATCCAAATTGCAAAAAATCTAAAAGAAAAATTCTTGACAAAACCTAAAAATCCCTAAGAAAAGTTCTGATGGAACAAAATTTTAAATTCATTTGCCTGCATTTAATATTTTAAGATATTAGAGAAGAATTACTAGAAAACACATAATTCTAAAAATGGAGGAGAATAGAAACTGATCGAATATTTCCTGTAAGTGAATTCATACAAATATTTTTTTTTAGAAATCGTTAAAAATTACTAGAAAACACATGATTAAAAAAATGGAAGTGAATAGAAACTGATCGAATATTTCTTGTAAGTGAATTCATACAAATAAATTTTTTTTAGAAATCGTTAAAAATTTTCGAAAACTTGAAGGCAAGTTAATGAAAATTGCATATAAAATAAAACTAGAAATAATAAAATGAAGTTAGTTTTTTCAACATTCTTTTAGGTTTTTAGAATTGTGAACCTGAACAATTCTGGAACCCCGGAAAAAAACTTTCTTGATTTTAAACAGAAATTGCTATAATAATAGGTTGTCCGGAAAGTTCGTGCCGATTTTCAATAGGTAGCATGAGAGCAGACCTGAATATAGCACACTTATTGAAAACAAATGACATATGTATATTCTAAAAGAGATAACTTCAGGCCATATTTGGAAAAAAAAATGGTTACGTTTCGTTAAATTTTATCAGTTTTATACGCCTTAGAATATGGCAGCAAATAAAGTGCATTATATGCATTTAATGCTTTTCTTTTTTCAAAAGAACAAAAATGCCACAGAAGCGGCAAATAAGATATGCACTTTTTATGGTGAAGGTGCTGTAGCCGAAAGAACTGTGCGGAAGTGGTTCGCTCGGTTCAAAGCTGGAAATTGTGACCTTGAAGAACAAGAACGCGCGGGTAGGCCTTACACCATAGAGGGCAATATGATTAAAGTAGAAATCGAGAATAACCCACACTCAACATTACATCAAATAGCAGGAATGCTAAATAAATCAAAATCAATCATCCACGACCATATTGTGAAGCGTGGTTACGTAAACCGTCTTGATGCATGGGATCCGAATGATTTAACGGAGAAAAATCTGTTGGATCGCATCTCTATTTGAGATATGCTTTACAAACGCAACGAGGAGGCACCAATTCTGAAACAATTAGTAACGGGGGATGAAAATGGATAATTTATAAAAACGTTTAGCGTGAAAAGGTCTTTGGGAAAGCGTGATGAACCACCTTCAATCACCCCAAAAGCCGTTCTTCATTCGAAGAAGGTAATGCTCTGTGTCTGGTGGGATTGGAAAGAAAACCTTTATTATGAGCTTTTATCAAATAATGAAACAAAAAATTCGGAAAAGTATTGCTCTCATTTAGAGAAATTGAAGACAGTTATCGAACAAAAACGTCTAGAAATAGCAAATCGAAAGAGCGTCGTGTTTCGTCAGGACAATGCCCGGCCTCATGTGTCTTTGACAACTCGACAAAAATTATTGGAGTTTGGTTGGGATGTTTGACCCTATCGACCGTATTCTCTAGACCTCTGGCCCTCGGATATCCACCCTTTCCAATCATTACAAAATTCCCTTAATGGGAAAAATGTCAACTCTTTGGTTTAGATAAAAATTTCTTTAGAAAAAAACCTAAGAGATTCTGGAAGGACGGAATTCTCAAGTTGCATGAAAGATGGAGAAAAGTTGTGAAACAGAATGGTACCTATATAATTTAATAAATCTATACCAAAATTTTAATGAGCTGCGTTTCAATTTTTCTTAAAAATCGGCACGAACTTTCCGGACAACCAATATTATTGAATATCTGAGGAAAATATGCTGAAAAATTATAAAAATCTCGTAAATAAGTTTCTGGAAAATTTTGATAGAACATATAAATGAAAACTAAAAATCTTGTGAAATTTGAATAAGTTTTTAAACAGTGTCGGAAAATTTAAAAATCAAGTAAAACCAGTCTAGAAAATTCCAAGACAATAAAAAAAGAAAATGTTTAAATTATTGAAGCAGCACTAAAAAATGGTGATGTGGCCATCATAGTACTTTCCCTATATTTTACTCGAAAACTATGCGGTTTATGCAAAAAGGTTATTCTTAATAATTTATTCAATTTTGAATTCTCTACAATTATTTGTGATATAACTTTCATGTTGCTTCAATAGTTTATTAGCAATTGGCAAAAAATGTCAAAAATTTGAATTTTTATTTTTTTTCTCGAAAGTTAAGAATTTTATGAAAAATATATTTTAACAAAATTTGTTCAGTTTCTCATTCTCTTTAACTTTTGTTTGAAAAGTTTTGTAATTTTTTTTATATTAAAAAAAATATCAGAAAAAAACAAAAAACGCCTCGAGTAAACACCCACTTCCGGTTTATGAATGTTTACCAAAAGCTTTTCAGTTCCAGTTTTTAACGATAAAACCTTACGTTTAAAGTTTCATCTCAATCGGATCAGTCGTTTTTGAGATACAGCACCCACGGACAGACAGACAGACAGACAGACACACACACAGACACAAATTTTTTTTTTCCAGAAATTAGTTTAATGGACTCAGGGGACCCCAAAACGGATATTTCCGCAATAAAAATTTTTCAAAAAAAAATCACGATCACAATACTTCCCCTATATATACTTCGTATATAGGGAAAGTAAAAAGAAAGACCACGGCATAGATATATTCCGTTTGATTCGCGTTATTAATTATCCAAGAAATTTCCGAGAAGAATAACTTGCAAATTTCTAAATGAAAATTCTAGAAAAAATTCTGGAAAATTCTAAAAATCTGAAAAAGAAAGTTCTTCAAAATATTCTAGAACCCTATGAAAATCCACGCAATCCAGAAAAATGTTGAAATCTACTTTTTATCGAAAAATTCATGAAAATTTCGCCTCATCTAAAAAAAATCTTAAAAACTATTCAGAAATTATAGAACCTTTAAAGAAAATGTTGACAACTTGAAAAAAATATTGCTGCGAAATTTTTAACTTGTGTAAGGCTATTCATGTTCATAACATAAAGATTATTATCATTATTATTTAGAAGAATCAATGATGGTAAATTCTAATGATGCACTTTCTAAAAAGATCAGAGAACGGATGAAATTGAATAACAAACTTAGAACAATTTGAATGAAACAAAAGAAGAAATATCTATTAGAAAATACTAGAATCTTTGAAAAGTACTCAATTCCGGAAAATTTCTAGAAATCTCAGAGAATTACTAAAAAAAACAAAAGTCATAATTATGGAAAATTTAAGAAAAAAGGAGGTTATTTTGGAAAGCTCTAAAAATCTAGAACAGTGATTTAGCAATTTAAAATATTCTAGAAATGATGCAAAATTATATTTAACATATGGAAGGAAAATTCACGGAAAAAAATCTATGGATTTAAAACATGTTACATGAAATATTTCTAGTTTAAATGAAATTTACAAAATGAAAACAAAAATGGTTGGAATATTTTAAAAACCTAAAAAAAGTCAAGGATTCTTGAAAAAAAATTGAATAAATTCTCGAAAGTTCTACAAATCTTTAGCGAATTTGTTCGAAAACTTTATAACCCGCAAAGTACAATTTAAAAAATGTAGAAAATTACGGAAATATGCATTAAATAAACCCTTAATTTAAAAACAAGAAATGCTGACAAATTCTTGAAATACATAAGAAAAGCTCCTGTAAAATTGTAGAACCCTAGAAGAGAATTCTCACAATTTGAAAGAGTTAATGCTAAATCATTTTATAAATCTAGAAGGAAATTTGTTTAAAAATATAATATACATTAATAATATATGTGTGCAGACCAGTTCAATTTGGTGTCTATCATAATTCCCAGGAAATTGATGTAGTTGTTGTGTCTTCTGTCATTGAAAGGTAGTTCTTGAGTTTTCCATTGATTTAAAGCTGTCCAATCCTTGATTGCTAAAATAGTGTTGTTATTTCGTATAATTTGATCCTCCTTCGATGAGCCTTCAACCAGGAAAGATGTATCGTCTGTGTAAAGATAGGGTAGTGTTTCTGGTAGGTCAGCTAGTAAGTCGTTGATGTAGATGAGGAAAAGCAATGGCCCCAAAATTGATCCTTGTGGGACACCATGTATTACCTCAAATTCTGCTGACCTAGTATTTTTCCAATCTACAAATTGTACTCGATTGGTGAGGAAGGATTTCATAAGCGTAAGAGGTGTCCCTCTGATTCCATAGAAATTTAATCATAATGATGGTTGCGACCGTTACTATGTGGTAATTCATAATGAACAATGAATAAAACGCTTACTATGTTTTTAACCACTATAATTTATTATAATATATAAATATATTACAATTTGTACGACTTAAGTTTCGACTTTTGACGGTCATTATCAAGTGATAATGACCGTCAAAAGTCGAAACTTAAGTCGTACAAATTGTAATATATTTATATATTATAATAAATTATAGTGGTTAAAAACATAGTAAGCGTTTTATTCATTGTTCATAGAAATTTAATTTATATAACAAAACATCGTGGCTAATGGTATCGAAGGCTTTGGACAGATCGCAGCACGTCAAACCTATCTGACCTTTGTTATCCAATACTTCTGTGGCTTTATCAAGCAGAGCGGCAATTACTGAAGTTGTAGAGTTTTCGGTCCTGAAGCCATATTGACAGTTACTGCGTAATTTGTGTTTTTCTAGGAAACTAAGTAGTCGTGATTTTATTACGCATTCCCAAATCTTAGACAGAACAGGAAGGATCGCAATAGGTCTTAGGTGGTCAGGTTCATCAACATTAGCTTTTTTAGCAATAGGTATTATTTTTCCAATTTTAAGTTGGTCTGGAAAGTGGCCCTCTAACAAGCATTTATTTATTATTATGGAAATAGGTCAAGCGATTTCTTCTGCAACATGTTTAATTAATTTGCTTGTCACATCATAGATGTCACGTTTTTCTTTATCTTTGAGAGGTTTTATTGTTTTTATTATTTCCCCCGGTGTCGTATTGTGGAAAAAACAAGAGTAGGTAGCTAGCAAAAGTGATTTCGCTATTTGGTATAATATTTTTGATGGTTTTTCCAGCAACGGTTTTATAGTGTTGAGCCAATTTTTTGTTTATGTTGTTCCATACAGTTTTTTGTAGATTTTGTGAATGCAACATTTTTGATTCGTACTCGTTATTTTTAGATTTATCAACTTCTTAAAAAAGTCATTTTTTAGACTGGAGTATGCTAGATAAGCTTCTTCGGTTTTGGTGACGTGTGCTATAAGAACCAAGGCAACCAGGACTTTTTTATGATGTTTAGATGCTCAGGCAAATTCCTTTTTTTTATATTTGAGTTTGTTTGGTGTCGTTTTATTTTGGGCCATATATGATTAAAGGTACTAAAAAGGTGTCAAAGAAATAAGAAAAGGAGTCTTGAGCATTGCAATCTGAAATTCCGCCCCAGGATTCTTCCTGCAGTGCTGTTTTAAAACGGTAAGTATAGTCTAATGTTAGGTTACGTGTAAAATAAGTTGATTTGGGGGAATTTTATATTCTAGTCAGTCTGATGAGTTGTGCCAAATGGTCCGAGAGATAAAGATTTATAGTTTTATGCCTTTTACATTATGTTTTACATTTGTGGAAATGTTATCGAAAATTGTATATGTACGGTGGGTGCGTGGACTATATTCAATCAATATAACAAACTTCTAGCATTTGCAGAAATTTTTTAAGATTAATAAGTTTCATTTGTTCTTTATCGCAAGTAGGCTCGTTTAGAGTTTTTAATTCAAAATGCACTACGTTTATATTATTATAGGAATTAAAGGGTGGGATAGTGGCCGCCCACCCACCGTATTCAGTGTAAACAAAAATATTTATATGGTTGCAATATTTTAAAAAACCTAAAAGAAAAGTGGAAGATTCTTAAAAAATGGAATAAATTTTCGAAAGTTCTAAAAGTCTGGAGGGAATTTGTTCGAAAGCTCTATAACCCTCAAAGCACAAACTTAAAAATGTAGAAAATTATAGAAAAATTCATGACTGCTGAAAATATGTAAGAAAAGCTTCTGGAAAATTGTGTAACCCTCGAAGAGAATTCTCGCAATTTGGCAGATATTATCATTAAAAAAATTCTAGAAATTCTAAGAAATATAATTAAATACCAACCTTAGAAAATAACTGATAGAATAAAATGAGAAATGTTGGAAAACTACTATAATCAAAAATTCAATTCCGTACTTCAAGAGAAAGACACGTTGGTGCTGAGACACTGTCAGAAATCTAAAAATTTCCAGAAATCTCTTAGAAGATCAAAAGAGAACCATTGGAAAATTCTTAGTCACAGTTAGAAAGCGATTTGTTCTAAAAATCTAATATATTCTTTTTCAAAATTCTGGAAGCCCAGAAACAAGCATTTAAAAAAAATATGTAAATGATTTTCTAGAAATTAAAAGAAAATTAAATTTTTAATGAAATGCTGGAAAACTCGATCCATCAAAGAAATATTGGATAATTTGGAAGAGAAAATGATGGCATTTCATAGAAATCAAAATAAAATACTGGTAAATTGCACTAGAAAATGTATAACCATTATCCTCGCATTGTTAATAACGTGTTCAGTGACTAATTATTATTATATATGCCGAGTATTATCATAACGAGATCAGCAATCTTTGAACAATCGTCAATCAAGCAAATAAATCCGGAAGTATGGAGAAAATAGAGTTCCGCGATGTTATAAGTTCCTTACCAAGCAAGAAAAAAGTGTTCAAACTATTTTGGCCATCTGTTTACGGGGACTTTTGTCCAGGAAAAACCATGGTACACAAAACCATGCTACAACCTCTTTGAGCAAGTCAGAGAATCAATTGAAGATGCTTTTCGATCTGGGCGGTCTGTTGAGATCACTACTTCAGATCTCATCGAAAAAATCGAAAAGTTAATATTGACGGATGTACGTTTGAAGAAAAAACAACTCTCAGAAATTATTGGAGTATCTTAAACAACCATTTTTAAGGTACTCCATCCCTCTCTGCTAGATCTGAGTACCCTACTGAAAACTGAATCAATCAGATGCCACAAGGAGCGATGGGACAAATTTGGAAAAGAAAATGCTGGCATTTTTTAGAAATCAAAATAAAATACTGGTAAATTGCACCAGAAAATGTATAACCATTATCCTCGCATTGTTAATAACGTGTTCAGTGACTAATCATTATTATATATGCCGAGTATTATCATAACGAGATCAGTCATCTTTGAACAATCGTCGATCAAGCAAATAAATCCAAAAGTATGGAGAAAATAGAGTTCCGCGCTGTTATTAGTACATTACCAAGCAAGGAAAAAGTGTTCAAACCATTTTGGTCATCTGTTTATGGGGACTCTTGTCCAGGAAAAACCATGCTACAACCTCTTTGAGCAAAGCAGAGAATCAATTGAAGATGCTTCCTGACCTGGGCTGTCTGTTGAGGTCACTACTACATCACTACATCGAAAAGTTAATATTGAAGGATGTACGTTTGAAGAAAAAACTACTCTCAGAAATTGTTGGAGTATCTTAAACAACCTTTTTTAAGGTCCTCCATCCCTCTCTGCTAGATATGAGTACTCTGCATCAATCAGATGCCACAAGGAGTGATGGGACAACATATCTGGCTGTAGAGTCTCAAAAAACTTTCATCGCAATGAACGCCAAAACGGCCAGATACTGTATGCAACTATCCAGAGAAAACCTAGGGAAGGTCGTAGGGCTTCTTACAGGCAATTTACGATCACACCTTAACAAACTGGGACTACAATCTAGTCTTATCTGCAGAGGGTGTGAAGCAGAAGAGGAAACCGCGGAGCATGTACTTCTAGACTGCCCCGTATTATCCAACCTACGTAAATCCACAATGGGAGAGGGATGTCTGATCCATCAGACATTCTCAGAGTCCCTTTTGCTGCAATTCTGGCATTTGCCAATGCTCTGGGTTGGCTTGACCGTCGCAAGGAAAGGACTCAGATGGGAGGACGCACAAAATTGGGGTCTACGTGCGGCGGAACTCTCCGCCCTCCCATCGATTTAGAAGGTCCTCCATAATCATCTCGGTATGTCAAAAGTAAGTGCAAAATGGGTGTCTTGATTGCTCACACCTCCACAAAAACAGAGTGCTGCGTCGAGTGCTTTTGAACCAGTGTAATGAAGACAAGGATGTTTTTTTGGAGCAAATTGTTACTGGGGTTGAAACTCGGGTTCATCACTGTGAACCTGAGTCTAAGCAAGATTCCGTGCAGTTACATGAAAAAGGTACGCCATCGCCTAAGATATTCAAGCTCATAGCGATAGTTTTCTGGTACACAGACGGAATTTTGTTGACTTATTATAAGGAAAAAGGCGCTTCTATAACCGGAGAATACTACGCTTCAATTTTAGAACAGTTAAAAGAGGCTATCCGAGAGAAAAGAAGAGGAAAATTAAGTAAAAGATGTACACGGCAATAATTATGTCCACAAGAGTCGAGTTGCGTTGGCTGCTTTGCTTAAGGTGGGCATCATTGATCATCTTATAGTCTAGATTTGTCTCCTAACGAATATTATCTAACCAAAATACAGTAAATATGATAATTAAAAATTATTAATTAGTTTTCCTACAGGCACATAAATAATTTTAATATATTTCCCAGTAAGTATGTTTCTGATCCATCTATCTTAAACGTAACAATTTAAGCTGTTATTACCGTAAACATTGAACTTCCCAAACTTATCGGTGCCCAGAGTCCCATAAAACTGTTAGACGGCTCTATGTAAATGGTGAGGAGAAAATAAATATTTATGCAGCGTGCACATGTTTGTCGGATATGCAAACCATTTATTTACATCGACATCTTAAATCCATACAATGGATATTTACAAAAAAATAAATATCCATTGTATGGATTTAAGATGTTGACGTTTTAATACAAGCCTTTAATATTTTTTGGTCGTGTACTTTGCCTATAAGTAATTATAGAAACTTATAATATCATAAACTTAGAAATGAATACAATCCTTTCTAATACATTATCGTTCCAATTAATAAAGTTATAAAGAAACTATTGTTAGTAACAAGAGATTTCTGAGATTCAAGCACATTCGAACATCTATATGTTTGACATTGATGAATGGTTGAGGCGTTAACTTCGTGATACATCTTGAAAATATAAACAAAACCACTTACTTTGTGTAAATTTCTATGTGTTTGCCTCGTCATATTCACCTTAAATCTCACTTAAATCTTTCTTTTCTTTGAGGCCAATTTGCCATATAAATTATAGAAGGAAGACAAATTTAAAAACTATCATCACGTATTAAATTGCCCCTGCCAACTATATTTTCCATCCTGGAGTAAAACATCACCTCCGCAGTTGTCGCCTGGCCTTGTAACACAATCGTAAATTCAATAACCGTAAGACAATTTCCACCGTATGAAAGATTGCAATTTTAAAGAACTCCGCAGTAGTAAACCCACACAGCACGGTGAATCTAATATTAAAACATAACACAAAACAAAAAAATCACCGAGCTAGGTTTCTTTGCGCGAGGGACGTGACACCGAAATATCGACTTTTTGTCCGAGATCATAATTCATAGCCGGCGACGGTACGGTGAACAATTTCGGGATTACTTGGGTTGTCGCCTAATGAAATTTTCAATATCTGCTCCTCCATCCCAACCCCCCTCCCACACCTCCGGCGGATTATGACGCACAAATCGCACAGAATTCAAATTATCGCCCCCGCGCCTCCGCCATTATGCAAAAATTCGCTAAATAAAAGAATCCCAGATTGCTAATAAACGTTTCCGGAGCTCCTAGTGTTTGAAAATCGATGGATACGCGGGGGGAAAAGGGACGGGAAAAGCGTTTATTGGAATTGGGCCAGAGCTACATTCAGAAAATTAAGAAAAGTTCTTACAATAAATATATGTATGAATTACTTTCATATAGGTATTCCTCAAGGCAGCATTTTAGGACCGTTATTTTGTTTAAATTTTAACAACAGTGTTAGTCAATATCTGCGGAGATAATTAACTCATCTGATATGCATTAGAAGTATTTATTAAAGGCGCAACTAGAAAATAAAGTAACAGAAGTTCTTACAAAGGTAAACAAAGTATTTATAAAGTATTTTGGTATCTTAAGAAAAATTAACTGATGATAAGAAACAAAATGCGTTTAAAATGTGTAATTAAGGACTTTTTGGTACATCTTAAATATAATGAAGAAGGAGACACGATTAGCAAAAAAAAAAACAGTATTCGTGTCTTCTACTTCATTAAATTTTGTTTTAAATATACTGAACCTACAAAGACTCAATCGCATGTACACTTTAATGAAAATATGATTAAGAGGAATCGTATCGAGTACGTATTAAAAATCACGGCACTAGAAGCGGGATAATCTCCCACTACTACCAAATGTCTCCTCTCAGGCGCCAACCAATTAGAACTATCCCCTTCCAAACGACACCGATCGCGCTACAACCGAAATATGATCCAGAGCTCGCATAAGAAAAACATAATATTGTACAAGGTGGCGCAAAAGTAATGTCATAGTTTGAATTGGCCGGCATTTTTGCAGATTTCGCCAAATATCAGTGTGCTTTGACATTTATGATGTAGATATATAAAGAATTAGTTGTCAACAAGCCATGGAGCGGTACACCCCTCAAGATCGTGGATTTATTGTTACTGCTTATTTGACAAATTTTAAGTCTGTTGTTTTAACGCAACGTAAATTTCGTGGTCGTTTTCCCTGTTTCTAAGGCACAGAGAATCCACATGTAATGCAAAAAGATCCATTGCAACCCCTTAAAGTGACTGTTTGTTGCGGCATTTGCAGTGAAAAAATAATTGGTCCTTATTTTTTTGAAGACGCCGATGACGCCGTAACCGTAAATGGCGATCGTTATAGACAGATACTAAACGAGTTTTTTTGCCGCAAGTTGCTGCATTGTATCTCGATCATTGTTGGTTTCAACAGGACGGAGCAACCGGTCACACAGCTCGGATAATTATGGAGATTTTGAGACACCAATTTCCAAGTCGAGTGATCTCCCGTTTTGGAGATTTGAACTGGCCGTCCAGATCGCCAGATCTAACAGAACCAGACTTTACCTTTGGAAGTTTTTAAAATCTCACGTTTACCACAAACAAATTACGAACCTTACAAGTTGTTCACTTAGAAGTCGTTTGTCGTTTACTGTCAGGCATGAATTTGCGAGAGTTATCAACGTCGCAGAAGAAGAACAGAGAAACAAGGAAAACAAATGTCGGTCAAGACAACAAGATTTCTTGAGTACCAGATCAATTGCCGATCTATGGTTAGCTAACTCAAGCCATCCTGTAACCCTTCGAAAAATTGATCACTGAATCAGAACTTTCGGTTTGTAATCCTATCAGTCACGTCTTATGTTACCAATAACGGCTCAACATCCACAGCACATTTAGAGTGATGTAGGTTACGACTTCACTGGAACCTACAGTGGCATAGGATGGTTTGTATATCTGACTATGTGTCTGCCGGTGATCTCATAAACGAATGATCCTTTTGAGATTTAAACTTGAGGTTATATCGTTAAAAACTGGAACTGAAAAGTTTTTGGTGAACATTCATAAACATGCAATTTATATCCAAAATTGAGCAAATAATTTCACATCATTTATTACCCTACAGGAAAAATTCCCAATTACATGGCAAACTTTCGAAGTATTATTTGACCAACAGAGTAAAGAATTTGAGCAATATCATGAATGACAGTGAATAAAATAAGAATAGAACCATGCTGTTTATTAGAGAAAAACGATTTAATATTATTGTAAATTTGATCACATAACATACGTTCAAAGACTTTAGCAATATGTATTAAATTGCTATAGGCCGAAAGCTATTAATGTTGTGAATATTGACATTCGATTTAGGTATTAGACAGAATGATGATATTTCAATGTATTAGGAAAAGTTTTAATTGATACGTTGAAAAAAATTGAAAGCGAATAGCAGAAAATAGGAGCACAATCTTTCAAAATAAATGCAGGTATATTGTCATCACTAGAAGGATATTTATTAGGAAGTTTCCTAAGAATGTCATGAACAACTTTGTCCGAATTTGATTTTAAAAAGTGGACATGTAAGAGATATAAGCAGATTTAGTTTAACATAATTATTGATCGAAGATATCTGAAATTATCCCTCATTGAGGTTGAGTTTGGTCTGAGTTTTTTTCTTTGATTAGGTGTATTATTTCAATACTATGCTAAATAATAAATAAATGTTAAATTTACAAATTGGAATAAACTTAAGACGTGCAGAGTTTAAGATATTATAAAATTCTGAAAAAGCTAGATGTATATCAGAGAAACTTGATAGTGTATCCCATTCAATACCAAATAAATGTTCATGTAATGCTGGATAATTTTCTCTCTTTATTAACAAGATTATATTGCGTATGTGAAATTGCTTTGATAATGTGTTTTGCTAGTTGGTGGGTTGCCGAATCTATTGCGCTTACAATTAGTCTGATTTGTATGCCATCTTTGCATATTTGTTTTCAACAAACTGTTAATTTTTCCCTAGTAGTGATGTTTTTTTTATTTAGTGGCTGAGGTTCGAATTTTATATTTTTATTTTTAGTTTATTGTATATTCCAATCCCTTTTTGGTGTTGTTATTCACAAGTCGCTGAAGGTATTTGCTTTGTAACTAAAAATTAGTAGAAGTCGTTGACAATTTGCCAACCAGAGTTTTCACTGCGTTTTATTGTGTCTAAATTCAAAAATTTTAAGTACAACTTTTAATGGTCATCATTATCATCTTTGTTATCAGACTGGTTTAAAGTAAAATTTGGAAATATTACAGATATCAAACCTATTTAAAATCTCTAAGGTTTTTAGTCACAACAAATTCTAAATATTAGAATTTTAGAAACAAGGACTTGGTTCTCTTCAAAATCCATTAGAAATGAACATATTTCTATTATTCTTAAAAAAAAAATACTTACAGCGGCTAAAAAGAAAATAGCGATTATTAAACTGTATAATTAAAAATTGCTCTTGATGATTAGAAAAAATCAAACAAAAGTTTGCTTGTTATCAAATTAAGTTCGAAGGTGAGATAGTGGCCACCCACCCACCCTACGTATATAATTTTACTTTCATCACTGTCACAGTTGAAGTTCTTTTACAAAAATGGAGAAAAATGTAAATGATTGTAAAGATTTTATAAACTCTGTTGTATTTTAAATTTAATTGTATATGTAGGGTGGACACTATCCCACCCTCCAACCTTAAGAGCATAAACGAGTGTATTGCTCATCATTAATTTGATTACGAGCCAGCTTATAGTGGTAATATAACAATTTATTTATTTTAATTATTTGTAAGGAAACCCTTGTTTGTATTTTAAAACTGGAGGGTGGGATAGTGAACACCCACCCACCCTACATATATGTTAGTACTTTCATCACTGTCACTGTTGAAGTTTTTTTAACAAAAACCGAAAATAATGTAGATGTTTCTAATGATTTTATAAACACTGTTGTACATTAAATTTTATTTTATATGTAGGGTGGGTGGGTGCCCACTAACCCACCCTCCAGTTTTAGTATTCAAACAAGGGTTTTCTTCTAAAATCATTAAAATAAATAAATTTTAATGTTAAACCTATTATAAGTCAGCTTGTAATCAAATTAATATTGGCCCTGCATGGACCAAATACTAAAATGCAACCATCAGAGATATCAAATGTGTTCACTCATATACTGAGTTTCTCAAAAAATAATTATTTTGCTCAAGAGTACTGTACCTTTATTATTGACAATATCACAAACTGTTGTAAAGGAACGTTATTAATGATTGAAAACTACACAAAATGTACAGTCATGTCTAAATTTTCCAGTAACAAATCGATAGCAAATAAAAATGAAATTTTAATTCTTTTACTAAAATGATCTGGGAAGCAGCAAAATGCATAAATGTGATATTATATGTTAAATTTCTATGTATACCAAACTAATTCAGTACCCGGTATATATATATATATACAACGTGTCCACATAAGTATGCAACATATGGGAAACTTTTTTATTATAAATGTCTCAGAAAATATTATTCTTTATAAAAGTTGGTGCTTGATCATAAACATATAAAAAAAGAAAAAACAAATGACATACGGTTTTAATCAACGAAAAAAATTGAATTTCTTTGAAATTAACAACCTTATTAATTGAATAAAAATCACTCGATGCGATCCCCTTCCCTCTCAATACATAAATTTGTTCTTCTGTTAAAATCTCTGATTAAATTTTCAAGAATATTGAAATATTTCTAATTCTATTTTCCAAATCCTCTAAATTTTCAAAATGCGAGCAGGCCATGGAAATCTTGAATGTCTTCCAATCAATTTCTCATTAAATTTTTCAATTAAATATTCAACTTCGACACGAGTACTATGTGCAGGTGCCCCATCCTGCATAAACCAAAGACAATTTATTGTAGCCAAAGGTAACATGTTAAATTCATTTTCCAATTCCATATTTAAAAGTGCTAAATATCTTTCTGAATTTAAACTCTGCTGAAATATGTATGGCCCTATAATGTTTCTGTACAAAATTTATTTTTCGAGAATATTGATTTTTGCAGATAATTCGGAATGTTGGATTTTCTGTTGACCAGAAAAAAATCTTCTTATGAAATGTTCTATCAATTTCTATTTCACCTTGTATCATGAGACAAAATTCAGAACGATTGTCATAATAATGTTCTTGCAAAGTCTAAACATATCTTGGTTTCAATGTTTTAAACTTATTTGCCGCTAGTACCTTATAAACTGTTGACTTCTCCAATCCTAAACTCCTGGCACATTTTCGAACAGATATTTGAGGATTTTCAACCATGCTTTATAAGATATGCAACAAATTCTCCACATCTCTCACGTTCTTTTTTATTTTTTTATTAACACCAACTCTACTCTGTCTTATAATTAACTCTGCCATAATTTAGAAGACAACAACTCTTAATAAATTACTAATTAATTATTTGTTAATAATAAATATTAATGACAGATACGTCAAAACTAAGAATACTTGATAAAATTCGCTTAAAAAGTGCAAAAGTTATAAAAATTGTTTATTAACTTGCTAATATAGCGTCTAATGTCATTTGTTTTGTCTTTTTTGTATGTTTTCGATCAAGCATCAATTTTTATATAGAATAAAATTTTCTGAGAAATTAATAAAAAAGTTTCCCATATGTTGCATACTTACGTGGATACGTTGTATATAAAAGAAAATAAATATCTTATCTTTCAAATAGAAAATTACACTTAACACCTTATCAGATATCTTTAAGAAACAAGTATTGAAAAATCGTAGATGAGGTTTTAAATATAACTATAATTGTAAGTACAGCTCCTTATGTATATATAAATATATATTCTGTAGATCAATCGATAATAATTATCACGTAGCATTGGCTGAAATTCTCAATCTGGAATGAATGAAAACACAACAATTGCCCTGACGAATTATTATGTTATTTGTCGACAGAATTTAATGAAAATTTAGGTGCGCAATAAGAAAACTATGAACTAGATTTTAAAGAAGTAAATATTTTGTACGGCTCGTGGTTTTGCTGTAAAAAAATGTTAAAAACCTACAAATTGATAATATTAGTCTTGGCCATTTATTATTTTTTTACATAAAGGAGTATTTTTTTTTTAAATAACTCTTCTATCTGTAGTACACACCCTCATTATAGTGTCATATTTTTTTAAAAATTTTATTTTATAATATAAAGTCACTAGGAGTCAGGCCCCAATGCGGGTTTTGAGCAAAATTCGCCGTGCGTTCGAGCGGTAGGACTCCTCTTAAACTGAATAATTAATTTAGTTTCCTTTGGATAATTTCAGTTGATGGTCTAAAATATGATAAACCCATTATTCATTCGAACATAAAATTAATCAAAGTTTATTATGCGGAACAAGACAGTAACAGTCTGAGTGTAACTTACCAGCATAACCCTGCATATACATCACATGTCATTTACACATTCACGAAGTAGCAGAGCAATAAATGGTGAAATATGCAAGCATTGCATGGCGACACGACCTTATATACCCAATGCCGCGATAAATAAATTATTACCGAAAAATGCGATTCAGTTAATGCGGTTTTATTCCACCACCGGCAGCCATAAAGTTGATTAATGCCCCCGCGTTTCCATAAACTATGCAAGTGTTCAATCAGTTATGAAAATAGAACGAACCGGCGGCACTATTGATTCCAAACTATTAATAAAACATTGCGGTTTTCCTTCCGCCAATCCGGCGGAATTGTAAATCGCGCCTTTTTTTCTTTTTTTCTTCCTGTAATCAATTTATATTTTCCCTCTTAACAGATACGTCCACACTTTAAATTACCGGCGTGGGGGCGAGGGATCGCAAAAAAAAAGAAACACAAGACGAATGTCTTTTAAATCCCTTCCTCCTTCCAGCCCTTATATATATCCGCTAGTAAAAAAAATACTGTTTATATAAATTGAGGTTCCATTTTGATATGAATAACAACCCCCGGGGAGGGGGCATTATTTATGGCCGACATTTCGTGCGCATCAAAGGACATCTGCACTCTGGGCGAATTTAAATAACAACAACAACAAACTCGTTTGTTATCGTTATGTCTCTCCTGCTGAAAACGAAAACAAACAAACAACGGGAATTAATTTCGCAATGATGTTTGTATTTGTGAAAGGTAAATAATAGGTCCTGTTTGGTTTTCATTCCATTTCGTTTACCGGTCGGAATAACGAATGTTTTATTTAAACTGACAAGACAATTTGATGCATTTATTATTGGTTTCAATTAAAATCTGTAAAAATACACAAATCTATTAAAACACGGGATACATATAGAGGCAACAATTGAATATGAATATTTAGTTGTTAAATCCTGCGAAAATTGGATTTTGAAATAGGGTAGTTTATAATTTGATGTCCTGGATTACGGCCTTCCTTATGAATCGTACCTTCAGAATTACGACTGGTCAACACAACCCATCAGGAGCAATGTGCCACAAGGTTCACTTCTGGGACCTCTATTGTAACTTCTATGCGTTACCGACCTCTATCTCACCAACAGCTGATTTGCAGACGATGTTAACACTAGATTTACAAAATGACTGGTCGTGCAAATTCAATTCAAAATTCTTACTGCATATACAACTAGAGAATACATTTTATGAACTTAATGTTACTTTATATATATATTCCTAACACCAGTCAAAATGACTGATGCGTATTTCTATGAAGAAATTCTGTGATGGCATGACATTGGGGCAGCTATAACAATTTATGGGTAATGCAATGTTTTATCGGAACAGAAATATGATTTTTGAGGCCATGAAAATTGCAAAACTAATATAAGTTTCTACATATTCAACCAGCATACCTCTGGAATGTTCAAATGTATTCAACAATGTTTGATAGGCGTTTGAATTTCCCACTCATTAAAACTTGTAAGGTTGGTACTTACCAATGTCAGGAAATTTAGAGAAATTAACATTTTTTTAATTTTATTTTTCTATTACATAAGTTCAAAGTGTTGCCCATTTTGATCCAAACATAAATATACCAGGCGTTTCATGTTGTTGAAGTCATTTATCAGAATTTCAGGTGATACATTGTGCACCGCTTCTGTTATTGCATGTAGTTCTTATAAAGTACGGAGTCATTTAGCATACACTTTTTTTTTTTTAAATATCCGAATAAAAAATAATCCAGCAGTCCTAATTCTGGTGAACGAGAATGCCATAGATCTTTATTGATTAATCTATTTCCAAAGAAATGCCGTAGGTGAAATAATGTTGCATTTGCAGTATGTAGCTTCGTCATGTTGAAAGTATCCTTGCTGCAACACATCATCAAGAAGTTGTTCTATAAAAGGGTTTAGAGTAATTCTTGATAAGTAGCTGAGTTAATATTTCAATGTCCTTCGAAACATTGCCACCCATACGCCAACAATTCTGAGAATGTAACGGAGCCTCAACAAATATATGTGGGTTCTCTGCAGCCCACACACTCTGGTTTTGTGAGTTCACATAGCGGCTAAGGTGAAACCCAATCTAAAAACAGCTGAATACTGTCTGCGACTGTCCCGGGGGAATCTGCATCTTATCACAGGTACCCACAGCTAAGGAAACACTTGTTTACTATGGGTCTGGTAGAACCCCCATACGTAGAGCACGTGAAGAAGAGGACGAGACAGTGGAACATGTGTTAACCACCTGTCCGGCTCTCGCCCCTCTTAGAGAGTCCATGCTAGGAGACCTCTGGCCGAACATGGCCAACATTAGAGAAACCCTTCCAAACGTTGTGCTGTCCTTGGGTGTGGCTAAATGAGTTTTAGAACGGAGGGCTGTCCCAGCCAGGGGGAACAACGGGACTAGTGAGGCCTAGGTGCTCTGGTCAATGATTTGATCACCCTTGGCAAGCTCGATCCAGATCCAGATAAGGTGAAACCAAGCCTTGTCACGCCTAGAACGTTAAGTCTAACAAATCGTCATTGCTTAGAAATTCATTGAATCCCTTACAATACTGCACTCTGCGGTGATAATCGGGAGGCAGAAACTCGTAGTTATCTTGTACGGATATAAAGGTAAAAAAAATTTAAAGGCCTTCTGGCATGTACCGAGCGATACACCAGTCTGTACAGATAAAAATCGGAGCGATTTCTTCGGATTCACATCTATTATTTGCTGAACATCTGCAATGACTGCTTCTGTAGATTTTCCATTGGAAACGCTGCCGGTTTCATGGAATCTCTAAAGAATAATGCGAACATGTTGCACAAAGTAGCTGTTACTGAACTCAAGATCAGGAAACTACTCATGAAATTGTTCTTCGCGTTGTTGGTAGGAATAATTCCAATCTCCTTCTACGTTGTGTGTTCCCGTTCAAAAATATGCTTTAATAGTAAACTTGTTATGGAGCTCAGTGAATGTCATGTTTAACCTAAAATCTCAATGCATAATTAACAAGTGCATTTGTTAATGCGGTAATTTTTTACTTACCAAAAGAATTTATGCAGTAGGATGATTGTAAAAAACATAAAAGGCAAAACTGAATATAAAGCACGAAGTACCACAATGACACTTGATACATGGACGCTAATGATCAAGCAAACAAATTGCCCAGCAAGATACCAACATTGTAAAAATGAAAAAGACGCACCAAATTCAAACGCTTATCAAACATTGTTGAACACAATTTAGAAAGGGATGAATTATATGATAGAGACGGTGAATTATTGGAGAAACAAACTGATCTACAAGCCAGGGACGTAAACAGTGTTATTATCGAGTAGTGATGAGGAAATTCCTGATAAAGACAATATAGATCAGTCAAGCGACAGTGATTGCGAAAATATTCCAAATAAACGTACGAGACGATGCAGGCGATTCTCTTCCAGTTCTGAAGATCAAGGTCGAAGTAACGTACCAAATCAGCAAACTGAAATTGCTTCAGACGGAACTATTTGGAAAAGAATTGAAGGAGGAGGTGTTGCTGGTACATTACCATCAAATATGTACACGAACCAACAGAAACATTATGAAGGGGAATCTAAGTAGTTCATTCCTATTACTGATTGACAACCATATGTACGAATTTGTACAGATTTAAAAGCCTTTAGAGTTTTGGGGAAAAACTGGACAATTACACAAGCAAAATTGCAGGCGTTTCTTGCAATATTGTACGCACGTGGGGCGTACAAAGGAAATACTTTGAGGCTTCAATTTGTGTGGAACAACAATTGGCGACCATCATTTTTCTCGAGCACTATGAGTAGACGTAATTTTACTGAGATTCTGCGATACATTAGTTTCGACAAAAGAAATCAGAGGAGTCAACGTTTGCAAACAGACAAATTCGCTTTAGTCTCAGCGGTTTGAAATATGGCAGCTTTATGACTAATATGACCATAAGCACTACCTAAAGTTCATCTCCCTCAAAGAAATCGATGAAATATACCTTGGCGGCCACAATCGCAACCTTAGGAAAAACAATTTCAGCTGAAAGACTATACCTTTGTAAGATTTGTGGACCTCTGGAACGTTCTTTCCGGAACCATCATAAACTCTGACTCCATCCAGCAGTTCAAATCCAGACTCGACTTGTTTTGAGTACAGCACGAAGCCAACGATCTGTGTATAGCTATATAGATATAGTTCTAAGTAGCAAAGTATTGTAAAATTTGTGTTGCATATGTTTTAAAAGTAACTAACAAATTAATTAAATACATTAAACTGCGAAATATATTCAGGAGTTGCACAAGTACGCCCTTATGAAAAATGGATGGCACTAGATTTGTACATGCTGTATATTACAAACTAAATGAATAAATAAAATGAATTTAATCAAAATCAAAATCCGTCATCTCTGCTGCAATTATCTACAGAAAATATCCAACATCATCGACCTGGAAACAAACGTTCTCAAGCAACCAACAAAATGTAAAGATTTTCGCCTTATCCAGTTAGTATTAGATCGAGATTCAGCTGCAAATGGCGTTGACTAAGAGAGTAATCGGTAAAGAATTTAATTAAAAAATTATTTTCACAATTATTAATATTATTAACTTTCAACGTTTCTTTGAATTTTATGCATTACGATAAAATACTCCTTACATATCACACCAAATCATTTCTGTAACTATATATTAGCCTAATATAACATCAAAAGTATACATTTTCTTAACGTATTCTTGACCCGACATATTAAACTATCTTATAACCTAACGTACTCTTAAACAAACTATTTACCCAGCGTACTTTTGTTCTACCTCACTAAACTACTTATTAACTTAGCGTACTCTTGACCTGCCTCAACCAAATATTTATTAACCCACCGTACTCTTGACCTACCTTACTATTTTACGTATTATCCTAGCGTACTCTTGACCTACCTCAAACCGTACGCTAGGATATTTTTAAATGACTGGAGAAATTTTATTTGGTAACTTTCAAGATGTTTCATATGAAAATTATTGCATATATTAATAAATAATAAAATAGTAAGAACGGCTGGACACAATAATGAAATATAATCGACTGAAGATCTAAGTAAATTAACTTATTTCGTGACATTAGCATTCCCTGAAAGGACAATCCTTCTCAGAAACGAATGAAAGATCAAATGGTTTAGTAATAAATTACTTAAAATGCAAAACACGTTTGAGTTACTTTCAGAAAACTACAAAAGAACGCCAATGTTTATAAGAATGCTATTAAAACTGAGAAAATAAAGCACATGAAGAATATATCAAGCGCTCAAGTAATAAACAAAAAGCGACTTGGGATGTTATTAATGGAACAAGAACGTCAAATATGGAACAGACAGCTAAATGTAATATAACGTGGGAGAATTTTAATTATCATTTTTCCACCATAGCAGATAATATATTAAACAGTATCCCGCATTCGTATTTGAATCCTCTTGATATCAATGTCAATCCTATGCGGACATTTAGCTTTCAGGAGGTATCGGTATCAAAGGTGCGTGATGCTTTTAATAGTCTAAAAAATAGCAAGGCCTTTGATGCGTATGGAGTTTCATCTAATATACTAAAACCAGTAATAGATCTCCTTACCATTCCTATAACGGCACTAATTAATGACATCATCACTAGTAAAAACTTCCCGGATAATATCAAATGTGCAAAATTAATTCCGATTTACAAAAATGGGGACAAATCTGTGTTGAATAACTGTAGACCTATATATAGGTAATTGAAAAAATCTTAAAGGAGCAAATACTAACATTTCTTAATGAAAATAGGCTATTTTTTCGTACAGGAATGTCAACTATATGCTATGCTATGCATTCCTTCGTAGAATACACAATCGAATGCTTTGAGAATAGTTCTTAGTCTTTGGAAAAATTTCTTGACCTTATCAAGGCATTCGATTGTGTAAATCAACTATTGCTTTATAAACTTACTAAATATGGGTTTTGTGAACTTAGTATAATGCTTGTCAGGTCATATTTGGTCGGAAGAACGCAGAAAGTCTGTTTAAATAATTTAGAATCTGACTATTCTATAATCAAACACGGTGTACCGCAGGGATGATTTTTGGGCCCTGCCTTATTCCTGATGTTCATCAATGACTTTCTGCAAACCTTACTACCTGATAAAAGTATCTTATTTGCTGATGATACCAGTCTTTTAAGCACAGGATATAGCATTAATGAGGCTAAGTCGCAAAATTTGTCAAATCTAGCTAAGGCATTAGAATGATTTAAAGCGAATAAACTAGTCCTGAATGAAACGAGAACTGTTGAAATTTTATTTACTCTCAAAAACGTTGACTGTGAATACAGAGAATCTGCTTGTTTCTTAGGTATTCAACTTGACTCAAAATTAAGTTGGAATAGTTATGGTCTCTAAAAAAATGACGAAAGCTACATATTGCTTAAGAGCACTTTCAATGATGGTTTCACAGGAGGTACTAAAAACTACATATTTTGCTACATTTTATTGCCACATGCACTGCGGAATACTTATTTGAGGTCATGCACCTTCTAAGCATCGACTTTTTAGATTGCAAAGAAGAGCAATATCAAGTACCAAGATGATCTTGGCATACTAACCTTGTTTTTTTTTGTACATTTTCGTATGTCTTGTGTATGTTAAACAAAATTTAGAAACTTTTCCAATTCGTAATCACCAATATAAGACTAGGTAGAAAGATAGCTTAAACTTACCGCAACTACGACTACAAAAAGCACAAACAGTTTCAGGTTACTATGGTTTAAAATATTTTAATTTTAGAAACGTACTGAAAACCTGAAAAAAACTCTCTCGCTACTTGGAAGAAAAGTTGCTTAAAATTCTAATTAAGATTATACCGGTTTAAGATTAAATTACTAGAAATTACAATAAGATATTTTTTAGACAATTCCCAACCAAAAAGAGCAACATTTTGGAACAATCTGGAAATATGCAAGTAGAACTCTTCTAGAAGAAACATTTTTATCTCTTCGAGATATTTAGAAAGCCTAGTAACGTTAACATTATTTATGGTTCCCTGTCAACAACAGTCACAGACGTTTCGATCTAATTTGGATCTCGTCAACGTAGTCAGTGGAGACAGGAAAATCAATTTTACTATGAAGTATATTTAATTCTCTGAATTAACCATCAATGAAGATATTATATTAAAGGTGCCATCTATTGTCTAAGCATTGCACTAGATTCCTATGGGTAGATGAACACAGACTCTTAAAGAGATGTGTCAACAAGATCTACTGCAACGCTTAGATAATAAATGGCACATTTATAGTATCTATATCTACTAACGTTAATTCCACAATTCCATCTAATCATTCATTCAATGATACACCAAGCTTTCATAATTCCATAATCAGAATCAGTTTCTCTGAACTTAATTTTTTTTTTCAAATGCAGAGAACATGGAAGAAGGAGAAGAGGAAGACCTAGGAAGAGTTGGAGAGAGGGTGTCAATAAAGAACTGAGAGAGAGAGAGAGAGAAATAGAAGAGGATGTATGGATGGACAGAGAAGGATGGAGACTGGAAATCGGAAGACGTCGGAAGACGTTATAAACCAAATTAATAATAATAATAGAAGTTCTAGAAATCTTTAAGAAAACTTTTTGTAAGATACAAGAAACCTTGAAAAAAATTCTAGAAATCAAAAAATTGTTGGAATATTTTTAATAATTTTATTATGCTCTAAAAAATGCTCACAACTGGAAAATTCTGATAAAATGCGGAATGAAATTTTAGAAAACTCTTGATAAATGATAGACAAAATGTAAGAACAATCTGAGACTCTGGAAAGAAATTTTTAGGAATCTAAAAGAAAAATGTTTTTAAAAAAATTGTACATTTTCCCGAAAATTCTAGGAATTTAAAAAATAAATTGCTGAAAATCTTGAAACATTTAGGAACTCTCTAAGACATTCCTCACAAATTGCAAAAATGCTTAAAAGTCCAATTGAGGATTAACGAGAAATTCTGAAAGAATTTTCAAAAACTTTAAAAAAATTCTAAAAATCTAACAAAGAAATATCTGTAAACCCAAAAGAACTCTCCCCAAGTTGGAAAAAAGTTGCTTAAAATTTCAATTAAGAAAGAGAGAGAGAGAGAGAATAACATCTTCATTTGGACAAACATTACTACATTTCGAACAACTACAAATGGATTTAAAATAATGGTTAGTCCCTCCGTTTGGGAAATCGACCATCGGCTTTACTTTCTTCTTTCAATTAGGATTAAAGCGGATTACTAGAAATTACGATAAGATGTCATATTTTTTAGACAAATCTCAACAAAACAATCTGGGCAGTCTATCGATAAAACTTCTAGAAATGTAGAGGAAACATTTTTGTCTGTACGAGATATTTAGAAAACGATAGTAACGATATGAATATGAACTCTGCCTGCAAGAAGAGTGGGTGAACCGAGTAGTCCATTTGAATTGCAGTTGGTCCCAAGCCCGGATAAAAGAGGAAGGAAACTTAGGTGAGGCTAGCAAACTGCCTGAGTGTAACAAAATGCTCACAGATAATATAGGACAGGAAAAAAAGTTGACGACCCGACATGGAAAAGGAATCAAATATCGAAACCACTGAGACTTAACTGCTGGAACGTGACATTCATGAACAACAAGTATCAAGAGGTGTTGCTGGAAGTGAAATGACATAACATCGACATATGTGGCCTTCCAGAAACTAAAAAAGATAGGCAAAGGAAACACAACATACGGTGAATACATCTTAATCTACACCGGCAAAGACAAAAACGAAAGAGCAGTATCTGGTGTCGATTAAACTAAGATTTTATTGTAATAAGTGTAGACATATGCATAGCTTAAATAGAATTAATACCTGGCACTATTTCAATTTGTATGTAATGTTTTATGACACCTTGAAATAAAGAATATTTTGATTTGATTGATTGATTGAATTACTCATACATGAGAGATTTCAAAACAACATCTATGAGACAAAACATATTTCCGATAGAATACTGCAAGTGGCCATCAGCTTGCAAAAATCAAAATTAACTCAGTTAATAAGTGTCTATGCTTTAGATATCAGCAAGCCAAAAGAAGAAATAGAGATATTCTATCAGAACCTTCACGCAATTCTGGATAACATCCCAAGACAAGTCGAGATGATCATACTTGGAGACCTCAACGCTCCTATTGGAAACAATATAATGCCTGGTGTTAAACATCGATTCAACGAAAAAACCAACAACGAGGGCGAAGAACAGCTGACTCAGATATGCGCAAGCAACGAGTTAAGAATTAATAACACTTATTTTCCACATAAACTACAGTACAAATTCATATGTATTTGAGAATACTCGGGGCCAGAAATCAGTGATCGATTACATAATAACAAACAGAAATATCCACCCTAAAAGAATCCAAGACGTCAGAGTATTTACATCTACAAACGTTGGAACTACCCATAACCTAGTAATGACAAAAAATACCTTCAAAATCCAATATACCAAAAAGCAAAGTCCTTGCAAAGTAAGCAAACTAAACATGGAATCAATTACAGTTCCATCAACAAAATTACTCTACCAACAAAGATTTATTAGTAAAATAAATAGTAATCGCATCGTGGAAAGTAACACAGTTGAAGTTGCTTGGATAACAATAAGATCCAACATACTTAAAGCCGCCGAAAAAAGCCGTAGGAAGAAGAATATCTAACAAATTAACAAAACCAAAAACAAAACCATGGTTTACAGAAGAGGTTAAAGAACTTGAAAATGAAAAACGAAAAGCATATATAAAGTATCGATCACAAAGCTTAACACTAGACGAATACGAATCTATAAGAAATGCAGTCAACAACAAAATACAATGTATGAAAAGAGCACATTGGGAAAAGTTTTCATCACACATGGAACACAACCTTTATGGAGGTGAGAAGAAAATCTGGAAAATGTTACGGAACAGAAGAAAACCAATCAACGAACATATAAACATAACTAAAATAGCGCCCAGTGATTGGGAACAACATTTCTGCCAACTTTACAGTGCTCGCACTAACTCAGTAAATCCTGACCTTAAACAGAACGGTAATAATACAGTATGGAGTCGATGCATCAACAGATGAACTGTGCGTACTTTTCAACAAAATCGTCGACTCCAGCAAAATGCCGAATGGAAAGAAAGTACATATAACCATTCCAATATTCAAAAATGACCCATCAAACTACCGTGGAATCACGCTACTAAGTTCAGTGCTAAAGCTATTCACCAAAATTGTGAAAGAAAAAATATCTTCCTATTCAGAAAAACAAGTTAACTGTAGATGCAATCTTTACAACAAAACAGCATATATGTGTTTCATTGATCTTACTAAAGCTTTTGAACGTGTGAGACTTTTGGATGTTGTCAGGTTTCTAAATAAGAAAAAATTAGAGGACAGAAAAACCCGAAGAATTCCCATGCAGACAGGAATAAGGCAAGGTGATATCTTTAATATGTCGTTGCGTACTTGTAATTTCCCATTACTATGGAAAATGTGTCGTGTAATTCCCGTATTTAAAAATGGTGATCGGGGTGATATAAAAAAATACAGACCAATTAGTATCCTGTCTAACTTGTCAAAGGCTTTTGAAATGTGTATATACAGTCAACTGTATTACCAAGTACAACCATTCTTATCTCCAAATCAGCATGGATTTATGGAAAAAAATCGACAGTTAGTAATCTACCAACAGTTACTCAATTTATAAGCGATAAAATGGACAAACGTTTACAAGTTGGTGTTATATACACCGATCTGTCTAAGGCGTTTGAGAAGGTAAATCATAGTATAATGTTAAATAAATTGTCGAATTTTGGGTTCAATAATAGTCTTATTAACTTCTTTTCTAGCTATCTAAATAATCGCCGTGTATGTGTAATTCATAATAATTTTAAATCGTTTGAATATGTAATGAAATCAGGTGTTCCTCGAGGCTCCAACCTTGGACCTCTGTTATTTCTAATATATTTCAATGACATTCTTTTAAAACTGAAATGTAATGTTTTAGCATATGCCGATAATCTAAAGATGTATTGTGTTACTAAGTCAGACAACGGCAATTTCTCTTTACAACAGCAATTAGATGTGTTTGCAACGTGGTGTAGACTTAACTGTTTGACATTGAATATAGGCAAATGCAAAGTTGTTAGTTATACCAAGAATAAATCACCAATCATACTCAGATATTGCGTTAATGGTACAGCTATTGAACGAGTCGAAACTTTTAAGGATCTAGGGGTCACTTTCGACAGTCATTTAAGTTTCAGGTACCATATTCTAGACATTACAAAATCTGCTAGTAAGTGTCTAGGTTTTGTAATTCGTCAAACAAGAGATTTTAAAACCATCTATTGTATTAAGTTGCTTTACTATTTGGACACCACATTATAATCTATATGTAAAACTAGTCGAACGGATTCAAAAACTTTTCTAAAATACTTGCACTATGTAACAACTGGTAGTTATCCTGCCCAAAATCATCAAGATCTATTGAACAGTAATTGTCATGAATCCTTGTACCTTAGACGCATAATTGCAAATGTTAAGATGTTAAGTATTAAAGTAAAATCACTTTTTAAATTTTCAAAAACTTTTATTTGTTGGAATTACTCGCAACAATTGTTTCGCCACACTGTGGCTTCTTCAGGCGAAGAAATTTAAAAAGTGATTTTACTTTAATACTTAACAAGTGATATGAATTTTCAACAAATAACGGCCTCATCAATTAATATGTTGCAAATGTTAAGACATTACACAAAATTGTTAACAATAGATTGGACTGTGCTTTCTTACTTTCCAAATTCTCATTTAATGTACCATCTAGCTTTACACGTTCAAATAATACATTTTATATTAGCGCTTCAAATACCAATATTGGTTTACATTCACCAGTCAGCGATATAATGTGATTAGTGAATATTGTGATATTCATAATGACAAGATTGATATTATATTAAAATCTGTGAGACAGCAGTTTATAGAACCACCACATATTACATAAATCTGTCTGTTTTTTTCTTATTCTCAGACAGATATGCATATCACATTTCACTATAACATGTAACATAATTTTATTTTACATATTACGTTAGTTTAGCATACATGATTATTATATAAAATTTAGGTTATTGTTTATTTCATTTTATACAAATTTAATTTATTATTTTGTCCTGTAATTGGAAGTAAGAAAGGTTGGAAAGGGATACCTATTGGGGGACAAAGAAATAAAAATGATATGCCATGCGGACGATGCCGTGTTGATTTCAGAAGATGAAAACAATCTGCAGAGACTCCTCTTTCAATTTAAAAACACAGCTGCCAAGTACAATGATGATATCGGTGGACAAATCCGAAGCACTTACCATATTGAGATGATTGCCATGAGGTTCAAATATCTCGGCGTCAACCAAAGCAGCCTTAATATCTGGGTACTTGCGAGATGTAGTATGGCGGAACCAACACATCACCATACAAAATAAAGTCCGCATATAAAAGACCTGTGTACGACCCGGTATGACATATGCAGTGGAAACATAAGCCGAAAACTCCACAACAAAAAGAACCATTCGAACAGTTGAGTTAAGAACCATAATATTTTTATTTTCAGTTCCCTGACACGAGTTTCGATCATTCCTGATCATTTTCAAAGTACAAGAATTTTTATTTTTGTACTTTGAAAATGATCAGGAAAGAAAATAAAAATATTATGGAACTTAACAAGTGTTTTACCCCATTGAATTTACATATCTCGTTCCATCAAGAGTGTAGCTCTACCAGTATCAATTATATGAGTTAAGAACATTAAGATCCATAGCGGGATACACTTTGAGGGACCATAAAAGAAACGAAGACATCCGAGAGCTTTGCGACGTCCCTGATATTGTAAGATTGTCCAAAAACAAACATCGCCAATGGAGGGATCATGTTGAGCGGATGGATGACAGCAGCCGAAGATCGCAAGGGATGGTCTCTCAAGATCTTACAGACCTCCCGGACGCCTACCCATATGATGGTATGAAAGCTGGAGCTCATCATCCTAGCTGCAACTCTAGCAGAGAGAGTACAAGGCAAACGCCTTAGAACAAGAAGAAGAAGTAACGTTAACATTAATTATTGTTTTCTGTCAACCAAAGCGAGGGCCGGTTTCGATCTATTTTCGATCTCGCCAGCTTAGCGCAGTTGGGGTTAGGGAAACAAGTTTTACTATAAAGTGTTTGATCTAATGCAACGGTTAGACAATAGATGGCACATTTATGGTAATATCTACTAACGTTAATTCTAATTATCCATTTAATGATACACCAAGCTTTCATAAATCCATAATTAGAATCAGATTATTTCAATTCCAGAGGGTGTTAGCTTTCCAATTAATTTAATTCAAAATTGACTTGGCTAAAAACATTAGAAATCTACAAGAGTTCTTATAAACCCTAATATTATAAAACAGACAAATAAATAATTCTTAGCTATATAAATTACAGATAAAATATGTAAAATTTTCCGAAAATAAAATCATTAGATTGAATTTTAACCACCGATTAAACTTTTGATGTTAATTGAATGCTAAAGATAATCTTGATGTATTTAAAAAATCTCATGTTTTTAATTCAATAGTACTTGTGGGGGAAAGAAAGGTTTCTACCTTTGAGAAGAGATTTAAGGAACACTACAGAGCATATCGTCTTAGATACACAACAAGTTCCTTTCCAAATCACATACTAGATTGTAATAAAGTATTTCTACTTATTGATAAATTCTTAGATTTATACAGTAAAGGTTTAGGTTTAGGTTTAGGTTTAGTCTAAAATATTGCGGCCACATAAAAATTCTAATACTAATCTACTTAACAAACAGACCGATTTAGTTTATTCACCATTACTTAAGAATTAATTTTGGACAACACTTAATAATGACCTACAAAGGTCGAAACTATAGTCGCGAAATAATTGTTTGTAATATAAGTGTTTATATTTGTATTAGACAATAAATTGTGGCATAAAACAGTGTTTTAACAAGTGTCGTTAAATAATATTTCATCAAGTAATGGATGAGCAAAAAGTTCGCAGCTTAATTATTGGTCTACAATCTGCAATTCAACGAATATGATATTATAAATTGTTTTAGACAAAGCTGACCATGGAATAAACATTGTTTTTTAACTCTAATTAAACGATGATTTCATTGTGTTTTTCTGGAGTTTACGACTTATGATTCACCTTGTATTTTGCGAGTTCCAATAAACCAAAAATAAACCTAAACAAAAACTAATGGTATGAATGAAAAAATATGTATATTTATATTTTCATGTGGATTGCCACGTAATCACGGTCTCCACTATCCTTATGATTAAAACTAATAATAAAAATACTTAATAGCTTGTCTGTATAATCTTCGTTGTTGGCTATCAACCACTTGGTCCTTCCACGGCGTGTCACTAATAATATTTATTGAATAAAATTCGAAAGAGTGTTTACAAGGTTGAAGGATGGATTTGAGACAATTTTCATTACAATCACTAGTATATTCAGGTGGTTGAAGGATAGATTATAAACTATCCTCATATGAGGATAGTTTCAAATCTATAAAATGTATATACATTTTCACTAATCACTCGTTTATTAGAAAATTTTATTGGTTCATACTATATTATGAAGATATTGCAATGATTGTATACAAGAACAGCGCATTGTCTCATTAATTTACATCTTTACGAGTAAAACATAAACAAGTTACATAAACAAACTTTCTTAATTGGAGAAATTTAACATAAACTGCTTAATAAATATTAAGAGCACAACCGATATTACAGGATTATCATTACATACTTTTTTTTTAAATAAAATATCCATTATATTAATGTCACGGCCTTGATATAAGTAAATGGGTAGATGTTTCACCAAGAAAATTATTCAAGAAATACTTGATAAGAGATTTTAATCCACTGTGATGGAACAAATTATATTTTGAATATTTTTTGACCTACCTTTTCTCGAAGCATATCCCTCGTTCTCGTCGCTTGATTCCTGCTGCGGTGCAACTCCAATTGCAATTCGAGACATTTTTCCTGCCAATTAACCTGCCCACCGTGCGCACTACTAGACTCCATCAAGTCGAAACCGGGCAGGGGATGTTGCCCCGATGAGGAAGAGTCCCGCGCCCTTCTGGGCAACAGCCTGGGACTGGTCGGCGTCGAGCGCGACTCGCGAGTCAACTCGCTGAGCCTAGACAAAGGGTCGAAGATCTGACTCAGCCGTCTAGGGCTGCCCGTGCCGTCTTCCTCCATTTCGCCGCGAAAAGAACGAACGAACTTACGGAATTTTCAACATCAAAACGATAAAAAACGGGAGCACGCGCGCACACACAACACACCAACGGTTTAACTGTTATTAAGTAATTTCCATACTTGTGAACGGCGAGAGGAGTTTTTCTCTTCTTCTTTTCTTCTGGATGGAAGTCACAACCGATTGCGTTTAACGCCGATCGCACGCATTATTATATTCTGTTGTCAGTTGGAAGAGCATTCTGATGTTGAGTGAATTGAATTGAATTCGTGTTCTCTTGAATCTTCATAGACTCTCAATGCAGTCGGGCACCGGCAATGAGAGAGCCAATGAACTCCGGTAATGGAGCCACTAGAGAAGGTCGCGTACTGACAACACTCGCACTCGCACTTACTTAACAGCGCACTGAGCAAAATGTAAACGAAACACTGCTCATTCATTCGCACACGTGTTACTTATCCAATCTCCGTACTAGTACACTTCTTTTAAACCTTATTACGTTACTTCACGACTACTACCATTTTACTTTTAAGCATACTTGGCGGTTATTATCACTTCGATCTTCATGCACAACGGATTTTTGTTTTTAATTTTTAATTTAACAATGTTCAGAACATTTAAAATACATTTATATATAACAACGAATGTCCAACAAAATTTTACTTTTCTTTTCTTCTTCTTAAAATCACTATTTTATATCACTATCGATTTACACTTTAAATATAATTTTACTCGATATACTTATATTTTATATATGTGAAGACTTAAATGGACGACGAAGGTTTTTTTGCTTATTTCTTCTTTATTATTATCTGAAACAAAAATAATTAATATTAGAATTTTATCGATAATTCCTGAAAAAAATGTTATTACTACATACAAAGTTTTATTTGAGAATGATGCAAATATTCATTTAAAAAAAAACAATACACTTCCTTTACAATATTCCGAACTCATTGTCAATAGCATATAAACCTAAATTAACATAAGCCAAGATAAAATGAAATACAGTCGACTCTCTATATAGTGAAGGGCCAAAATGTTGACCGAAATTTCACTATAAAGAGTTTTTCACTATATAAAGAGAAACAAAAATTTAAAATTGAATTACTTATTAAAAAAGTTTATCAAACATTTAAAAGTTTAAATACATAGCATGTACATAATGTACATACTGTACACATTACATATGTATGTAGAGGGCTAAATACTACAAACGAAATAAAAAGAATACATAATACAAAATCTGTTAATACATACATACATATGTACATTTAAAATTTGTGTAGTGTCAATAAATTGCTAAACAACATACATATTATGTACTAGGAAAAATAATCAGCTATTTTTTAACCTGTTAGCGAATTAATCTACGCATCAACTACATATAAAATGGGTTTCCCCGGGGTACTTCCCCGTGTTTCTCACTGAAATCTATTGTACTTGATTTACATTTTGCCTGTTATGCGTTATAAACGCTTTAAGAACCTTTTCAAAACAGTGAGTCACCAAAATTCAGTTCGTGCTAATGTTAGGTAGACATGGGAAACCCGAAGTAGCCAAAATCTCAATAAATGCATAAAAAATTATACATGAGATTCCGGTAAACATTTTATTATATAGAGTGTTCCTATTTTACAGATTCACTATATGCAGTGCTTTTTACATGAAATTTCATTAAAATATTTTGGGGTTTGAAAAAATTTCACTATAAAGAGTTTTTCACTATATAGAGTTTCACTATAGACAGTGTCGACTGTATTTTAATTAGTGCTATATAGTTACATGACCTTCAAAACTCTAAAGAATTAAGGGACTTTACAAACTACTAAACTGAAACTTTATTATAAACTCCATTTCCTCAAGTCTTTTGTTTATTTATATTTAGGAAAACAGTTTAGGCCCTAAAACTGAATACTGCGGTACACCCTTTTGTCGGTCAAACCCAACGTCTCTAAATGTAAAGGTGGAAAAAGAAAAAAATGTAATTGTAAGAAAAAATGGGACACAAACTAAGTGAAGAAAACATCAATTAACTTCATGATTATAAAATAAATAATAAACTAGAACAGAAGTAAGATTAAAGAAAAGGAGTTCAACGACTTAGGAATTAAATTAATACAATAGGATAATAAAAATATATAAGCCCTTTACATTGTAGAAAATTCCCAAATAATTAGAAAAAAAAATATGTTCGTGTTTTTTCTAATTATTACTACAATAGGGGTAAGGATTTAGAGTAAATAGCCCCCTGGCTAACTGTCGTAGATATAATATCGTTGTCTCTATTAAAAAGCAAGGTTAACTTGCTAGGAGTTGGAATGAACACTTATTAGTTCAGCTTATTGTATTGTAATCTCTTTTTTACATGCGAAAGGTCAATTCATACATCCTACACACCATCTATTCCTCTCAGAAAAAATTGCAGCATTTTTTATTCCTAGTTCACCACAATTGGTTACTTCTACTACCTTATATCTGTGAAGGTCTTCAACAACTTTACGACGACTACACATTACCTACATCAGAAGTGTGTTTTTTGAGGTGCCATTTTACAATATCAATACTGCCCAAACCCGAAAAACGACAGACCAAGGAAGAAATTACCTTAGACTCTACATAGCATTAACCTAGGAGCAAACTAACTCAACGATTTCATGGCAATCAGATAATCAGATCAGAATTTTCAATTCAGTGTAAGTATGGATTACCCCGTAGTAACGGTCGCAATCATTCTCTTTATTGTTTTAAACTGTTAAAGGATGTTCTCTTAATATTGAATGCGGTTTCACATCGATCGATGCTAATGCAAATTACAAGACATACAGTTTCTCTCATAAGCCTTTTGTACATCTTCGTACAACGCCGGTAGCTTTTTAAGTTCATATGTATACCAATTATATAGAAAAAATACCTTTATTGGCATAAAAACAGCCTTACCAAAACTTTTAAAATCGTTCTACCCTCTCTCATCAATTCCGCTACCCCCTTTCTTTCCTTCCCAACCACTCCTCACACACCCCTTCACAATCTTCTCCCAAATGACTCCATGAATCCATCCCATTCGTGCGCAGCACATACCTACCATACCTTTCTCCAAATAAACATCTACCTTGTGCCCGAGTAATCTTGTTTTCATTTGAGAATCCACTATTAGTAGCATCCCAAAGCTTGCACCCCAATTTGAAGTTGCCTGAGAACCATTTTACCCACTTCTTCCTCACCATGCCCCATGCTTTTCTGACTTTTGCCCTGTATCCATTTGGCGTGATCACCGTATCCACCTGTGCATTTATATATAAACCCCAAGTATTTAAATTCCTTCGTCATCTCAATCACCTCCCCCTTCCATTCCAATTCACACACACTTCCTTCCCTTCCTCTATTCTTAGATCGCATCAACTTAGTTTTCCTTGCATTCACTTATTCTTCTATCTATATACCTCTCCACGATCTGATTCACCTCTTTTATCTCTCCCCAGTCTCACCAAAGTACCATTTTCTGAAAACCTCATTCAATTCACTAATATAACAGGCGTTATAAAAAGTCTCCGAGGTTTTTCGCCACAAGCCAGTTCTCGAGCACCACTCATCCGATTGTCTCGAACAAACCTGTGCTTAAAATGTAACATTCCAGCTCACATTTTTGCCAAGATAGTACTCTAATTCGTTGCTCGTGTAAAAAGTTATATTCATTTGAAAATGAGTTAAATAACTGAAGAAATATGGTCTGTGATGCTTTTCCTACTATAAAAAAGCTGCAAGAACATGCCAAAATAAATGCAGTTAGTGAACTAAGGATCCAGGAGTGGTTTCCCCGATTCCGTTCCAGAAATTTGGATGTTAAAGATGCAGCTCGCTCTGACTCTGTCTGAAAAAGTCGATACAATTTTGCATCTGGTGGAGCAAGACCAACAGATAAGCTATCGCGAAATAGCGGAGGAACTAAACATGAATCATGGCAGTTTGGAAACATTTGAAGAGAGCAGGCTACAAAAAGATGGCGACGTCGAATATGGATGTGAATATTAAACCTCTGAGTGAAGTGCAAATAGTGCCGTATAGTGCCTCAATCTGGTGCGTAAATTGTAGATCAAGAATGCACCCTGGCTGCGTAAAATACATCAAAAGTGTGGAGCAAATCGAAAAAGATACTATAAAGTGCTGTTCCCTCACACCAACAGAAGATTACAGCGACGAAGGTGAGTTCAATAACGAATACAATACATCATTCAACAGTGGAGACACCGTAATATCCAAAAGTCCATTGATCATGGAAGTCGAAATTAAATATTTGAGATGTCTGCTATCAACAAAGGATGGAATTATTAACAATTTAAATAAGAATGTACAATGTTTACAAGAACAAATCAAGACACTAAACCATCTATTAACAAAACAGATTATTCCTTCAGCGAATACTTTGCAGAAAACTATATTAGTCAATTCACAATTAATCCGCAAGAAGGCACTAACATATCCAACGACCTTGAAATCAATGAATCACAACACCGTGAAATAGAATTCCAAAAAGACAAAGAATGTAGGAACAAAAAACCAACCGGGAAACAACCTACGGCCGAAGAAAATAATATTGGAAAAAATGTAAACAAAACAAAACAAAACAAACACATACAAAATGACAAAAAATAATATTAGAAAAAAATGTAAACAAAACAAATCAAAACAAACAAATACAAAATGACAAAAAAAAATCATTCAAGACGGTGGAGATGACGTGGATATTATTGTAGGGAATCTAATCGACGAGGAAAATGTGGTATACAATCTGGAAAAACAAAACTGGTATCATGTTGGGAAATTCAAATATGAGTACACAGAAGATAAAGTAAATATGCAAATATGCTATTAAGGAATAAATTCCCCAAGACAAATTTCAAAATAGATACGATTGATACGAATGTTTTAAAATTGGCGTTCCTGAACACTCCGGCATTACAATATCAAATCCAGATATCTGGCCAGCTGGTACTTACATCAGTAAATTCATTTTTTTTTTTTGAAAGTCACACTACTCACAAAATCAAATAATTACAGACAAAGAAAAGCGCATAACTACCCTAAAGATAATTAAATGACTTAAAAAATATTAAAACATAATATGCTTAACGGAAACATGGAGTAATGCAAATAACATTGACTTAATACATATAAAAGGTTATTCAAAAATAGCTCATTTTACTCGAAAAGAGCATGAACACGGGGGATGTATGATTTTAGTAGATGACGTACATAAATATAATGTTATCAAAAACACCGAAAGGATTTGTGTGGAGACCGAAATTGAATGTACTTTGTGTTCAGTAACAATATGCAAAACAAAATTAGCAATAATTTGTGTCTATCGTCCAAACATATTTTTTAAGAATCTATACAATCTAATGACCGAAGTAGACAAAACTCATGCTCACACTATTCTATGCGGAGACTTAAACATAGATAATCTAAATAACACGTCCACAAAGAAACTATTGAACGATTTCTTTAATTAATTTAACCTAATAAACAAGCTAAAGGATCCAACAAGGATACAAGTCACCGAAAGAGGAACAACCGCAACGCAATTAGATTACATGGTAACTAATATTACACATCATAACTGGCATTGCACGAATCTGAATTTGAATCTATCAGACCACTATGCACAAATGATGGATATAGAAATAGAATTAAACTCATTTAAAAAGGCGCATATCACAGAATTACAGAAAACAAGATATATTAAAGAAAATAATCTGAAAGAACTCAATTTTTACCTGAGTAACGTAGATTGGGAATTTATAAAAACAGATAATACAAACTCCGCTTATGAGTTATTTCTCGATGAGTTTCTATATCACTTTAATATATCTTGCCCTGAGAAAAGGATAAATGTAAACAAAAAACAAAACGTGTGGATAAATGATCATATTAAAACTTCAAGTCGTAATCTAAAAATCTTACATTCATTTATGATCGAGACACAGGATGAAAATGTCAAGAATAAATACTACCAGGACTACCAGGACAAGAAAAACCATAAAAAGTTAATAGAAACCACAAAAAGGGAGTTTTACAGTAATAAAATAATAAATAGTTCAAATGTGCAGAAGGAAGTATGGCCATTGGTACGTGAAGAACTAAATATTAAACAAAAGACTGACAAAATGACCTTAACAAACGATGCAAACAAGCCAACCTGTGATAATGCGGAGATTGCCGATATTTTCGTAAATTATTTCTCAACAGTTACCAAAGATAAACTGCGCAAGCGGTCAGGATAGAATTCCAGCAAAAGTATTAAAATTCGTTGCAACCGAGATCATGGAACCACTGGAATATTTAATCAACCTCTCCTTCAAAACCGGCGTGTTTCCCACAGCTCTAAAAATATCGAAAATCCACCCTATATTTAAAAAAGGAGCAACTACAAGTAAGGAAAACTATCGCCCCATTGCACTATCAGACGTAATATCTAAAATTTTGGAAAAGACATTTATAAAGAGATTAAACAACTACATAGAAAAGTTCCAACTATTGAATAAAGCACGGCATGGCTTTCGTAAAAATTTTTCCACAGAAACTGCCAGTGTTGCTCTGATTGAAAATATCTCAAGAAATATAGATTTGGGAAAGTGCGTAGTAACTTCTCTTTCCGGATAAACCCAGATCTTTTATTCGACGGTACTTTCTGTGTAGCACAGACAAAACAGGGGCTCTTACATCACGTCGCATTTGAAGCCAATAATATGCTTCAAGAAGCCTAGGTTTTGAAAACGCCAAATTTGCCGCAGTCGTCATGATAAGAAAAATAAATATTATAATAATGGTGGTGCCTAAAAGTCAAAATGCTACAACTTTCTAGCAATTTGTCTTGATTTTTAGAATTATAAAATATGTCAGGAATTTTACTTTCTGCAATTTTCTACTATTTATTTTGCTTCATATAATTTCATTCTCCAGCATTTCTTCCTCAAATTGTTAAAGTTGTCTCCAAGTATTCTAAATTATTATTATTTTTGCTTTCAGGTTTCTAGAATTTTATTATATTTTTTTTATAGGGGATTATAAAATTTTCCCAATTTCTAGAAAATGCTAAACTTTTGCCCTTTCATATTTCTAAAACTTTCAAAAAAATCTCCTGCAAATTGAGAGGAATTTTTTTTAAGAATGTTAGAATATTTCAAGAATCTCTCTTTTCCAACATCTCCCTTGCCTCGTATACTTTGTTTCTTCATGATGTTACAATATTTCATTTACATCTGCTCTGGATTTATAGAATTCTCTTAAAAAATGCTAAAACCTTCCAGCAATGTATCTTCCAGATTTTAAAAATTCTCAGAAGATTATTTTTATAAATTGGGAAAATTTTCTTCAAATATTTAAGGGTAGTTAAGCAATTTCTCTTTGCATTTTTCAGAGTATGTCTTATTTTCACCAGCATTTCCCCAAATTGTTTAAATTCTAATTTGTTTTCTTTGTATTTATAGAATTTTCTCAGAGTCATAAATTATGATTTAACGATTATACAATCTTTCAGTTATATCTTCTCTGAATTTCTAGAATTCTCTTCAAAATGCTAAAACTAGTAATTTGTCTTTTCAAATTAGGAGAATTTTTTGAAGAATTCTAAAATATTTCAGGAATTTCACTTTCTGGGATTTTCTACTATTTCAAGTGATTCATATAATTTCTTTCTCCAGCATTTCTACCTCAAATTGTTAGAATTGTCTCCAAGTATTCTAAATTATTATTTATAATATTTATTATAATTCTCTTTCAGATTCCTAGAATATTAATCGTGGATTATAAAATTTTCCAATTATTTCTCTTCTCAATTTCTAGAAAATGCTAAACTTTCAAGAGATTTCTAAAATTCTAGAATATTGCTACTCTAGGATTTTCTAGTATCTCTCTCAAAAATTTTCTTTCTCCAGAATTTTCTCCCAGATTATAGTCCGATAGTTCAAAAATGTTTCTTTCCTTTTCCTCTCAGACTTATAAATTATTACTCGAATATGGTACAATATTCAAATTATATCTTCTCTTGATTTCTGGAATTCTCTTCAAAAATGATAAAACTTTCCAACAATTTCCCTTTTAGATTTCTGAAGCTCCTAAAAAATCCCTTAAGAATTTTTAAATATTTCAGAAATTTCACGTTGTAAATTTTTTTACGTTTCAATTATTGCTTTCTCCATCATTTTACCCCTCACATTACTAAAATTTTCTCCGAGGGTTTTAAAATGTTTTTTCTTAACATCTCTTGCCTCATATTAATCTACCAAGTTGCTAAAATTTCCTTTGAGGGTTATTTTCCATTCAAAATTTCTAGAATTTTCAACTGGTTCCCTTTCAGATTGTTAAAATATTATTTAAAAGTTATACAATTTTCCAGTTACTTTCTAGAATTTTCTATAATTTCTCATGCCTTCTCCAGAATTTTGCCCCCCAAATTGTAAAAAAAATCAGCATGTTTTCTAATACATTCCAATAAATCCCTTTCAGATACATTAAATAAGATGAAATTAACTTTGTTTCTATCACACACTTTATTATTCTCAGTGACTATAGTTTCGACACAATTTAACTGGTCATTATCAAACTAATACTTAATATTACATTTGTTGCACAATTTATACCTTAACAAAGGTATTTTACTTTATTTAAAGTTATAAAATATGTATCACAAACTGAAAGCCTTTACATTAAAGTATCCTTTCACATACTTCTAGTTATATTTCTTATAAAGTTGAATACACATTAAACAATTTCAGGAATCAGAGAATATTTACATTGTTTTCTTGAAAAATTGGACTATTTTCTTCAAGAATTATAGAATATTTCAGGAATATCTCTTTTCACGATTTTTTGTTGCAACTCTCTTGCCTCATTTTTTCTTCTCCAGCTATTTCTCCAGAATTGCAATTTTCTTCGAGTATTCTAACATTTTGAAGGTTTTTTCTATTACATTTCTAGAATGTTTCAACAACACCCTTTCAAATTCATAAAATTTTTTGAGAATTATATAATTTTCCAGTTATATCTCTTCTAGATTTCAGGAACTCTCTAAATCTGCCTGATGAAGCCACTGTGTGGCGAAACATGTTGTAGTGTCAATAAATGTGAAATCCCATCAACTGTGTTGTTATATTTCTGAGTACTAAGATTGTCTACATCAGATGCATGACTAGAGACTCCTCTGGCGAATTTGCTAATCTGGATATCTAACCAGAGTTTGGTTCACCCGATGAACAATGGCCAAGTACTACTTAGCAGCATTTTTGAAATCTTTAAATATTTGAAGACTAGCTAATTACACCGGAGCCCGAGATCCAGCATGGTATTCTTCGCCTCTTGTTATGTTCAACAGACATTTCATACTGATGAAGCCCCTTCGCCCAACGTGCAAGTATTCCCCAGAATTTTTCAACCTATCTAAGACATAGTTTGCTTTTACACGGAAATATGTGCTTTCTACATACGGACGGAATTTTCCGTTACCAAACAAAACAGCAAGATATTCTTTTTATATAGCGGATGAATTCCGAAAGTCCTACTAGCAAAAGCAATGGGAAATTCTAGGCCTTACTCATGAAGGCATCACAATGAATTAATCAATTCTCAGAAAAATCGAGAGACGCAAGCACTGGGGCAGATGATTATTTTTTGATCGAAAGAACGTGGCCTCAGCTTCGTTGAGATTTCTTCCTATCCTTAACTAAGGACGAGGTAAGTTCTACAATTGCAAAAAAGCGAGAATACCGCCAACAAATTCCCAAAAATCGTTTTACTTCTGTAGCTTTTTCAAGGCGACGAAATTATAACATTGCGTCAAATTTGTCTAGATCGGTACGCCGACCATCCCATATCCAAAATAAATCGCAGGTAGCATAGACTTGAAGAATGGTGGCTGTAAGCTAACCAAATCCCACCTATTGATTTACGTGTAATTTTAAGTTTATAGTTATTGTATGTTGTAATGTGAATATGTGAATAAATCAATAAATAAATAAATACACACACTGACTTATATTAATGATTATATTAATTGCCTTCAATCGCTCTAAAACTAAACGGAGAATCTCCATACGTTTATCAAATGTGGGAGTAGCATACTTTAAACCTCTAAAAGAGGTCCAAGCACAATACCCATTAGACGTTGTCGAGTTTTTGACGCATGTTTTCTGTCAAATAAGTCCCTTCCCTTGCGAAAGCTGTACTTTCTAGATGAATTTTCCAGTGAGATTCGTCGTTTTAGATAGATTCTCATTAAATACCGAAGTTAGTTTGTTTAAAATCTCATTAAACCTAAGTAATCCTATTTCATTAGCTTCCTACCATCGAAAAGGTTCCACATGTTTTCATTGGACTGCTTAAAATACAAACTTGGTGATGCCCATGAACCTTACGGTTCCTGAATCACATCCAAAGACAACATTTTATCAAATTCCGCGCAAAGCTGCTTCAAGATGTTAGGAAAACTGTTAAGTTCTTCGCTTGATCATTGCTGCTTATCCTCTATCAATAACATCTAATCACGGCTATATGGTCTAATAGTTCAATCCTTCCATGAAATTTCGGTCAATACACGACTGTAATTGCTTAGCTTGTTGAAGAAAGTTCCGACATACTCTAAGAAGATTTCTGGCACCATTGCTGAATACTCTCAGAAATTGGCCCAGAAATCACCTCATTAGTAACACAAACTGGAATCTCAATCTGTCCCGATTTAAAATCTGAAAAATCTTCAATTAATCTATAAAAATTAGTTCCTCACATTAAAGAGTGCTTAACTGCCGGCACGGCGAACAGATTCATCAAAAGGATTTTACCATTAATCGATACATGTAACGACACTAGACCTGAAATCTGTATTGGTTTATTATCTGCAACATTTAGGGCCACATTGAGATATTTAGAAAAATGTTGCGACACTGTATGAAACATCCTCAACCGTCAACTTGACGTGTCGCCAGAATCATGATCATGATTTTGGATGCCAGAAATACAAAGTTCAATATAAGATCTATTAAAATTTCATTAAAAAATGTCATTGTGACATAATATATTTAATAACAAAGTTTTCATTTTAGAAACAAATAAGCCATATATAGCAAGTATACTGATGGAAGATCGTCAAAGAATCATTTACTAGTTGCAGAGCCAACAAAGCAGCATTGGGCGAGAGTTGAAGTCAAAATTTTTGTATACATTTGTTTGTATTATTTTTAAATTTTCATTCCTTCATTATTTTTTAATAGAGAACATTGAGAAAATTAGGTTAGAGTTGTTGGTAAATTGTCTTGTCTCCTCTACACACAAGAATTTCATAAAATTTTCCAACAACTCTAACTCAAGATCCCCAATCATCTCCATTAAGAGATAAGAGAAGTTCGGCCTTTTACTTTCCTCTCAACACATTTCCCAAAAAATTGCATTTATCACATATTTTAATTGTAGCATTTTTCTTCCTGCATCAATAATATACTGGACCAACTACAGGACTAAGACGTTGAATTCGCACCCTATCGCAATTCCAACAAACCTTGCTGACTGCCTGAATTGATTTTTTCGTTTCTAAAACGCAGACCTGTTGAACTACTGATGTCGATTCACCATAAATAAGTTCAGGCATTAACAAGGAAATTTTCTTCGTAGAGGATGATGTAAATTTATTTTGTGTGTTTAGAGCGACTATTAATACTCAGATTGGAAATACTACAAACGTCTGCTAAAGCTAAGTGTGGCTAGAATCTTGGAAGTAAATTACGGTTTCAATCTGTCACATTGCGGAGGAAACAAACTAAATTTTCCATAGCTGCAACAAAATGTGTTACTCTCTCCGAAGCGCCTTGAGTTCTTGACATTATTTCCTGCCATAACTCCTTATCTTGGTCTACAGGTATAAAATCTCATTTCAAAACTCCTACTAATTCTTCAAAATCATGAATCGTTTTCTTAACAGACCGACCAGTACCGACATAAGTCTACGAAACCTTGAAAGTACCTCGAGCTTCAAGTAGTTCTTTCACTTATTTCAGAAAAGACACCAGCGTCTTTTGTTTACTGCTACCATCGAATGTAAAACTGGCGCTCCTCTATTATGCACAGTAGCCTATTTTCGAACCTTGCTAATACAAGGTTCTTAACCTCAGGAAGTTCTAAGTAGGTAGGATTACATGTTCTCCCAACAACATTCTATAGCGATAAAATATTAACCAATGTTTTCTTACGGTACTCCGCCACCTGTAGATCCTCTAAATACTCTGAAAATCTGTAAAGACTTCAAAAAAATGTGATTTAATCGACTCTTCAATTTCTTAAAGACTGGTGAACTATTATCTCCATCAAATGATGCTACAAATTCACCAATGGTTTCTACACTGAGACGTTCAGCTTCGAAAACAAATTGATTTATTTTGTACACAACACTTCGACTTTGAATATCAGCAGCCGTAAGCATTTACGTCATCGCTAGCATTTAAACCTCTAATACCCAACTCGTAAATCACTCATGTTAGTCAAATTTTGCTCTTATACAAACTTATTTTCGACTACTAAGGTTTTGAGCAAATTTGGTCAATAGTTTCATAGCCTATTCCACTGATTGCGTGACACGGTAGTGAGAAAAAAAGGTTTATTGCAGATCCACCTTTACTTTTGATCAAGATTGGGAATTTGGGCCACCTTAAATAAATTTATAGAACATTCCACTTGATACGAAACAAAAAAAAAAAACACTTTCGACTGAGTTTGAATCATACACTCCAAAAAAGATATATTTGACAAGAAAATAACCACAGGTTTTATTTCACCATTTTATACCTTAATTTTAGTGTATAAATGATCAAAAAAAGGATGTGCAAATGTAGACAATTTCCATATAACAAACAAACTAATCATTCCAACAATATATAGTATTGTACATCTAATAAATCTCAAAACCATTATGTCCAGTGTTTACATCCATTTCATCAAAAACAAAAGCAGTAATGTTCTTGGTCATATTTTTTCTCTCCAAAAAATGTCTAGTATATAATTTGCTATATCTCTTCCAGCAAATCTATGGCCTAAAAAAATTTCAAATTGGTTCTTCTCTTAAGTGTTGTAAGTGTTCTTATCAAAATTTTGAACAATTATTTCTTTCATCTTTCAGGCAGTTATTGATGGATTACCTTTACCTTCTATTTTTTTTTATTTTGCTCATCAAATTTTCATTTCTATTACTACCCGAAAGTTAACTACTCAAGCTATAGCCACATCAACTATATCTAATGTTTCGGTACAACAATTAATAAAGATAAAGAAAAAAACTTTTGAATACAGATATACCATTAAGGTAAGACCTATTGTCTAAACCGTTGCACTCAAAAATTCTTATCACATCACCAATAATAATTGAGAATTGTTGACACCAATAGTTAATAATAAGACTGTACAAACATTAAAGTGATAAATTAGATGGTAATCATCTTTTTGATTTTATATTAAACATTAGGAAATTATACAAAACTCACAAGATGCTACCGTTGCCCGAATAGAAATTATTCACGCGGAATTACAAACAACTTCCTCCGAATTCCATTCAAACAGCGATCAATTCGGATGGAAGGAAGAAGGAGCTTGTGCCGAAATATTTGCGCCACACGGATGTGTGGCGCAGGCAGGCAGGATTTACTCGCGCAGGGGGAAAGGAGGAAGATTTATGAAATTAAACAAAGACGGGAAGGATATTACCTGGTAACGTACGATTGAAAACAAAAATGGAAAATGGGATTTCATTGAATGGCTGACGTTCTATAAAACATGAATGACTGCGGGCAATTCAGGTAGGAGAGAGAGAAAGAGATGGATAGAGAGAGAGAACAAGGACAAGGGGAACCGGCGATGCGGTAAAGCGATGATATAACACATACACACAGGAAAAATCCTCCTAATAGAAACGTCAGTTCGTTTAAGTTAAAATACCGCCGTGTGGACTTATATTGACCCCAGGGGATAATTTTAATAGATATACAGGGTGTATTACTTATAATAAAAATAATATACATTTCAAGTATTTTATTAGGATAGAGTAGATGGTCCTTATATATTTAAGTGAGTAATCAGTAAAATAAATATCAAATAATATTCGTTGTAAAGAGCATTTAACAACAATCGTCGACGGAGTTGGATTTATCCAGAAATTTCTACGTAAAATTATGATTAGGATTAATAGATGACATCTAACAGGTTATATTACTCGCGAGCAACGAGGATTGTTCTTGAACGCTCGTTTAAAGAAGTAGCGATCAAAAATCGTCAAGTCTATCATTTCTTTCCTACTATCTAAACACTTTTGAGACTGCGACTAACAAAATATTAGCCACTACTAGAGAGAGAGAGAGAGAGAGAGAATATGTAGGGTGGGTGGGTGTCCTCTATCCCACCCTCCAACCAATGATACATAAGCCATAGCTTTTCTAAAATATTACGTAATTATAAAAAGGTTTATGCATTATGTTTTAAGTCAGTCGTCTCTTTTGCTTAATTGGGAATTTTTGAGAAACCTTTGTTAATGTTTTATTAATTGGAGGGTGGGATAGTGGCCACCCACCCACCCTACATATATATTTAAATATAAACTCAGTCAGTGTTTTTAAATCCACATTAACACCAACTCTAACACCGTTAGGAAGTGCAGGAAACGAAAACAGATATAGTGATAAAATTGTCTGTAAATATGTAGGGTGGGCGGGTGGCCACTATTCCACCTTCCAATCACAAAAACATACGCCCTATTTTGGATAAAAGATTGCCCAATTATAAAAAGGATTATGCACTGATTTTTAAGTAAATCCACTCTTTTATTTAATTAAGAACTTCTGAAAATCGTTCGCTAATATTTTAATAATTGGAGGGTGGGATAGTGGCCACCCACCCACCCTACATATACAGAAATACCGAAAGCTACAACAGTGCTTAAAATTCATAACATCAACAATAATATTGTAGATATTTTTTTGGAAAACAATTCAGTAATAGGGAGGTAGTAACAATAAATATGTAGGGTGGGTGGGTAGCCTCTATCCCACCATCCAACCAATGATACATAAGCCCTAGCTTTTCTAAAATATTACCTATTTATAAAAAGGTTTATGCACTATGTTTTAAGTCAGTCGTCTCTTTTGCTTAATTGGGAATTTTTGAGAAACCTTTGTTAATGTTTTATTAATTGGAGGGTGGGATAGTGGCCACCCACCCACCCTACATATATATTTAAATTTAAACTCAATCAGTGTTTTTAAATCCACAATAACACCAACTCTAACACCGTTTGAAATTGCAGGAAACTGAAACAGTTATATTAATAAAAGTTTCTGTATATATGTGGAGTGGGTGGGTGGCCACTATCCGACCATCCAACCAGTAAAACATTCACCCAAGTTTTTCTGAAAGAGTACATAAATAATAAGAGGGTTTTTGCATTTTTGTGTTAAGTAAATCCTCTCTTTTGCTTGATTAATTATTTTAAAGAAATCTTCGAGAGAGAGAGAGAGAGAGGGCGAAAGTGGGCAAAGGAGAGCGATAGAAAGCAAGGGAGAGCAAAAGAGAACATCGGAGTGAGAAAGATAATAAAAAAGAGCGAAAAAGAGGAAGAAAGAGCGAAAGAGAGCGATAGAGAGAGAAAGAGAGAGTAAGAAGAGCAAGGGAGAGTAAAAGATATCAAAGAAGAGCAAGAGATGAAGGGAGAGTGTAAGAGAGCAAAAGAGAGAAAAGGAGCGAAAGTGACATATAGAGGGCGAATGAGAGAATGGGAGAACGAAAGAGAGTGAGAAAGTAAAGTAGGGTGAAAGCGAGAGTAAGAGAGAACGAAAAGAGCAAGGAAGAGCAAAAGAGAGTAAATGAGATACAGATCGCGAAAGAGAGCAAGGGAGAGCGAAAATGAGTAACACAGAGCAAAAGGGAGCAATGGAGAACAAAAATAGGCTAGAGAGAGGGCAAAGTAGAACGTAAGATAGCAAGAAAAAAAGAAGAGCGAAAAAGAGGAATCCACAACGATTTAATTCTTTATTTATCCAAAGCAGATATTTTTTAATAAAAAAAAAACATGAAAAAATCATTGCTGAGATTCGTTAATAATGAGAAAATATAATCAAAGTTTCTTGCAATGTTTCAAAGGAATATTTAAGAATCAGTACAACTATTTGTAAACTTAAGCAAGCTTTCAAGTATCTTAAAGGATGTTCTTGAATTTTCGAGAACGTTTGCAACTATCCTCAAACCCACAATTTCGTGCATAACTAATTTTTGTATTATCAATTTCGAAGTCCAGAATTTAATCCTACAAGAAATATTCTATCAATCTTCAAAAGGAAATAAATGCAATATAAAATATGTAAGAATCTTTGCAACTATTCGTAAACGTATGCGTATGATCGCAAGCGTTCGAGTACATTACAGAACATTCTCGACTTGTATACAACTTGTAAAACTAATTGCGAATGTTTGCGAGATGGTAAATAGTATATACATAGAAAATTCAAGATAATTATGTATTTTTTTGCTGTCAAAATTTTATTTTTATTAACGCCCCATCATATTTTTCAAGCTGGGTTTGAAATTCTGCACGCCACAATGGTGTTATTCTTTATTTGACATTCAACTGAACACCATTAAAAAAAACATTTAATTGTTCTACATGGAAAATTGGGAAAAAGTTTATTTGGGAACAATGAACTCCACCTATGACTCTTGCGACCTAAACTGTTATTTTCTTCTTCTGGCATTTCCCTAGTGACAACATCGCGCTTTGATTCTGTCTTTTGAGTTCGCTCCTTAGTTTCTGTCTGATTTTCTGTCACGTTCCTTCTACTTTCTACCGTTTTTTGGTTCTTCTGTATTTGTCATCTTCCAATGTTCCTGCTTTCTGAGTTCTACAAATATATTTCTTGAGATTATTATAGTAAAAATTGTATTCTGTTTTATTCATATTCTACTTTCTGTTTCCTATATTTTGCTTTCTACTTTCAGAGGTCAGTATTTAGTTTCTGCTATGCCTCCTGGTTCTATTTCCGCTTGTTTTAGTTTATTCTTCTGGAAAATTTCGATAAGGCGGAGATTGTAGGATAAGAACAGACAGCAGAATTAAATTCTGAGTCTTTCGCCTGTTGTTTTGTCTTGACGATTGAAGACAAAACAACAGGTGAAAGACTCAGAATTTAATTCTCCTGTCTGTTCTTATCCTACAATCTCCACCTTTGCGAAATTTTCAATCAGTTATTTCAATTCAGTTTTTAGACTTATAAGTTTGCCTTTTTATTCTTTCTTGTTGTATATACATTTAGCATCTCCATAATGACAATATTGCGTTTAGTTTATGCTTTCAGTGCCCACTCGTTAGTTTCTACTTTATTTTTTGTCCTTTACCTCCCTCTTTCTATCTCTATTCATACTTCCACCTTTGACATTTCCTTTCTGATGTTTTTCTACAATCTACGTTTAGTTTTATTGACTTCCTAAGCTGTCTTCTGCTTTTGACTTTCTGAACTCAGTTTAGTTTCGGTCCTACCTTCTTGCTCTAATTTTGGTTTCTTTCTCTGGAAAATTTTGCAAAGGCAAACAATGACAGATAAAGAAATATAAACACAGAGGAAGAGAGAATTAAACACAGATTCTTTCACTTGTATTTTTTCTTTCAATCGTCTACTTCTTGCTAATTTTAATCACCTTGTTCCCTTCTGTTTGGCTTCTACCTTCAGAGATGACGATAGAGATAATTCCACCTTCCTCTTTCTAACGTCTAATTTTCTGCTTTTAATCTTATACATCACCTTTAGGCATCTCCTTAATGATCTTTTGGAGTTTGGCTTCTACCTTCAGAGTGGACTCTTTAATGTCTGCCCTATTTTTTGTCTCCTGCCTTTCTAAATTTTCTTCTGCATCCTAGTTTCTGTCTTACATTCTACATCAGCTTTCTCTTTCCTGTGATTTCATCATCTTACTTTTGATATTTGTGTAAAAGTTAAGAAGTCATTTGCAAACAGAAATGTCAAAGATAAATACGAAGAAATTGATCCAGCCAAGCAAAGAGAGACGAAATTAAGTTAAGACTAACACAAGATAAATCAATTTTAGCTAGAAAAAGGGACAAAATAAGTAAAAAGGCCATATGATAGAAAAGAAAGCAGACAAACTACAAATAATTGATAAGGTATAGATAGATTTGGAAAACTATTCAGACAATTAACCCTTATAATTGATTGAATCTCTGTAGACAATTTCTCCTGTGCAGAGTTAATGAGAAACATACACATTTTAACTTTGATGTTTCTCTTTTAAGTAAGAAGGTCAAAGTTTTATATCGAATAACATCATTGAATATATCAAAATTAAGTGGGCTACCCTGTATATCCACCACCGGTGTATTGCAACGAATATGACAAAAAGAATTTCCATTCAAACGTATAAATCGGCGTGGCCGACCAAGCGGTTATAATGGAAAAAAGAAAACTAGAAGGGGGGCGATGCCATAACTTCGAAACTCTCCGATTCCGCTCGTATTATTTTCAATTCCTCCACCGATCCGAAGCCAAGAAAATGCCCGTACTTTTAATGGCTTACGGTAGGGGCTAATTATGCATTCCGAGCTCCGGACCTGAACAAGTCATGTATAATAAACAGGGAGGGTCCGCCGTAGTCAATAGCCAGCTGGGTGTGCATAATATGGAAATGTACGCCGGAATGGGCATTACACCTAAATTGGCGATCTTCGAAATGATAAACAACGGATGAGGCTAATTACCGAGTCGAGGTGCATGCAGACAGACGTCGTGCGTCGCGTTTGTTAATTCAAATTGCGTGCGCGGAGCGTTCGTACTTTCTATTTCGTTTAAGGTGTAAATTTATCAAGGCACCTCCGATAGATGTGATGTGTGTATAGGAAGCAGGGGTGGGGTCGAGTTGGAATATAAATATACAATTTTAATGCCGGACAGGAGGAATCTAGATTAGATTCACGGAAGAATTTAAAAAGAAATTAGTACAATTAGGAGCAATAAAGTATTCTCAAGATATAATCAACACTTATCTGAGGTTGAATAGGTCAGCCATGCAACTTACAACCATTGGAATACAAATTAAAGTGATTCTACAAAATAAAAGTTTATTTATCTACGATCGTACAGAAAGTAGACGCATTTTGCATCATTTTTCATTGTAAAAGTGGCTTTTTAAAGCACTAGTGCTTTTTTACGTTTTTATTGCACGGTAATGTCAAACTGTTTTTATTGCACAGAAATGTCAAATTTGACAGATGAATGAATAGCACAAATTTTCGACGAAAAACTTATTTTTTTATTAATTGATGCAAATAACTAATAAACTATAAACAAAATATATAATACAAACGAAATGGCAGATTTAGGAACTCCGAAGATTTCATTTAATGCAAGTCGAAGCGATTACAATAAAGCGAACATTTTTTCCATAAATAATAATGGCGGCTGACATTTGTGCAACTTGTTTACTGGTTGCTAAGTAACGCTTTCATTAGTGCACTGCGGGTAAAATATGTTTTCATTAATTGAATTATTCAAATGGCATTAAAATATTACTCATAAGAGTATATTCTTTGAAATCCTTTACGATCGAAGATAAAATTTTGTAAGGCACACGTGTAAAAAGTTTCTTTATTGCACTCCTGGCTTTAAAAAAACTCGCTCGTTCCTCGCTCGTGTTTTTAAACGCCAGTTCGTGCAATAAAGCATCACTTTTTACACTTGTACCTTAAATAACTATTATAGAGACGCACATTTTAGACCAACTAATACATTACAGGTCGTCAAAAAATATTTGGAATCCTACATATTTGTGATATTAGTATCTTTTTAGTTTAGTTTAGTTTATTCACTTTACAAGATCTATTTTAAAAAAATACACAAAAATACATACATACATAATAGTTATTTAAGGTACAAGTGTAAAAAGTGATGCTTTATTGCACGAACTGGCGTTTAAAAACACGAGCGAGGAACGAGCGAGTTTTTTTAAAGCCAGGAGTGCAATAAAGAAACTTTTTACACGTGTGCCTTACAAAATTTTATCTTCGATCGTAAAGGATATCAAAGAATATATTCTTATGAGTAATATTTTAATATTATTTCAATAATTCAATTAATGAAAACATATTTTACCCGCAGTGCACTAATGAGAGCGTTACTAAGCAACCAGTAAACAAGTTGCACAAATATCGGCCGCCATTATTATTTATGGAAAAAATGTTCGCTTTATTGTAATCGCTTCGACTTGCATTAAATGAAATCTTCGGAGTTCCTAAATCTGCCATTTCGTTTGTATTATATACGTTATTTATAGTTTATTAGTTATTTGTATCAATTAATAAAAATTTAAGTTTTTCGTCGAAAATTTGTGCTATTCATTCATCTGTCAAATTTGACATTTCTGTGCAATAAAAACAGTTTGACATTACCGTGCAATAAAAACGCAAAAAAGCACTAGTGCTTTAAAAAGCCACTTTTACAATGAAAAATGATGCAAAAAGCGTCTACTTTCTGTACGATCGTAGATAAATATAATTAATCACTTTGAAATTTCGAGCATAGATCTTGAAGGCGGAGTTCACAGTTTTTCGTGTTCTTCCACTCGACCCATTTGACTTACTAGGTGCTGATGATGCCTATGTAGCCACTAAGGCAATATTTTGGCCATTTCTGGCACATATTGGTCTATTTTTTAAAGACCTCTATAATTTCATGGGCTTGTGTCAGTGTGACATTTCAAAAATTAATGGTACCTTTAGGGGGTTTAATATCAAAATTACAATATTATGCGTTATTGTAGGCGCTTGATATGAGATGACAGCATTCACCTAGGCAACTTTGTACCCTTACTTTATATAATTACCTGTGAGAGTAATATATTTTTCTATACATAAACTAACAGATATACACCATGCATTGTATTGTATGATGGCTTTAATAGTTTCTATTCATTCGAATATTAAAATTTTAAAAATGAACTATTGCAGACTTTAACTGGCGCAGTCGGTAGGATAGTGCCATGTTATAAAGTAGAAAAAATATAATGGTGAGTGCAACTCTTTAAAATCCAATCCAGAGAATATTGGGAATATTAAGTGGAAAAATATAACGCATGCACAATATCATCAAATATTATTCGTAAATTCTCCAAAATTTCATAATCCTGATCCCCAACAGCACAGTATGATTTATAATACAAATAACAAACTACCACTCTAATATTGACAGTAAATATTTTATTGAATGTGATAAGGTGTTGCTAATAAGTAAAGATTATGTCAGCCCTCTCTATATTTATGGATAATACAAAACAAATGAAAGACACAATATTTTCTAGTATTAGCAATAACCACTATAACTAACAACTACTCCATTTTAAAAAGAAACTTACATATACAGACTAATCTTTTTAGCGAACCTTACCCTTAATATAAACGAAGCTTTTTAAGATTTAAATTTTCATCTATAACACATTCTATGTTACTTAATTTACTCGTGGAATGATCCCAAACAAAATAAAGGAAAAGTAGCCTAATTTAGGCCACCAGCCACTTTTTTTATCTTATTACATTTTCTTAAAGCTTAGCGAAGTATTTTTTTTTTTTAATTTAACTACGATTTATAAGGGCTATTGGTTATTTCCACTATTTTCTGTGAAAAGAGTTCACAATTACAAATCGTGTTCTTCCACCCAAACCCTGCATCTTCTATGATGTTGAGGGAGCAAATATTCTCTTGTATATAGATGTAGATTTTATACGACTGACCATAAGCAGATGCCTTCCAAACTGGGCCTTGCGACTTGAACCATTTACCATAACGATTTTATATAATCTTCTAAGCCGATAATTATAGAGGGACTGAAACGTAGGAGGATTCCCAAATACTTCCTCAGCATGGTAGCTAATTATGTAACACAACGCTGATCTAGGTGGGCGAGGTGAAAGGCCAATGAACCTTAGATTTGATTGATTTATGTTTAAGAAGAGGAGGAGATGAGGCGAACTAGACACAGCTTCTGTCCCAACACAGGTGTTTCGTCGAGTACCTGCATCGGATAGAAAAGCTGGTGGAAGGTTACTATTAGTGGCCCCAATGGACGGCGCCATACACACCCTACAATAATGCAAAAGATTGGAGAGCTGGAGAAGAGGGCTGGCAGCACTGTTAGACAGCGAGGTGGAGGAAGAGAACTCCTTAGTCAACCTGATGATAAGAGACATGAAGGAGTGGGAGATGGTATTGGCTTTCGCCAAAAGGAAGAAGATCTGGCATAAAAGCGCGATTGATATATGTGTGACGTATATGATGCTCCATAGAAAACGGACGTTTTTGGGATAGGTAGTTGTAAATCGGAAGGGATCGGAGAGGGGAGCCGTGACCTTGCATTTTATGAATGGTTATTGTTTAGTTTCAATCATATCGCTGTGAACCATAGAGCAATGTGTTTTCGAATATAACAGTTTTGTTAGGAGCCGCGGATCAGTCAGGGAAGTTAACTCTTTCGTCGAAGGTTTAACGTTCCTCGTCATGAAGACATTCCGAGCTGGAACACGATTTTGCGATGTTTTTATGCCCTTCGTGCGAAGACAGTTTAATTAAAAAGAATGCACCTGGATCCCGTCGCACAGTTCGAACTTCGGAGAACGTGGAACGTGTTAGGCAGGCTATGTCACGTAGTCCAAGGCGTTTGCCTCGTGGGCATTCTCAAGCACTACGAATGTCCGATATTTTAGTATGGCGAATTCTCCACAAAGATATACATTTTCACCCTTATAAAATGGAAGTTGTGAACCAGTTGTACGTGCAGCTTTTGCTGAAGTGACGCTCCAACTTTTGTAAGATGATCCTAATGCGATTTTGATAATGAGCGACGAGGTTCATTTTCATCTTGATTGTGTCGTGAATCATCAAAAATTTTGATACTGGGCCTTTGAAAATCCACAAACTCTACATGAATTACCATAGCCCCAAAGTTATAGTATGGTGCGGCATCGGGAAATTTAGTGTAGCTGACCGTTTCGTGAATATGGTAAACAATTTCTTGAGAACTGAGTCGAGAAGATAAGGAATAAATCTGCGAAATATTTGGTTACCACAGGATAGATGTACGGCCCATTCTGTCCGAGTGTCAATGGCTGCTGTTAAACAATTGTTCCCTAATCACATTATCTCCAGATTTTTGTGGGAGTATCTAAGGTCTCGTGTGTATGAAACCAAATTTCGTACACAGGCCAAACTGTGAAAGGCGATAAAGCAAAACATCGCTCAGATCGATTGTCAATTATTGGAGAGAGTGGAAGCTAGCTTCTACACATTTGTCAACGTAAAAATGGACACCATCTTAATGATATTATTTCTCGTACACAGGTAACTCAAACTATATATTCTGATCTACTTATTTCTTCCAATAAAACTGTTTGAAAGCCTAAACTAGTGGAGTACCATTCATTTATAAAACGTCCATTTCCCGTGGTGAAAGCTGTATATAGGCATTGTTATATAAGTTGTATGTTGTGGATTATTATGTTCTAATTGTAAATATATGTAAATATGTATGTATATCCTACATGTAACCACCTGAAAATGAAACATGTCTATGTGGTATTTATATACAAAAAGCGAAGAATAATATGTCACCGATATGTTACACATAATCCTATATAGTAATTCACAATATTCTACTACAAAAGCAATTTTTTTCATGTAATGACAACGTGCTAAGAGGGTTATTATTTTAAGTTTTTATGTATGTATATATTGAAAGGAAGAAACAAAGGGACACCCGGCGAAGTTCCCTGATCCGCCGGTGCAGCAGAATAGTCATACTACGCCCGGAAATAATCCTGGTCTACAAACCAAACGCCTCTAGGTTGGACAGCTCATGTTTAAAGGCATCGGAAGGGCCATAAAATGCAGAACTTGGCTCATGCACTTAGTCACTGCTTCCGGCAACCAATATCGTGGAATAAACTGGATCAAGTAGTCGGCAACTACGGATCTACAAACGCTTTCGGTGAGAAGCGACAGGAGGCGCGAATACCCACTGGAGAATAAATAAAACATCAAATTAAATGATTTTTAAAAGACTTTAATATGAACTGTACTGATATTTTTTCTTGCATCCAGTTTTTGACAAAAGACGATCAACTTTTTTTTTCAAATTGCACTGTATATATATTTTGTACTGATCCGCAAGGAGATTTTTTTCTGAATCTAAATTTGTAAACGATTTTATCCATTCATCAAACCAAAGTCGAGAAATTGAGGATTAAAAAAAAATTAAAAATCAAATACCCGTAGTAAACAATATACAGAGCCTATTCCAAATGTCAAAAGTGACATTGTCAGTTATTGGTACAATACTGCAATGATTTTTAATAATTTCATAATAAAAATGTTGCAAGATTTCAAAAACTGAAAAACGATTTCTGTAGAAGCACAAAATTCTAGTACAGTGTTTGAAATATTGCAACATTTTAATTATGAAATAATTAAAAATCGTTGCAGTATTGTATCAATGGCTGTCACTGTCACTTTTGACATTTAAAATAGGGTCTGTATATTGTTTACAATGGATACTTGACTTTTTATTTATTTTTTTAATCCTCAATTTCTCGACTTAAGTTTGATGTATGGATAAATTTTATATTCAGAAAAAAAATCTCCTTGCGAATCAATAAAAATATATATACAGTGCAATTAAAAAAAAAAGTTGATCCTATTTTGTCAAAAACTCGGTGCGAGAAAAAATAACAGTTCAGATCCTATTAAAGCCTTTTAAAAATGGTTTAATTTGATGTTTTATTTATTAAAATCGGATAAAAAATAAGCGAGATACAGCACCAAAGGTTTTTCGTCAGTCACCCTGTATACAAAAATATTATACAAAACATTAAAAAATTTAGGATGGATGATGCTGGGCGAAACTCATGCAGCTGCGTTGATCTTCCCCTCTAACCCTTATTTCTGGTATTCTTAACAGTGTCTGCTGGGTAATTCAAAGACTCAGCAGGCATTCGCTAAAGATAATCCCAATAATGACTTAGATCTTCGAAGAAAATCTATTTGAAAAGGTAACACAACGGATTATATTGTAAATCAAGGAATACTGTAACACTATCCTGATATATGACTTCAAAAAGACTTAAATCATAAATCAGAAGGAAAAAAGGAAGACTCCAAACTACCGACCCGGTAAATCGCTAACTGCGTAAAAAGTAGTGAGACGCTAATTATAAATTTTCAAGGGACCATGGAAGAAATCTCTGTATTTTCATCAATGAAGACACGGCCTTGAAAACGGTTGAGCTATTTCACTTCCGTTCGACGAGGTATTTCTAATATTTGGACACGGCGTATTATCGTCAACAATGAAACCCAGTTCATCATAGTAATACAATGCTTTCAAATAGACCACGAATAAATATATGAGTTATACGAAATAAGGTTGACAGTGTTTTTGATTAATGGTTGAGGCGTTAACCACGTGATACATCTTGGAAATTTAAACAAAACACTCCCTTTGCTGATATCAAACTTTATAAACTGCGATATCAGCAAAGAAAGCGTTTTGTTTAAAAAAGAAAGTGTTTTTGTTACAAACATCTTTAATTTAAACTTATTGCATTTGAACCCAAATAATTTAAGTTCCATTTGTTTCGGAATGGAATAGCTTCAATACTGATTAGATTAAAAGACTTTAATAAGAATGTCTTAGAATTACTATCAAAACGAAAAACTTCAATTTAAATTAGCTGAATTCAGACCGAAGTCGTAAGAAATTAAAAAGCTTTAATATTTTCAGCAGATAGCTTCACCATATTTGAAGTAAAACTAAAGAAATATTATTCAGATTAAAAGGCTTTGATAAGAAAGCATTTAATTTAATTTTAAAAAATAAATATCGTTGTTGTATTTTTGCCCAAGTTCTAAAAAGACTTGAATGAGGATATCATTATTAGTTTTTCAGGGCAAAGATATTGAATTCAAATTAGGTGGATTTAATACAAAGCCGTCAAAAAAATCTTAAATTCATTGAAACGAACTTGAAATTAAAATTTGCTGTATTTAAGTCAATCTTATCAAAAAAACTGTATAGATTGAAATACTTTAATAAGATAAAGTCGATTTGATTTCAAAACAAGGATCTTCAATTTTAATTTGCCATATTTTATGCAAAAGAAAGTCGTGCAAATATTTGTTCAGATTAATTGACAATGAAAACCTTAAATTTCCTAATTAATTAAAGCAAAGATCTTAATATTTAATTTTGCTGTATTTATATTAGAGTCCCAAATTTATATTCAGATTAAAAAAGAATTTTTCAGTTCATACTAAAAGCAAAATCTTCAATTTTAACTTACAATATACTTATTATATTATTACTTTCTTACGTAGTTATGTTAAATTTTATAGAAAGGCGTTTGCTGTTAATAAATGAATTATTATTATACGAGTTAACTAAGAACTAATCGAAATCGATTTAGAACTAAGATATCCAATTAACTGAAAATGTAAAGATCTAAAATTTGATTATGCTATGTTTAAACCAAATTCCCAAAAATTCTAACGATTAAAATACTTGAATAAGATCTTGAATGGATTTGCACAGCAAAGATCTTAAGTTTAAACACATCTTTCTTGCATCTATAGGAATGTTCTAAAATTTTCAACACTAAACCTAGATTCCATGTATTACGACTAAAATTTTTTATGACGAGGTGATGGCCGCCATTTCGTGATGGATATGCACCAGAGAAGTTGGTCTCTTGGAGCAAACTTTAGATTTGATATCAGCCCACAGGAAAAAGTCCATAGGAATTAAATCAATATTGCTTGCAGATCAATTTTCGTCACCTTTGCTAGGAGTCAATTTAGCAGAGAAAATTTTACGAACTCTTAGCAGAGACGTGTTGGACGTGTGTGACATTGATTCATCCTGTTAGAACCATGTCTTTGGTTTTAGCCAGGACTGTTTCGCGATAAGTCGTTTAACCCTTTGCACTCATAATTGACCTTAGACAAACTTTAGTTAATAACTCGGATTTTTTTTTTCATGTTCGATCAAGATGAAATTTTTTGATGGAAATGTGTTCACATTTAACTAGAACGTTCACCATTCTTAAATAAGAAATTTCAAAATATAACCCCTGAATACACCCCTTAACCTAGGATGGGGATGTGTTCACATAATATTTTATTTTTTAATGTGTCAAAATAATTTTATTAAACTCTTAAGAATACTAGGCAATATAATTATATAAACAATATTTAGGGGCGGAACGTAAAACTGGCACCTCCACCATAACAAAATCAACTCTGAACAGAAATGTTTTGGTTAAATCATCACAGTATGATAAATTTCGAACAAGAAATGAATTTAGCTTGATGTAATTAAAAATAAATTAACAAGCGTAATTAAATAATTCAACACTCAAGATTATAACCATCTGCAGACACGTGTTTCGATCTTTCGATCTCTTCAGTACAGCTTTATTATAAAATTGATTTTAAATACAAATGAAAACATTTACTAAAATAAATATAATGAAAAACTGTACTGAAGAGATCGAAATATCGAAACACGTGTGTTTACTGCCAGGATTGCCTTCCAGTAAATGTTGGCACAAATACAGCACAACTAAGCTTTCTGATGTCAAGCCAGTATTAGCATCTGCCAAAACATATATCCCGATTCCACACATTGTTGGTTTATTTGGGTTTAATCGTTTGGATCTGTTTCATGCAAATGAAGCATGCAAAAGATTTGCATGTCCCTTCTAAAATTCGCACTAAAGAAAGGAATTTTGGCATCAAAGTTTTGGGACCAGTATTCTTGCAGATGGTTAACCGTTAATGTATCCATATTTAGAATAACTCCTAAAAAGGCCTCAAATTCTGCAACTGTAAGATCCACCCATGTATTCCAAGTGGATCGCTTTGATAAGCTGTTTTGTTTAATTTTATTGCGAGCATAATTATTCGTCTCTTCTGCAATTTTTTCCATAAATTCATCCGCAAAAAAAGTTTAAACAAGTCAATATTATAATAGGTGACACGAGGCTTGCATATAGGGTCGCAAAAAATTGTCTACAGGGGGGAGTGCTCTTCTGTTTACTGTGGAAGCTAGTCGTTGACGGACTACTGGAATCACTGAATAGGCAGGGCTTCTACCCAGTAGGTTAAGCCGATGATATCACGATCCTACTTTCCGGCAGCTTGGAAAGTATGTCGGCTACTCTTGACATAGTAAACAAATGATGCATAGACCAAGGACTATTTGTAAATCCAGCAAAAACGTAACTGGTACTGTTGACAAGAAGGAGGAAAATCAAGGATTTCAAGCTACCAAACATAATGAAGTCAATATTTGAGCATTCTTCTAGATAACAAACTGAACTGGTATGCCCATCAGACGGAGAGATCCAAGAAAGTATGCATAGCACTCAGGCAATGCAAACGAGCTGTGAAGAAAACATGGGGACTATCGGACGGCCATCGTGCGGCCAATGTTGACATAAGCATCAGTAATATGGTGGCCAAGAACTACTATGAAAACAGTCGTAAGGCTTATAGATCGTGTCTAACGTTGCGCAACAGGAGCCATGAAAACTACACCAAAAGCGGCTATGCCCTCCCATCGTATAAAACCGGATCGTTATAAGGGTATGAGCAACAAAAAGATAGTTTATAAGGTGAACACTTCAAAATCTTAGAGCCAGATACTGTATGCAACTATCCCAAGAAAACTAACGGAAGGTTATAGGACTCCTAAGAGGACATTGAAATCTAAGATCGTACATGAATAGACTATACTCTAGTTCAACCGGCAGAGAGTACGAAGAGGAAGAGGAAACCGCCGAGCGTGTGCTTCTGGACTGCCCGGTTCTATCCAACTTACGCGAATCCACAATGGTAAAGGGATGTCTACAATCATCAGACATTCTGAGAGTCCCTCTTGCTGAGATCCTGGCGTTTGCCAGTGCTTTCGTTTGGCTCGACCATAGCCAGGAATATGGACTCAGATGGGAGGATGTACCAAGGGCCAAATGGGGCCTACGTGCTGCGGACCTCTCTGCCCCCCATCGTACAAATCTAGATCGAGATCTAGAGTTGTCAGGAATCTGTGGTCCTTTAGCTTCATCACCAGAAGTAAAATCTATCCTGTGCGGCACATTATCCCATAATTGTCACTACCACTAGTATCATTTTCTTTCACTCTAATTGTCGATCATAATAGTCCATATAAAATTTATCGTCACTGCTCTCAAATTCATTTTCAATGTTGCCTTGTAAATGTCGCTTAGGCATTGCGAACATAAAAATATATAATAATTATGAAGTAATCGTACTATATAACTATAACACAAAACTGTCTGGGGTGGCTTTCATTAAGACATTAAACTAAATTTGTAAACCAAAAGTGAATATCTATAAATATTTGAAAAAGTGAATATAATAACACTTGAGCGGCCATAACATTTTGCTTATATAAACCAGAATAAAACCTCCTGCCGCTACCTTATCCACTTCATGACAGATATATACCTACAAAAGTTAAAATATGAAGTATTTAGTGCCGATAGGGCGACATAACAGCGTAGAGATTCGATGTCCCCTGTAAGGGGACATACCACCGCAACGGTAAAACGATTGTCCCTCGTACATACGAGTGCAAAGGGTTAACATGTCCACACAACGCTCCGAATTAACTATAACTGCACGTCCTGTATCATCTTCAAAAAAGTAGCGGTAGTTCTGCTTATCATAAAACGAATCTTTATTCTAAACAAGATGTTAGTAAACGTTGATGTTCGCTCAATTTCCTGAGTTGCGAAGTCAAACCTTTGACCGGCATCTTGGAGCTTTAATGGGGTGCAGATTTAGGCCTTTACTAATTCTACCTTAGTCATTTCTATCCAAGAATTTGTACCAGAGCTTTTGTTTTGTTTTATTCATTCACGTGTAATACTCTTTTTTTATAATCAATGTCATTTTTAATTGTTTGAATTACAAAATTTACTCCTTTAGAGAACATTTCTAACAGATAACGCTTTACAAACCCGACACTGTCATCTTTTTTTTCTCTCTCCCTTGTTGAAAGCTTTAATTAAAACGAGCCGGCCGATGAAGTTATTAAAGTTATTCAAGAAATCGATAAGCAATTATTGTTTTGTCGTGCACCGCCGGGGCAATTCCAGCGGCGAAATTAAAATCCGCGCTTTATTAAGTTTGTCAGGCATAATGGAATAAAGGCCTAGGACTTTCGATAAAAATCGCGCTCCGCAATCATGTTTCCTTAATATGTATACAGGAATATTAGCGGCAACAAAGGCAATGGATTGATCGCGTGACAGCGATACGCATTATTTATAATCAAAATTGGGCGTAATTTGACGAGTATTAAGTAATACGCGACCGAGTTTGTTTCGTTCTCGACGTTTTATTCAGTATTATTTTTAAACGCATAAAAAGTTCTTAGCTTCTTTATATAAAATAAATAATAAATAAAACCTTAATCTTGTCACGTTTTATTTTCAGCAGGTCTTAAAATGAGCCAATTTGCTGTTTAGCGTATAGTGGAGCGCAAATTTAATTTCGGATTGATGATGCTGTAAATTATTTTCTACTTTAGAACGGGATTAAATCAGCTCACTCGCCATGCACATAGGCATTACAGACCGGAAATGATTGCCATCAGTCAGCCGGAAATAGGGTCAATCTCCAGTTTTTTTTTTAGGATGAAATTGGAAAGGGGCGTGTAGATTACATTCTGTACCGGCTCGGGAATGAATCTCCTACACTTAACTAGACGCCTAACAAAATTCACCCTTATTATTAAGTAAAGAGTAAAGTCGTATACATGAATATTTCAATAGATTAATCAAAGTAATAAAGAGAAATATAAAATAATGTAGCCCAAAATGAAAAAATTTTACGAAGAAGCTTTAATTATGTTACGTTAATTAAAGGTTACATTTAAGCATAATTTCTCTTTGATACGAGCGCGTAATAAAATTTAGTCGAAGCAGACTGGAAATTAAGTGCTCGTGCAATATTATGAAAAGAGCTTCGTTGATATTCTTGAATATTGAATAAATAGTACCGCCGGACGTGTATGAAATGATACATCCCTTTTCATTTTAACGTGCCCCATTACTGCAGACAGACTGCAACAAACAAAAAGTTGGAAAAAAAGGGGTCGAAACCCGGAGATTCCGTTCCCTGTATCCAAATTAAAACGGGGCGCAATAAAACAAGTTAGTGAATAAATATCCGAGAGCCGCAGTCTCTTTTTATTTGTATTTTCCGCAGCACCCCTTTCGGTCGCGCCGCTTTTAATTTTACCCGTAGATTTATTTCGCCCCCCGAAAACGGGCCAGAACAACGTGGGTGGATGGGCGAGGGGGTTCAATATTTATGCACGCGGTTTTCCCCCAGCGCGGCCGCCAGTATTTTCGCCCATTTTATCGCGCCCGTTCCTCAGAATACTCTCTTTTTTTTCCGCCGCAATTTTTGATACTAAAGGTATTGTTTATGGATCCCGGGGTCCGGCGAACGCTTAAAAGATGCGCCCTCTCGCAAACAGGTCTTTTATTGCAGATAAAAGAATTTGTGTAAGCGTGTCGGAATTCTTAAACGATTTACACAATTCCGCCGCATCGGACGTAACGGAGAGAAGTTATTGCGCGGGTATTGTGCGGTTTTGCCAAGGCGAGCCTCTGCAACATTATTATTTTTTTTAACGAACGTTAATTGATTTACAACGACGTTGTAATTACTTTCGGGTAAGTGCTTATTTCTACAACAACAAAAAAAAGAAAAATAAATGAACAGTAACGTTCTGCACCGATATAATGTCCTTTAATGACCTTAATTCATTAATTAACGCAGTGAATTTGCATTTCGTTATTTAAAAAAATCTATAAAATAATCTAAACGTGCACTTTAGTTAAGAATCAGAATTATTACCCAAGCAAAAACAAGATGGCGGCACTAGAAATTTTAATTACAATTGAAGAAATGTGCATCTCGTAATTTAAAAAATTCTGAAAAATAAATAATTGTATTTACTCAACCGTTAACAAGATGGCGACATTTTCTCTCGCACAGAGATTAACTTACACGGTACTACCCCCATGCAGCACTCCACTCTACGAACAATGCGCACATGACCGACACCTCAAGTTTATGGCCCAAGCATTCTAAATAAATTGGTACATGACCTACAATCGAAGGAGTTTCCCCAAGTCTTAGTGCTTGAGATCTGACTAGAAAAGAACTTGTGGTTCAGGACTAGTCAAAACACCGATTGCTGAGGAGAGGCCTTAATCGATAGAAATTCAACACTACCCTACAACAAGGGTGTCCATACAGAATTGCCTATGCTCTAATCCAAAAAAAGTCGCAAGAGTTAGACCGTGACACGAAGACCCCAAGTATTCTGGAGTGCCTACAAGAAATCGCTGTAAACTTCTGCAGAAAAGTAGATGATAATCTCCTACCGGAATAAACTTCCCGAAATACGATGTCACTGCTGATAGCAAACATCGAAGGCCACGTATGTTAAGATTGTAATTAGCACCCAATTAGCTCCCTAAAACCTTGAGCCACCGTAATCCGCTCGCTCATGCAGCTCCCTTCGAGAAGAGTTGCACGCAGGACCACCGGATTCCCCAAATAGCGACCATTTCGCTTGATACCAGACCAGATAAGACCTTTTGGTCCTGGACTATTCACAAGATCGATCACGAAGAAGTGGTTTTAGTCTAGTAGGAGTCCGACATTACCCTACTCTAAGGGTTTCCTCTCCTAACACAAAAAAAATGTAGCAGGTGTCAGGACAGAACCTTGCTCACCAACCCAACAGATGCCCGCTAGTGCCGCCAATGTGCCAAATTCCACGACACCTGTCCGGTTTCAACCAACTGCAACACGTGCTGCGACCGGATACGGCACGGACTCCAGCGTTTTTGCTGAAATTTCCCAAAAGGCCAACCGAACCGACGTCTCTAGACACTACCAGCAAACAACCCACCAATATACCAGGATAACATAAAAATGTATTAGTCATCGTCCTGATCAACCTCTTTGCAAGCCGCCATGCGAAGGTCGCTCCGTTTTTCACTTTCTTCATTCGAAAGATTAAATTATTTATTTTATTATATCTTTGCTCTCCTTTTTAATACAATATCACAAAAAGCATATACAAAATTTGAAAAAATACTTAAAATTTTAGCCGAAGGGAGAATGGGCGGAGTTCACTTCTTCAAATGACCTTCCACTAAAACCCATGAATAGACTTCACCAATACTGCTTCAATGAACGTTTGTTCACTTAGTTTGTCTCTTTTTGCAGAGAAAATATTTGAGCTGTTTGTGCCAGCATGACAGATATATGACATATATAATTAAGCTGAATTTAAAGTCTCCTGAAAAAGAAATAAGATACACTACGCCTGAACCATCCAAAAATGAGCAATGGGGAATAAACTTGTCATCGGTACAGCCAATGCGTATGGCAGAATAAAAAACTGCTGATTAAACCCCTGCTCCAAACTGAAAACATTGACATCATAACAGCATAAAACACATTCTTGGAAGCATACCATCACATCAACATTTCAAGATACGTTATCCACCAGTACCACAATCCACTAATATGGCGGAAAATTGTGCCAATCCAGGTCGTTCAACACAACAACGTCTGTCTCCGCTTAAGTTACCTCTTTTGCTTCTACCATTGGCAACATAATTATATAATTTTCAATATTCACCCCTAGGCCCAATTGCAGATGTCACAGCATCGCCAGCGAGCCACGGACAATCACCACACCTAGCAACCACGAAACCCACTTTTGATCAAAATCTTACATCTTCTCTGCTGCATCGCTTTCAAGCGACCCACCGACGTACGTCAAAGCCAAAACCGCCTCCACCATCGAACACATTTTAATCAGCATCTCTTTTCTTCGTTATTCGCGAAATTCGCCTTCATGGGAACCACCATCACCAGCAGTCAGATGCCTTTAATCACTTATATTCTATGTAAGGCAACTGGGAACCCTTTGCAACAAATATCTGCGAAACCCTGCCACCACGGAACGTCAACTTGCAAGAAATAATATCGTCATACCGCCATTCTGGTCCATCACGTGTGCAATAATCGCCACGTTCATCTTCCAAACGTCATGAGGCTGCGCAGCGATTAAAACGGAATGAAACTGTCTCAACGCCAAAAATTATTTACTCGGTCAGTAAACCTCAATTAGAAATAAGCTGCTTAAAGTTTTTTTGCTAAAGTTTCCAAATTTTCTTTTGAATTCCGCAGGATTGAAGAATATCTGAGTCACTTATTAAGGAATTCCATTTCACTGTTATTGAAGTCGGTCTTAGATAAGGTCTTAGATAGATAGTAGATAGATAGTTAACTCAACTCATCGATAGAAACTATGTGCCGAATATGATGTTCTTTTCCGCTCTTGCTCCTTGGTTTACGTCTGACGTTTTAGGTTATTAAATTTTTTGAGCTGGTTGATGTAATGCTCGTGTGTTTTGTTGTTAACGATCTCATTGGCTTCTGCAGCAAGGCACATATCCAATGATATATTGTCCAGACGTTTGGTCAAATCCATATTTATAATCTTTTGGTATTGTCCGAAGTGGAATCTTCTTGTCTACCATTTTTTGTTTTCTATCTCGAGCACGTGGTTGTTGCTTTTTTGCTTCTATGGATTTGTTGCTACATCTGATATTCTCCAACCCCGTGGAATCCAAAAGGAAACCTGGAAACTTTATCGCTTGAAACACTTAACCGGATAAATATAAAATCAGATCTGGATAAAATCCCATTCACAAACATTATCAGGAAAGGAGTTGAAAAATCTGCTAAAAATCATCATAAGAGTAATAAAAACGAAATAGAAGAATAACTTAATTATTGATAAGGAACTTTGTGTTCGAAATGTACATTTAGTTAATAATAACAAATTTGTGAAGAAAGTGTTAATGTTTTCAATACAATTAACTATAACTTAATTATTTGCAAAGCAGACAATGATAATACTATTATGATTCTGGTTTAGGAAATTTATCGATGAAAATAACTTTCACAACATCAAAAAAGACCTTACTGCGAAGTTCAAGAAGCAGATTGTTGAAGTTTAATCCCAGATAATAAAATCTACAAATATAGAATCATGAATCAGAGGTCACCTATAACCAATAACCCACACCATAAGGGCTTCCCAAAGTGCACAAACCAATAATAACATCCCAATAAGACCAACCGTTTCCTACATCAATGCTCCCTCATATAAAGTTTGTTCCGTGGTCAACAAATTACTTCTAGAAAGAATTCCTTGTACATCCAAGTAGAGAATAAAAAACTCGATCGATTTCGCGAAGAAAACCAAAAACCTAGCTGACAACAACAACGCAATTCTTGCCTCCTTTTATGTCAGGAGCCTCTTTACGTCAGTTCCAGTTCCTGAGCTCAAGGAAATTTTACATAAAAAGGGCGAAGAATAATCATCGACTTAGAACACGCCAGAAATAACTAGTTTAATAAATGCTTGTCTCGATCAAAATTACTTCCGTTTTAACGACACCTTTTACATCCAGCATGGGATCGCCTACTTCACCACTCTTCGCGGAAATATTCAAGACCAAGTATTTAGGAACAACACGTCAACAAGAAACATACAATGCTGGTGCAGATATGTTGATGATATTTTGGAACGGCACAGATAGACAGTTGGATTCATTTTTAGCAACCCTAAATTCAATTAATAGAAAAATTCAATTCACCATTGAAAAACACGTCAATTGCATATTCAACTTTTTAGACCTGAATATTTCAATAAAAAGCAATAAACTAAAATATGCCATATATAGAAAATCCACTGCCACAGTCAAAATCATCCCATCAACATCACTACAATCTGAACAAATCAAATCCTCCGCATTAAATTCATGTATACATCGTCTGATCAACATCCAACTCAGCGATGACGATTTTATACGAGAACTGCATACAATTTACCTAATTGCTACAAAAAAAACGGATACAAGAAAAACAAGGCAGACAGGATCCTGAAACGGAAAGAAAGAAAAGCAGTTCAAAAACTCCTGTTCAATGGAGAAGGAACCAAAGAAGACAGCAAGTTCGCAGCCATTCCATATACGTGAGCCAAAAGATTGCAAAAGAACTTACCAAACACAACATCGAAGTAATAGTAGTCAACAGAGAAAATTAAAAAAAGAAACACTTAGTTAATAACAAAATAGAGACAATAGACCCACTAGAAAAGTCCGACATTTATTAAGTACAATGTGAGAACTGCGATGGAAAATATATTGGTCAGACAGAAAGAAATTTCAAGATCAGGTACAACGAACACAATAGAAGGCAATAGATAAACAAACCAGGAGATCTGAGCATTGCGTAACAATAGGACATGAGTTAGCTGATATCAAACTAATTCGTTTTGCAGAAAAAGGCCGAAAATTAAATCTCCTTGCAGGCCTGGTGATTAAATTTGAATTCAATAGGAATGGTAATAATTCCTTTGAGAATGGTCATCATTGACCGAAAAACGTGTGAGGAAACTGAATGTAACAATATACAACTAAACAGGTGTTTCATTTGAAATTACCCAATATTATAATTTCGTTTCATCAAGGGTGCAGTGAAGAAAGTATATACCGCTTTATATATTCACCCCTTATCCAAAGAGATTGCAGATGATACAACAATAATTCTAGGAAATACAGCGGCCAATCTTAATCATCTGCGTTAATTTATACTTCTTCCATTCGTAATACTGCTGACATTCCTTCATAATATCATTAAATATAAGCCACTTACGCACTCACTGAAGATCATTTAAGACCATTCGATGATTATTCAAGATTATCAATGCAGTTTAAGGCCATCCGAAAATTATTCAAGGTGACCAAATCGATTATTGATCGTCAGAAGTCATTCAAGAGCGAATAATCGAGGTCATTTAGGGTATTTCAATAGAGCTGCTGAATATACTCTTTCATTACATTCAAAATTAATCATTAAAGGTCATCCGACGATAGTTCATGGTCACCCAGCTGCCGTTTAATGTTATCTAATGGTTATTATTTATGATCAAAATATCCCTTAATGTGCCATGGAGGTAAGATTGATTTTTGATCATCAACAGTTATTTAGGGTTGTTCAAAAAGAATTTAGATAGTCGAAATGCCATTTGAATTAATTTATATTTCCTTTGATACCGAAATTACTTTTTCATTACATTCAGGTCATTTGACCATCACCCAGCTGCCATTTAAGGTCATCTAATAATTATTGAAAGAAGTTATTCAAGGTCCCTTAACGTGACATGGGGATGAGGTCATTTAGACTAATTCAATAAGATTTTTATAACGATTATTCAAAATCATTCAAGGTCACCAAACTGTCAGTTAATTTTATTGAATGATTATTATTGATCATTAACATTCATTTAAGGTCCTTTAATATGACCCAGGGATGAGGTCAAACTCTTTGCAACAAATATCTGCGATATCGAAGACGCCGCCAGCAAATCACCCACAACTATTGCGGTCATTTCGATCCATTGCTCCAATCGTCCTAATCTCTAAAGGCACCTTTCTCTCAATCATTCAAGCATGCCCCTGGTAGCGACTACTAAAGGCCAACTTCGCAACAGTGGCGCGACCCGATTTTATGAGAAAAAAATCCACAAGGAAATGGACTGAAAAAGAAGAAAAAGTATTAACGCAAAGTTCGAAAAGAATGATTTCACTACGAAACTTTAAGCCCTCACCATTATTTGGAGTATTGGCATTGTTTGTAATATTATCAAGTTCAGATAATATATCGAAGGATGTCCAATAACAGTCAAACCCATGAAGAAACGAGGACACACCATATATGATCTAGCAACGCGTACTTCGCAGCTGTACCATAGAGGAAGGATGTAACGTCTATTAGACAAGAACAACTGCTGAGCCGATGAACGATGCACACACGACCAAATGTTCAAATTTATGGCACCAGCACCCTACTCAAAAAGGAAGTCTTGCACTGATTACTTAGCCTTACCATTAGCACAAGGTACGGTCTAATCTTTGCAGAATACCCTTCTTGAATATTGACTACAAGCCTTCTAAAGCACTGATGACAGTCTAGACATACTACGTTATACCCAAGCTGCCTGGATAATGCCAGTTAATTAATATATTTTTGACATACTAGAAAATCATTATTGCTACTCAACCGAAAACAAGATGGCGGTACTACAAACTTGAATTTCAATTGAAGAAACTTGCATTTCGTAATTTAAAAAAATTCTAAGTAATATTCTAAACGTGGAATTTGGTTGAGAATCAGTGTATATGTTAAGAATTAATGTATTTTTAACATACTAGAAAATCATTGCTACTACTCAACCAGAAACAAGATGGCGGCACTACAAACTTGAATTACAATTGAAGACACTTACACTACGTAATTTAAAAAATTCTAAGTAATATTCTAAACGTAGAATTTAATTGAGAATCAGTGGATACATTTAAAATTAACGTATTTTTGACATATTAGAAAATCATTGTTACTACTCAATCGGAAACAAGATGGCGGCACTACAAAATTGAATTACAATTGACGAAATTTGCATTTCGTACTTTCAAAAATTCTAAGTGACATTCTAAGCGTGGAATTTAATTGAGAATCAGTAGATATATTTATAATGAATGTATTTTTGTCATACTAGAAAATCATTGTTACTACTCAACCGGAAACAAGATGGCGGCACTTTAACCTTGAATTACAATTGAAGAAATTTGCATTTCGTAATTTAAAAAATTTTAAGTAATATTCTAAACGTGGAATTTGGTCGAGAATCAGTGGATATGTTTAGAATTAATGTATTTTTGATATACTAGAAAATCATTGTTATTACTCAACCGGAAACAAGATGGCAGCACTACAAACTTGAATTGCAGTTGAAGAAAATTGCATTTTGTAAACATGGAATTTAATCCTAAAGTCTGCTATGTTTTTTTATATTGGCTATTGTTTAATATAAGAATTATCGAGGATAGAAATATATTGAGTTATTTAAGTGTTGTGGAGGAAGTCCGCATGAAAAAATCGTTTTTCTCCGACTTTAATTTTTTTGCCAGACTTGAGTTACTTCAAAAAAAAAAGCTTTCTTACGGATAAAATCTAGGAATTAATTAATTTCTAATTTTTCTCTCACTTAAAATTTTTGTGCCAAAGGTTTTTAGGAGTTTGATTACTCATTTGGAATTAGTTATTACGTGGTAGTTTATTTTTCATTCTTCTCTCTTAGTTTTTTTTTTATGGAATTGACTAACACGGACTGTTTATTATTTTCGGTGATTTTAGTTAATGTTTTTTGTAAAATTAAATGTTCTTGATCATCTAGATGTCGTTATAATAATTGTAATTTATATTTTTTTAAGGAGGTGTATGTCACAATATTTTAACGAACCGAACAGATTTGTGAAATATATTTTTATAACTTTTTGTGTTGAAATAATTGAAAATGTTCGTGTTCGATAGAAAACATATTTTTATATCAAACACACACATACACACACAAATGCACTTAATAATAGTGGTAAACCTTTTGTGATTGGAAAATATTTTTATCAAAATACCATTATATTTGTGCGGTTAGCGGAGTGGATCATCGAACAAATATACCTCGGGGGCAATGAAAATATTTGTCCATTTCAAAAGGAAATTTCCGCAAATACATATATGCGGCCTAGTCGCCGACTACAAAAGGTATTTCCCTGACAACACTCGAAATACTCGAATTTCCCGCATGCTTTACCGCCGGAGAGGGCTCTTATTTCCGCAGCGTTAATATCGCCGTCGTTGGTGCCCTTGTTAAAATCGGCGAATATTTCTCCTCTATTTTCTTCTCCTTCTTCTCTCTATGCTCAAGTGATTACCATTCGGCCCTTTCACGCACGCATTGTGAGAGCGCCCTCTCTCGGAGCACGGGCGCGTGTGACGTGACAAAAGGGCTCCTTAAATAGCCTCGAGATTTTCAATTTTTACCCCCATTATTCCGCAGTCGGAGGGCCCGATTGGAATTTTACCTGCGCTATTTGCTCTACTACGTTCCACGTCCGAAATCGAATTTTAAATTCAAAGAAATACGCTGAGTGGAAAAGGTACTAATTATGCGGTAATAAGAAGTAGTGAGTGGTGAAATATTGATGATTTAGTAATTGTGTGTACATCCGACGATTGTTTTCTTTAGCTCTGGATGTAATAAATTGGAACAATTGCTATTGTCCAGGATGAAATGAGTTTGGTAATAAAGTGGGTTTCCTTGAATCAATTATAAACTGTGTTTATTGTTTTAAATTGCGGATATTAACTCATTCTAGTATTCAGACTTTCCATACATACATATTGAATGATTCTTGAAATATAGGGTCCGCCAATAAGGGCGCGTGAACTTTAAAATTGAATAAAACAAGTTGTGTGTGAGGTAGAAACGAAATTTATTTTTCATTCGAAAGGGTATTCGACCCCATTAAGTATGGAAGATAACATCGTTCAAATGACCACCGCGGCTCCGTTTAGTAGCCCGGATCCGGGAGGTCCAATTTTCGATGACTCTGGAGCACATATCGGCCTCAATTTGAGCGATGGCGTTGCGTATGTTGACTTTGAGGTCATCGGTGTTTAGAGGCTTGTTGGCGTAGACCAGCGACTTGAGATAGCCCCAGAGAAAAAAGTCTAAAGGCGTTAAATCGCACGATCTCGGTGGCCAGTTGATATCGCCTCGGCGCAAGATGACCATGTCCGGAAATCGCTCGTGCAGAATGTCCATTGTGGCATGGGCTGTGTGGCACGTGGCGCCGTCCTGCTGGAACCACATGTCGTCCGTGTCCATATCATCCAGTTTAGGCCAAAAGAAGTTGGTTATCATCGACCTGTAGCGCTCCCCATTGACGGTTATGGCCGCCCCAGCTTCGTTCTCGAAAAAGTACGGACCGATGATGCCGCCGGCCCAAAATCCACACCAAACAGTGACTTTCTGGGGATGCATTGCCACTTGGTGGACCTCGTGTGGGTTGTTCTCACTCCAAATGCGGCAATTTTGCTTGTTCACATACCCGTTCATCCAGAAATGAGCCTCGTCGCTGAAGATGATTTTTCGGCCAAAATGGGGGTCTCCTTCCAACTGCTCCAGAGCCCAGTCAGCGAACTACCGACGCTGTCTGTGGTCGTTTATCTTGAGCTCCTGGGTCAATTGGATTTTGTACGGGTGCAGACTCAAATCCAGATGCAAAATTCTGCGAGTTGATGTCTCCGAAAGGCCAAGTTCCTGTGCACGACAGAAAATGGACTGCCTCGGGTTCTCGCGCACACTCTCACGGACAGCAGCGATATTTTCGTTCGATCGGGCGTTTCGTCGACGTGTCAGTGTTGGCTGGTTGTTTACTGAACCAGTCGACTCGAATTTGCCCACCAATCGACGGATAGTCGACTCTACAGGCCGATCATCGCGACCGTAAAATGGGCGAAGTGCGCGGAACGTTGCTCGAACTGATGACCCATTTTCGTAAAACAATTTAATAATTTGCACGTGCTGCTCGACACTCAAACTTGCCATGGTGATTTGGGGTTATATACTGAACAAATGACAGCAACTTTGACAGCTCTACCTCGAACAACATGGCCGCACCTTTCCGGCAAACTTCGCGCGTCCCTATTGGCGGACCCTTTATATGTGTGGCCTTGAGGTTTGTGACCTTCAGTAAATCCTCAAGGTCATTTGGATTAATTGTGTTACTGGAAGATAATAACTTGATTAAAACACTTTGCATTTTTTCTTTACTATTTTTTTTTTTTTGCTAACAGGTGTACATTTCAGACACAAAGGTCACTTGTGTCCGAAATGTACATATGGTTACAAATAAAATAGTTTGTAAAAGTTTTAATCAAGTTAGAAGGACCTGCCCCGAATGCTATAGTTCAATTAATTGCTATTAGTTCATTTTGTTATATATTTGTGTATATTTATATGTATTTCATTTCTTTCGAAGAGGAAGCTAAAGACTAATTAACATTAACTAATAAATATAATAGAGATAATAAATTTAATTGTTATTCTTTATACAGTTGACTTTTAGTATAATTTTTTTGCTCACTTTCATGAGGAGTTATTTTTCAATATGTCTATAATTCAATGATGGAAATTTGTCTAAATAGTACTGTAAATTACTTCTAAAGTATAAAGTTTGTGAACTGAACCTATATCTATAATTCGACGAAATAGCAGATGTTGAAAGAGTTGTGTTTAAAAAATGAACGTCTTTGTATTTAATACACCAAAAGGAAGGAGATTGGAAAGGAAGTTGAATTCTAACTGAGTGATACCGGAAATTTAAAAACAAGGTTTGCAATATCGTAACGTCTACTCATTCTATTCTACTTACAATAATAACAAAGCGAGAGAAGTACGGATTTCAGCATGTAATAAATGGTCTAATCATTAACGTCATAAGGTGTAAATTTAGATTCTGAACGTTCGCATCAACGGAATATTAAATCACGAATTCAATTTATTCAAATTGAAAATTTAACCCAGCCATTCACCAGCAGCAGCAACCGCCCCTCATTATCTATGGAAGTTTATCGCGTGCTCTAAGGATCATAATGGCAATTGTTGTCAGTATATTACAGCCACTCAACTACTCTTCGGCAATTCCACGCTGCCATATTGGATGCCTATTGTGTAGTCTGAGTAAACAATGCCGTGAGCTATACAGCACATAGTTTCATGGCAGTTGTTATTATATTCCCCTTTAAACAAGATTGTGCTGCGTCGTCGTGGTGTACGGCCACCCACTAAAAGCATTACGGCGTTTACGCCGAAACTTCGTCCCGTAGAAAATTTCGGAAATAGGGGACCGGGACGGCCCTCATTGTTCCCTAATGACAGCCGAAAAAGTTATTAATAATAATAAATCCGCGCGGCGAAATTGGCCACGTAATCTAATTCCATCCTAACAGCACGCCTCGTCCTAAACAAAAGTTTCCATCTCGCGTCCGCAAACAAACCTTAAAACGCGCACTTCATTTATCTTTCGAAATTAATTAATGAAACCGAGCCGCGGTCTCCTCATCCATTATTCAGTCCGGGCCATTATTGCTTGAAAACAATTTTCCGAAAGTGTCGGATCGAATAATTGGCGGAATAGGCCTAGGCGCTAAATTTTATTAAATTAAATACGAAATAACTTTAATACATGCCTAAATGGCCCAGTTGATAGAGCGCCAGACTAACAATCGTATCAAATTGGACCCTTATTGATGTACACCTAGGGAAATAAACACGATAGACTGGACCCCACACAAAAAAAATAAAACAGAAAACACAAACATCCCTTGTTTACTGCATCATGCAGATTGGAATTAATATGTTGCATTAGAATTGATTTTTGTTGGGGGACCTGAACGGACCGGACCGGTTCTGGCGGCGTCGTCTCCCGTATTTGTGGAAGTTTAAATAATTTATAGGGGTTTATACGGGACTGGACACGGGCCTAAATGCGGGATGCCGATCGGAATCCAATAAAGTTTGCAAATAAATCTTTTTCGGTTAACCCTCGCCCGGCCGGCTTAATGATTGAGCACGTTTTCTTTCATTTCGATACGAATCGATGGAGGAACGGGCTTTTCCCTACTTCCGGCACCGAACTTTATATTACAATAATCGAATGATTTATTTCCGTTCGTTAAATTTTAGTTAATTTTTATTGGAGCCGGTCCGTAATGTCGTCGTTACGAACAGTTGCAGATCATTAAAGGGGCCGCCGAGATTGTTTCGAAAGTGAAACGCATTAGGGGAAATGGGAGGAAATTAAAGCCGCGGGGTGGCGAGTGCGTCGTTGAAAAATAAAACACTTTGGATAAATCAAAATTAAATCCGTCGAGAGCGGTGCCGAATTAAAAGATTTATATCGACGTCCGTGTCGTTTCGGGGGATTTTCTGCGTTTTTCCAAAATTAAAGTAAAGAAAAATATAAATAAATTAGACTTAAATAACTCAATATATTTCTATCCTCGATAATTCTTATATTAAACAATAGCCAATATAAAAAAACACAGCAGACTTTAGGATTAAATTCCATGTTTACAAAATGCAATTTTCTTCAACTGTAATTCAAGTTTGTAGTGCCGCCAACTTGTTTCCGGTTGAGTAATAACAATGATTTTTTAGTATATCAAAAATGTATTAGCCAATTAACTAATAATAATCGTGTTTTTCTAATTATTACTTAAAATATTATTAATAAATTTAAAAATACGAAAACATTTCGTGAATTTACAACAATGAGACTAAGACAACAAAACAAATTAATTTGAAACAACTACTTCTCTAGCTAATACTTCGACAGACATTGAATAATACAAATTAATTTGCGTGTTACAAATAGTACAACTATCAAAGCAACACTAATTTGAATAAAATTATTTCTGTTGAATAAACTAATAAATGATAAAATGTACTTTAGATTGTTTAAATATAACTATAACATGAAAAATTATGAAAAATGAATTTTAAACTGATTTCATTAAATTAAATTAGCAAAAGCAATTAAAAAATCTAGCATTCAAGTTTATAATCATCTGCAGACACGTGTTTCGAACTTTCGCTCTCTTCAGTACAGCTTTATTATAAAATTGATTTTAAATACAAATAAAAACACTTACTAAAATAAATATAATGAAATATGATAATAAATATAATGAAATATAAATAACTTACTCAGATATATACGGCAACTGACACAAGAATGAAATATAATCGACTGAAGGTCTGAATTTATACCTGAGGTGGATTAGTGAATTCGACAGAAATCATTACGTTCGGGATTAAGGAAAAATACCCACTTGGAGCATAATTGAATAATAAAATGTGTATCTTTCTTTTCAAAATCAATGATTTCTTCTTTCAGAAAATTCAACTGTTTTAAAAAAAATTGAATTGCTATTTAAAGGAAAATTTTATCAATTTTTTCCGTTTTAAGTTTTTTTTTGTTAAATTTCAAATGTTTTATTAACAAATTTTTAATTTTTTTTTAAATTTTTTGTCTCTTTTTCTTTACGTGTAAATTAAACCAACCAATATGTATACACTTATTTAATGTTATGTGTGCTTTTCCCTTGTAATTAGGCTTAGGCCTGTAAAGGAAATAAATAAATAAATAAACCAAATCATATTTGTTTATGTAAAAATTTCATTAATTTTCTTCTTCGTCATTTTTTTAAGGTTTTTTTTTCTTCGATTTTAATCTGTTTTTTATAAATCAATTCTTTCTCCTTTATCTAAATTGTTAAATATTATGTTTTATTAAACAATTTTTAATTATTTTTATTTTGGTAAAATTCGATAGATTTTGTCTAAGTTTTTTTGCAAATTTAATTTTTTTACAAATTTCAATTTCTTTTCTTGCAACTTTTTATCCGTAGTTTCTTTTTTAAATTAACAATTTCTTCTTTGAAAATATTCAACTCTTTTTGGTAAATTTCAATTGTTTTTTGAAAGAAAATTTTTTAAATTTTTTTGAACAAATTTTAATGTTTTTTTTTTCTTGCAATTTTTCATGTGTCAATTTTTTGTTCATTTGGGAAATTTCTATTGTTAAGAAAAATTATTTGTTGTTTTGTTAAAATTGCATCAATTTTGTTTTTTGTCCATTTTTATTCATGTGAATTTTTTAACAGATATTTTTAATACATTAATTATTTCAGTTTCTTAAATGACAACCATTGTCATAAATTTCAATTGTCTTTTGAAAAACACAAGTTCTATTATTTTTTACCTTAATTAATTTGATGAAGAAAAGCGCTTGCTATGTTTTATATTTTAATTTTCAGTTTCCTGACACGTGTTTCGAACTTTGCAGTTCATTTTCAAAGGTAATAGTCAGTATACTCAATATTACCTTTCACAATGAACTGCAAAGTTCGAAACACAAAAATATGGAACATAACAAGTGCTTTTCTTCATCAAATTTAACTAAATAATTAATTTGGTACTTATCTACTGTCTTTTAAACTTTGATGTTCAGTTTATGAATTAGAGAGTATTTTAGAAGTCACCTACTCACTATAAATTGTTGTGATTTTTTTAATGTTGTTTATAGTTTTATATGTATAATACAGGATATTGTAAAGTTTTAATAAATAAATATATAAATAAACATGATTACTTTTCAAGTTTATAATTTCTTAAATTTTCTTCTCAGATAATATTAGAGAGAGCACGTGATTGCAAAGCAAGCAATAATGATGTATGTAATAGAGGGGCCACCCATCCACAGCCTCTATCTTCTCCTACATAAAAGTGTTACTTTACTAAATCTTTAATAGATTACTAATGCGTACGATTAAAAATTTAATCTAAATAATTAATTTTGTAGATTCAAGGGTGTCTTAGATAATCTGCCTATACTAACAGATTTTCCTTTTTACTTTCCCTATATACGAAGCTTGAAAAGCTTTTGGTAAACATTCATAAAGTGGGTGTTTACTCGAGGCGTTTTTTGTTTTTTTCCGATATTTTTTTTAATATGAAAAATCTTACAAAACTTTTCAAATAAAAGTTAAAGAGAATGAGAAACTGAACAAATTTTGTTAAAATATATTTTTCATAAAATTCTTAACTTTCGAGAAAAAAAAAATAAAAATTGAAATTTTTGACATTTTTTGCCAATTGCTAATAAACTATTGAAGCAACATGAAAGTTATATAACAAATAATTGTAGAGAATTCAAAATTGAATAAATTATTAAGAATAACCTTTTTGCATAAACCGCATAGTTTTCGAGTAAAATATAGGGAAAGTACTATGATGACCACATCACCATTTTGTTTGTAAATAGTGGCACGTGAATAAATGAATTGAATTGAATTGAATTCTAAGAAGCTAAGAATTTTAATTTAATTTCTCTTTCAATAGAGAAAATTTTATTTGAGACTTCTTGAGTTTAAAAATAATTGACGTATATGATGACACAGATTTAAAAGTTAAAATGAAGAAATGAAAAAATGCATTTATCGGTTTGATAAATTGTAAAAAAATAATTTTCAGTTGAATTGGGCTGAAAATTACTGAAACTCTTCATTATTATTCTAGTTATGATTTTACGAAAGAATAATCAACATAGATAATCGAGAAATAAAATGACGGATGTTCAAATTTGAAATGAAGAAATGAAAAAATGCAGTCGTCGGTTTGAAAAATTGTAAAAAATTAATATTCAGTTTAATTAGGCTGAAAATTACTGAAAATCTTCATTATTGTTCTAATTCTGATTGGGTATTAAAAATAATTGATATTTATATGATGAAGAAATAAAATGGCGGAGGTTTAAAAGTTGAAGTGAAGAAATAAAAAAATGCATTCGTCGGTTTGAAAAATCGTGAAAAATTCATTTTTAGTTCTAATAAGCTGAAAATTACTGAAACTCTTCATTATTAACTTAACTTTGATTTTGTAAAAAATAATTGACATATATGATGAAGAAATAAAATGACGGAGGTTTATAAGTTGAAATGAGGAAATGAAAAAATGCATTAGTCGGTTTGAAAAATTGTAATAAATTGATTTTCAGTGAAATTAGGCTGAGAATTACTGAAACTGTTCACTATTAATCTAGTTTTGATTTTGTAAAAAAATAATTGACGTATATCATGAAGAAATAAAATGGCGGAGTTTTAAATGTTGAAATGAAGAAACGATAAAAATTCATTCGTCGGTTTGAAAAATCGTAAAAAAATAATTCTCTATTGAATTAGGCCGAAACTTCTAAAACTCTTTATTAATATTCTGTTTTTGATTTTGTAAAAGAATAATCAAGGTTTACGATCAAGAAATAAAATGGTGAAAGTTTAAATTTAAAATGAAGAAATTATATAAATGCATTCGTCTGTTTGAAAAATTTTAAATGATTAAATTATCAGTCGAATTAGGCTGAAAATTACTGAAACTCTTCACTATTAGTTTTTATTCTAGTTTTGATTTTATAAAAGAATCATGTTTAAAATTGAAATGAAGAAATGAAAAAATATACATTCGTGGGTTTGATAAAATGTAAAAAAATTAAATTTCAATTAAATTTGACTGAGAATTACTGAAACTCTTTAATATTAATCTAGTTTTGATTTTATAAAAAAATAATTGATATATATGATGAAGAAGTAAAATGGCGGAGGATTCAAATTTGAAGTGAAGAAATGAGAAAAATGCATTCGTCGGTTTGAAAGATTGTAAAAAAATTGTTTGCAGGTGAATTAGGCTAAAACTTACTAAATTCATTTCATTTTTAATCTAGTTTTGATTTTGTAAAAAATTAATTAACATATAGAATATTTGAAAAGGAAATTGCAGAAAATTTTAGAACCCACTCGCAAAGTATTTTGTATTTTGAAAAATATTAGACCTAGCGAAAAAGATTCTATTAATTCGAATTGAGAACAATTCTAGAAATTTCGAAGAACAATTTAAGAATATAAGAGGTACTGTAGAACCTTTTTAATTTTAAGTCTAAAAATCTGCAAGAGAAACTGCTGAAATATTCTAAAAACTTGGAAGAAGATTATAGAGTTTTAGAGAAAAGATGTTGGAATGTTCTAGAAATTTGGAATAGCAATTACTAAAATTTTACGAAAAATTATAAAAAAATAAAATTCTAGATCTAGCGCAGAAGATTCTATTAATTTGAATCGAGAATTATTCTAGAAATTGCGAAGAAACATTTCTGGAATATTAGATATACTCTAAAACCTTTTTAATCTTTCAAAAGTCTAAAAATCTGAAAGAGAAACTGCTGAAATATTCTAGAAACTTGGAATATGATTATAGAATTTTAGAGAAAAGATGTTGGAAAGTTCTAGAAAGTGCTAAAATTTTACGAAAATGTATAGAACCCATGAACAAAGTATTTTATAATTTGAATTGATCTAGGGAAAAACATTCTAGAAATTTGGATTAAAAAAATGTTGGAAAATTCCATAAATTTCGAAGAAAAATTGCTAGAATATTATAACCTTCTAGAACCTTTTAAAATTTAGAAAATTCTAAAAATCTGAGAAAGAGAAACTGCTGAAATATTCTAGATCCCTGGAAGAAGGGTTTTAAAGAAAAATGTTTGGAATATTTTAGAAAATTGGCAAATAAACTGCAGAAATTTTGCAAACAATTATAAAGCCCACGATTAAAGTATTTTGCAATTTTAAAATTATTATTATCTAGTGAAAAAGATTCTAGAAAATTGGATTGAAAACGTTGGAAAATTCAAGAAAGTTCTAACAAAAAATCGTGAAATATTAGAGACAATCTGAAGCTTTTTTAAATTAAAAAAAAAACTTAAAATCTGGAAGATAAACTCTTGAATAAGATGCGCACTAGATAATTCTAGAAAAAAAAAAACAAATATTTATAAAATACTCCATACATTCTAGAAACTTTTCGAAATTAAAAAATTTTAAAAATCTGGAAAGAAATTGGCAAAAATTGTCTAGAATCTGGAGAATTTCTGGAAATTGGGAAGATAAATTGTTAGAATATTCAGGGAAATTCTAGAATGATAGATTACAGCCATTAGTGATAATAGGGATGATAGATGATAGAGATGACAAATGATAGAGATGACAGATGACAGTGATGACGCACGGCAGATGAAAGAGATCACAAATATAAATGATAGAATATAACCGATGACAGAGATTATAGTTGACATAGATGACAATGTTGACATCTAAGAAGAATGAAATATGACAGAGAAACAAATGGCAAAAATGACGGACGATAGAGATAACAGCTGACAGAGAAGACAGGTTACAGAGATTACAAATGACAAAGGTCGTACATGACACAGATGATAAATGACAGGGAAGAAGCATGACAATGATGGCAGATGACAATAGATGGAAAATATAACAAATAACAGATGATACATGACAGAGATGTATGATAACAGAGATACTAGATGACATAGATGAGAGATGATAGAGACGTCAGCTAACAGAGATGCCAATTGGTAGATGATAGAGATAAGAGATGATAGAGGTGATATAGCAGAGATAGCAGCTGACAGATGAGAGTGATGAAAGTGATCACAGATGATGGAGATGACAGATGACAGAGATCACTGAATTGGCAGATACTAGTGATGTCAGCTGGCAGAGGTGTCAGCAAAAACCGGAAGTGGATGTTTACTCGAAGCGTTTTTTTGTTTTTTCGTGATATTTTTTTCTAAATATGAAAAATTTTAAAAAACGGCTTAAACAAAAGTTAAAGGAAATAAAAAACTTAACAAGTTTCATTAAAACATATTTTTCATAAAATTCTTAACTTTTGAAGAAAAAACTAAAATTGAAAATTTTGACATATTTTTTCTAAATGCTAAAGTGAACAAATCATAAGGAATAGCCTTTTTGCGTAAACCTAATAGTTTTCGAGTAAAATATAGGGAAAGTACTATGATGGACACATCACCATTTTTATATTCATTGTGAGAAATAATTTTACTGGAATTATTACTGGAAAATATCATTAAAGATCCAGAAGAATATGAATTAAACCAACATATCTCTAGATTTTGTGTGGAGACAGGCAGCAAGGTCATCAACCATATCTACACACCGATTCTTCAGAAACTAAACACTGATGTTCCAAACTGTTGTAAATCCTGATCTCCTACAATACCTCACTCTTGGAAGACTTAAATTCCGCAGACCACCAGCAGAATGGGATATTAATAACTATATTGATCAAGAGAAATACATTTTCGGCACTACAATAGCTATTGTAGTATGGCGTTGTATCGGACTCTAAACCTCGCTAAACTTTTAGACATGTTAACGCGATGAAATTCAGTGGAGATCAATTAAATAAAAGATAGAAACTAGTCGAAGAAGAAATAATAAATTTTCTGTGAAACAAACCAAGTGTTTTTAATTTCTAATCAAAATATTTAAAAATCTTAGCCAGGGAGAATGTCAATCAGAACAATGGTGTTTAAAGATACTGCGGGAAAAAAATTGCAAACGTAGAAGGTTACAGACAAACTGAATTAGATGTTGACCAAGAGAAATATGGTAACAGCTGCTATAATAAGGCGTTATGTTATATCAGACTCTAAACTAACTACTCGTTAATTTTGAAAAGTCCTGAAGATAATAGTAAATAAATTTGGGACTTTTAACAATTAACTCTGGCCTTATTAACACGACTAAAAGCATTCTGCACTCTTCAATCCTTAAACTGACTAACGAAAACGTAACCCCCAGTTCAATCACTTTTCATTTATACATTTTTTAAGCACAAGGTCGACGATTTGTCGACAAAGCTCTACTCTCAGATTGCATAGACTCTGGTAGACAAACAAACTGCAATCGTAGAAGGTGTATCTAGTGAAAGCTTCGGTACTGACAATGCTTCCTCCTGTTTCCATAAACTGGAACATGGAGATGCGGTAGAAACTCAATACCGACGGCCAGTTCGAGAAGCTGAAATGGATCCTAATCGCCGAAATAACATAATACCCTCAATTACAGCACAAGACAATATGTACCAGTATTGTTAACTGCATTAGTATTAAGTTTTCAGCACTACAACATCTGCTAAAATAATACTAAAAACAAAATGTCTTTAAAATGGAATGGAGGAAAGGTGCGTTTACTCGAGATTTAATTGAAGAATCTAAATAAATGTAAGATGTCATTATGGAGAACCAGGAAAACTTCAATCACATCAAGGGCATCTATAGATCCAATCGACGATGTGGCACCTGCTCCTTAGATAATTGAAAAATAAAAATGAAATATTAACCTGATGATAGTCGATTTTAAGTATTTTAATTTTATAAAACTAACCATAGCCTTTAAAACTTTTAAGCATATACTTATAAATATATTCATTTAGGAAATGATCAAAACAGTATACAAATTGCTTTTCATATAAAAACGTACTAATTGCAACCTTACAACCGTTACAATTAATCACTTTCACTTTAATTATTGTGCAAGAACGCCTCCCTTCACTATTTTCTGGTTTTAAATTATGCACGTTCCGTCCTTCCTGCACATTTTGAAGCACTTCCTCTCGGCTAATGCTTCCAGCGTGTGTACATCGCGTCGTCTGGACAAACACGCCTCAGGAATTCATATACAAAAACAAAAAAGAGACAACCCCGGCGTATGGAATAAAACTGCGGACGTCGCAGAAGACGACGAGAGGGAGAGAAAATAGCAGAGCACGCATTAAAAAAAAAGAGCGTGCTGAAGAAGGGCAGCGGGGTTGACGTTTAAAATTCGCGCTGAAACAACCGGAAGTGAGATAAAGGTTCGGCAAAGGTGCATAAACAACGCGGGGGTGGAGAGGACAGTGGGGCCCTCCGCCGGAATGAGGAAGATAAGCGATAAGCGTAATCGGACACATTATTTACCCGGAGGGCGTTTTATTTTATTCCCGGGGTTCAGGTGCATAACGGGGGACGGGAGCGAAAGAGCAGAGCGGAATGCGGGTGACAGGATGCAATGTTCTGTGACGGCACTCCGGCGACGGCGACGACGACCCCTTCGTGCAAGTAAAGTGGACTTTAAATTTACCAAAAACATAGAGAGAGAAACAGAGAGGAAAAAATACCTGATGTATTTAATCGATATAAGAGGAAAGAATGAATATATTTTGTATAAATTAATTAATTATTACGTTTAATTTGATAAATTTCAAGAGACTCGAGTAAATCCATTTTTAAGCCCTTTTTAACGAAATGGATTATCTCAAGTACATCTGTGTCGTCAAAATTGTGCTTATTGTTTAGTAAATAATTAGCAAATTGTTGTTATTGTATGAACTTATACGTTCTCCTATTATAATTTTAAAATGGTGACCTGACTGACCAATATATACTCCTTTACAAGTGTTACAAGTTAATTTATAAATGCCTTAAATAATTTAATTGAATAGTTTTTAATGGAACTGAAACTTTATTATCTTCCATTTTTTAACTTGATTATATTTATTGCCAAGTATTATGAATTAATACCAACGTAATAGCTAAATTATCTTAAATGCGCTCGTCTTGGCCCTTAACGTTCTTATTAAAACATTGAAGGCGTTCGAAATGAAGACGATACCACCGCCGCCGACGAGGGATCACAAATCACCCCACCAGAAATGCGTTTAATAATGAAGCCCTTCATTAGGCATAAAAAAAGGAAGTTTTTATAGATAAACAACCCCTACTAGGAGCTAACCGGCCGGTCTTACGGGTCAAATTTATCACTCCTTCGCGCAAATGGATTTTTTTTCCTTTAATATTCCCGGCCCTTTTAAATTTAGATAAGGAACATATTTCGTATGTATTTACGTAATGCAATTTTTTTGGGACAAAAGTTCTTTACGGTGGTGCGCGCCTTATCTCAACAGCTTGAAGGGGATGCGTTATGGCTTACCAAACCGCCATAAAATATCACAAAATCCCGAATTTATGATATCATGCGTGACAAAAAACCATTCCACGAAAACACCCGCCGCGTATATATTTCCGGGGGACGCCCGGGCGACTACTTTCCCCGCCGAGGGACGAGGGGCGGCGGGGGCCGAGAAATATTTAATTAAAAATCTGTCTCGGACGGATTAGTGCGGAGAGTGGAGATAAAATAAATCCATCAGTAAGGCCGAAAGAAGCGTCGTCCGTCTTGCGAGACAAGGGAAATGAAATAAATAGAAACAGGCCGATGTGGGAGAGAGAGAAGCCGTGTCATCATCGTCCGTCTCTCTCTAGGAAATACATATATTTTAAGCACTTCCGCTCGGTTAATGCATGCCGTGGAGAGACTGCGACGTCTGGACAAACACGGCGTGAAAATTTATTCTAAGAAAAAATTGAAGTTAGTCTAGCGTTTCATGCAAATTGTTTAAGCAAATTATTCTTGCAATGATAATATTTCTTCAGCAAATGTGATTCAATTAGTTAGTTTGTGAACCTCAACACCTAAAAACACATAGAACGCTAATTAAACATAAACACCAAAAGGTTTTGAAATTGTAGGATTATTTCAAATTACGCTGAGAATAGTTAAGAATAACGTCAAGGTAAACTAAGATTAGAATCGCTTGGTTAAGTGACTAATTTACCTTATAATTAGAAAAACACGTGTTTTTCTAATTATTAATTAATTTTCTAGGACTTTAATATATTTTTATAAATTTACCTTATACATATTCACCAAGTCATAGATGAGCAGTATATTTTTCATTTTTTCTATTAATAAAGTCATACAAAATTAAAAACTATCTATAAAGAACCTTTAAAGACGAAAATCATAGGTTCTAAATCAATTTATCCTAAACAGCTTCAGATAAGTCCATAGCCTTGACAGAAACCAGATTCGCTGTATTTCACTTTTTATGAATTTAGTCAAGTGAATATTTTGGCACTGTTAAGAACCTTTTAAGACGTTTTAGCAAAAAAATAGATTCTAGGAAATGAATTACTTAAACTTTAACAACTTTACACAAGCAATTTCAGTTTTTTACTCTAATAATCACAGGCGATTTTATATAGAAAGGAATAGTGTTATTTAATTATGCACGCAATGTGTCTCTACGCGAAGATGAAGCAGTAGACCTTGACACCCGAGAGAAAAAAGAACTTAACTAAATGCTCCAAGCTAACTCTGGCTCATTTGAGTTATGGGGCCTACCAGCCACAGAGATAGAACACATCATCGCTGTAACACAAGACACCCCGATAGCTACTCGTCCATATCTACTGTCCTCTGTTCGACAAGCCAAACTGCCAAAAGAACTAGAAGACATAATGCGCCAGGATATCATCGAAGAAAGCCAGTCACCTTGGACAGCTCCTGTCGTAATGGTCCCCAGGAAAGATGGAGGAACCAGACTGTGTATGGATTTCAAACAATTAAATACGGTTCATGATTCCGGACGTGTATCCACTGAATTAAACAAGTGCAACATCCGCATCAACCGAGAAAAGAGCTCGTTCGTCTGTCTATCAGTACGCTTACTAGGACATAGAATAACGGAGGAGGAATTCATACCCGACCCCGAAAAGGTCGCAGCCATCCAGCAAAAGACAAAGCCCTCTAATTGTAAACAGCTGATCTCTTTCCTAAAACGTGCTCTTGGTATCGGCGATTTATACCAGATTTTGCGAATGCTTCGAAAGCGCTAAGCAACCTAACCAGGAAGAACGTCCCTTGGAAATGGAGCGGAGAAGAAAACGCAGCGTTCGAGTTACTGAAAAAGGCGCTGACCGAAGCACCCGTGCTACGAACGGCCGATACAACAAAGCCGTTTATCAACATGACAGATTCTAGCGCTTATGCAGTTTTATGCCAGGGGGAGGATGTGGACGAACACACTGTTAAATACTCCAGCCGTTTGCTGACCCCTGCGGAGAAAAACTATGCCACCATTGAAAAGGAAGCGTTGGCCATCATCTGGACTGTTGCCACCGATAATCAACCCCTTTGTTGTCTGATGAGTCTACAGTCGCCGACAGGAAGATTGACACGATTGGCACCGCAGTTACAAGCCTACATCCCCCAGATTGACTACATACCAGGAGGAGCGAGCAGGGTATCTGATACCTTGTCCCGCCCTGTCACTGACGACGATGATCTGCATCCTTGGGAAATAATCAGAGATGTGCAGCTCAAGGATAGCGATCTGAAGAAGATAATCGATGATTTAGAAGCCAGTCAACCCACCGAAAATGCTGTCTACTGGACGAGAAAAGAATATGTCATGGCTAATGGCATCCTGTACCGGTGCGACCCATAAAAAGAGCAAGAAGATGCACAACAAGTGGTCCACAAAAAAGAGATTCTACGTATATTAGAACCCTTTCACGATGATGCCACAGCAGGACACTATGGAATCCAGCGAATTCAACTAAACTATTATTGGAAAGGAATGCAAAGCAGTGTAAAACAATACATTAAGAAATGCGCAGCGTGTCAACGATATAAAGTGTCCAATCTGAAACCTGCTGAATTACTGCAGGCACGCGTTACCAATCAAAGATTTTAAGTGCTCGATTTCGACTTATTCGGACCGCTGCCTACCACCTCCGATGGAAAGACGACCATCCTAATCGTAGAGGATCGCACCTCTAAATAAGTATAAATGTTCGCATTGGAAACAGCCACAGCAGAGAGATGTGCCACCACCCTGATCGAAGAAGTCTTTCTACGTTTCGACTTCCCACGTCGAGTGATTAACAGTTCGTAAGCGCAGTAATGCAGTACGTCACGTTCGTTTTTAAAATCCACCATACACTTTTACCCAGTTACCACCCTCAAGCAAATCCAGTGGAAAGAAAAAACAGGGATTTAAGGGTTCGATTGGGAATACTCACCGGAAAACACCATACACGATGGGTAAAGACCATGAATACTCTTACGTGACAATCCACCAGGTTCAGCGCTGCTTTCTTGACCTTGGGAGTACTACGCACTCTTAACAAAGCCACGCAGGACCCCCATCATCGAATCATCGTTGCAGAGATAACCCCGTTACTCTCCCGACTCACTGAGTATTTACGCCAAGCCGCTGAGACGCAGGATCATCAATAAGATCTCCGGAAGAAACAGGCCGACTAAGGAAACGCCCAAAACGGATTCAGCTCCAAATTGGCGTCCCGAAGAGATGGACCTTACGTTATTTTGCAGTACCTCCGAAGTTGCGCTGCTGGACAATCCTACTACTGCGATTGATATCTACCACTCTTTAGCCCTCACCCCATATATTGGACCGGATGCCGCCCCCGAGCCCCTCAAACCATTGCGTTGAAGAGGAAGACCACGGAAAGTTGACTAGTGGATGTCTAATTGCTGGATGGATGATCAGGACGATTTCGCATCCCAAAGCGGGAGATTGTAGAATCCACCTTCGACGCTGGCCACTAGCAACCATCCTTATCGTAAAGGCACTCTTGCGCTCGTCTACCACTCTCGCATACGCACCAACGGAGTATGACCGTTCCCACCACAGTTACCCATCGGACCGCAACTAAGCACCTATAAATACACCGTAATCCGCTCGGTGTCACTGCTTCTTTCGAGGAGAGTGACACTCGAGACGATCGGATCCCGCCACTCTTAGCGATCAATTCGCTTGAGACCAGACTAGAGAAGACTTTTGGTCCTGACTAGTCAAAGAACAGTGATCGCGGAGGAGAGGTTTTAGTCGGTAAGAGTCCGACACTACCTTACTATAAAGGTGTCCTCTCCTCTTTCAAAAAAAAGGACACACTTCCGAAGGCCGAAGTACGGCCTAACCTTGAAAATCTTTCGAGTAATGTCTTGGTAAAAGTGTACTTTACTTAAAATTACATGTAAAATGTCTGTAAATTGTTATGTTAATATATGGATAAAACAATCAACGTTTGTAAATTTTTAACTGTTTAACTTTTGCAGAAAATTTACATAATTTTTTAAAAATTAATTTTCATTTTCTTTAACAAATTTCATTTATTTGTACTGTATGAAGTGCTAATTTTAATTTTAAAACGTTTTTAGCAAATATTTACTTTTTGTGAAAGTTCAACTATTTAAGAAAGTTAGAACTTTATTAGAGAACATTTTCAATAACTTAAATAAATTGTTAATTATCAAAAAGAAATCTTTGTTTTTGTAGACAATGTCTACTGTATTTTGTATTATTTATTTTAGTTTTCATCTGTACTTTGAAAGGTTTTATTTTTAAATTTTCAATTGTGTTCTGTATAACTAATTTGTCTTTATTTAGGTAACAAAACTGTTTGATTTTCAAATTGGTTTTATTGTAACACGACATATGTTTCACCACACTGTGGCTTCTTCAGGTGAAGAAAATATACAAATAAATTACAAATTATTTCTTATATACTATGTTGTTATTAGTGGGGGAGTGAACATTTTTAAGAGAGGGGAGTTGGATAATTCTACTTGGTCGTTGAGTAGATGGCCGGTGTGGAAATATCTATTTATTTCTAGATTTTCCAATATATTTAGTTTTTGTCCTTTTCTTTCTGTGTGGAGGATCTTAAACTCGGGGTTGAATGTATGATCATGCTCTAGAAGGTGATTCGCATATGTCGATGTTTCTTTTTTATTGATGAAACATTTGTGATGTTCTCTTATCCTCTCTTCAAATGCTCGTCCGGTTTGACCTACATAAACTTTAGGGCAGTTCATACATCCTAGCAAATACACTCCACTGTGTTTATTTTTAACTGTTGTATCTTTATTGTTTTTTATTATTTTTGATAAACTATTTTTCGTTTTGAATGATATATTAAAGCTTAATTTTTTAAGGTTTTTTGCTATTTTTTCACTTAATGGACCGTTAAATGTTATGGCTGAAAAGTTTGTTTTTTTCGTGTTTCTTTTAATAAAATTTTGATCAAATTTCAAATCGTTTAAAGGTAAAAATTTTGGCGTACTCTTGTGCACTCCATATTTTACTTGTTATTTTATTTATTTGTCTTTGTATAACTTTCTTTCAAATTGCGATAATTTTTGCCAATGGTAGAATATTTTTTTTAGATATTTTTACTTTTCAGAAAATTCTTTTTTGGAGTTTTTGGAGCAAAATTAACTAAAAATAAATACTTCTCCAAATTTATTTTGAGAACTCTTGTCGAACCCTTATTTTATATTATTAATTTTTTGTAATTTTTGTTTCTCATAATATTTCAGTAAATTGTCTTCAAAACTACAATCCTTCGAGGATTCTATAACTTATTTCCAAAATAAATATTTTCTCGAAATATACCAGCAGCAAACTGCAATATTCTTTGACGATCTTATTTTTTTTTTTAATCATTTTGTCTTCTTGGTTTTATTTCCATTTTTGATTTGATTTATTTTGATTCACTTTTTTACAAAAAAATATACATAAATTTGATCGTGTATTTTTTGTCAAAAACCTGTTTTTTTTACATTTTCACTTAATTAAACTATTTTACTTTAAATTAAACAAAAAATAGATTAACTTATCTCTGTGTATCTTTTTGTAAATCTTTATGTATTCATTTTTTGTAGAATTCTATTTGTTCTAACCGCAAACAAAATACAAACTTTTAATTATTTTAATTTAATCCAAATTATAATTACCTTTCTTGGTAAAATCTTAGCAAGATTTTAACTGTTTTTATTTAAATTTTAATCTACGAAGCAAATTTCATTTTATACATGCCACTTTGAAATAAAGCGATATTATTATTATATTTTTTTTATTATTTGTTATTTTTTAAGAATTATTTTTTAAATAATTTTACAAAATTTAAAACATACAAACCAGCTTGGAACTTGATGAATTATATTAAAAACAAACTAAAAACGGTAGGAAAACAGTTTACTCAAAGGAAACTATTTAAAAATTTTCTTTAAGAAAAAATTAAAAACTTCGAATTGGTTGAAAATTTACAAAAAAATGAATATTTGTAAAAAATTGCTTTTTAATTTTACGAATACTGAATTTTTACAAAACACACTTAAACATTTGAATTTTAAGAAAACAATTGAAGATTACTATCACTTCAAATGGTTTATATTTTACACAAAAAAGGATAGATGTAAAAAAATGAAATAAGGATTTAAAATTTCACAAAAAAAATATTTAAAGGGCGAACTTAGAAATAGTCGAAATTAGAAAAATAAACTATTAAAAATAGCATTGGACAATTTTACAGAAAGGAACCATTGAAATTTTTCTTAAAAACAATTGAAAACTTTGAAATAGTTGAAATTGAAAATTTATAAAAAAAATTATTAGAATATTTTAGATACTTAAAATTTTACTTAAATAAACAAACACTAAAAAGTGAAAACTTGAAAAAAATTAGCATACAAATAGTTATAAAAAAATTAAAATTGCTGTGGAAAATTTTACCACAGAACAACAAAAATTGTATTAATTTTAATTAATTAATTTTACTATTGCAAAAAGCATTTAAAAACTTTAAACATTTTTGGGATTTTAAATCGAAGAAAAAATAATAATAGTAGTAAAAAAGTAATTTACATTTTTTTGGACAGATATTTTACTTGACAAAAAAAGAAGATAACTTTTAAAAAAAGCTCGAAATAGTTAAAATTAACACAAAATAATTGAAAATATCAATGAAAAATTGAAAACTAAAAATTTTCTTGAGAAAACAGTTGGAAACTAAAATACTGTAGTTGAAATTTTACAAAAAAAAAGGAAAATCTGTAAAAAGAATGCTTTAAAAATCAGTAGATAATTAAAACTTTACCTTAAAAAGCATTAAAAAAACGATAACTTATAAAATTTTTAACTATTAAAAATTCGAAATGGCAATGGAAAATTGAAAAAAAAAACGAAAAGTTTCATGAAAAACAGTTGAAAACTTGAATGTTAATGTTGATTGATGAGTTACACGAAGATGGTGTAATATAAAATAACTTTCCCCACAGATTATTTTTATTTATTTTTATTTTTTTATTCTTTTTTTTAACTCTTGTACAGCAATTGAAAATGTTTACTCCGAAATTTACATTTAGCATCATAAAAATATATAGTGGAGAAAGTGATTACAAGTTATTTTATTATAATGTTGAAATTTTACATAACGGGAAAAATTGTAAAAAAAATCTTTAGAATTTTATAATTACTAAAATTTTATCAAAAAAGTATTTAAAAGATGACAACTTAAAAACTATTTTTTTTGTAAATTTTTAATTGTTATTATCTCTATAATATGAATTTTTTGGCAAATTATCAATAATTTCAACTGTTTAAAAACAAAGTTAAAGATATTTGAAAGAAAGTTTTCAAGTGTTTTTAAAGAAATGTTTAATGATTCCTTATAAAATTTCAATAGTAAGAACACTTTTTTTAAGTAATTTCAATTTTTTTGATAATTTCAACTGTTCCTTATTTGATGGTTTTTACCTTTGGAGAAAATTTTCAATTGATTTTTGTTTGTAGAATTTCCTATTTTGTATTAAACTGTTCCTTTTAATATACAGGGTTATTCACGCTATACGGCACGGAATATTGTGGCCAAAATACGTGACTTTCAAAAAGTTTCACTTTGGTGATATATGGGGGTCTATTAGGGCTACTTTTTAAAATTACTATCATAACATGGGTGTCCCAAAAACCCTAAAAGTATTAAAGTTGTGTTTTTTTTAATGAAACACCCTGTATTTTATTGCATTTTTGGATCCTTCGATAAAAATAAGTGTGTGTTTTAATAAGGTTTTTATTACATAAACCTTAAGGTTTTTGAAATAATTTGAATTTTGTAAAAATGTAACCTAATTTTCATGTTTTAAATACTTAAAAAATAATTAAGTTATGCATACCAAATTTACACTGAAATGTAACAATAGATCATATTTTATTTTCCAAGTATAATAAACTTGACATCTTATGCCGGGTGTAAAAAAATTGGAATTAAACAAATGAGAACTTTAAATGGCTATAACTTCATTTATTTAAATGGAACGCTATATTTATTAATTAATCAGCAAATGCACGTTTTAATTACCTTTCGAATGGTATTTAAATCTTAAGTGTTAAGTCTTCTCGTTTTTGCAGAAAACGCCAAAATATTGTTTATTGCACCGTTTTAGTACTTTTTTAAGTAAAAATTTTTATGTATCTAGTTTTCTATGGAATTTAAAAACGTCAGATAATTAATTTAGTCTGTCATTTTAGTTTAAAAAGCCTGTCTTTTGTTATAGTTGTCTTATTTTGCATTTTTGTGTTAGATCGTTAGTAATCGTTATTGTTTGAACATCGCTGTTTTGGTAAAAAATGAAGATTTACTCAAAAGAAGGGGGTGTTGGCATTATCCTTATGCTTGGAGAATGTCATCAAAATTGTTTATTGGCTTGTCGAGTTTATACTTAAAGGTTTCTCGAAAGAAATCACCCTAAGCCAGCCATTTTTGGAGACTATTAAACCAATTTAAAGAAATTGGAAGTGTCAGTTATAAAAACCCCAGTATAAGAAAATCTGTGTAAATTTTCATTTTTTGCTATTAAATACAAAAACGATGTTCAAACAATAACGATTACTAACGATCTAACACAAAAACGCAAAATAACACAACTATAACAAAAGACAGGCTTTTTAACCTAAGGTAACAGACTAAATTAATTATCTTACGTTTTTAAATACGATGGAAAACTAGATACATTAAAATGTTTACTTAAAAAAGTACTAAAACGGTGCAATAAACAATATTTTGGCGTTTTCTGCAAAAACGAGAAGACTTAAGACTTAAGATATAGATACCATAAGATAGGTAATTAAAAAGTGCATTTGCTGACAAATTAAAAAATATGGCGTTCCATTTAAATAATTGAAGGTATAGCCATTTAAAGTTCTCATTGGTTTAATTCCAATTTTTTTACACGCGTCATAAGATGTCAAGTTTATTATACTTAGAAAATAAAATATGATCTATTGTTACATTTCAGTGTAAATTTGGTATGCATAACTTAATTACTTTTTAAGTATTTGAAACATGAAAATTAGGTTAAATTTTTACAAAATTCAATTTATTTCAAAAACCTTAAGGTTTAGGTAATAAAAACCTTATTAAAACACACACTTATTTTGCTCGAAGGATCCAAAATTGAAATAAAATACAGGGTGTTTCATTAAAAAAACATAACTTTGATACTTTTAGGGTTTTTGGGACACCCTGTATATTATGAAAGAAATTTTAAAAAGTAGCCCTAATATATCCCCATATATCTCCAAAGTGAAACTTTTTGAAAGTCACGTATTTTGGCCACAATATTCCGTGCCGTATAGCGTGAATATATGATTCTAAACCCTCTCAAAGTTTTTTTTATTTTTGTTTCGATAGTTTCTAAGAAGCTGTTGAGTTTTCTTTCTTAATTTCAAAAGAACTTTTTCTAAACTTCACCTCCAAACCTTTTGGAAAAGTTTGAGAAATTTCTTTTCTTAGTAAATTGAACATTGCTTACAAGCTCTGGAAAGTTCGTTTTCTTCTTTCTCCTTTACTTCCTAGAAAAGATCCGTTACTGAAAGTTTGTTCTGGTAAAATAATTGAGCAATATTTTGCAGTATTTTACACTAGAGTAAATTGTTTTCTAAAACCTCTGACCAGCTGGGAACATAATCAAGCAAGTTTCTCAATGATCTCAAATGAAATAATGTCTTCAATTCCACTTCCTTCACCTCTTTTATTGATGTTTATTTAGATTTTAATTTTTGTTAATTTGTTTTCTTGCGATTTAAATTTAATTTAATTTGTATGTTAGTTGTTTTGTTTCTAATTATGCATTATTGGGATTGCCCGTTTAATAATAAATAAATAAAAAATGTGCTTCTAAAGGATTTAAACTGTTTTTGTTGTTGAAGCTTTCGGTATATTTTCTAAAAAAAAATGTTTCTTTTTTTTATTTCAAAAGAGTGTTTCATGTAAAACCTTTTCGAAGAGTTTACAATTTTCATATTTTTCTACAAGATCTCAGATGCTTCGGAGACTTCAGAAGGCGATTTGCTCTCAGAGCTACATAATATTCTCCTTGAAGAGCTCGAAATATTACTTACTCGCCTTCAAGGCCCTTAATTTTTCTTAGAGTGTGCAAATTATTACAAGAGTAACCTCAGAATAACGAAGAGAAAACATATTCTAGAAGTTCTTAAGAGTTTAATTGATTGTGCTTTAAAGAAGTTTTTAAGACATTATTTTTTCTTCGAGTGTAAAATTTCTGTATAATAAATAATTCGAGTTTTACAAGAAGAAAATTATGCAATTCCGAACTTCTTAATGTACCTGCGCTCTTTTAGAAAATTATGAATTTTTTTTTACAAAACTCTTTGAATGGTAAACAATTTAATTGAGACAATGGTGTCAAACAACACTTCATTCTTCATTTTCTTTGCTCAGCAAAGAAAATGAAGAACCAAAAGATGGAAAAAGGTCAATGCATAATTGTAAAAAATTACTTCCATCTGTAAAAAAAATCGCCTTAAATTATTATGGTAAAAAACCGAAATGATTTAATACTAAACCCAATACATTCTTTGCTTTTGCAGAAAATTTTCAATAGTTTTTTTATACAGTTTATTGTGTTTATAAAAATGTTTTTTTCTTCTTGTAGTTTTACATAAGTTTTTTATTTTACATTTTTAAATTAATATTAATCCTTATTATTATTATAACATGAATTGATCTAACGAACTCCCGACCTACCTCAGCACATTTTATCTCAGCCTGGTTAATTGTTGACCAATCTCAAATAATAATACACTGACCTACCTTATTCATAACCTAATGAACTCCTAATTTTAATTAATACATTTTTTCATCAATTAGGTAAAAAGGTGAAAGATTAAATAGTGTCTTCTCATTTTCTACGATTTCTACATAATAAAACATTTTTGTGTCTACAGTGACTACTATAAATTGTAATATTGTGCCGTACGTCATATGTTTTATATAGTAAATTAGTAAGAATGTACAGGGTCCATTATAAAAGTAATATGCTTTTGTTTGGAAAAATGTATTTATCGATCGTATGTGTGGTAATGCTTAAATTTTTTCAAAATACTTTTCCCCGGCATCAATACACTTGCTAAAACGTGTCTGTCATGCCTGGAAAACACCCTAAAACTCCTTGACAGGGATGTCTCTTAGGAACGTGTGACATGCTCCTAAATGTTATCACCGAACTTCCAATGCTTTCCCTTTAATCGGAAAAACAAAAAAAGTTAGCCAATTCATGACTGTAAAGGGGCTGGGAGACACCTGGGACACATGGTGGAGCAAAAGTTGACAGTTTCTTCCTGCAGTACAAACTCAACATGGGCGGTCTAAAACGACAATGAGCATCGTTTTGATGCAAGATTTGCTCATTCGCGCTTTCTTGATGTAAGGAGATAATTTAGTCCGCCACTCACTGCTCTGCCTTTTCCATTCTGGGTCGTACTCGAACATTCAGGATTCAAGACTCGTCTCCTGTTACGACATAGTTAGGAAAGTCTGGGCTCATTTAGATTCAAATCCATCCATTCATCACAGCGCTATGATGGGTAGTCATACGTATTACTTTCATAATAGACCCTGTATAACAATCAAATATTGTGATAAACTAAATCTCTTTAAGACATTTCACGCCAGGGCAAATCTGTTTTTATTTTTAGTAAATGTTTAATTTTCTTTTCCATAAAATTGTTTTAGACAATATTTTAACATAAAAACATGTTAAAATATTGTAAATATAAATATCTAATTTCCCATTTTTTAAGATTAAATTATTATTCTCTCAATGACTGTTTCAAACTTTTCAGGTTTCGCTAGAGCAGCGCAATTGCAAACATTATTTTAATGTTTACCATCATTGTTATTGTTAATTATCGGAACATTTATTATCAGAGATTTGTCAACTCAATCAGTGAAAGATTTACACAATAGATTGTTTCTCTGTTATTGTTTTTTTTTTCAGTTGTGTTTAAAATAAATTTGAGCAAATTTTAATTTTTTTGTTTAAAATAAAATTTAAATGCTGCAAATAATTGTTTTCGTGGATTTTTAAACCTTTTAACAGGTGAATTTTAAATACTGGATTGATGAGGCTGTTAGCTTTAATTCAAAACAACTTTCTTTTATTTGTATTGTATACAAAATTCAATTTTTAAACCCTTTTTTGAGATATTTCCTTACGAAATTTCATTGTTTTTTAATTACTTTTGAACATTAAATTGGTATCTCTTTAGAAAGTCTTCTAACAAAAAATCAAGAGTTTTTTGTTTAGAATTTCCAAATGTTTTTTAAACAAATTTCCATAACTTTTTTCGAAAATTTCAAGTTTTTTTAAAATATATAATATAATTTTCAGTAATATAACCAACTAACCAAAAGATTTTCTTTGTCTCTATTATTGTTAAAAAAATTCCTAATTATTTTCTTAAAATTTCAAGTTTATTTTAATTGATGTCATCTCTTACTTAGTAATTTTATTTTGTTTTTTGTCAACTGCTTCTTATTAGGAAGGTTTTTACAGAAATGTATTTTTTTTCTTACAGTTTACTAATTTAGACCTAAATATATATTCAAAATAAAATAAAAATTATCAAAATGTATCACGAAGTGAAAGCCTTATTACTTATCTAAATATATATTTTTATTATTATTTTATTCTTATGTTTTTCTCTTTAAAATGTTTTAATTGTTTTAATTTGTATTTTCAACTGTTTCTTTAGTAATGTGTAGTATACATTATTTTGTTTATACATTTTCTTTTATTTTATTTGTGTTATATGAACTGTTAGAACGTGAATTTCTTTCTTTTTGGGTAAATTTTCACTGATTTTTAAGCAAGTTTAAAAGTTTTTTACCTTTTTTTTTACAAAATTTCCAAAAATGTTCTATAAAATTTCAATAATTGAGACATCAACTCATTTTAGTAATTTTCCTTTATTTGTATAATATTTCTTATTTTTAATTCTTAATATTCAACTGCTTTAAAACAAGTTTCAATAATAATAATGTTTTTTTAAGAAAGTCAATTTTCAATTGTTCTTTATTTTTTTTTTTTCTGTATATATGCAGAAAATTCTAAACTGATTTTTGTAGTTTGCTATTTTTAATCTAACTGTTTTTAATTGCCATTATTTTCTTACATAAATTTTCATTTGTTTTATTCGTAGTGAATGAATTGTTCAATTGAATTTTTAACTGTTTTTTTTTTGTCAAATTTTGGCTGTTTTTATGCAAATATAAAAATTAATGTTTTTTTAACAAGTTTCCAATTTTTTTTACATTTCATAGTTTGTTAACACAGATAACAACTCCATTTTAATAATTTTTATTTTTTTTTGAAATTTTCAACTGTTTTTTACTTATACAAAAAATACTTAATCGATTTTTTTAGAATGTAATATTTTTGAAACAATTCAGTATTCGTTTCCCATTTGTTTAAAACACATTTATATTTTCTCCGATTAAAACGTTCGTATTTATAAATTTTCGTTTTTGGTTTTTTATAAAAATTTTAAAATTCAAATTAATTTTTTGTTTTTGACTGTTTTTTTTTTACAAATTTCCTATTATTTTTTGATAGATTTCCACTATTTTTGTTTATAAATTTACATTTGTTTTGTTCGTATTATATGATTTTAGGCAAATTTAAAAGTGGATGTTAATTAATACAACATTTCACCACGAGTTGAGTGAAAAATTAATTCATCGTCTAAATTTAATTTTTAGAGTTTGTAAGTAAATTACACACGCAGTAAAGAGAATAGTTGCGACCGTTACTACTTGGTAATTATTTTTGGTTAAAAAAAACATAGTGAATTTTTCAATTCAGTGTATGCACACGTAGTTTTTTTTAGTAAAAATTTCAATAGTTTTTTGTACATTTTGACATGATTTTGTATTATAACAGTTGAACTATTTTAATTTAAATCTTATTTTGTTTTTTCTAAGTTGTAAACTATTTTTTGTTCTACTGTTCTAACACACATATTGTTACCAATATTTTAAACCGTTTTTATGTGGAAATTATGACTTTTTTTCTTAAATGTTGGCACTTTTTTGCTAAAATTAAACTATAGTTAAAATCATTTGTTTCTTTTACACATGATATCTAATAAAAAAATTAAATATAATGGTACCTGATTTGTTGATTGTGGTAAATGGTTTAAGCTTAAAAACCAATGCTTTCCTCCAAAGAACACTGTTTGGGTCTCTTATTTATATTACTAAATATACGATTTACCAAAACAAAATACTTTTTGTCATACTGAAAAACAATAGATATACCTTGTCTGTAAACTTAAGTTAGTGAAAATTCAAAATTACAATTCGTGATTTAAATAAAACATCATGAAAATTAATCGCTGCGGAAATTAATTGAAGAGAATATGGACTTTCAGGATCAAGTTATTACTCAACTCTTTTGGATCTGGATCGAGCTTGCCAGAGTGATCAAATCATTGACCAGAGCACCTAGGTCTCACTACGTCCTTGTGCCCCCTGGCTGGAACAGCCCTCCGTTGTTCTATCACTCATTTAGCCACCTAAGGTGATGAGCAAAGGACAGACAACGCTTGGAGGGGTTTCTCTAATGTTGGCCATGTTCGGCCAGAGCTCCCCTAGTATGGACTCTCTAAGGTGGGCGAGAGCTGGGAAGGTGTTTAACACATGTTCCACTGTCTCGTCCTCTTCTTCATATGCTCTACATATGGGGGTTTCCATCAGACCCATAGTAAACAAGTGTTTCCTTTGCTGATAGTGACCCGTAAGGATACCTGTGATAAGTCGCAGATTCCCCTGGGACAGTCGCAGATAGCATTCAGCTGTTTTCAGATTGGGTGAGCGCATTGCTTCCTTGGCCTGTCTGCAGTCTGAGGTGTTGTCCCAACGTTGTTTTAGCATCTTGAAAGTGTTTTGTTCTTTAGTTCGCTCAATTTTTGTTCAGATCTTCCTACTCAAAAATAATATTGCAATGGCATGGTTCTTCAGTTTGCGGAATTTGCGAAGGATGCTGTAAGTTCTTCGCTCTTCTCCACATAATGTCCTATACATGCTCAATGGGCTAAAGATCAGGAGATCGGGGCGGCCTCGGTAAGATATTGACATTATCTTCCACAAATCGGTTCATAGAAACTCTTGCAATATGGGGACGGGTATTGTCTTGCTGGAAAAGTTTGTTTTCCAACTGCGGAAGAAACTGAAGTATAAGGGGTTTTATCACCTCATCCACATATCGTTGGGCTTTCATATTGCCTTTGATGAATACCATACGAGACCAACTTCAGTTAAAGCACCCCACAGAATAATCCCTACAGTTTGATGAACAAATCTCTCAACAGATAATTCCTCACGTCATCGTCTGACTGCAACTCTAGGTTCAAGTGCAGTTGCAACCTACACCACTGCAAACGTTGCTGCCGATGTTAAGCCTTTAGTGGTAACACAAGATGTGGGTGATATGATAATAAACCAAAAGTTTTGATTCTGCGGTAAAGTTTTCGAAGGCTTACAGGATGACCTCGGTTAGCTAACCATAAACCAAAATGACCTGGTACTAGAAAATCGGTCTCTTGTTTCCAAAAGTCGAAGATGACGGTCTTGAACCTTATTTATTCTTCTTCTGCAACGCTCTTGACCCTCCTTAGTCGGTGTCTGATAGCAGGGTATGGCGGTGGATTGGTTTGAGTTAAGGCGATTAGCAATTTCTCTAATGCAAGAACTAATTTAAAAATATCGATACTCGATATTTAAGTTCAGTTTTGAACGAATCTAATCTGCCTAGGAGTGTAAAAACTTGAGTGTTTCTTTTTCTCGCCGTTTTGTTGCCTATAATTTTGTTTCATCACAGCTTTAGTAAGTCGTTAAATTCCGTCAATATATGCAAAACGCCGCCGTTTTAAACGTACTCGGGCATAAAATCTCTTAACGATTGCAATAAGACTGAAGGGCCGCAGTTAACAATTAACCATTCTCCGTCGAAACGAATTGAAAGCGGTAATGCGTAAATAGTGCGCAGCCTTTTAATGCGTCTTGTAAGGGAACGATTTGCCTCGAAACGGGCGATTTAGTGTAAGTGTCGCGAGATTAGGACGGCTCCGTCCAGAGACTCCGAAAAGGCCCAATAACGGCACTTACGGCGCGAGATTTTTATTTGGAGGCCCACCCGAGGGACGCGACAGGGAAGGCAGCGGCGGCGGCGTCGGCGTCGGCGAGCGGGAGCGAGATGTCGCCGCGACGACGGCACAGTCCCCATGGCGAAAGGGGTGGCGAGGAGACGCGGGACGTGCGCCGCGAAAATCGATGTCAAACTGTCATTTGCATAACTCGTAAAACCCGACGTGCGAAATAAGCATCGGACACACAGAAGGGACGCTATTTATTGGATACATTGCGTACATCCAGAAATCGATATCGTGAACGAAAACGTACACACACACAAATAGAGAGAGAAACATACACACACAGAGTGTCCATTGCCGTTGCCCGAGATTTGCGGGGGCGGCGGTCATTATGCGCGCATCCCACGTTATTGCGAAAAGAAAGGATCGCGGACGGCGTTGGCGTTTTGTTATGCAAACGCGAGGATATAAAAGATTCGAATCAATGGCACACCTCGCCTTACGTACGAGGAGAGGGTGCCCTCCTATCGACTGTGAGGTTTATCAGCAGGCTTTTCTACACGATCTGCAAACTAACTAGGTAACCGGAACACACCACATTAATGTGGCACCTCAAAACATACAATTCAGTTGTATTCACTTTTTTAATAGTTATTCCTGAGGATTAATTAAACGAATAACGCTGCAAACTGTAATTATAACAAAACAACATTCAAAGTAGCGCGCTGCTGACCTATTACAATAATTACATATTCAATAAACTGTATTTCTTAACTTATCACCAAATCAATTACACTTTACAAGCGTACAATTAGAGTTTCATTTTATCATAAATTATTTATTAGAAGCATAAAACTAGAATTTAATTTGCGTAATTGTATACAGATTATTACTAACCTTGTCTGAATAATTATAAAATTACGGTCGGTCGCCCAGGCCTTCGTCAATCGTTTAATTCATTTAACTCGTCCCGTCCTCTCCCACAGCCTCTATCTCCTCCGCCAGATTAAGAAACTTGGAATATAAAACACGCATTAATGCCGTTTTATATGAAAATGCAAAGCACCCACTAAAACACCTCGGGGAGTATCCACACTATAATCCTAGATTTTAATAACACCGCAGAAGAATTTTCATATACCGCGGGGCGCGAAATAGGATACTTTATTGGGCAATAAAAGTGTTATTGCATTATTCGAAGGCATTCGAAGGTGTTTATCTTTACGCTCGATAAAGCTTGCAAATTGGAGATTGACATCGCGGATATTCGTTGATTCGTTTTATATTTTCCTCTGTGCCGGTCCGAAATTGGTTCCTTCTCCCCGAACGTATCTATTTCCCTAAATAATAGGACAATTTATCCGCTCACACATCCTTTCCATTTTGTTTCGCCCTTTTTATATATGTGGGTGTTGTTTTTTTTTCTCTCCTCTTCTTCTCCTCTCTACATCCGCGATGCACTTTCTACCCTCTACACCGCCACAGCCGCCGCCTCCATTTCCCCAAATCGACGGTCATTTTTCGCGAGATTATCCGGGTAGGCGGTAAATCACTGACGTTATTAACGATCGTTTCACCTGACCCTTCGGTAATCTTCGCCCTCATTTAAAGGTCGCCCTTTCGTAAATATAGGTGTGTCAATAGAGTCTGTTCGTAATAATTCAAATTGTCACACATCTGTACTCATCTGTAGTATAAAGAATGTATGAGCATGAGTATAGTACACTTGGTGTCTTTGTTAATCAATTTTATAAATTATTCTCTTCCTGTTCTACACAGTCGAAAAATATCTTATGTTTGTGGCATTGTCTTTGATTATAACACACAGATTCTACTATTTGATTAAAGTATTTTCTTCAAAAAGTACTTTTTTCTCTTCATATTAGGTTGAGTCTTAAGTCAATCTTAAGGCGATTTTTTTTATGGAAAGAAATAATTTTATTCAGATATGTATTGACCATTTGTTTCGATGATCTTTTGTTATCTCTTGGGTAACATCATGATGCCATGGTCTGAACTTCTGGCCTTTCTCAGCACAAAAAATAAGCAAGTGCTGTTTGACACCATTGTCTGAATTCTACTTGTTTTGTAAAAATCAAAAATAATAATAGTCGGGCGGCGTACGTTCTGGTGAGTATGGTAGATGGTCCATCAAATCCCATCCAAGCTTCAGCAACTTCTGGCGGGCCACTAAACATTTGTGAGGTCTCGTGTTATCATGGTGGAACATAACACCCTCACGATTTGTCAATTCTGGCCGCATTTCGTTGATGGCTTAATTCAAATCGTTAAATTGGCGACATTACACAGCCATATGGATGGTTTGGTTCTGTGGTAGCAGCTCAAAATTCGCGACGCCTTCGTAATCTCACCAAATTAAGAGAATATCCTTCTTTTTGCTTTCGAAGTAATTGCAGCTTGTTCACCGGGCTTGCATCAAGATCGTTTTTGCACGACGTTGTCGTAAACTTTCTATTTCCCATCGCCAGTGACAATACATTTAAGAAATTGATCATTTTCATTGTTTTTCGAGAGCTTATCGCAGGCGTTATTATGCTTTTTTCAATGAATTTCTTTGAGTTCATGTGAAACCCAATTATTTAGTTTACTAACATATCACAGCTTGTGCAAATGTCATTCTACAGAAGTTTACTATTTCTGCGACCTTTCAGGTCGATTTGCTTTACTTAATGCCGTTATTTTATCGTCTTCGGCTTTAACTAGCCTTCCTGGACGTGGCGCACCGGAACGGAATTTGACAAAGCAATTCTGACATTGGCGTTCTGTTAAGCAAAATTTACCGTACACAGCACTTAACTTTTTATGGGCTCCCGTTGCGTTTTGCCCTTTTCTGAAGTAAAACACTAAAACATAGCGATAATCCTCGGTTTGCTTTTCCATCTTTTTATCACTGCTTTACGACGACTACTCAATCGATGACAATTGAAGTATGTCATGTGAAATGGTATTTAAATTAGATTATTGGACTGAAGATAGTTGGTTAAAAATACAAGTGTAGACATCTATTGGTCAGAACTGAAATGACTAAAGACTGAACCCAGTAATATTGCATTGTAGATACAAAGTCAAAAATTTCATTTATCATTCTTTTAGAAAATAATGACTAAGACATACTATTCAACAACCATATCAGTATTTCAAATACGCATTCAATAGAAATATCTGATTCGGATCATATGTATTGTAGTTTGTGTTAGAATATAAAAAACTTTAATTTTTGCATTATTTTCGATAAAAAGATTGTAAATTGATTAAAGTTGTTGATACAAAACACTCGTTAGTATGTAAGAAATGTAAATCTTTATACAGCAGTATAAAAGAACAGTCAAAATCATCTAATTCATAAACAATAACTAAATATTGTTCAACAAATTAGCGTACGTCGGACCTACCCCAAAATAGTGTTATGTACCCAATTAATTCTCAACTGAAATCAATAGGTTATGCACTAAACTAGTTAACTCTTGAATGTTCACTAAAAAAATTGCTTGGATTAGCGTTCTCACAAACCACCACAATGCAATCTCTATTGACCTAACATACTACTTACCTACTTCAACAAACTAAGATATTGCCGTAGTATTAACTTAGTATGACCTATTATAGCCTATAATACTGACACACTTTAATAAAACATGCCTCAATTTATGGCAGGTTTAAAATGCTATAGTTCCTCTTTAGTTCATGCCAATTGTTTATTATCAATAATGCCTTCACTATTTTCAATTGTTTTTATCACATATATAATAGTTTTCTAAATATAATGGGGTTTTTAATGTCTGTTTTTTTATCCTTAAATATTACAAGTATTAATTAAAGGTTAATAAAACACTTGGTTAATGTAAAAAATATGAAACAACACCAAGTGTTTAATTAACCTCTAATTAATACAAAACATTTTTCACCACGGGTTAAGTGAGAATTTAATTCATCGTATTACGACTATTTTTGTTAATGTTAACCTGTTTTTTTTAGTGGAAACATTTGAACTATTTTGCAATATTACTTAAATGTGCGTGACCTTCCAATTATTAAAGTGTTTTTTAATGCCTGGTAATATCACGGTGAGCATCATCTCTATCTATTCGTATATGACTGTGTAAAACATATTTGTTAAAACACCAATAAATTGAATTGAATTGAATAATTTTCCTAAAACGTGTATTTTTTATATACATAAATTTTAAATGTATTTTTAGTTTTGTTTTGACATACATGGTCTATTTTGAAAGTAATACGCATGATTTTATTGTGACGCGATAATTCATCGAAGCGCGGTAAAACGGGTAGGGAAATATTGTGAAGTGCCTGCCCTTCCAATGCAACCGGTCGCCTTTTACCCCAAGCAGCCTGAGTGGAAAGACTCCGCCTCCGCGTGAAGTGTGTTTTTCGACTTTATAGCACCTCGCGATGGAGCTTTCGCAGTCAAATTTTTGTGTGTGGCTTGTAAAGAATGCAACTGAAACATTCCAGATGCTTCAAGAGGCCTTCGAGGATGACTGCATTGCAGGATCTCAGTCCAGGAGACAGTACAAGACCTTCAAGAAGGGGTAGGAGGAGGTAACCTACGAACCCCGTTTTGGGTGCCCGACAACGGCGAGAATGTAAAATAAACGTGAATGGTGTGCGCGAAGTTTTGCGTCCAAACCGTCGATAACTGACACTCAAAACAAGTCCATATTTGTGATAGAGGATAGAGAAAAGAGATCAACGTCTGCGCGAAGCTTGTGCCGAAACTGTTGAGGGAAGACCGGAAACAACTTCGTGTTTCGCGCTAACAAGAATTGTTGGATTTGATTCAAAATGAGTTGGACATTCTTAACAGGAATCGAATCCTTGATGTTCGAGTACGACCCAGCAGCGAGTTTATACCACTCCCCCCTCCCAAGCAAGCGCGAATGAGCAAGTTTCGCATAGAAACGACGTTCAAAAGACAATGAGCACGACAGATGAATCGTCCAATTTGAGTTTGTACAGCAGGTAAAAACTGCCAACTCAGCCTTTTACTTGCAGGTGCACAAAGTATAGAGAGAGCTGACATCAAAGAAATATCTAGGCTTCACCATGGCAATACCCCCCGCCATACTGCTTTCATAGTTACCAATTTCCTGATCCGGATCAACAACCCGACGTTCCTTCAAATCGAGCGGCTTTTGTTATTTTCCCGACTGAAGAGAGAGCTAAAAGGAAAACATTGGAAGTCCATGAGAAAAATCCAAAAGCTTGTCACAACGTTCGCAAGAAACTCCGTCGAGGAATTTCAGGGTGCCTTTCAGGCATGGCAGACACATTTCCGCAAGGGAGTCCGATGTGGTTCATGTAAAAATCCGTAGCCCCGAGCTCGGTAGCATGAGACAATTTCCGCAAGTTTATTTATTATTGCTCTGTAAGAGTATTTTCAAAAATGTTAGGCCTTTGTACCGGTACAATCAATAAATATAGTAGTAACATATATTTATTGACAAATTTTGTACATATTTACATTGGAATAGTGAATAATGAATGGGGTGTTAATGTATTAATTTGTCAAAAGCCTATCGACCAGAGGTCTTTCTGCCTTGTGCTGTCCAGTCATATGGCGTCAGTCGTTATTGCGTAAAAGGATGAAATGTTGAACTGAAATCAAATATGGTTGAATTGGGATTTTTAAATTTAGGGTTTATACTAGGGTTTCTAGGAAGACAATATTGGGATAATATATGGAAGTTGATCAATAAATATATTTTTCCTAGAAAATTAGTATTACTTTTATAATGGACCCTGTATATTATAATATTAAGTCAAAGGGCACAGTTTGCCAAATCCGAGCGCGATCTCCAGGAAGGGATTTAAGGAAAAAATTAAATTGAAAATTTCGAAAAAGACTTAACCACTCGATTGTAGAAGCACGAAACCCTTTGGATCTTGCATATTTATATTTTTAAATTCCCTATATTAATTGCAGTTAACAATTAAACTTGATCGCTTTAGAACTTTAATTTTACGCCATTTAACGCGCAAGTTTAAATAATTTATTGCATGGTTTGTAGGTGTACAATTAATATAATTTATTATACAATTGTTTATAACATAATACTGTACATTTTAGTTAAAAAATCAAGTCTCTAAATTATATAGAATATTTTAAATATGAATAATAATATTTTACACATAAATTTTAACTTTAGTCGGAGAAATATAGAAATAGTGAAACAAAGCCATGTGTTTTAATTAATCTTCTAATTAACATAAAAATGTTTCACCACGGGTTATGTGAGAATTTATTAATTCATCGTAAAAATTTAAACATTAGAAAGAGTTATATAAAAAAAATGCCAACTGAATGAGGTCTACGAATAGCACCAAAAATTACTTTAATATTTCCATCCACCGATGCGTTTTTAGGGTCTTTTTATATTTTTTTTGTTCGGCGCAAACATAAAACAAACATGTTGCTTGCTGCTTGAATTGGTGGCGTCGAATAAAAAAAAATAAAAAGACTCCGAAAACGCAACGGCGGAGATACGAAATTTTGAGGGTAGTTTTATTTTTATTTTTTTATTTTAGGAAGCCATTTTTCAATGTTTTGCCAACAATCATAAAACATTATTAAAAAAGTTGTCAACAGTGTTTACTAAATTTTTAATTGTTTCTGGAAATACGAAATAAATATTAAAAAAAAATTTTAATGCCTTATTTTTCAGTTTTCAAATGTCATTTGTCACCTGTCACCTTGTTATCTGTTAACTATCATCTGACATCTGTCATCCACCAGTTATCTGTCATCTATCAATTACCATTTGTCATTTTTCACCATTGAATAAATTATTTAAAGCATTCTTTTTTAAATTTAAGTTGTCAACTGTCAAAACTGTTTTTTATAAAGGATAATTTTTGAGGGGATTTCAAACGTTTTCTGCAAAGTTACTTTACGACTTGTTTAACTAAATTTTTAATAGTTTTTTTAATACTTTGTTAGCCAACAACTTCAATGAATTTAAAACGAAACAAAAAATGTTTAAAGAGTAAAAAGAAAGAATCAAACATTCTCAAAAAAAAACTTTCTAAAAAACCACCCATACTTTTGCAAACAATTGAAAAAGAAATATTTTAAAGTTTTATTTTTCGAAAACATTTGAATTACTGATAAAATATCAGAGAAATTTGTTTATTTGTGGAGGCGTTTACTTTGCAGTGCACCTTGAATATAATGTAGGAGACAAGATACTTTATTTTACCACTTTAAATTATAAAGGGTTTAAAGTTGTTATAGATATGTAATTAACATAATTTTTTGTTTCTTGAATGTAAATATCAAATAATCGTGTCTCCTTTTACATCAAATTCAATTGTATTTTTACTTTCCCTATATACGAAGTATATATAGGGGAAGTATTGTTTTCGTGCATGAAAATGTCTGTGGGCGCTGTAACTCAAAAACGAATGATCCGATTGAGATGAAACTTTAAACTTCAGGTTTTATCGTTAAAAACTGGAACTGAAAAGCTTTTGGTGAACATTCATAAACCGGAAGTTGATGTTGGCCTTTTTTTGATTTTTCTCAATATTTTTCCAAATTTGAAAAATATTACATAACTTTTCAAACAAAGGTTAAAGGGAATGAGAAACTGAAGTTTTATTAAGACTTGTGAGAAAAAAATGTAACATTAGAAAAAATTTTCTTTAACGATTCTTGAAATTTCAGTAATTTCTCCTCCACACTTTCAGTTTTTATTGCAACTTCCTTTCCAAAGAATTTTCATCCAGAATTCTACAAATTTTTACAAAGCAAATATTTTATTCAAGAGTTTCAAAATTTTTCAGAAAGTTATTATTTGTATTTATTTATAGAAATTTCTTCTTGGTTTTTGTACAATATTTTGTTTAACTTTTTCTATAATTTTCTCAGATGATCCATAGATTTCATTTTAGATTTATAAAACTTTTTTGAGAATTCTAGAAGTCTACAGTAATTTCGTTTTCTTATCCAATAAATAAATAAATAGATATTTCTAGATTTTTAGCAAATACATATTTTATTCAAGAGTTCTAGATTTTTCAGAAAGTACTTTCAAGATTTTGTTTAAATTTATAATTTATTAGGAATATTTTTTCTAAATTTTTAGAACTTACTTAGAGGCTTCTAGAAGTTTCAGGAATTTCTTCTCCATATTAAAAGTTTTTTGCATCTTCCTTTCCAAAGAATTTTGATTGATGATTCTAAAATTTTTCACAAGTTTTCCTTATAGGTTTCTAGAACGTTTTTGGAGGATTCTGAAAGTTTACAGTAATTTCTTCTTCATATTTCCAAAATTTTTAGCAAAGGTCTTATTCGGGAGTTTTTTAGAAAGTTCGCTTTAATATTTATAGAATTTTCTATGAGGCTGTTTCCAGTTATTTCTCTTCCAGATTTTAATATTGTCGTATAAATTGCAATGTTATATATACACATTTTTATTGACAAACTATACATATTTACATTTAAATAATGAATAATGGATGATGTGTTAGTGAGTTAGTTCGTCAAAAGGCTATCGACCAGAGGTCTTTCTGCCTTGTTTTGTCCGGTCATATGGCGTCAGTCGTTAATGCGTAGATGGATGAAACGATGAGATGAAATCAAATATGGTTGAATTAGGATTTTTAAATTTGGGGTTTACACTAGGATTTCTAGGAATACAATATAAGGATAATATGTGAAAGTTGAAAGGATTTTTGGAGAATTTTTCTGATAGGAATCGAAGACGTTCTAGGATGGGGATAACTAAAGTGGTATCATAGAGGAGCTGGTTAGAAGGATTGTGTAAGGGATTAAGAGGATGACGGAGTTTTGTTAGGGTACGGAGGGATGCTCGCTCGCTAACTTCGATATTGTGGGAGGTTGGATTGTTGGGATTGGGATAGAGGGCACAACCATAGTCCAATAATGGGCGACAAATCATCTTATATATTTTGACTGCTGTTTTGATAGTAATACCATCGTTTCTGTATGTTAAGCATCTAAAATATTTTGCCCTAGATGTTATTTTGCTTTTAATTATAGCTGTGTGCTTTTTAAAATTGATTTTGGGGTCTATGGTTATGCCTAGGTATTTAACAATTGCAATGTTTTTTTCCAGAACTTTAGACATTTTTCGAGTGTTCAGAAATTTCCAGTAACTTTTATTCAGATTGGAGGCTAAAGATTTTTCTAGAAAATCTGTTCCTAGAAATCTAGGCTCTTTTCATTCATTTCTCTTCCAGATATCAAGATTTTTTTTCAAGCAGTCGTTTAAATTGCAGTGTTTTTAGAATTTCCAAAAAAAAATTGTTGTAGTAAATTATGAAGATTTAAATGAAGGCTTTTTTAGAAAATTTGTTTTTAAAAACTAGACTATTTTTGAGAGAGAAATTTTTAGTAATTTCTTCTATACATTTCAAGATTTTTTTTAACTTGTCTTCTAAATCGTAAAGATTTTCTTTGAGGCTCTAGAATTTTTACAATTTTCTTCTAGAAATCTAGATTATTTTCTCGAGGGTTCAAGAAATTTTTAGCAATTTATTCTCTAGAGTTCGAGATTTTTTTTGAAGTCGTCTTTTAAATTGCAAAGATTTTCTTTAAATGCCTAGTATTTTTTTTCTAAAAGTTTATAGTTTAGAAAATGGCCAATAACTTCTTAACAAAAATTTTTTTTTTAACTATTCTTATAAATTGCGAAGATTTTTTTCAGGCTCTAAATGTTTTTTAATTCGTCTGCTTTTCGAAAATGCATGTAAATTTTAGTAATTGCTTCTCTAGAATTCAACATTTTGTTTCAACTAGAGGCTATAAACTTATTTAGAAAGTTCTAAATTGCAGAATTTTTCTTAGAGGGTTTGGATTTTTTTAGAAAATTTTCCCCTTGAAATGTTTTCTTATTTTAGAGAAAGTTTAAAGAATTTTCAGTAATTTCTCTTATATTTATTCAACTGGTCTTTTAAATTTCTAGGAGGCTTTTTTTTCAAGGGTTCAAGAAATTTCCAGATTTCTCCACCAGATTTCGAGGTTATCTTCTTATCTTCTAAATTACAAAAAATTTCTTGGAGGCTATAGAAAATTTGTTTGTAGAAATCTAGGTTTTTCTTGAGGGTTCAGGAATTTTTCAGTAATTTCTCTTTTTTGAGTGAGGCCTTAGATTTTTGAGAATGTTCGTTCTAAAATCTAGACTCATTTTTTCAAGAATTCAAGAAATTTCCACTAATTCCTTCTCTAGGTTTCAAGATTTTTTAATTCAACCCACTTTCTAAATTGTGAAAATTTTATTGGAAACTGTAAAATTTTAAAAAAAGATTCGTTTAGAAATTTTAAAAAATTCTAATCCACCCTAGAATCAGTAAAACATAAGCAAGGGTTTTAATTAAAAGTTGTAAAACGTAAATAAACATAATATTATTGCAAAATTTAATAGATTTATTCAAACAAATTTTGAAATTTAAGAAAAAGAAAGACATAACTTTTCAAACAAACAAAAAGTTAAAGTAAAGTTAAAGTTTTATTGAAACATTTTTTTTTTTCTTAATTTTTGAATTTTTTTTCTTATTGTTAAAAATATAAAATCAAACTTTAAATTTTTTAAGCAGAAACTTTCTACATATATTCTGAATATTTTTAGAAATTTTCAAGTCGATGGCAATTGTTTTCATATTTTTTTCAGACCATCAAAATTATGATTGCAATTTTTTTAACGTCTCTTTAATTATTTGACGTGGTTATTTAAAAAAAATCTAAAATCAAACGTTTGAATTTTTTAAGCAGTAATATTCCTACAAATAGTCTCAATATATTTAAAAAGTTTCAAGTCGATAGCAATTGTTTTTATATTTTTTTCAGACTGTCAAATATATGATTGCAATTTTATTAACGTCGGTTTCTATTGACGTAAAATTTGAAAAATCTAGAACCAAACTTTTGACTTTTTAAGCATCAACATTCCTACATGTATTTTGAATGTACTTAGAAAGTTTCAAGTCGGTAGCAATTGTTTTTATACTTTTTCAGGCCATGAAAGTTACGATTGCAATTTTTCATCGTCTCTTTCATTTGACCTAAAATTATTTAAAAATCTAAAATCAACTTTTGATTTTTCCAAGCAGCAACATTTGTACATGTATTCTGAATATATTTAGAAAATTTCAAAACGATGGCAATTGTTTTTATATTTTTTTCAAACCATCAAAATTATGATTGTAATTTTCTTAACGTCTCTTTCATTTGACGTAAAAATAATGAAAAAACTAAAAAGAAACCTTTGATTTTTTAGGCAGCAACTTTTGTACATGTATTTTGAATATATTTAGATAGTTTCAAGTCGATAGCAATTATTTATATATTTTTTTCAGACCGTCAAAATTATAATTGCAATTTTGTTAACTGCTCTTTCATTTGACGTAAAATTATTAAAAAATCTAAAATCAAACTTTTGATTCTTTTAAGCAGCAACATTCCCAAATGTATTATGAATATATTCAGAAAGTTTCAAGTCGATGGCAATTTTTCTTATATTTTTTTAACACTCAAATATATGATTGCAATTTCCTTAACGTCTTTTTAATTTGACGTAAAATGTTTAAAAGATCTAAAAGCAAACTTTTGATTTTTTTTAAGCAGCAACATTCCCACATGTATTCTGAATATATTTAGAAAGTTTCAAGCCGATTGCAAGTGTTTTTATAATTTTTTCAGACCGCCCAAATGATAATTGCATTGAATTTCCACTTAAACTTGTGGATATTTTTAATTAAAATAACTTTGAAGAGTTTTTCATTTTAATTATTTAAAAACTAATAACAAACTATAGGAGCTAATAGAATAGGAGCTGAATATAAGAAGTGAATATAAATAATTTAAAATTGAGCAAATAATTAAGAATAACCTCAAAGTTTTCGAGAAAATATAGGGAAAGTATTATGATGGCCACAACACCATTTTTTCGTTTGAAAGCAAAAACAAAATAACCCACACAAATGAGAGGAAAGATGATATTGAGTAGAAGAAGAAAGAGAATAGTAGAAGGAGGAGGAAGATGAAACAGACAAAAATAGGACGAAAAAGTAATGTTTGTGACATTCGTTAACTGAATAGAAACTAAATTTAAGAAGAAAGAAATATAACAGCATTGGAACAGTAAAATATTGTAAAAAAAATTTACGAAAAAATAATTTAAAAAAGAGGTGGAAAACGAAAAAAAGGAATACAAATCGGAAAATCGTACGTAATCAACAACTATTATTAATTTTTTAATAACGTTTTCTCTAATCGAATAGAAATTAAACTATAGAATAATAAGCAATAAATTTCTCCAAATTCAAATTATTTACGTATATTGGGTTGCCTATAATATATACATTATTCAATAGAATATTAACCCCTTGATCAAATTAAATGATATATAATAATTAATAACAATTGTCATCCGAATAATTGAATTCGCGGAAGTAATCGGTAATAATTGATATACATTTATGACCGACCTACGCCCTTAATTACCATTTCGGAGGCGTTTAAAAATTTACTCATTTTTTTTGGCACGACTCGGCGTTTTAATATATATCAGCTGACATCCGTCAAACGCGAAGCTCGCTCGGTGCGATCTATAATTGGATATAAGTGACCGGTATTATTCACCTAATTAATGGCGCTTCTGGGTGATTAGGCCGATCCCCCGAAGGCAACGGCCTCAGGTGGGATTTTACACCGTTATAAAAGGGGGGCCGCGGTGGAGTAGTTCAATATCAAGTTTTCGATAACAACCACCGAACGGCGGCTCATTAATAATTAACGTTGTATACATGCGTTGCATGTGCTGCAACGGCCCGAAAATCGGACGCGTGTTATAAATACGAACAAGGCATGCGATCACCAATATGACATTAACAATTACTCAAATTGCCTTTACCTTTTAAAGGTCTATTATTAAGGAGGAGAATGTAGGTCAAATATAACCTAGAATATCCAGCGCTGATTTTCCGGTCGAAACTGTGATGTTTGTCGATGAATTAATCGAGTGATTATTGTGTGCTGTGTGATCGATTCTGGGATTTAAAGCGGCGCTCGTTTTTGACATAAACAAATTGAATAAACATTCGGGCACTCACCTTAAAACTTAGGGAACGGCGACGCTGGGCGCGGCGGACACACACACAACGAGTATAAAGGTCCGTAAACGTGGATAAAAACCGCACAAACACAACATGGTTACTTATAAATGAAGGTGGAAATAATAAAATATGTGCAAATGATTACACCACCCTGCGTACTAGCTGCCATGCTTCTTCTGCCAGACTGAGGTGTGCGCAGGCGCCGCAGCTGTCATATTTTATGCATCGGAACGCGCAACCGATGTAAATTGTAAATTCACGTTACACATAATTATTTGATAAGTGCGTTGGATGCGTTACACATTATATTATGTTACGTTTTCCACGCGTTCTCCACCGTCGCGCGTTGACGACAGGACGATTACTTCAATATTTATTTACGGCCCCTGCGAAAACGTCGCTCCGTTGTTTACACGGAAACGGTTAACCTTTTGCAATTTGCATATCTAATGGTGAGGGCTCATTACACCCGGCGAATTAATCAACACATCATGCGCTTAACAACAAAAACGTTGTACGATTAATTCTGCCACCGAGCGCACAGCGAAATACATTTTGCGTTGTTAATCGCAATTGCGAAATTGCTAATTGCTTCAACGCCTTCACACCGCGGATTTCTCTTTAATTGATTTAAGGTAATTTTATACAATCATTATTTATTGTTAAGGCGAGTTTAACGGATATCGACATGGGGAAATTTATGGAATAACATTTCTGGAGGAGATGGTCCAAGGAATACCTGCCAACACAACTTCCTCGAACAAGGTGGAGTAGAAAATCAAAGGACCTGCAAGTTGGAGAACTATTTATGGTAAATGACGAAAATCAAACTCCTTTGAAACAGACAGTGGGGCGTGTACTGAAATTACGCTCAAGAAACGATGAAATTCTGCAAACATCAAAACAACTTCTACGTTATTAATATGGTTAGCTGTTCTTCCCAATCATTAGTCATAAGAAGCGATTTACCTTCAGGTATAATATTCAGATTAGACACTTTTAAGTACCCACCCTCTTTGCCCACTAATAGTTATTTTCTTGTAAATATTTCATGTTGTTATAATATGTACAAATGAAAAATTCAATTTTTCAGCCATATTTAAGGTTTATTTTAAAAGAAAGTAAATTAAGTTCTTTAATTAAAGTATTCGTCCATTGTTTTCTATAACTTTAAGCCATCTTTCAAGCAACTGATGAATTCCATCTTGAAAAATGTTACGTCTTTGAACACGATAAAATCGTAAAAATAGTTTCGGATCTCATGCATTGATCGACCAGAATAAATGGTAATCTGATGGAGCAATCTTTGGTGAATATGCCAAGTGCTGCAAGGCGACCCAGTCAAGATTATGATTTCTTTTGTATTTGAAGCAATGTGTGGCCTAGCGTTGTCAAGCAATAATTTCACTGGGCATTTTCCTGACATGCTGCCATTTTCGCCCTCATTATTGACCTGAGAGGATTAATTAACATTGGTAGCAATCAGCAGTAACTGTTTCCCCCGCTTGTAACAACTCATAAAAAAGCACACCTTTCATATCCCACCAAATTCAAAGAATAACTTTCTTTTCTGTCAAAAGTGATGATTTGTGAGGATCCCATTTTTCTTCTTTTTGGACCTATGCCATCTCATCTAGGCGTTTGTAAATCAATTTTTGCTGTTTTACAAACTGATTCTACGTTTGTGCCGAATTTTCAGGAAACATCTTCTCCAACTTATCGCTATCGTACTTTCTAGGGCCTCTTTGTCGTTCAGAGAGAAATAACCGCTTTTAGATCGCTTAAACCAAAATGCACACATCGTACGATACAACACCTAAGCCAAGAAATCGATTCGCATGCTCTTGCAGCACTTTTCTTGTTGGAATTCGTAAAAAATGCTATGTCTGATATGTACCTTATCAGAACTGAATTGATAACTTAAAAGGTTATGTTATTCTTTCCGACATACCAACTAGCATTTTAAACACTTTATGTTAACACTACAAAACCGCAAAAGAACGGAAAAATCAATTGATATTCAAATTAATTCCTTGACGGCTAAAAATAATTTGGATTATATATTTTTACACCTAATACATTATTAGAAGTTTATCTCTGTAAGCGTTAAGTGTTTGTTAATATATGTACTTGTTATTAGTATAGTTATTAATTTGTTTCACGACAGTACAGTATTCCAGTCGTTACAAATAGTTACTTTAGAGTTAAAAGTCACAAAAGCAACATAATTTAAAATCTTTGTGGAAGAAAATTCTTATTGAGAACTTACCACGCTCAGCTCCTGTAGTTTAACAATTTAGAAGTAATAGCCACACAGGGTCGGAACACCTTCAGGAGTTTGACTTCGGTGCTGATACAGGAACGTAAATGATTTATCTCTATTGCTTCTATTGGTTTATGGCAAGGAAAATATACAGCGTTTATCTTTTACAGTGTTTTATTCACTATAATTATAAGAAAATTAAGATTTTGGTAGCACACAGAAGCGTGGAAAAAAAATCAGTAAGTATCAGGACGAAGACGACATTGACGACTGAAAATGGCGGCGATCCGTATACAGCTTAGTATATTGATTTCTTTCAATCTCGAAGACCATGCCCATAAAGCCCATAAAATTTTGAAGCACGGCGAAATTCACAATCATAAATTATGTTTCTCCACTCGAACCCTTTCTTTATCATGATGTTTGGGGAGTAGGACATTCGGAATCTTCTATTTTTTCTTTTATTCGGTTGCCTTGTTCCCTTTTTAGAATTTTTGGCTGTTTATGAAAGTATGACACTAAACTAAAACGAAACAACAACAACTTTGTCTCATACGTTGCCACTCTCTCCATTACCTTACACTCCAGACTTACTTTGTTTGTTTCTCGAATAACTATGTACCCAGAGTCGACTTTTCAACCCTCACCTTATGCTTAAGGACCCAGGGTGCTTTCCCTTTCTCTCTCTCTGTGCACTCAAATACTCTTGCTTCCAAAACTTTCACTCCAAAAATTAACTTCCTACAATTTAATTACACAATTTTCCTCACGATACTCCACGCTTTCCTTATCATCCCTTGCAACCGTTTTACTTATTCCTGTATTCTTAAAAAAATAAATCCTAAATACTCACCCTTTCATTGTAATATTGGGTGTACAAATGAATAATCTAAAATATTTTAAGCAATTAAGAAATTAATTTGAAAATTGATTTTCTCGTTCTTATGCGATTATGTAGTGTTGACAGATAGTGATTAAAAATGACAGTTGGTATGCCTGAAAGCATAACATAACCTTTAAAAGTATTCAATGGCAACCGATATGGCGCATATCTGATACTGCATTCTTTGCAAATTCCAACAAGGAAAATTAGCTACAAGAGCGTACAAATCGATTAGTTCTTTTCTGGGCGAAGGTGTTTATCGTACGATGTGAGCACATTTTAGTTTAAGCGATTTAAAAACCAATAATTTCTGTTTAGACGACAAACAACGTCCTGAAGACCCTAGGAAATGCGACAAAAATGAGTTGGAGAAGATGTTCGCCGAAAATTCGTCACAAACGCAGATAGAGCTTGCAAAACAACTGACAGTAATCCAGATATTGATGGGAAAAGTCCAGAAGGAAGGAAATTGGGTTCCGCGAAAACTCACCTAGAACATTAAAAATCAGGTAATGGCGGCGTGACTTTCTCTGCTCAATAAACAGCATCGAAAATATTTAAAATCAGTGCTTTCTGTTTAGTCGACAAACGACGCCTTGAAGGCCCTAAAATATGCCACGACCATGAGTTGGAAACGATGATTGCTGAAAATTCGGCACAAACGCAGAAAGAGCTCGCAAAACAGATGGGAGTAATCCAGATATTGATTTCTAAACATGAGATGGGAAAATCCAGAAGGGGTTCCGCATAAACTCACTGAGACCAATAAAAATCAGAGAATGGTAGCGAGTCTTTCAATGCTTAATAAACAGCATCTAAAGTCTTTCTTGTGGAAAATCGTTTAGGACGGTGAGAAATAGATACTCTGTCACAAACCGAAAAGCAGAAAGTAAAGGGGAAATCCCAGCAAAATATCACAATCGGTCATAAATCGTAATGAAGGTTCTTCTCTGCATTTGGTGAGATATTAAGGGCGTGATTTACTATTAGTTGTTGCAAGATGGCGAAACAGCTACTACGGACTGTTATCAGCGTCAATTAATCCAAATAGAAACGAAAACGGCCTTATACTGGCGAAGGAGAACTTCCAGTGAAATTGTTGCATGAATACGCCAAGTCACACTTTACTTCCAATAAAAAAGACACCATAATGAGTCTTGACAGACATTACTTTATCCGATACGATTACTACTAATTCCGGTCGATACAACACGTCTTGTCCGATATATATTTCCAGTCAGTGGATGAGATGCGAAAATGGCTTGACGTATATATCGTGTCCAAAGACGTTTTTCCGAGATGGATGAAAAAATAGATTATTCATTTGCACACCTAAAATTTTCTCTCCCTTCCTGCCTTCCTAAACCTCATCTATTTCGTTAACCCCTAACGTATATTTCTTTATTATCTTCAACATATCTTTCACATATCCAAAATCGCTGGCTATTAATAACATATCTTCGTAAGCCAACATTCACAATATTTTCGATAACTATCCCTGTCCTCAGCACTTCTACTAATTCAGTAATATATAGATTAAATAGCAAAGGGCTTAACAGGCATCCCCGTCTCATACCCATCCTAAATTTATCTGATACATTCATTCCCATTTTTCCAAAAACCCATTCTCCTTATCCACTCTACCATTCTATTACTCACTGTTTTCCTCTTAGACCTTCTACCAAACTCTCCATCGGCACTGTATCATACGCTGTTTTTTAGTCTAAGACCATTGTATACACCATCCTCTCTCGTCTACCATTATCTTAACTACTTTTCTAATCCTTTGTTCACTGGAAGGGTCAATTTTGAATCCGATATACCAACTATTTGGGTGAAAGAACACATAGCTGTGAAATGTGAACTCCGCCTGCAAGTCATGTGAGCAAAAGTTTTGTGATTTCTTTATATAGTTTATAGTTATATGTATAGTACCAACAGGGTATTGTAAAGTTTCAATAAATAAATAAATACCCCTGTTTATTTCCACCACAGTCAAATTTTTATTTTATTAATATATAGCAATAATTATTGTGATATATTTTTTTACTTCATTAAATCTAATTATGTCTTTAACATGTAGGCACTACCATCTAACGATACTCCCAAAGAAAGTTACCTCTGCAATAAAATGTCCTGGACAATGTTCGTTATAGTATCATATTAAATGTGAGAATTTATCTGAAAAAGACGCAGCAGCGCAATATTACATATTGTTATAAAATTAATAACATCGTAGTCAAATCTGTAAATTGTGTGTGCTACACAAGCGTGGAGAAAAATATCAGTAAGTGTCTTGACGACTGAAAATGGCGGCAACAGTGATACGTCGATCCGTGTACAGCCTAGGCTATTGATTTCTTTCACTCCTCACGGAATACCATCTGCTGCAACCCAAAACTTCTGCGACTCTCAAATTCAAATTTTGATCGTATTAGTGCCTTTATGAGGATATCAGCAATCTTCACTTCGGTTCTTTCTTTGTATCACTTCCTTTATAAAATGTTGCATGATATCGATATGTTTTGATTTGGCGCTGATTATAGGATTTATGGCCAATTTCTGTGCATTATCATTCTGGATTGTTATGTTTTCCGTATTTCCTAAATAAGCTTCTAACTTTGCCAGGTGTATTGCTTCTTTTGCACATTTTATCAGTGCCATTTAGTTAATAAAGCCACTGTCTTCTGTATTCTTGATTCCCAGCTGACAGTACCACCATTCTTTATGAAACAATGACCAGTATAGGATCTTCTATCAGGAGAACAGGATGCTCTGTCTGCATCAGCATATCCTTTCAATTCAGCATCTTCATTCCATTCAGGTCTCTTGTCTCTTTTAGGTACCTGAGTACTCTTTTAGAAGCTTTCCACTATTCTACACCATTGTAAGCATTGAATTGGGTGAGATAACTCACCGCATGCGTTATGTCGGGGCGTGTCACCACAGATAAATACATCAAAGATCCAATCAAGTTTCTACAAGGTAAGTTGATATTTGGTTTTTCTTCTCTTTTTAGTTATAAACCTGTCTCTATGGGTGTTGAGATAGGTTTTGAATATTGCATTTTGAATTTCTTTAGCATCTCATCAATATATCTGTTCTGGTCCAATGTTACGTATTCTTTTCCACATTTAAAATCTATACCCAAACAGTATTGCAGTTCACCCAAGTCTTTCATAATTTACTTCATTTAATTTCTTTTCATTTAAGTAGTATATTATTAGGTTATCAACATATATTGTAATTATAATTTCTTCTCCTCCTTTCCTCAATATGTAAACACAAGTGCCTGAGATGGTTCAAAATCAATGTTTCTTAGTTCAGAATCTAGTCTTTTATACCATTGTCGTCCTGGATATTTTAAGCAAAATAGTTTTTTTTTAAGCAGACATACTTCATTTCCTTTATATTTTCGCAATACCTCCAACATGGCTTTTGCTTTATTGATTATATAATTAAGGTTACATATTTTTCTAAACAAGTTGACACCTTCATTAGGATTGTTTCGTCTAGATCTCCATTTAAATATGCTGTTGTCATATCCATTTCTACCATCTACAATCCTTAATCTATAGACTTTGCTATTTGAGATCTGATAGAAGTTAATTTTGCTACTGGTGTAAATGTTTCTTATAATCAACTCCTGCTTTTTGGTTAAAACCCCCGTGCCACTAGTCTTGCCATTTTTGTTTCAATGTTACCTGATCCTATTTTTTTAGTACCATTTTGTAGTCAATGATATTCATATATTTGTCCTATTTTATTATTTTCGAAGTTTCATTTTTGATATGTGCTTTTATTTCACATTTTATTACACTGTGTCAAAATTCTTCATTTTTAGTTTCTTCACCAGGATTCTTTATATCTATGTATATCATATTTTCATCTAAGTCATCTTCTAAATAGTAATCTCTCTCCATATTGGCTTTTCCTTTTCTCTTTCAGGTCTCTTTTCTTCTTGAGGTATGTCCAGATTTTTATTTTCTGCTTAGTAAGTCCTCATTGATATCTATCTCCTTATCTTTTAGCTTTTCATCAAGGTCAATGAACTCATTGATGTGGTCTCTAGCCGTTTCGCATTTTCTTGTGACGTAATTTCTTCAAAAGGGTTGCTTTTGTTGCCCTTTGCTTTCATAAGCATTTTCCACACTCCTTGGGTGGTTTTGCATGATGTTACGAGTCGTAATTCCGACGGCGATATTATCAGGAGCAGGTCCCGTGATACATGCTTGCAGACCAAACCGGACGAGGGTAAGAGGTAATTTGTTTTGTGTAGCGGCTCAATATAGACGCTGTGTTTCGAAGCCATTTTTTCTTATTTCCAGCTAAGCTGGGCTCATAACCTATTGCTTCTATTGGTTTATGGCAACGAAAATATACAGCATTTATCTTTCACAGTGTCTTATTCACTACAATTATAAGAAAATTAAGATTTTGGTAGCACACACACCCAAGCATGGAGAAAAATATCAGTAAGTATCAGGTCGGGGGTGACAGTGACGATTGAAAATGACGGCGGCGATACGTCGATCCGTGTACAGCAAATCAATAGACTTTCTTTCAATCTCGAAGACCAGGCCCATAAAATTTTTAACGAAAGAAGCACGGCGGAGTCACAGTCATAAATTATGTTTTTCCACTCGAACCCTTTCTTTGTCATAATATTTGGTAAATATGACATTCGGAATTTATATTATTTTCTTTTGTTCTGTTGTCTTGTTCCCTTTTTAGAATTTTTGGCTGTTTATGAAAGTATGACAGATAAAAACTAAACAACTTGGTTTCATAACTTGCCACTCTCTCCACTGCCGCACACTCCAGACGTACTCTGTTTATTTCCTGAAGAACTATGTACCCAGAGACGACTTTACAACCCCCACCGTATGCTTGAGGAGCCACAGCTGTTTCCTCTCCCTCTCACTCAGATACTCTTGCGCCTCAAACTTCCACTCCAAAAATCGACATCCTACAATTTAATTACACCGTTTTCCTTACTTCTCCCTCACGACACTCCACGTTTGTTATCCCCTGCAACCCTTCGACTTATTCCGCCTGTAATTATAAAAACAAATTCTAAATACCTTACAATTTCATTGTAATATTAGGTATACAAATGAATAATCCAAAATATTTTAAGCAGTCAAGAAATTAATTTGAAAAACTGATTTCCTCGTTCTTTTGGTATGCCTGAAAGCCTAGCAGAACCTTTAAAAGTATTCAATGCAATATAGTCGAATATGGCAACAGAGTTTTGGTGCATATGAGACACTGCATTCTTTAAGTTCAACAAGAAAAAATTGATGCAACAGGATGCAATTCGCCGAAAATTCGGTACAAACGCAGATAGAGCTTGCAAAATAGCTGGCACTAATCCAAATATTGATTTCTAAACATGAGATGGGAAAAGTCCAGAAGGAAGGAAATTGGGTTCCGCATAAACTCACTGAGACCAATAAAAATCAGGTAATGGCGGCATGTCTTTCTTTGCTCAATAAACAACATCGAAAGTATTTAAAGGCTGTGCTTTCTGTTTAGTCGACAAACGACGTCTTGAAGGCCCTAGACAGTGCGACAACCATGAGTTGGAGCAGATGTTTGCTGCAAATTCGTCACAAACGCAGAAAGAGCTCGCAAAACAGCTGGGTGTAATTCAGATATTGATTTCAAAACATGAGATGGGAAAATCCAGAGGTAAGGAAATTGGGTTCCGCATAAACTCACTGAGACCAATAAAAATCGGAGAATGGCGTGTCTTCTTCCTCTGCTCAATAAACACCATCGAAAGTCGGAAAAATCGGAAATCCTTTAGGACAATGAGAAATAGATCACAAACCGAAACGCAAAAAGTAAATCACAGCAAAGCATCACGATCGGCCATAAATTCCAATCAATTCGTAAACAAAAGTTCGTTTCTGCATTTGGTGAAGTATTATGGGCGTGATTTATTATAAGTTGTGCCAAACTGGCAAAACAACTACTACAGACTGCTACCAGCATCAATTAATCCGCTCAAGTGAAGTGTAGGAACGAAAACAGCCTTATACTGGCAATGAAGAACGTCTAGTGAAATTTTTGTGTTACAACCCCAGGCCATACATTGCTTCCAGTACAAAAAACCGTCTTGACTGAGACATCTTACAGCACCCGGCATATTCACCAGGCATTACTTCATCACCTAATATTTTCCCCCCCTTCCTGTCTTCCTATACCTCATCTGCTTCGTTTTACCTTATCGTATATTTTTTCTCTCTTCAGCATATCACTCGCCATTATTAGCATATTATCCTCGTAAACCAACATCCACCTGTAACTTTTTTCGATAACTACCCCTATCCTCAGCACTTCTATTAATTCACTAATATATACACTGCTCAAAACAATTAGCGGGCACCAATTAATGCCTCCATAAAATTCAAAAGGGAAATTACATGCTAATAAAATATAATAATAATAATAAAATTTCCAGGTCTTCTTCCACCCTAAGCCATAACTGAACCCCTCCAAATCTTTCAACTTCCTGGACAGTAGCAGCTGATACGGAACCTTGATTTATCCGTGAAGAGCACAGACTTCCATTACCAAAGTTGCCAAATGAAAAAAGGGTTTTAGGACGGGTCGTGATGGCCTCAAATTTGATTCCCTCAACCTATTCCTAATTGTCTGGTCTGATAAGTGATCCCATGAGTCGTCCTGAGAGAAATTAGCTCCTTCGCCACAAAAACTCTATTGCGAAGACTCGAAATTAGTAAAAATCGGTCTTGATTTTGAGTTGTTTTTCTTGGTATATTGGCCTGTCTCCAAGTATCTGTGCTACAATCTCTGAATAACAGACAGACTTACGTTGAAGTTTCTTGAAACTTGTCGAAGGTTTTTGCTATTTTCAATTAATGTTATAGCACGAACAACTTCCACGTCGTTGCGATGCCTTATTTTCACTTAACTTAAGTGTCAGTTGCAAACATGCTCGACTGTTTATCGATCTCAGCAAGGCCTTTGCCTTTGAATCAAATTATTTCACTTTATCATCTTGAATCATGTTAATTATTATCTCCTTTGTGTACTGGGCACATAATCCCTGCTCCAATAATGCCAGTATTTTCGTTTACTCTCTCTATATTTGATTTAGCAGTTTCCTAAACATATTCTTCTCTTATTTCTTTTTATTCTTCACCTTCAGGCCGTCAATATCTGCTACTTTTCCTCATTTTACTTCAGCAAAAGCTCTTTTTACTTACTCCACCGTGAAATTTTCTAGCATTCCCCGTTATTCTTTATTCTTTAATGCCTTCGCGTCTCCTGCTTACAACATTTAAAAATAATACATAATATATATATACATTTCAAGTATACAAATAATTTAGAACACAAAAGTCACGGGCGGAATTCAATCATTATCCATTTGTACGTCCGCGGTTCTGTAGACACATTTCTGAGTTTTCTTGAATTATTTATAAGCAAAGCAAAATGTAGCATTCGTTCCTTTTGTGAAATAAATTTGAAATAAGTCTTGTTACCGGCGTTCAGTTTACCTGAACGTGGTAACAAATGCGTAATTATATTTTAATCCATTTTACGAGCTACCCATTGCTCCTAATAATAATTTGCATAAATTCCGCATTATTGAAATAATCCAAACGAGATAATTTTCCAAAATGTGCAGCTGCCAGTGCCGAACAATAAATCGGACCCTTTTTCGGCGAACGAGGATAATTACCTGTTCCAAGAATTACCGTGCCTACGTGACAAGAACAAAGCCGCGGTACCTGAGATCACCATATAAAACCAGGCCCGGCCATCGCTCTTCACCAGTCGTCTGCCATCAGCAGCGGTGGTCAGCCTGGTCGGTTCGCCGATTCAAGCCTCTTGCTCTTGTATATATTGTATATTTTTCTATGTCTATTTTCTTTCTGTCTATTCTGTTGTAATATATTTTCTTCTTCTCCAGGCCCCATGTTTTAATTTACACACACTTTCTCTTGTTCTTTACTCTGTTTCACAGCTAGCCGGTGCCCCTACGTTGACGTGGCGTGGAAGCCCAAGCAAGTATCACCGAAGGGAAACTGTTTAATCGAAGCCTGCGGCTGCTAATCGATGGTGAGCCTCGCCAGGGACCCCTGGGCCGCCTCCAGTGCGTGTTGGTTCCAGAAAGTACCGCGGTGCTACTTCCTTGACAGTCCGTCACCAGGACGTCTTCCGCTCCGCCCGTTAACAGTCTATTATGTTATTTTAACAGCTTTATTATTTATATCCTAACTAAGAAGATTAATCTGAACCAATAATATTCTTTTTGGCCTGCTCGCCCCTTCCCTTTAATGGTGAGCAGTTCTTCTTATCTGAGTCTATGGCATGCTTCTTTTTTAGATTTCATCTTCATCACTTTAACACCAACTGTAACTTTTCTTTTGCGCACATTTTCTGTTTCGATTTCATTTCTATCTTTTCGAACATATCATCACTACATATTGCTCCATAAGAATATTCACTCTTGCTATCACTTAATTTTCCTCAGGGAAAAATTATTAGATTCATTAATGGCTTTATTTTCATAAGGATCAGTTACATTCATAAATTAATCAAAATCTTCAACATTATCTAAATAGTCTTGTTAAAGCACACGTTCATTAATTGGTGCTATTTTATATCAGAAACATTCATTTCAAATTTACTGGCTTTTTTTCTGTATTTGTAGATTGTTCTTCTTTAAAAATTCGTTTTTCATCAAGCCATCCTTCGGCTTTATTCATTTTTACGCTTTTTAACGTCCTTGGCTTTCGCTATTTTTCCTTCGAGTTATTTCAGATCAAATTCTTCTTCCTCACTGTTTTCCTTTTTAATACGCTTTTTAGTACATTGACAATGTAATTTTGCAGCAATCTGAATTCTCTTTTTCAAATCTTCACCAACTTCAGGCTTGATGCGTAAGCATAGTTTCATTCGGATTAACTTTCTTCTTACCAACCTATTTTTGATATGATATGAATCGATTGACAACTATTCGTTTAATAGGTAGTATTAATTTGATACTGGAAGGATGAATGTTATAGTTGTACAATTTCTGAATCAATATACCATACCGAACATAATTGAACGCCTTAGATAAATCCAAGAATTGTCATTCATCCAACCAGTATAAAACCATAGGGAGGATAGGAATATACGAAACAGTTTGTATTCTTTTTATTCTCATCATACTCATGTTTTAACTAAGGATCATCATTAGCATGAAATATCTACATGGTAAAAAAGGAGACGTATTTGTGAACATGTACCTAAAACTATCAGAATGTTTATGATATTAATATTGTTTGCTCCAACAAAATTTTGGGCAAGATTCGCAATGGTCAAACAAAGGAAGAATTCACCGTGGTAGCAAGCAGAATGTTCACCCACTGAATCAACGAGTTGAGCAACTTTGGCTGTTTTTAATCATTTCGTTTAATGCAAGTAAAACGTACTTTCCTTTGCTAAGATTTGTTCACCCACTGAATCAACTAGTTGAGCAACCTTGGCTTCTTTCTAATCATTTCTTTTAATGCAGTTAAACGTACTTTCCTTTGTTAAGATTTGCTTTGGAGATATGATGTGATGTGCTTCCAAAATATGCAAATATTATACGATGGGTTCTATAAAGTTATACAAAGAATCAACGACGTATACTGGATTCAAAAACCGTCCCGAGGTAAACAGAGAGTTTTTCATTTCCATCACCTAACCTAGGAAATTGGTAAAAAGATGATTCCTGTCGTTCTAAAACAGATAAAGAAGCATTTCTGAATGTTTTGGCCTAACACTCCCAAGATTAAAAAGTTAATATGATATATAACTGAGATTATTGCCTGTAGAAGAAAGATAACAAATATTTGAAAAAAATGTTCCAGTCCTTAGATCGAATTTTGAAGATTAGAAATGTTTCACCCAAGTTTCTGCTGTAGGAAGTAATGTTCAACTCGTCACCGACTTAAGAAAAACACTTACTGTCTAGTAGACTCTTATATCAGCCCTGATTAGGCTGCTTTTTATTCCCGTAAATCAAAAATAAATTACGAGGTCGACGTTTTGACGCGGTTGATGCATTCAAAATCCATGTTTCGAATGAACCTCGATCCGAGTAGAAAAGTGCTTCAATAATTTAATCATGTGCATGCAAAAATATATTGATCTTCATGAAAAGTATTTTGAGAAGCAATAAATCGAATACGATAAAGAATTTTTTTTTTTGGTTCTCTATTGCCGGAATATTATAGGCAGCCCTCGTAAGTTTAGTAACTCGACAAAAGCATTTACAGCTTGGATAGGATATACTTTCACACCCACAATATTCTTCAGATTAGATACCTTCTGATTCGTTTTTTCAATTTTGTTACTTTGAATGATGACGCTAAAAATCACCTGAATAAATTTTTAACCAGGAAAAAACAAATTATTTATTAACATGGAATCCTCCTACTTCCAGATAGATGGCGAAAGGTATTGAATCAGAATAAACAATATAAAATTTAATAATTTTATTTCCAATACATTATCCAAAAAATATTATTTACCAAATATTATTTATCTATACAGTCGTGTAATAAACAGAACGCGCATAATAATTTAAACAATCAGCTGCTAAAATTTAAATATATATTATCGATTAACAGGCTATTTTAATGCATATATCTATGCCACAGATACCTTATCTTTCGTGTTTTATCCAATTATCAGCTTTTTAGTACGTATGTCCTTACTTGTTGTAACACAAATAATTATTTAAACTCGCGAGTGAAACGAGGTGAGTACAGATTTATAATCATTGCATTTTATATTTTAAAAATTGTTGCAAATCGGCTTTATAAACAGTGTAAAGTAAAAGTGCCAACTATGCAATAATTAACGCTAAACATTAAGTGCATAGAAACATTAAACTTGTGCCGGAATAGTTGATTATGATTGGTAAATATTTACAAAACGGTTGAGTGACAAATATTTACACGCCTGTGCAAATTAATTTACACTGTTTATTAACATACAAACGATTGTAAACAATAAAATATATTCTTAAATATTGTCGCCGTTTACTTGATGGTAAATTTTGATTAAAAATAAATAAAACACTTTTTACTTTGAAAAGTGTTTTATTTATTACGTTGTAATAACTTATTTGCAAATTACGTATTTTTGATAATAAGTACTCGATGACTATCTCTTAGGTAAATAGTCAGAATCGAATTTAATAGTTTTTTTTTCTAAACTTAATTAATTTTGCAGAACTACAAGATGAAACGATGCAGTGATTTATTTCTACGCAACGTCCGATATTCAACCACTGCATCAGAATCCAGATATGTGGTGAAAACGAAATCGTTTAAAGAAATTCCGGGTCCGAAACCGTTGCCCATATTGGGCAACACGTGGCGTTTCTTGGTGAAACCTTTAAGCTCCGGAGACTTTGTAGGATTTCATGAGAAGTAAGTACACATACAAAAATTTATCTAAATTTTCTAAACCAGCAAGCAAAAATACTGTGTCTTCCTTTGGTGCTATGCCATAACAGCGTCCATTAGTAGACAATATGATGAAGGTCATATCCCTTTATGTCAATAATTTCGTCGTTGTCTTCTTGTTTACCCTATCAAAAGTGTTAATTAAATCTTACTTTAATAAAATCCCTTCTAATGGTTCACTATTGCCTTTTCAAACATGAATTGATGAGATTCTTTAGTCGTAAGGTGTGGTTCGCAGATAAACATATCGCTTTATATTTACCCTGAACATTAAAACCTTTGATCTTCAGTCAGTGGGTGATTTGTTACATTATTGCATTCCCAAATTATTTGTCATTGTTACTAATGATTCTCCTAGAGATTTCATAGCGAAGAAACACTTCAACTCGCGTTCTTCTCTTGTCGAAGGTTTTTGCAGCTTTCAATGAGAACAGCTCCATCTTAAGGTCTCTCTGGAAGTGGTTTAGATAGGTCAACTGCTAACACCTCGAAGTGTCTATTCATCGCACGCGTTTATGTGAGTTTCTGGGTCTTCTGATTCGATGCTTATACTTTTGGCATCCCTGATACTTTCTGATATAATATTTGAGGACATGGGAACATATTTCTGTCCTCTTATAATTGTTACCTAAAATCTTTTTTAACTTTCGTTTAGATCTATATTTATGCACAATTGGGTCTTCGTGGAAACTCTATTCTATTTTGCTTGGGAACAATGAGCTGTAATTTTCTGATTCACCGTTATTGTCTTTGTCTGCCAGCTACTCTTCACGTATCTCAACCATCGTCTTGACTCAGAAGACTACAAGATAAGATATCAAAAGTTATGGTACATCTATTGTCGGTGCTGTTGCTGTTCACCTAATTTTTTTTATACAACAGATAGTAGATAGTAAATAGCAGATAGCAAACTAAAGACACTGCTAACAGCCCAAAAAGATTGGAAGTCTTTCAGATATGGGTCTACAGACGGATGTTAAAATTCTCCTCGGTGGATCACATCACTGTAGAATGGACTGGAAGTCCTATTCAGCATAAAAAAGAATCATTTAATTGAATTGAAATTCCTTGGGCACATAACTCGCAACTCAAAATATTAAATTCTGCATCTCATTATACAAAGCAAAATAGCAAAATCGTGGAAAGTAGAAGCATAGACCGCGGCAGAATCTCATGGTTGTGCGACCTACGGGATTGGTTCAAACTGTCATCCACTGAATTATTTCGCGTTGCCATCTCTAAAGCAACCTCCGAACGAGACGATGAATAGAAGAAGAAACAGATAGCACACGACACATGATGAAGGTAGATGGCATATGGTATATGACAAATTGTAAATTATAAACGGTAGATGGTAGATTACAGATAGATGACAAATCGCAGATGATAAATATCTGATAAGAAAGTAACAGATGAAAAATATTATGTATAATTATGGCAAATGATTTATTGATTTTAGTTTACATGTTCACTTTTAAAAATATTCTAACAAATGGTTAGATAGCAGATGGCAAATGGCAAACTGGATATTGTAGATAACAGATTAGTGATAACAGATGGCAAATCAAAGATGTTAGATGGCAAATAGTAAACGGGTGGTAATAGATAGTAGATGGAAATTTATATATGAATAATAGTAAATAGTATATGATGACATAAAGATAGCAAACGACAAAAGGCAAATGAAAGATGACAAATATAAGAAATAGTATATGAAAGATGGTAAATAGCAAATTACAGATGGTAGATATCAGATAATAATTGGCAGATGATAAATTGCAAATATCAGATGAATGATAGCAGACTACAGATGGCAGATAGATAATCACAAATGGCAGATGGCATGATGTTAAATATTAGATAACAAATGACAGATGGCAGGTGGCAAATGACAAATAGCGCTTGATATATGGTAGATGATAGTTAGCAGATCGCAAATGGCAGATGATATACGGCACATGGCAAGGTGGTAGATTATAGATGGCAAATTGCAATGTAAAGATGATAAATAGCAGATTACAGATGATAGATGGCACATGGATAACTAATGGATAATATAGATGGCAAATAGCAATTTGCAGATGATGGAAGATAACAGTTTACATATAGCAAATAGAAGAGGACAAATGACAAATGATAAATGGTATACAAACAGAGGGCAGATGTTCGGTGATAATAACAGATAAAAATGGACAAATTGTGGATTGTAAAATATAAATATCAGATGAAAGATGGTCGATTACAGATGGCAGATGATAAATCATACCGTTGGCAGAATACTGACGGTAGATATCAGATGGCAAATAACAGATGAAAATGGCGGATGGCATAAGCCAGATTGTAGTTAGCAGATAGCAAATGGCAGATGATAGACAGTACATGGCAGATGGCAGGTTGTAGATTGTAGATGGCAAATGGCAAATTAAAGATGTTAGATAGCAGATTACAGATGATAGATGGCACATTCCAGATGATGGATATCAGATAAGAAAATAACAGATGACATATAGTAAATAGTAATTGAGAAATAACAGATGACATAGTAGGCGACAAATATCAATACACAAATGATAGATGGAAGATGGCAGTTTACATATGACAGGTAGAGGAAATAACAAGTTGTAGGTGGCAAAATAGAAGATATAAATTGGCAAATTCTGGATGGTAAATTATAAATATCAAATGAAAGATGGTAGATTACAGCTGGAAGATAGAAAATTATAGGTTGCAGATAATAGAATATTACAGATTTCAGAAATAATATATGAAAGATGATAAATGACAAATGATAGATGGTATGTAAACAGAGAGCAGATGTTGAGATACTGATGATAGATATGAGTTGACAAATGACAGATGATAAATGGTAGGTCTCAGTTGAAAGATTGCAAATGGCAAATAAAAATGGTGGAGGGCATATGGCAAATGGTTAATAGCAAATGGTAGATTATAGATGGTAGATAGCAGATGGCAGGTGGTAGATTGTAGATAGCATATTACAGATGATAGATGGCAAATTGCAGATGACGGATATCAGATAGGAAAATAGCAGATAACATATAATAAATGATAAATGATAGATTACCGATAGTACATAGTAGATGGCAAATAGTAATTGGCAGATGATAGATGGAATATAGCAGTTTACATATGGGAGATAGAAGATGATAAATGACAAGTAGAAGGTGGCAAAAAGGCAGATAATAGAATGTTGATAGTAAACGACAAAAAGCAAATTACAGATGACAGATATAAGAAATAGTATATAGAAAATGATAGATGGTATGTAAACAGAGGGCAGATGTTTGATGGTGATATCAAATATATATGTGGAAAATTCCGATTGTAAAATATAAATATCAGTTGAATGACAGATAATAAATGCAGGTCGCAGTTGAAAGATGGCAAATGAAAAATGACGGATGACAGATGGTAGACAGCAGATGATAGACGGTACATGGTAGATAGCAAATTACAGATGGTAGATGGCCTATTTCAGATGGCGGATTAGATAAGAAAATAACTGATAACATAGTAGATAGTAAATAGCAATTGACAGATGATAGATGAAAGATGCCAGTTTACATATGGCAGATAGAAGATAATAAATGACAAGTAGTAGGTGGTAAAATGGCAGATAATAAAATATTGATGTCAGATAGGACACTGATGATAGATATCAGTTGACAAAAGACCGATGATAAATAACAGGTCGCAGTTAGAAGATGACAAATGGCAGATGGCAAATGGAAATGGCGGATGGCATATAATTGATAAGGTAGATAAAAGATAGCAAATGGCAGATGATAGATGATACTTGGTAGGTAGCAATTTATAGATGGTAGATGGCATATTCCAGATGATGGATTAGATAAAAAATAACAGATAACATAATGGTAAATGAGAGATTACAGATAGAGCACTTAGTAGATGGCAAATAGCAATTATCAGATGATATATGGAAGATGGTAGTTCACAAATGGCGGATAGAAGATAAAAAATGACAAGTAGTGTGTGGAAAAATGGCAATTAATAAAATATTGATGGCAGATGGCAGGACACTGATGATAGATATCCGTTAGCTAATGGCAGATTGTAAATGGCATATGGTAGATATCAGATAGCAAATTACAGATGATAGACGGTAGATATTAGATAAGAAAATAACAGATAACATATTGGAAATGATAATTGAGAGATAACAGATTGCACATAGTAGATAACAAATATCAATTGACAAATGATAGATGGAAGATGACAGTTTACAAATGACATATAGAAAATTACAAATAACAAGTTCCAGGTGGCAAAATAAAAGATATAAATTGGCAAATTGCGGATGGTAAATTATAAATATCAAATGAAAGATGTTAGATTACAGCCAGAAGATAGATAATCATCGGTGGTAGATAATAGAATATTTCAAATGACAGAAATAATATATGCAAGATGGCAAATGACAAATGATAGATGGTATATAAACAGAGGGCAGATGTTAGATGGTGAGATACTGATAATAGATGTCAGTTGACACATGACAGATGATAAATGGTATATCGCAGTTGAAATATTGCAAATGACAATTGAAAAATGGCGGATTGCTTATGGCAGATGGTTGATAGCAAATGACAGATGAAAATCGGTAGATAGCAGATATCAGATGGAAGATTGTAGATGGCATATTACAGATGATAGATGGCACATTGCAGATGCCGGATATCAGATAGGAAAATAATATATAACATATAGTAAATGATAAATGAGAGTATATAGTAGATGTAAAATGGCAATTAGCAGATGGAATATGGCAGTTTACATAGGGCAGATAGAAGATGACAAATGGCAACTAGTAGATGGTAAAAACTCAGATAATAGAATATTGATAGCAGATAAGAAAAGGCAAATTACATATGACAGATGTAAGAAATAATATATGAAAGATGGCAAATAACAAATGATAGATGATATACAGGGTGATTGACGAAAAACCTTTGGTGCTGTATCTCGCTTATTTTTGATCTGATTTGAATAAATAAAACATCAAATTATATGATTTTTAAAAGACTTTAATATGAACTGTACTGATATTTTTTCTTGCATCCAGTTTTTGACAAAAGACGATCAACTTTTTTTTTCAAATTGCACTGTATATATATTTTGTACTGATCCGCAAGGAGATTTTTTTCTGAATCTAAATTTGTAAACGATTTTATCCATTCATCAAACCAAAGTCGAGAAATTGAGGATTAAAAAAAAATTAAAAATCAAATACCCATAGTAAACAATATACAGAGCCTATTCCAAATGTCAAAAGTGACAGTGTCAGTCATTGGTACAATACTGCAATGATTTTTAATAATTTCATAATAAAAATGTTGCAAGATTTCAAAAACTGAAAAACGATTTCTGTAGAAGCACAAAATTCTAGTACAGTATTTGAAATATTGCAACATTTTAATTATGAAATAATTAAAAATCGTTGCAGTATTGTATCAATGGCTGTCACTGTCACTTTAGACATTTAAAATAGGGTCTGTATATTGTTTACAATGGATACTTGACTTTTTATTTATTTTTTAATCCTCAATTTCTCGACTTAAGTTTGATGTATGGATAAATTTGTCTACAATTTTATATTCAGAAAAAAAATCTCCTTGCGAATCAATAAAAATATATATACAGTGCAATTTAAAAACAAAAAATGTTGATCGTATTTTGTCAAAAACTGGGTGCGAGAAAAAATAACAGTTCAGATCCTATTAAAGTCTTTTAAAAATGGTTTAATTTGATGTTTTATTTATTAAAATCGGATAAAAAATAAGCGAGATACAGCACATATATATATATATATATATATATAGCAGATAGAAGATGACAAATGACAAGTAGTAGGTGGCTAAAAGGTAGATACTAGAATATTCCTAGCAGACGATGAAAGGTAAATTACAAGATGACAGATTTAAGAAATAGTAGATAGAAGGTGGCAAATCATAAATGATAGATGGTATATAAACAGAGAGCTGATGTTAGATGGTGATATGAGATAAAAAGTCAGTTCAAAGATGGTAGATTACAGATGGCATATGGAAAATCATAGGTGGCAGATGGCAAGATACTGATGGTAGATATCATTCAGCAAATCACAGATGATAAATGGCAGGTCGCAGTTGAAAGATGGCAAGTGACAGATGGCAGATGGTAATTGAAAACTGGCGGATGGCATATGTCAGGTGGTAGATAGCACATAGCAAATAGCAGATGATGTACAGTACATGGCAAATGGCAAGCGGTAGATTGTAGATAGCAAATGACAAATTACATATGGCTGCGATATATCATATATTACAGATGATAGATTGCACATTCCAGATGACGGATGTCAGATAAGAAAATAACAGATAGCATATAGTAAATGGTAAATGAGAGGATACAGATAGCAAATAAAAGATGACAAATGACACGTAGTAGGTGGCAAAATAACAAATATCAATTGACAAATGACAAATTATAAAAGGCAGGTTGTAGTTGATATATGACAAATGACAGATTGCAGATGGTAAGCATATGATAAATGGTTGATAGAAGATAGCAAATGACAGATGATAGACGGTAAATGGCAGACGGGAGGTGGTAGATTATAGATGGCAAATTAAAAATGGTTGATGGCAGATTACAAATGATAAATTGCAAATGGTAAATGGTAAATAAGAAATTACAGATGACAGCTGGTACATGAAAGATGGCAGATGGTAAATACTAAATGGAACATGTCACTTTATATATGGCAGATAGAAAATAGCAAATGGCAAGTAACATATGACAAAATGCAGATTATAGAATGTAGATAGTAGATGATAATAGATGGAAGATCTCTTATGTGAAAGATTGTAAATTGTTAGTAGACAACAGAGATTGTAGTTGGTAGACATCAGATAACAATTAATAAATTTCGGGTGGTAAATTGTAAATATCAGATGAAAGATGGCAGATGAAAAATCGCGTATGGTTGGGAACAGGATAGTCATAGTAGATATCAGATGGAAAATGGCGGATGGCAGATGGCAGTTAGCAGGTAAAAGATGGAAAATGGCAAATGACAAATGGCGGATGGCAGATGGTAGATGAAAGATGGTAGATACTGGTTAGCAACTGGCAAATTAATGCAGAAGGCAGGTGGTAGGATAGTGCTGATATCAGTTAGCAAATGGCGGATGGCAGATGGCAGGTTGCAGATAAAAGATGGCAAATGACAAATAAGAAATGGAAAATGACAGATAGCAGAAGAAACATAGTAGTTACCGGGTAGGAAATAGCAAATTAATGCAGGTGGCAGGATAGTGACAAATGGCAAATGACAAATGATAAATGGTGGATGAGATATGGCAGATGAAAGATGGTAGATGACAGGTAGCAGATAAAAGATAACAAATGACAAATGGCGGATGACAGATACCAGAAGAAAGATGGCATATGACAGATGATAGAAAATAGTTACGGAGTAGCAAATGGCAATGATAGATATCGGATGGCAAATGGGGGATGACAGATGAAAGATGGCAAATGACAAACGACGGTTGGCAGTTGACAAAAGAAAATCTACCATCGATAGTAAATAACAAATGACGATAGACGGTAGAAGACAATTGGTAGATAGTAAATAGCAGCTAGAAAATAGAAAATTGGAGATTGTAGATGACAAATTACAGATAATAGATGGCATATGCCAATAAATCTCAGATGATATCAAATAAGAAATTAACAGATAACAGATAGCAAATGCTAAATTAGAAAGTGAAGATGACAGATGGTGGGCAGTAGATGACAAAGAGCAAATTGCATATTGAAGATGGCAAATGACAGGTAGCAGATGGTACATAGTAGTTGGCAAAATGCAGATGGTATTAGGTATTAGGTATTATTTATTTTATCCAATATGCTAACAAAAATATTCCACTATTATACCTAAAAAAATTTCTACAAAAATTCACAAAATACATGCTCTTCTGGGAGATGTTTAGCTATGCGGAGACTCTCTTCATGACGATTCATGAATGTAGATAGCAGGCAAGAAAAAACAAATTACATATAATACAATAGAATAGTAATAGTAAGGAATATCAGATGAAGCAAGCTCAATTGTCACCTGCTTTACTCTCTGCCATTTATCATTTGCACCTGTCATCTGTAATCTATCAATCTTATCAATTAACATCTGCCATCATGATGATGTATGGCAATTTATAGATGGTAGATATCAAATGGCAAATGTTTATGTAGATAACTAACAGTTGACTAATAAAAGATAGAAAAACAAAGAAAATTGAAACACAAATAACAATAGACAAGTAGACAAATTTATATAAATAAACATTTAAATGAACTGATAACAGACAAATTTTAGATCGCAATTATACAGATGATAGATTATGACAAATAGTAATAAATGACAAGTGATAGTATGTGCATAGATAGATTATCAGATGGTAGATGTTAAACAAATCAATGACAATCAGGAGAAATACATAGGCAATAGAAAATGATGACCAATTATTAAAAAAAAAAAACAAGACAAACTACAAAAAATGTGAGGAAGTAAAAGATGGCAAAAGGCATATGGAAATATATGTAGAAGATGACATATAACAAATGACAGATAAAACATAAAGAAAAGATTTTTGATAAAGTGTCGCATTTAAATCTATTAACAAAAGACAATAGACAAAGAGATAAATGGCAACAGATGGACATTGCAGATAAACAAAAGATTTTCTTCTGACTGGTTACGGTCTTTAAACCTGGCCGTTAATACGTTTCTTAATGGGGTCTTGATGAAGTAACTTGTTGTTTTCTTCAAGAGTTTAATCTTCTAAGGAGGTAGCTGATAGGGAGCTGATCTATAAGGAAATGATCAGTGATGTCAATTTTTTGGGTTGGTGTTTTGAAGAGCTTATAAAAATCTTTCCTTAACAATAACTCTGTATATATAAAGGTAAAGTTTTGCTTGCTTTCTAAATCTAAAGAATTTTATTTTCGACTATTTATTTTACATCTCTAGCATCTCAAGGTCGAAAGCTTGAAACATAATACGTTTCTATGACTACAACTTTGACTCCTTAGAGGGATTTGAAGTGGTTCAGGCAGAAACTGAAACTACTTCTGCAATCATACGATTGTTTTACACAACTACTAATCTTGAAATATAGATATAACATCACGATATTAAAAATGCTTTAAGTACATCCAACCTTAAAGGATTTTGACGAATTCTCTTCCGCTATAGCTTACGAATCTGGCCTTTTGAGTGGTAACTTTATTGCCGCTACTTTTACTTTATTAATTATTTTACTTTATTAGCGACCTAAATTTAATTAGTAGGTTAATTAAAGATTTGGTTTTCTTTCAATATTTTAAGTGAGAATTTTAGTCATCGTAGACCTACATTTAAAGCAGAATTTTTACTTCACAATCAGGAAACTTAACTTGGCCAGAGATTTCATTTTATTTACTCCTAATTATTTGCTGTAGTGTATTTTTGTAAGATTTTTTTAAATTTTTGCTTAAAGGCTACATCGTGAATATGGGGATATATGCATAGTAAGGAACCAACTGGCCGTACCCGACACAGTGTACATTTTCAACACGGACGATATCGAAATGGTAAGTTTGATTTAGAGCGTAAATGTGACGTTAATTTTGGCGATGCGTTTGAACAGATGTTGAGGAACGAAGGTAAATGGCCGAAACGTTACGACTTCTACTCGTTAGAACAATACAAAGCCGTGGCAAAGAAGGACGTCTTCAAAACGTATGCCGGACTTGCTAATTCGTAAGTAAACCTTCAAAAAAACTAAAGAATGTTGTAACATTACTAAACTAAAATAATATGTTTTGCAATTGTCGGTTGCTACAATTCAGTTTTGAAACTCAAATATTAATATTTTTAGACTATCTTTGTAAGCTTTAAACTTCGCAACAGCAAATAAATAATGTCCTTTTTGCAGCTCAAAGTTGATTTATTAAACTAGTATAGATTACAGCTCTAAATAACGAATTCTTCTTTTCTAAACTTTTTTTTAGAGAAAAATTAAAGATTTTCTGTAGTTTAGGATTTAAAAATTGTTTGGAGATAACTGAAAAACATTATTTATTTACTTTAGAGAAGGTGCAGACTGGCATAAAATGCGTTCGAAATTAAATCCCATCTTCATGCGGCCCAACGTGTTCAATTCATACATTTCCGAACTGAATAAAGTATCTACGACATTCCTGGAGCACATGCGTCGCTTTGCAAAAGCCAATCCTAACGGTGAGATGCCCGAGAACTTTGCTAGCGAACTGAACAAGTGGGCGTTCGAGTCGGTAGGCACGATCGCGTTGGACATGAGGCTAGGATGTTTGGATGAGAATCCATCTGAGGAAGCACAGAAAATGGTCAGATACCTTGTAGAGATGTTCAAAATGATGTTCATTTTAGATTTCACACCTTTTGGGAAATACATCATCAAGTGGAATCTGCCTCTTTGGAAACGTTTTGTTGAGTATAACGATTATATGGTGGAGTGAGTTTTTTTTTAATTAAGAAATATATATTTTTTTAATTATTTAATTAAAACTATAGTCTAATGACACGCTACATAAATGAAACTGAAGAGCGGATTAAAACCCAGCCAAAATCCGATCATGAGAAGAGCGTTTTCGAAAAATTATTGGAAACCGATAAAGAGCTAGCGATTGTTTCCACGATGGACATGTTGAGTGCAGGAATTGATACGGTAAATTAGGTTCGAGATTATGGATTTGGTTATTATGCACGCATTTGTTTTAGACTGGATTATCAGTTGGAGCGACGCTGTACTTCTTGGCGAAGAACGAGGAGGCGCAGAGTAAGCTCAGGGAGGAATTGGTGCGAGCGATGCCGACACCTGATACGCCCGTTACCAAAGAGATTCTGGCCAGTGTTCCTTACCTGAAGGCGGTGATTAAAGAATCGAGCAGACTGTCGCCCATCGGGTTCGGTCATATGAGGGAGACGCTGCAGGATGTGGTGTTAGGTGGATACGAAATACCAAAAGGGGTATGTATTTTTATTTAATAAGAATCGTGTCCTACAGGAGTTCTACAGTCAGAGCTATGTATGAAGGTGATAAATTTGATCATTACGTTTTTCCGCACTTCTATCACTACGTATCTAACTCTAGCAGGTTTTTGAAAACTTTAGAAATAATTAAAAGGACTGATGTTCAAAATGAAACTTTATATCAATTTTCCTCACTTAGATAATTTCCTCTTTTTTTTTAGATTTTCAACTTGGCTAACCGAGTTTAATTACTGGCCTTTAAAGATAGGACAATATTTTCAAAGGGATTACGCAATGTATTTAGAGACTCTTAAAGGTATAATTGATACTGATAGAGCTACACTCTAGATGTAACGAGATATGTAAATTCGATTGGGTAAAACACTTGTTAAGTTCCATAATATTTTTCTTTTCAGTTGCCTGACACGTGTTTCGATCATTCCTGATCATTTTCAAAGTACAAAACTAATTAATGATGTACTTTGAAAATGATCAGGAATGATCGAAACACATGTCAGGCAACTGAAAAGAAAAATATTATGGAACTTAACAAGTATTTTATCCAAACGAATTTTCTCTTAAAGGTATTTATGCTAATGATTCTCGCTATAATCCTCTTTTCCCCAAGTCAGGCGTTAAAAATACATTGGCATTCAGCATATACTAAACCTAAGTTTAAGACATCTTTTGATGCGCTGATTTTATTGAACTAGAAACAGTTTCTTTTAATTCTAACAAGTCTCAAACACTCTAGTCTTCGGAATTTTGGCTTCGAAAGTTTAGGAAAACGAAATGACTTATATTAGTTGAAAATCTTTTCTGTCTAATTTGTTCCAGGTGTTTATTTTGATTCCGACAATGTATCTATCAAGATCGGAATCGCATTACCATCGCGCGAATGAGTTTTTACCGGAAAGATGGCTGAAGACGACCACTGGGAAGCTGTCGCGTAAGAATACAAAACCATTCATAACGATGCCGTTTGGACACGGGCCGAGGAGTTGTATTGGTCAAAGGTTCGCCCAATTGGAAATGGAAGTCTTAATTTCAAAGGTAATTATTAAGTATACAATTATAACATTGCTCTCTATGAAATATTAAACGTTAAAAGTTATCTTAGAATAGGCAAGCATAGTTTTAACGAATCAACATTTATTAAGCCACTAAAAATTGCTTTAATATAATTGTTTTTTGATAAGCCCATGATAATCAGTCTCAGTATAATATAAATCAGCCTCATTCGTCAAACTTTGAAACATCACCTTGTCTCTTTTAATCAAAAAAATTCTAAATTAAAGGCAGAGTTCTAAATTTAGTGATTTTCCATTCGTATCTTTAATCACTCCTATGAAACAGTAGCATGATACCCAAATAGAACACACAGAAGTAATTTCTTCAATTTTCGAAGAGTAGCACAATACACTTCAGAGTTGTTTGGCCATGGGGAAGGACATAGAACAGAATAACCCCTTCAGGATCCAAGAAGACCGTAGCCATTACTTTACCAGCAAAGGGTATGGCTTTGAACTGTTTCTTGCTAGGGGAGTGTGTGTCACGCCACTCCATTGATTGCCGTTTTTTACTTTCCCTATATACGAAGTATATATAGGGGAAGTATTGTGATCGTGATTTTTTTTTGAAAAATTTTTTTTGCGGAAATATCCGTTTTGAGATACCCTGAGTCCATTAAACTAATTTCTGGAAAAAAATTTTTTGTGTCTGTGTGTGTGTCTGTCTGTCTGTCTGTCTGTCTGTCCGTGGGTGCTGTATCTCAAAAACGACTGATCCAATTGAGATGAAACTTTAAACGTAAGGTTTTATCGTTAAAAACTGGAACTGAAAAGCTTTTGGTAAACATTCATAAACCGGAAGTGGATGTTTACTCGAAGCGTTTTTTGTTTTTTTCCGATATTTTTTTTAATATGAAAAATATTACAAAACTTTTCAAACAAAAGTTAAAGAGAATAAGAAACTGAACAAATTTTGTTAAAATATATTTTTCATAAAATTCTTAACTTTCCAGAAAAAAAATAAAAATTGAAATTTTTGACAGTTTTTGCCAATTGCTAATAAACTATTGAAGCAACATGAAAGTTGTATAACAAATAATTGTAGAGAATTAAAAATTGAATAAATTATTAAGAATAACCGTTTTGCATAAACCGCATAGTTTTCGAGTAAAATATAGGGAAAGTACTATGATGGCCACATCACCATTTTTTTTTTCGGCTTCGAAGTGATGAAGCCATATTTCATCACCTGTAACAATGCTTGGCAAAAAGTTGCCATACCGAGCAAGCAATTCCTCACAGATGATTCACCTTTGCTCTTTATGGTCTTCAGGTTTTTGAAACAAACGTGGCCAAGAAACAAAATGCGTTGCATTAATTATTGAACACCCCTCGTATATTACTTTGCCTGCCATTGGAATTGCATCAAAAGCACTGATTTCATTGAATTTTTTGCAGTCTCTAAAAACGACTATTTCTATTTTTTCTGCTTTCTTAGATGATGAACTGATGCTCGGCTTGATAAGTCCTCGGACTAGAAAGCCCTTTCTTCCTCAACTCTTAGCAGGATTTATTAAAATTTGAAATGGTTATTCAGTGATATTGTTAAAAATCTACTGAGTAGATTGTTAATCAGCAACCACCAGAAAAAAGTTTGTTATCGTTGCAATAAGTTTGTAGTTTGAAATCCGTCATCTTCTACACAAATTCCTAAAAATTGAATAGATAACACAACAAACTTTAAGATAACACAACAAACTTTAAGAAATATTACCAGCACCAAAAAGACGCGTGAATACAATTCAATCATATTAAAGTATTGTATTTATTATTTTTTGAATGGCAGTAATAAAAAATGTTCTTATTTTTTAGGTGATACGAAACTTCAAACTCAGGTGGCCGCATGCGGACATGAAATTTGGACAGGAATTGCTGCATGGTATCAAAAGTCCGTTAAAGATACAAATAAAAGACGTTGACTATTAATAAATTGAATTATTCATTATTATAAATACGTAACAAAATTACAACAAAATTTAATCTAGTCTTTGTTTTAAAAGAAACAAAACCTCTTTCTTCTCATCGGTTTCTTCTCCTTTTCTGTCACCACGATGGGCGGTTCGTATTCCGTCGACTTCTGGAAGTGGTGAGAATTTAACGTCATATCTATTAACATATTCATGGCTGTATCTAAAACAAAATAAATAATTAGAGTTTTGTTAATTACTAAAAATATATCAATTATAAAATGATAATGCCTTTAGCCAAAATAAATCAAAGTTTCTAAAAGAAGACTCAGATTAAAACACTTACTAAGTTTTTACCACAAATATATATATATATATATATATATATATATATATATATATATATATATATATATATATATATATATTAACATAAACGTTAAAACGTTATTAAAAACCAGTGAACGAATTAAAATAGGCAAAATATAGAGAAATATTATCAAAATCAATACAGACGCTCATGAAGAATGCAATTGTCAAAATCTCATTTGAAAATTAAAAAATTAAATAAAAAAGCAGTCGATATTTTCATAAAACTATTTATGGCAATTTTAACTATTTGTTTAAACTTGTACATATTTAGAATGTGAGATAAATTACAATCACTGAATGATTGTTATATAAGATCCTTATGGTTAAATAACAATTATTCAATTATTCAAGGTCATCCGATGATCCCTCGTGGTCACACAAGGCTATTTGATGCTCTTTCCCAAAGATATTGAAGGTTATCGAAGTTATTTCAGTCATTTCTTATTACCTTACCAAATGCACTTAATTACTTTTCGATATCATTCAAGGCCATAAAATTATATTCACGGTTTGATTTGAGTTGTGCGAAGTTATCACTATTGAATAAAAATACTTTCACTTTCAAAAGTGAAGGAAGGAAATAACAAAGTGTTTTAATTCATAAAATTATAATTCAATAAATTATCATTTAGCGGCCATTTAATATCCCTTAAGGCTACTCGTTGTTCATCAATTATTTAAGATTATTCGATGATATTTAAATTCATCCAACGGTCATTCAAAGTTCTTCAAAGTTATTTAATGATATCCAACGATTAATTCAATCCAGAATTCCAAAATCCGTTGGAAATTCAATGGTCTCTAAAATAATATTATAAGAGTCATTTAATGTCATTTAGTGTCATTTTAGGTAATCCAATGACCATTAAATGGCATTTAGTATTATCTTACATATAACGGTAGTTTAAGCGTAAGTAATGATCCAATTTGGACTCAAAGTCATCAGTTGATAATATACAAGATCATATGGTCACCTAATGCTATTTAAGGTTTTTAGGGTCACTCAACGGCAATTGAAAGGCGTTCGATATTATCAAGGTCATTGTTAATAATCCAACTGATACAAATTTGCAGAGTATCCGTTGTTAATGGCCATTTGTTTTATAGTCGCAATTTCATTTTCAACGGATACTCAGCAAAATTAATACAAAATTTAGTTCAAAAACATAAATTAAAACAATACCAAAAATATATATATCCAGGAATTACACCCACTAACAACAAAAAATTTCAAATTTTAACATTTTTTGGCCTGATAAGTGTTAAAATCAAAAAAATCCTTAAGAAATGTAACATTGATGTAGCTTTCAAATGTAGTAATAAGATATCAAATTTAATTTACAATCCAAAACCCAAAATTAACATAATGAAAAGGTCAGGAATATAAAGATTAATATGCGGGTCTTGTAAAGGAATTTACATTGGTCAGTCTAGTCGGAATTTTGAAACGCGTCTCAATGAACATGAACGAGCTTATCGCTTAAAATATAACAATTCGACTCATAATTTCGGAAAGGATGTACTTTCAGTAATCCACTTCTTAATGACCAGACCGACGTAATGTATTCTCCTCTTTTAGATAGTATATAAGCAACGTTTGTAATAAATTTAGGTACTTTATGTTTGATAATGATCAGCTTATAATCGAAACCAGTCACAGTTATACAAAATATAGTGGTAAAACAAAGTTATAAAGTGTTTGATTTAAACTTTTTATTTAAAATTTATTATATATTTTTTTCTAATGAGGAGGCTCCTCGAAGAATAATAACATCATTAGCCAAATTTATCTGTACTGATGACATCATAAAAATTAAAACTGATTTAACTGCGGTGCAGAGAAAACATATTAAAAGTTTATATAACGAATTAAATTAAATAAATAATGGTGAAAAAGGTCTAAGGATAAAATCTTTCAATAATCATCCAGAAATAATACGCGAAAATGAGTCATGCGTAATAAAATAAAATCTGCACAGCCTAACAATATAAAACACTGATAGTTTATCTCCAAAATGTCAGTGGTATGCTTATCAAAATTAACAATATGTCTTTAAATGTGAACGTATGTTGTTACGATATATTTATTCTTACTAAGACGTCGTTTAGTGGGGAAACTTCAAACCAAGGTCGTACTTAAATACCTCTAAGGTGGCGGCATTTTAATAGGTGTAAAAAAAGAATATCTGTGCTCAAGAAATTAGTATAGATGAACAACGGGTAGAGCAACTCTTAATTCTAGTAACTATCTGAAGAGAGAATATTATTATTGAGGGTGAGGGAGGTACCTCCTGGTTTTAGCTCTGACATGTATGTTTATCACTGTGAGAGTGTGAAATCTCTAAGCATGCATTGTAAAACCGCAAAATTTATTATATGTGAAGATTTTAACATTCCTCGCTTACTAGCCTGGAATAATTCATCCATTCAATATAGTTGCTTAAATTTTGAAAAAATCATGTTTTTAATACTCGAGGAACACTATTAGATTTAGAATTTTTAAAATGGATCAAACACACATATCTGAAGCTATCGACTTATTAGACACAAAGTTTTTACATCACACAACGATTTGCTGCTCGGTGAAATTGGGCTGTGAGGAGACATTAATACCCATTTTTTCATGTAAGATTTCACTAGAGCAAATTATAACGAGATTAATACATATTTAAGTCAGATTGTTTGGTGTAAACTTTTTGAGAAATACTCCTATAACATTAATGAAATCACTATGAACGTCTGTATTACATTATAAATGTATTTGTTCCTATAAAAATAATACGCAGTAAAAAATATCCCATTTTGTTTGATTCTATGTTAATTAAATTAACAAAGGACAAAAGATTGGCGCATGCACTATTCAAATAAATTCAGTGGCACAGATGTGGCCAAACAAAAATTCCATAAACTTAGGAACGAATGTAAACAACTAAGTTGTTTATTACACGACTTATATTATAGAAATTGATATTAGTAAAAAAACCCATGAAATATTGGAGCCAAATTAATAACGGAAGAATGAAGAAGGATTTCCCAAGATTATAACATTTAAAAAAAGGCCCTATTTTCGGTGTTGATGCTATTGTTGACTCTTTTGCGAAGTAGCTATAGTGTATGTGGTGATAAATTATTCATTAATATGATTGAAATTTATAGTGAACTATTATCTCTATCTAATAATTGTAGTTGCGGTTCTGATGAAATTCCAGGGGATTTCTTAAGTAAATGTGCGTATAATCTCACGAAGCTAATATATTTGTTATTTCGTGCGTCCTTGGCTCAATGCGAGTTCCCTGATCTTTGGAAACATAGTTTCATAGTGCCTATATATAAATCAGGCAAAAAGACCGAAGTCTAAAATTATAGAGGAGTGGCTCTTCAGTCAGCGCTTCTAAAGTTTTTGATAAACTAATTTCATCGCAATTAATATGGTTGTCAAGAAACTTAATTATTCCGGAACAGCCAAGGTCGTTCAACAGTGATGAATCTTTTGTCTTATCAATCTTACATATTAGATGCCTAGATTTCTTCAAAGCATTTGATAGAGTAAACCATAAAATTTACCAATTTAATGTCGATGTCTTAAAGTAGTTAGGATCATTTTTGAGCAACAGAACTCAATGGGTAAACTTAGGTAATACAACATCAAAACATATATACATAGTAGCCCCATCTTATTTTTACTTTTTACAAAGTAACCTTAGTGATTCATTAAAAAATTGCCAATATCTGTTATCTATAACTCAAGCTTGTAGTAAATTTAATATTCAATCAAATCTCAATAATTTACGAACTTGTTACGATAAGAATTATTTATACCTTAATGTTAATTAATAAGTGTAAACCCATCAGTTTTACTAGAAAAAATAGTGATATTAATGTTTTTTTAAATATTTTGAACAGCTTAGTTTTACAAAGGGTTCATTTTATTAATAATGTAGGTGTTGTTTTTGACTCTAAATTAAATTTCATAGATCATATTGACTTAATTTTATGAACGGCAGTGGGTTTTATAATTAGAAACGGATCTAAATTTAATATATCTACATTGAGATTGCTTTATTGTTCCTTGGTACCCTCTAACTAAGAGTATGCTAGTATTGTATGGTCTCCGCATTAAACAACTCATATTTTAAGATTAGAGCGAATACAAAACATATTTCTATATTTCTTTTAGGTTTAGTATACCACATTTATATTTTATTGCGAACGTTACATTAAATAGCTAGTATTGATTGATTGATTGATTTATTGATTTTGCTTTACATGTTCACTTAAAAAAAATATAACAAATAATATAAATTTACAAACTACTTAAGAATTTAGAGCAGGGAACATGCGGGCGGAGTTCACAAAGTGTTCTTCCACTCAAACCCATAATACTGGATCATGATCCTCACCAGCAGTGTATTTAGCCACTTTAGGCAATATTTTAGCCGTTATTGGCTTATTTTTGCTCATTTTATACGAGACTGTTATATTTTATATTTCATGTCATTTTTGACATTCACTATCAGTATTACTTGAAATGCTTGATTTTATGATCAATCCATATTTAGTTAAATCGAGTAGTAAACTTGTTTGGAATTTTTAAATACAATTATTCATTTAATAGGATTTTTCAAAGAATAATGATATGTGTAAATAGATTGAATAACTATCATCACTTTAATGTTTTTGGAATTAACTTTTATTCTTTTAAACGGAGTTTCAAAATACTTTATTTGATGTTATTCAGGGTATTCAATTTAAGTGAAGACATTGAAATACCTCGAAAACTACACATCGAATAAAAAAAATTATAATTAAAATTTGTTCGCCTCGGAAGGGGACATCTAATGATATGAAACTCGACCCACTACCCTCAACCCCCTAGGGGGTGAGGGGGTGAGAAATAGAACAGTTAAACAGTCCCATTTTTTTGTACAGATTTGAATGCTCCGAGAAAAAATAAGAAAGTTTTATCTGATTTTTTTACTTTCCCTATATACGAAGTATATATAGGGGAAGTATTGCGATCGTGATTTTTATTTGAAAATTTTTTTTTGCGGAAATATCCGTTTTGAGGTCCCCTGAGTCCATTAAACTAATTTCTGGAAAAAAAAAATGTGTGTCTGTGTGTGTGTGTCTATCTGTCTGTCTGTCTGTCCGTGGGTGCTGTATCTCAAAAACGACTGATCCGATTGAGATAAAACTTTAAACGTAAGGTTTTATCGTTAAAAACTGGAACTGAAAAGCTTTTGGTACACATTCATAAACCGGAAGTGGGTGTTTACTCGAGGCGTTTTTTTGTTTTTTCCGATATTTTCTTTAATATGAAAAATATTACAAAACTTTTCAAACAAAAGTTAAAGGGAATGAAAAAGTGAACAAATTTTATTAAAATATATTTTTCATAAAATTCTCAACTTTCGAGAAAAAAAATAAGAATTGAAATTTTTGACATTTTTTGCCAATCACTAATAAACGATTGTAGTTACATGAAATTTATATAACAAATAATAGTAGAGAATTTAAAACTGAACAAATTATTAAGAGAAGTTTTTTTGCGTAAACCTCATAGTTTTCGAGTAAAATATATGGAAAGTACTATGATGGCCACATCACCATTTTTTTGTATTCGTGACAGACGATGACGCTATAATAGACTAAATACATTCGCCATAAATCAGAATCATTTCAATTTTTTTTCTACGCTTGCACTAGGCATTGTTCACTTGTAATTGTTTTCTAGAAATGAAATTAAATGAATTCTGCAGAAAATAAATACTATCTAAATCTTTTTTTGTCAGATATGCGCATGTAAGTCGACTGATTGTCGTTTTATGATGAGTTTCCCCATAAACTACGATTAACTGACGATGAATGCCAATAGGCGAAATCCGTTTTTCACTTAAAAAACGTATCACAGCGCGAATTTCGCATCTGGCGGTAACAGTGATAGGGAGCTCCATCTTCGAAAGCTGCTAGGCCGGCATTGAGAGATGTAGTGAGGCGGGAAAGGTGGGAATAGAGAGAGGAAGATTTGACAGTGTGAGACATTGTTTTACATTTCTCACAGCACGTCGCATTATTTTTCATCAGAATACGGAACCTTATTTTACGAAACCCCCTCGTATTTCTCAGGCAATCTCTTAATTTGATCGTTATTTGACTTATTTAATGGCATTTAGTGTCATTTAATCACCATTTATGTGCATTAGATATTGCATAATAATCATTTAAGGTCAGCCAACGATAGTTTAAGGTCAAATAATGATCAAATTAAGGCTTAAACTCATACATTTGTCATTCAGTGTTATATAATGGTCATTTAATATTATCCAAGGTCATTCAACGATAATTAAAAAGCATTTGATATTGTCTAACCCTGACTCAAGGTCATTCGATGGTCGTTTAAGGTTACTTAATAATCCAATTAATGTATTTAAAGACATTTAAGACTATCCAACGACCACTAAAGGGTATATATAAACTATCTTTCAAGGTCATCTAATGATTATTAAGATTAATTAACAACAATTTGACAGAATTGAGCGATAATTACGGTTACTGAAGTGCATCTAAAAATCATATCATTCTAGATCACCTACAAACAACCATCATTAGTTCATATAATACTTACAAAGGGCGTTTGGGGGTATTTTCAATTTTAATATTATAACTTCAACATTTCTAAATTTGTCAAAAAATATTATTACATAAGATCTATTTCTACAATGTTCATCTGAGTAGTTGTAGATTAATAATATCATACCGCTCAGAAAGACAACAGAGCGTATTATCAAATGGATGTTTATTCGATTCCTTGCCAAAACACGGTGTCCCACAGGGTTCTATCTTAGGCCCTCTACTATTTTTAGTATATATTAATTATCTACTAGACTTAGCTCCAAAAGCAAATATGATCTTATATGCCTATGATACTACGATTGTGAATCAATCAAATCAACCAGAGATAGTCCCTAAATTACATACGCTAACACAACAAATGACATCGAGCAGGTTTCTATGTAATCGGCTTAAATTAAACAATACCAAATCTAGGATCCTCACTTTTTCTCTTTGTAGAGGTAGAACTGAAATTAATTCGGTAAATAAATGTTTCCACAAAATGTCATTTACAATCCATTTAATACAATTTCTATAATAGCTAATTAGTATTTTTCCCATGGAAAAAAGGTCTAAAATTCCTAGCGAAAAATTTTGACAAGACCTTAGCGATCAAGAAAGGTTTCCTAAAGTGCATAAAACTTTTATAAGTTTTAGGTGAATGAGTAAAAACCGTCTGGAAAGTGTCGATGGGTATATTTAACACTTACTTTGATCTCTAGATCGCATCAGTTTAGCTTTCTTACTAAATTGATTATAAAACATATTAATTACGTTTATATTTTTGATAATTACCTAGGTTAACATTTTCTTTTGCGGAGGTAATTAACCACGTGAGTATATTGTGTTTCCTGCAAAATTCTTCAATATTCGTCGGCACGCTCTCCGTTGTAATATCGCCTTTATTCGCAAGAAGAATTACTGGTATTTGCCGCCCATTGGGTAACGATATCCTTTTCCTTAAATCAAATATCCACTGTAAAGAAATAAGCAATTCAATAACTAGTTAATAGTTTTCCAAAATATATGTGTAAGAAAATTTGGGATTTACCTTTTCCACAGATTTAAAAGTTTCAGGTCTCGTCAAGTCGAAGACGACTGCTGCAGCTAATCTACAAAAATGATTTACAATATCCAAGAATTGAAAGTATTGGAGTCACTTACGCATATCTGTAATACACACTCGTCAACGATCCGAATCTCTCGTGTCCTGCAATATCCCACAGCTGCAGATTTATCACGGTGTGATCATCCCAGTGGATTGTCTTCAGAGCGAAATCAGCACCTATCGTCGTTTTGTACGTAGTGGAAAATGTATCTATGAAAAAATAATTGTTAATATGTAAACATTAAATATTATTCTCTACATTTGTGATAAATACGAACTGCTTTCATACTTCATTAGATTTATAAATAACTAATATAATGCAAAATATAATCGATTCCAGATGTAGAAGATGATGCCAGCTTCTTAAAGGGTTTGAGTGGAAGAACGTATTTATAATATGAACTCCGCCCGTGCTTCTTTCATACAAAATTTAATTCTAGGTATGGTGAGAAGGCTATTTTAACGAGGGATGGTTGGAAAGTTATACACGGAGCGGAGCGCTGACGAATAGAGTAGCCGCCGGATGTATGCTAACAAGTTCAGTTGTATTTCAACTGTCTGTGTCCAAAGTTACGTTTCGCTAGTATTGATTGTGTGAGTGTTTATGCTGTATGTGCAAAGAAAGAACGCTACTAGTTGTGAAGTTAGGGCTGTGATTAGATTTCTAATCGCAAGAAATGTGCGACCTTGCGATGTAAGAAGTGGAAAATAAAGACTGTTATTATTATTATTATATTCATTGTCAATTAAAGGATTTGTATGGGAAAATGTTATATTAAGTCGTGTAATCGGCGCGTGTTAACTTAAAAAGAGAGAACACCCATAATGATGGGCGATCGGGACGAACTTTCAACTATCCACCAGACTTAGCTCTTTTAGATTACATGTTATTATTCTGTTTATAAACCTCAAGGAAAATAAGATTACGTATTTCAATATACTGGCGATTGAGGAACACGAAGATGGGATACAAAAACTCGTCACATGTTATGACAAATGATTAAATTGTCGAGGTGACTATGAAGAGAAGTAGTTTAAGGTATGTACAAATAAAACGTTAATATTTGTTCTGCTAGTTTTTTTTTTGATTCATTTCTGGATGCCCTTCGTATTATGCTTAATTACTATAATGGGTTGTAATTTTTAATTAGTTTATCTAATTATCTATTAAATGATTTTCTTTATATGAATGGAATAGTTTAAAACACCTCTACACCCCTGAATGAATCGATTTTCCCTGGAATGCGGAATTTATCGATTCGCGCCGTAAAGTTCCACTTCCCAAGCAGCCAGCGACAAAACTGATAATAACAAAAATATAAAGCACTTGATGAACTTATCGCATTGATAATAAAAAAAAAACTCTTACCTTCAGCGTAACGTTTGATAATAGACGTTTTACCTAGAACGAAGGGAAACGTATTTATTAATCACGTGAGGAAATGAATTTTTTAAACTCACCAACGCCGAATTCTCCGATGACGACGTACTTGAATAATAATTCGCGTTTGTATAAAGGGTGTTTCCTCACAGGAAATACTGAGTTCGTGTTGCACATGTTTTGTTATCTTTGTCGCGAAATATTCGAGAGCGCTTTATCTTTAGGCCGGGCGCACTTTTTGAATGCGAGTGGTGTGTTGCCAACCAGCGACATCTGGTGTGAGTGTAGTGCGCATGCGGAAATTTCAAATTGTATTTCTTATAATTTACACTCCTATATACTTATATATTAATCATCGTCTTTATTTGTTATCTCAACGTGTTTAAATAAAGTGGTAAAACAAAATCATCGTGCCTCTTTCATTCTTATTTATTATGTCTTGAACTTTTACTTCAGATACTATAGAGACTTTAAAGTTTATATAAAAATATACTTTATTGGACAGGCTTGAATTCTCATTTCCTGTTCTAATCTGCAAAAGACCGTGAGGGTTTTGCTAAGATAGTTTCCAACCTTCATTAGATGGAGATGGTACTACAAGAAGAAAAAAGTTTATATTTGTTATAGGAATGTTTGAAGTAGTTAGATCGCATGCACTACAATATGTTGATTTCGAAATCTCAAGAGATTTTGTTACCAAATTTCTGACATTTGAAAAATAGTTAAGTATGTGGTGCTTTACTTCAAATGATGTGTATGTCTTATGATTAGCATTTAAAATATTCCACATAGCTTTGGCTTGATAATTTGAGTTTGTAATATACGTATCATTAGTTTATCGTCGTTATTTTTTAATTCTTCTTTAGGGTGCCTTTTAGTTTCTTTAATTAAATCATTTAAATTCATATGAGAGATTTTCTGTTGATGTCAGAAAAAAGGAAAATTTGTTTCAATAATTATATAAATATTTTGGTTTGTCGGCGTTATGTTGTAACTTTAAGCATTTTTTAGGGAAAGCTTTATTAGCAGCATTTTTGAGATTTGTGATGAACTTTTCAAAGCAAATTTCCGTATCCTCGTTATTATGAATTATGCTTCAGTTTGCCGCGTAAGTAATTGGTTCGTAATGACCAAGCCTTCTTTCGTTATTAGAGTAACGTGTGTGTTTGTGTAAAAGTCATTACTTTAAATTACATTAGACCTTATAAACTCGATCATGACATATTCTAGCGTATTCGTGACCTACCTCAATAAACCATGCAATGGCCTATCGTGCTCCTAACCTGTCCAAATAAAGTATATACTTTTTAAAACGCTATAGATACGTAGATTTGCACATCTTAAAACATTTTACACAAGTAGCTAAACTTTTTTTAAACCGACGATTGCATTACTAGTTTTTTTCTTATTAATGTTCTCATCGTTGTCATATTGTTCCTAGGCTATGTATGTCAATTGGTCGCTATTATTACTTAAAATGTGCAAAAGTTGGTTATTTTTTTAAATTTTGTTATCATTAACACGAGTATTTAATATCTTATGAATTGTTTAAATCGACGATTGAATTTTTCATTTTCTATGATTAAAGTTCTAAACGCTGCCATATTGTTCCTAGGCACTGTACTTCAATTGTTTGCTATTATTTCTTAAAATGTATTAAAAGCGCTTTAATTTTCCAATTTTGAAACCTTTTACAGGAGTAGTTAATTTCTTATGATTTTTTTAAATTGTCGATTGCATTTTTCATTTTCTGTGAGTAAAGTTCTAAACGTTGCTATATTGTTTCCAATAGATTACTAGTCATTTTTTAAATACGCTCTAGAAACGTAGATTTGCATATATTGAGGAGATTTACACAAGCAGTTTATTTTTTATGACTTTTTAAAATCGACGATTGCATTTTTCACTTTCTTTGATTAATATCCTGAACATTGCCATGTTATTTCTAGGCATCCTACGTCAACTGGTTACGTATTTTTTATTATAGTAAAGGTGCTTAAATTTTTAAATATTGAAATCATTTAGACAAGTGGTTAAGTTTTTATGAACTTTTTAAATCGACGACTGTATTTCTCGTTTTCTTTGATTAAAGTGCTGAACGTTGCCATATTGTTTCTAGGAACCGTACGTCAACTAGTTGCTATTATTTCCTAAAATATTCTAAAGGGGCTTTAATTTTCTTAATCGGACTTCGTATTAAGGATCACAAAGAAAAGGAATGGCTACTCACCATCGATATTGTTGACCCTTACTCCCCTGCTCTTTTCTAGAAAATCACTCTCACTCAGTCTCTCTATTCTGCAATTTCTCTCTACTCTCTCTTTACATACGACATCCCTCACCCTAAATACTCTACAACCTCCAACAAAATCTACCCGCTCAGCCGTCTCTAACCTCCAAAAAGATGTCAACTCTTTTACTAATTGGGCCTACACTTGTGACCTCACTATTAACCCCTCCAAATCCCAATACACCATCTTCCACCACCCTCAACGCTTTCGGAAACTCCCTACATCTTCCTCTAGCTCCCTCTCAGTCAAAGGGGTGATTGATCCTTCCACAAAACTAAATTTCCTACCTTGGCATCCTGTTCCAACATAAATGTAGTCCCTCTGCTACCATTAAACAAATCCGCAAAAAAGACCCTCAAGGCACTGCTTTCTCGCTTCCCTAAAATCCAGCCTCCTAGACCATACCTCCAATATTCAACTCCGCACCTACAAAGCTTTCATCTGACCCGTGCTCAAATTTCCATACCTCCTCCACTTCCTCCCAGCTCGCATTGAACGTCGCCTTCTCAGGAAATACTGCCTGCTCCCACCTGACACCCTAACACTCAACCAGACTTATCAGCAACTTTGCCACCCGTTGACCCTCCTCTAACCCCATAAACAAACTACTCTTTGACCTCATCCCATATTCCCCCACTCACCCCCGAAATAAGCTTCCTTATCCTGCTATCACCACCCACGCCTTTCGAGGACGTTGTTGAGACAATCTTACCCTCACCGTGAACTCGGGAACGCGCCCTTATTCATTTCCAACTATCTCGTCACTCCCATCCTTAATCATTTAATAAAGAACTGTTAATGTTTTAAAAAAGGGAGAAATCACGCCTCTCGCCTACCTCAATACTGTAGGCTATTAATAAGCCAGAAAAGAACCGATACTTAATCCTCCACCACCATCCCCTTCCCTCTCTTCTTCCATCTCCAGCCAGCATCATCGGCACCTACCATGCCCCCCAGGACTCAGGATCAGCTGCCGGCCTCGCGTCAGTTATGTCTCTACTACTACTAAAGGACTCTAAATCACGAAACATAGTTAATTTCTTATGAGTTTTTTAAATCGTCGATTGTATAAGGTGGCGCAAAAGTAATGTCATAGTTTGAATTGGCCGTCTTTTTTGCAGATGGCGCCAAATGTCAGTGTGCTTTGACATTTATGATGTAGATATATAGAGAATTAGTTGTCAACAAGCTATGGAGCGATACACACCTCAATTGGATTTATTGTTACTGCTTATTAGACAAATTTTAAGTCTGTTATTCTAACGCAACGTAAATTTCGTCGTCGTTTTCCCTGTTTCTGAGGCATAGAGAATCCACAAGTAATGCAAGAAGATCCATTGCAACCCCTTAAAGTGACTGTTTGGTGCGACATTTTCAGTGAAAAAATTATTGGTCTTTATTTTTTTGAAGACGTCTATGACGCCTTAACCGTCAATGGCGAGTGTTATAGGCAGATACTAAACGAGTTTTTTGTCGCAAGTTGCTGCATTGGGTCTCGATGATTATTGGTTTCAACAGGACGGAGCAACCGGTCACACAGCTCGGATAACTTTGGAGATTTTGAGACACTAATTTCCAGGTCGAGTGATATCCCGTTTTGGAGATTTGAACTGGCCGTCCATATCGCCAGATCTAACAGCAAAAGATTCCTTCCTTTGGAACTTTTTTAAATCTCGCGTTTACCACAAACAAATTACGAACTGTTGAAGGATGGCCTAGATATTGAAGGAAAAAAATAAAACACGTCTTGCTCGTTTTAACGCTAAACAGGAACTATATTATATGTTAGGTTATACAAAAGTAGTATAGGGATGCTTCCGCCTAGAGGGCGCAAGCTTAGGGCGCGAAATACGAAATTACATTTTCACACTCCTCCTTAATTTCGTATTTTTAAGCCTAAACTAAAAACTAGTTTTTTATGCTTTGGTGAAGCCAAAGCCTTCGTTAATATATCCGCGATCATTTCTTCCGTAGGCATGTATTTTAAAGAAATGTCACCGCTTGCAATTGCTTGCCGAATGAAGTGATAGCGGACGTCAATGTGCTTTGACCGTTTGTTGCACGCTGGGTTTTCGGCAATTTTGTGCGCACTTTGGTTATCATTGAACAGTACAATCTTCTCGTATATGCCCATTAAGCTCTTCAAAAAATTCCGTAAAAACACAGCCTCCTTCGAAGCTTCACATATTGCCATATATTCAGCTTCGGTGCTGCTAAGCGCTACAGTGGCCTGTTTTCTACATTCCCACGAGATTGACGCGCCTGCCAACTTAAATGCGTAACCGGTATAAGACTTTCGGTCTTTTTCATTTGTTGCGTAATCCGCATCAACATAACCCTCCAGTATCTTATCGTTTTTGGCAAATTCTAAGCACATTGTTTTAGTACCCTGCAAATACCGCAAAACTCGCTTTGCTTGCCGCCAATGAACCTCGCTATAACAATTATTGAACTGACTCAAATAATTTACCGCGTACGTTATGTCGGGCCTTGTTAAGATAGACAAATACATTAAAGAACCTATCAATCTTTGATACGGCAACTTTGGGTCGCAAACGCTTTGCTCTTCGCCAACAAGCTCGCTTTTATTTAAGGGTGTATCTACCGGTTTACAGTCCTGCATATTAAATCTATTCAATACATCATTTATGTATTTTTCTTGGTCTAAAGTGATTTTATCTTCATCTCTTCGAACCCTCATACCGAGGCAACTTTTCAGTTCACCTAAATCTTTTATTTTAAATTTTCCACTCAATTTTTCTTTTAAAAATTTGGTTTCTGATTCTGAGTTAGAAAAGATGAAGAAATCATCGACATACACGGCCACTACGACTATATTATCTTTACCCTGCTTTGAAAATACACACGGTTCATGTACATTTGTTACAAAATTTAAATCATTTAAGAATAACTCAACTTCCTTATACCAAACGCGTGAAGATTGTTTCAAACCGTAAATTGCGCGATTCAGTTTTAAAACTTTGCCGCCTTCTACATTTAAACCCTCAGGCACCTCCATGTAGACCTCCTCCTCCAGTATACCATTTAAAAAAGCTGTAACCACGTCTAAGTGTGTGATTTTCAAATTATATTGCACTGCTAAGGCAATTAATAATCTTAGAGTTGAATGTCTGACTACTGGGGAGAATGTCTCATGGTAGTCAATGCCTGGTTTTTGACTAAAACCTTTAGCTACTAGCCGCGCTCTAAAAATAACATTATTGTCGCTTGTTTTCTTTTTAAATACCCACTTGCACTTTACTGCGTTTTGACCATTTGTTAGGTCTACTGCACTCCACGCACTGTTATCTTGAAAACTTTGCAACTCACTTTCCATCGCAGCTTTCCATTGGGCACTGTGAGGGCCTTCTAGCGCTTCCTCGACTGTAGTAGGGTCTTCGATGTCTCTCACTGAATTTGTAGACTCTTCTATGGCAAGATATGTTACGTAGTCATCATATGTTTTCGGTTTCCTTGCTCTCTCTGATTTTCTTATGGGTTCTTCGGGAAGTTCCATCGAATCAGCTGGAATATATTCTTCATCTGACGTATCGGTGACCTGAGACGTTGACGTAGCATCTAAAAAAGTATCATTTTCATTATTTTCAATGTCATGATTGGTTTCTTGTTCGAAAAAATATTCTTGAACATTTTTAGAATTTGGTTTTTCCATTATTCTTACGTCCCTACTGACTATAACATCATTTGTTTCAGGGTTATACAGTCTATACCCTTTTGCCACTTCTGAAAAACCAACCAATTTAAGTTGAATGGATTTCTTGTCCCATTTTCTTCTTTTTTCTTTTGGTATATGGGTCATAGCTACGCTTCCAAATGTTCTTACATGTTTTAAATTTGGTTTTCGTCCGTAAAACATTTCATAAGGTGTCTTTGGTAGATTTGTGACTGCAGACCTATTTCGCAAATAACAAGCTGTGTTGACAGCTTCAGCCCAAAAACTTTTTTCCATTTCCGCTTCGAATAACAAACACCTGGCCTTCTCCACTAACTCTATTTAATCGTTCTGAACGTCCATTTTGCTCTGGAGTATACAAGGTAGATCTTTGATGCAAAATACCTTCTTTTTTCAGATAACTTTCAAACTTGGAGTTTATATACTCTTTGCCGTTGTCTGACCTTATAGATTTGATGGATTTTTCTGTTTGTTTTTCAACAAAATTCTTAAATTCTACAAACTTGTTGAACGCTTCGTCCTTGTGTTTTAAAAAATACACAAATGAGATTTTGCTGAAGTCGTCCTGGAACTCTATGTAGTATCTTGAGCCACCAATTGAAGGTGTTTCCATTGGCCCTGCCAAATCGGTGTGTATAAGTTCTAAAATTTCTGTCGCTCTGCTTTGCGACCTGCCAAATTTCATACGACACTGTTTTCCTTCACAGCATACCTTGCAGTTTGTCAAATTAATGTTTGCTGTACCCTTGTAGTTGATGCCATCCACCAGTGAATTTTTCATTAATTCTAAGGCACTAGAATTTATATGGCCTAGTCTTCGATGCCATAACTCTGCATCACACGACGACGTTGTTTCGCTAGCAACGAAACATTTTTCGGATTTCACTAATTTGTAAACACCATCTTTTAAACATGCTTTGGCAATACATGTTCCTTTTCCATTGTAAATAAAGCAATTCAGTCCTTCGAACACAACTTTATTTCCTTTGCTTACTAGTTTGCTGACTGATAGCAAATTCGTTGTCAATCCTGGAACGTACTGTACATCTTTAACTTCCACTTCATAGTTACCATTAACTTGAGTTACGATTTTGACATCACCACCACATTCCACATGTAATTGTTCGTTGTTAGCTGCGGTAATATTATTCACAGTTGGTTTTCTTTTCTTTTCGAGCCAGTTATCATTACATGTTAGATGTATGCTGGCCCCCGAGTCCACATACCACTCGCCTTTGTTGAAAACACCACTGGAAAACACTGCACTAAATGCATTTCCTTTTCCCACACTCTGACTGTTTTTTAAATTGCACTTTGAAGCAAAATGTCCCGGTTTTTTACATATAAAGCATTTGAGTTGTTTTTTTGATTTGGCGCCATCTTGAGGCTTTGCCTGACTATAACGCCCCTTCTGCCGACAATTGGTACTAAAAAATGCTCCACTAGCGTCATTTTCCGGTAGATTTTCCAACTGCATGTCGAGGAGCTTTGTCTTCACAAGATCTGTAGATATTTGTGTGTTGGAATGTTCTAAAGCCATTAACATTGGCTCGAAACGTTTCGGCAACCCCGCCAGCAACATAGAACCTGCCAACTCATCGTCGATATTTAGGCCAATTATTTGTAGCTTTTGTAACTTCTCCATCATTGTGTTGACGTAGACCTCCATTTTGTCAAAATGCTCAAGTTTCATGCTCATGACTGTTCGCAACAGCCCCAACTTTCTAGTAGATCCTTCACTGTCGAATGCCTTTTTCAGGTTTTCCCAAACCTCCTTCGCTGTAGACGCATTCTTTACGTGCACATATACACTCGGATCTATGGTTAAGACAAGCTTTGTCTTGGCTTTTCTTAATTTTTCTGGGTTTATTTCGGTGCCCTCTATGCACCCTGTCAAATCTTCATGTTCGAGAAAATTCTTGACGGCAAACGCCCAGTCTTCATAATTTTCTCTGCCAACTAAACGGGGCAAGTTTGACAAATAATTAATTGCCATTTTTGTGTTTTCTGTTACAGCCTTTGCCACGTGGTACCACTATCACTTTTTACAATTTCGCCGGGAAACACTTTCACAATCGCGAATATACACCTCGCGCACTACTGAACAGTCTATTCACTTCAATTCTAGGGTACTGGGCCCATAACCTGTTGAAGGATGGCCTAGATATTGAAGGAAAAAAATAAAACACGTCTTGCTCGTTTTAACGCTAAACAGGAACTATATTATATGTTAGGTTATACAAAAGTAGTATAGGGATGCTTCCGCCTAGAGGGCGCAAGCTTAGGGCGCGAAATACGAAATTACATTTTCACACGAACCGTGCAAGACTTGAAAGCTAACATTGAAGAAGAAATCGCCAATTTGGAGCCAGATCTTTTGCGAGCAACAATTCAAAATTCCGTAAAACGAGCGCAATTATGCATCAACTCGGGAGGTGACCATTTGAGCGATATAATTTTTTCCAAGTAATGTAACCAATAATACCCTTTCAAATAAACTTTTGATGAAAATAGAGTTCTTTTTTTTCATTTATAACAAAATGGCAGCCAATTCAAACTATGACATTACTTTTGCGCCACCGTGTATTTTTCCATTTCTATTATTAAAATTCTAAACGTTGCTATATTGTTTCTAGGCATCGTATATCAATAGATTACTATTAACTTTTTAAATACGCTATAGATAAGTGGATTTGCATTTACACAAGTGGTTAATAGTTTTTGAATGTTTTTAAATCGACAATTGTATTTCTCGTTTTCTTTGTTTCTGAACTTCCGAACGTTGCCATATTATTTCTAGACACCGTATGCCAACTGGTTACTATTATTTCTTGAAATATGGCAAAGAAGCTTTAATTTTCAAATATTAAAGCCCTTTACACAAGTGGTTAATTTTTACAAGTCAATTCAATAAGTCAAGAGTATGCTCCGTTAATACATAATATATTAAGGCAAGAAAGATATGCGTTGCTTTAGTGATCATTAATATTAATTTAATTTAATTTTAACGTGTTTATCTTTTTTTTTGTTTTTTTTTTTAATTTATTTATTTACTGTTGTCTTTCCTATCTTTATTTGATTTCCCAATTGCCGTTTTTCTTGCTTTTTTTGTCATGAATATGTTTAACTTAACTTAACTTTCAATATTTAGATCTTATCTATAATGTGAGTTACTTTAAATTACTTCTGTTTTTATTTATATATCTCCTATTTATCTTTATAAGTTCTATCTATATTAATGTGCCAGTATTTTTTATTTATCCGTTTTGAATTGATTTTGTCTTTAATTTATTTTTGCGAATCTCATAATTTTATTTCATGTTTTACTGTCAGTATTTCATTTGGCATGTGTCAGTAAATATCTTGTATTCATGTTGTCTGTATTTGCATGAATTTATCTTTTACACACCTCTTATATTTATTTTATTCGTTACTTGTTTTTCTTTGACCCCTCCTTTTCCTATCTTGTGTCTGTCACTTGCTTTGGCCTTGTAATTAGTACTTTTGTTGTCTGTATTTTATTATATGTATTTACCTTTTCGATATTTTTTGTTTTTTATCTGCCATCTGTTTTTATTTATTTGTCATTCATTTACAGTGGGCTCATTTAAATTTGATTTAATTTAATTTTGAAAATCGATTGACTTTTGTTTGTGTTGTTGTTGAAAGCACTATTGTTTATTTAATTTTGCACTTTTTTAGTAATGAAATTACGTCATTGTAGAAAATTAACTAATAGTTTGTTCAGTTTTCATTTACTGTAATTTATTTTATTTTTATTGGTTAACCATTTCTTGTCACCTTTATTTTTTTATCTTTTGTTTCCATTTATTTGTTTTTCATCTACTGGAATTTTTGTCTGCTTTATATCTATATCTTTTGTTTCGTTTTTCTTGGTTAGTTTATTTTTACTGATTTGTACTTTGTTTTTATTTCATTAATGTTTTGATTATGATTTATTTTTGGTTTAATGTAAAATTACGAAACATCTCGTAATTATAGACTTAAACGGCCGTTTTTACAGAAACCGGACATTTAAAAAATATGGTTATATAAGTTATACTTCTTTGTATACATTAAAGGAGATTTTAGAGACGAATCATAGGCAACACAATATGCACGTATTTATTTGTTCAAAACTCTCATGACATATTCAACTTGAATAATCAAATTATTAACTGAATTGCTCCAAATTTGAAGCTTTAAAATATTACGGAATGGCATGTTTTTTTTTAAGAAACATATTGCATTTTATAATTTTCACTCTATTGTTACGACATATAGAGAAAATTGGTTCAGACCATTCGACTCTCCTCAACTAGAGGATATTAATTACGTATAAGTAACTACAAGTTGTGAAAAAGGTTTTTCTGGAAAATGTCATTTTTCAATTGGATTTCTCCTATTCAAAATTTTAAACTTTCTTATTTGCTTTTTGATAATTTTTTACTTTATTATTAGGACGTACAGTGAAAATATTTTCAAACTATGTCTACCCCTCTACAAGACAATTTTAACCACATATAATTATATAAAATTTGGCAAACAATGTTTACTGAAACATTTTCCATTTTCTAACACTCAGATTAAAAAAATTGAAAAGGTTTTATTTGGACATCTGGGTAAAATATAACAACTGAAATCGATTATTAAGACGATTATAATTATATACATAAAAATTAACCATTTCGCTTAAAACCTTTAAGTAAAACTTTGGATTCCTTTAAATGATATTTTTCAATTTGATAATATTTTTATTAGACATATAAAAAAATATATGCTCATACCAATCGACTCTACTCAGTAAGAGGATACTAATCATGTTTAATGCAGTATACAGGGTGTTTCTGTGACTTCGGGAATAAAAGTAACCAAATATCCTAGAGTGAAAATGATGATTCATAAAAAAAATATTGTTTTCAAATTTTAACACATTTTTCTAAATAATATCAATACCGTTCGTGGTAGTGTTGCAATTTGGTATAGCCTAAACTAACATCAAGTAAATTCAATTGTCACTTCGATCGGACCGCGGGAACCATGCTATACAGGGTGTTCCTAAAATTTGTTTGCTCAAAACTTTTCCTTTGCTTATAAATCTACATTTATTCTTCCACATTTTAATAGAAAATTTATTTTAGAAACTTTTATAGCAGTGGCTGTTTTTTGAGTTAAAAGCAAGTGTTACTCTCTGATTTCAATCGTAACAAAAATCCTCGGAAAAATCTGAGTCGGCAATGACAATTGAAAAACGAATTGTGCTGTCAACCAAACAATTTAAAAGTTTAAAATTATAAGCTATGCATAACCACACTATTTAGTTTTAAAAGCCGAATTAAAATCAATTAAAATCCGTCATAAGAATCAAAACACTACAATATTTATTACTATTTATAACAAATAAACAACTTTACAGTATTTGTGTAATTACAAAAGGCTAACTTCAGCCGTATGATCAACCTCAGCTGGGCGCTTGTCCCATTTTCTGTGCAGCAGCCATTGCGTTCTCATTTGCCAGCATTTGGAACTCTGAAAACCGCTGAGATATCCTTTGGTTCGTCTTCAAAAACTTCTCCATACACGTGTGCGCACATTTCTCCTGAAAATCAAACAAAACAGGGTGAATACCTTTTCAGGATGATGAAAAATTTGCAGAGCAATATCTATACACATTAAGTCAAAATATTGTTCTGTGGCATGTTAATAATAATTCCATTACATTAAATACAAAAAATAAATAGATATATTCTAGAGATGCACCAACAAATGAACACAAAATATTTAAAACTATTTCAATTATTCCATGGAATATTTTAAATTAAATTTAAAACTTGTCACAAAGGAATTAAATAAATTGAACCATGATACAGAGTTCAAGGTGTTTAGATACGACATAAAACAATTCACAGCAAATTTTCTTCTATGTACATAAATATTGAAATTATACTTTGATCTACAGAAATATATTCTAATTGAACTCAGTTCCTCTAACAAGCAGCTACTCTCAATATTACCACTTATTAATTTATAATATAAAAAAAGGTCTGCCATGAGTCGCGAATTTCTTAAACTATGTATTTATAGATCAGCCAATATATTGGAATAATTTCCTCAAACATGTATTCTACCAAGTTTATATTTGGCATGTCTTTAAAATTTGTCTTGTATAATTTCAGTAATTTAATATTATATTGGGTCCATACTTTAATTTATTACGAACAAACGAACAACATTCTTATTAAGTGCAACACTTTAGACAATAAGTACCAGCATAAACTTATTAGTTTTAATATAACAGCAATGTCAAACTTTTCTTTATTTTACAAAAATACATTATAACCCCAATTTAAATATATTTAGATACATACGAGAGTCCTAATGTTCAATAATGAAATAATCATTATATATTAGGTAATGGTTGTAGATGTATTTTCCAATTACATTACATTTAAACCTCAGTTTTATGTTATAACATATTCATCTAACCCACACAATCTCCGATGAATAGAAAATGATTATCGAACAATTCGATGACAACTATCCCATCGTTTAGCAACTCACCTCGCGAGGTTTCACGTTCCTTGTGGTGAAGTCGGTGACGCAGTCCGTGAAGCACAACTCTGACACTTTGTTGTAATTTATCAAAAACTCCTTAAACTGCAAGTGAAAAAAAAATCCAAAATCAGGTCAAAACTAATAAGTACCAATTATTAACCAAATTACCGTACGAATCTGATCCGCGTCTATGTTTTCGGCTCCGATTTGTGGTAATACACTCATGTTCCTGTTATTTCAATACAATTTCGACGTGATCAATAAAATCGCTTTCGAGGTTATGTCAACAGCGATGCGCCCATGTTGGTAGATTTAATTTGTGAAATTTTATAAAAATATGAAATAATCGAAAATTTTTATAGGATAACGTTATAAATGAATTAATTAGTTGTGTAAGTGTGTTATTTTAAGTTTTAAATTAATAGGGAGTCGCAATGGAATAATCTGTAATTCAAGGTGCGTAGCTTAGGACATAGAAAACTGTATTAAGTAGTTTTTTTTTTAATAAAAAAGATATATATTTGATCGTGATTAATAAGTTTATTGTAAGGCAATTCAAAAAAAGTTTAATAGTTAATAATTTTTAATTTTATTTATGTTCCATACATAATAGTTTACGTATATATGGTGTTAACGTATATCTTCTAGATGGCAGCACTATTTCGCGCCAAAACATTTGCATTTATAATTCTAATAAGATAAATGCGTTTTAATTTGATTAGTTATTGAAGATAATCTTAACTTATAAAAAATTGCAATAAAAACCTTTCAACGTCATCAATAATAGTCGCATTGTATTCGAAACTTTAATCTGAATTCAAATGAGAGATTTTTAGTGTTTTTTGTAGAGAAATACACCTTTTAAAAGAGAAAGAAAGTAAATTCATTGTATTCATAGGTAATGATTTCTTAATATTGTATTCTATGTCGCTTAGTACCACTTAAAATGCATGATAATAATGGTGAACAGAAATTTCATCATCTTTAATTTGATTAAAATTCGGTTGCATAAATAATTTGTTTCTCTGTGGTTTGGATGCCATTTTGTTATTTATTTGTTTGTTTAGATATTTAGACGACTATTTAAGTACAATTTTTTAGTTCCTATTTCCTGTATGATTTTTTAATTCTGTTTAAATATTTATTTATTTATTTATTTATTACTACTTTATCAGACTTGCTTTATAAATATAATTCGAAATACATAAAAAAGTAAACAAATCCATACAATATTGGATTCCTTAATTAGGCACTTAGTTAACTGATTTTTATTGATAATTCAATTCTTCTTTATTTTTGTTTTTGTTTCCATAAATTACTTTCTTTTGAATTGATTTCTATGTATGTTTTTATTTTTATTAATTTGTATGTATTATTCAAGAAAGAAGACCAAAGATAAGTAAATAAATAAACTTAATTTGATTTCCAACATATCTTTTTTTGTTTGTAATTATTTTCTAATACGTTTCAATTTCTTGGTGTTTATTTTTAATTTGTTTTGAACAAATTTTACTGGTTTCTGATAAATTATCAATTATTTCATTGTTTATTATGAAATTTTATTATTTTTATTAACTAATTACTTTCCCTATATGAAATATAGGGGAAGTATTGTGATCGTGATTTTTTTTTGAAAAATTTTTTTTGCGGAAATATCCGTTTTGAGGTCCCCTGAGTCTATTGCACTAATTTCTGGAAAAAAAAAATTTGTGTCTGTGTGTGTGTCTGTCTGTCCGTCTGTCTGTCTGTCTGTCTGTCTGTCTGTCTGTCTGTCTGTCGGTGGGTGCTGTATCTCAAAAACGAATAATCCAATTGAGATGAAACTTTAAACTTAAGGTTTTATCTTTAAAAACTGGAACTGAAAAGCTTTTGGTAAACATTCGTAGACCGGAAGTGGATGTTTACTCGAGACGTTTTTTTGTTTTTTGATAATATTTTTTTGAATATATTTTAATAAATTAAATTGTTTTATGATAAATTTTCAGTTGCTCTTATAAGGATATCAATTATTTTCACTCAATTGCAATTGTCTTTTTAGGTAAACTATTTTCTAATAAATTTTGTATCACGAAATTTACTTATTTTTTTTTGGGAAATTTCAATAGTTTATTTAAATAAATTAAATTGCTTTTTTAAAAATAAATTTCTATTGTTTTGTTTATATAAGTTTCAGTTGTTTTCAATTGTCTGTATACAAAATGAGTTCATTTCGATAAGATTCCAATTAATAGATTGATAATAAACTTTATTCGTTATCTAACAAATTTATTTGTTTTTTTTATTCAACTGTTTTGATTAATTGATGATTATTAATTTTTATTCAATGTTAATCGTTTTTTTATTAGTGAATTCAATTGTTTTCAATTATTAAAAATAAATTATTTTTTTTTGTGAATTTCATTTGTTTTTTTCTCAACAAATTCAATTGTTTATTTAGTAGGAAATTTAATATTTTTTTAATCAGTTTCAAATATAAAAAATAATAATTTTTTAAATTAATTTCAAATATTAAAAAAAAATTTAAAAAACTTTCAATTGTTTTTTTATAAGAATATCAATTGTTTTTTAATCAGTTTCAATTGTTTTTTAAAAACTTATTCAATTGTCTTTCAATTTTGTATTATAGAATTATTTTTTGGTCCATTTCGATTGTTTTTTTGTTGAAGTTCTTTTGTTTTCTAACAAATGTCAATTAATAAATTTCAGTTATTTTTTTAAATCAATTTCAATTATTTTTTAAAACCTTATTCAATTGTCTTTCAATTATTATTTTTTGGTCAATTTCGCTTATTCATTTGTTTTCTAACATATGTCAATTAATAAATTTCAGTTATATTCAATTTTATTATTTCCTGATAAATTTTCAATTACATTTTTAAGAAAATCAATTATTTTGATCAAATTCAATTGTTTATTAAGGAAATTAATTTTTTTAATCAATTTCAAAGACTTTTTAACAAATTCAATTGTATTTTTTAATCATTTCCATTTCCAATTTCTATTTAGTTCAATTGTCCTTTGGGTTAAACTGTTTTCTAATACATTTTAAATTTTTTGGTCAATTTTAATGTTTTTTTTTTATACAGGGTGAGTTTTTTTAAATGTTCTCAATGGGGATTTCGGAAACTATAATAGATAGAAAAATTAAATGGAAAAGGAGTGTAGTTTTACGAGACAAATAAAATTCCACTTTTAAACTTTAAAAAAAGTCAAGGGTAACTAGATATTTTGTAAAAAAATTTAAAATCAATATATCTCGGTTATTAGGATAGATACAAAAATAAATGTGAAGAACAAAGTTGTAGATAATTTTACGCAGATTAATAAAATATATTCGGAAATTTTTTATCGCCATTATTTTCCGATATATGACGCAAACTGTAATATTTTTTTATGGAAACCATAGTTTGCTGTGACTACAATCAATTGATTTTTTTTCTCTCTTTAATTCGATATCGCATATGACGTAACTTGATTAAAACACTAACATATGACATAGTTAAAAATAAGTGAGTTACAGTCATTCTAAGTTTGATTATAAATCAAAAAATAGTTGGCCATGAAAAAGAAATAAGTAAAATAATTTTGAATACGTTTTATTAATCTGCGTAAAATTATCTACAACTTTGTCCTTTATAGTTTTTTTTTCATCTGTCATAATAAGCGAGGTATATTGATTTGAAAAAATTGACACTTTTTATTTTTTTTCAAAATATCTAGTTACCCTCGATTTTTTTGAAAACTTTGAAAATGGAATTTTATTCGTCTCGTAAAACTACACTTCTTTCCCCATTTAACCGTTTTTCTACCTCTTATAGTTTCCGAGATCCACGTAGAAAACTACAAAAAAAAACTGTTTTTTTTGTTCAAATTCATTTGTTTTTAATAAATATCAATTGTTTTTGTTTACATAAATTATGGTTGTTTTCAATTGTTTGTAGGCACATTGAATTCAATTCGTTACATTCTAATTGATTTCTAATAAACTTCATTGGTTTTCTTTCATTTGTCATAAATTGTCAATTGTTTCAACTGTAATTTTCTATTCCAAAAAAGAGTCTAAATCACTTGATTTTTTTTTGTTGCAGATCGTCAAAACTAAGTCAATGAATTCCTTTAAATTTATAGAACTGTATCTTCAACAATTTACAACTTATTTCAATTGTTTTTGTATATTCTCTACTGTCGCAAATTGTCAATTGTTTTTATTTATTCTCAATTTTCTCAATTTGTCAATTGTTTTTTCTTGACAGTTTTTTGACATTTACTTATCTAAAAAATTTTTTTGGCTGTAATTCATTCGTATTTTATTATTACAGATTGTCACAAATAAGTCAACAAATTCCTGTAAATTTCTAGAATTGATTCTACAAAAATTTACAACTTATTTTCAATTGTTTTTGTATATTCTCAACTGTCGCAAATTGTCAATTGTTTCTTTTGAAATTGCTTCTGTAATTTTCTCATCCAAAAATAGTTTCTTAGCCTAAATTCATTTAAATTTTGTTGTTACACACATTAAATTCGATTCGATACAAACTAATTGATTTCTAATAAACTTCATTTGTCATAAATTGTCAATTTTTTCTATTAAACTGCAATTTTAATTAATTTGAATTTTGTTGTTACAGATTGTCACAATCAAGTCAACAAATTCCTCTAAATTTCTAGAACTTTTTTTTAAACAATTTACAACTTATTTCAATTGTTTTTATTTATTCCCAATTGTCTCAGGTTAGCAATTGTTTTTTCTTGCCAGTTTTTTGACATTTACTTATCTAAAAAAAATTCTTGGCTGTAATTCAAGCGTATTTTATTGTTACAGATTATCACAAATAAGTTAACAACTTTCTCTAAATTTTTAGAACTATTTCTTCAACAATTTACAACTTATTTCAATTGTTTTTGTATATTCTCAACTGTCGTAAATTGTCAATTGTTTCTTTTAAATTGCTTCTGTAATTTTCTCATCCAAAAATAGTTTCTTAGCCTAAATTCATTTAGATTTTGTTGTTACACACATTGAATTCAATTCGATACATCCTAATTGATTTCTAATAAACTTTATTTGTTTTCTTTCATTTGTCATAAAATGTCAATTGTTTCTATTAAACTGTAATTTTAATTCATTTGAATTTTATTGTTACAGATTGTCATCATCAAGTTAACAAATTCCTCAAAATTTCTAGAACTGTGTCTTTAACAAATTTACATCTTATTTCAATTGTTTTTATTTATTCCCAACTTTCTCAATTTGTCAATTGTTTTTTCTTGACAGTTTTTTGGCATTTACTTATCTAATAAAAATTCTTGGCTGTAATTCATTCGTATTTTATTGTTACAGATTGTCACAAATAAGTCAACAAATTCCTATAAATTTCTAGAATTGTTTTTTTTAATAACTTACAACGTATTTCAATTGTTTTTGTATATTCTAAACTGTCATAAATTGTCAATTGTTTCTTTTGAAATTGCTTCTGTAATTTTCTCATCCAAAAATAGTTTCGTAGCCTAAACTCATTTAAATTTTGTTGTTACACACATTAAATTCGATTCGGTACAAACTAATTGACTTCTAATAAACTTCATTTGTTTTCTTTCATTTGTCATAAATTGTCAATTGTTTCTATTAAACTGTAAATTTAATTCATTTGAATTTTGTTGTTACAGTTTGTCACAACTAAGTCAACAAATTCCTCTAAATTTCTATAACTGTTTCTTCAACAATTAATAACCTATTTCCATTGCTTTTATTTATTCCCAACTACCACAAGTTGTCAATTGTTTTTTCTTGACAGTTTTTTGACATTTACTTATCTAATAAAAATTCTTTGTTGTAATTCATTCGTATTTTATTGTTACAGATTGTCACAAATAAGTCAATAAATTCCTGTAAATTTCTAGAATTGTTTCTTCAACAATTTACAACTTATTTCAATTGTTTTTGTATATTCTCAACTGTCGTAAATTGTCAATTGTTTCTTTTAAATTGCTTTTGTAATTTCCTCATCCAAAAATAGTTTCTTAGCCTAAATTCATTAAAATTTTGTTCTTACACATATTGAATTCATTTCTAACATCCTAATTGATTTCTAATAAACTTCATTTGTTTTCTTTCATGTGTCATAAATTGTCAATTGTTTCTATTAAACTGTAATTATAATTCATTTGAATTTTGTTGTTACAGATTGTCACAAATAATTCAACAAATTCCTCTAAATTTCTAGAACTGTTTCTTCAATAATTTACTACGTATTTCAATTGTTTTTATTTATTGCCAACTGCCTCAAGTTGCCAATTGTTTTTTCTTGGCAGTTTTTAGACATTTACTTATCTAAAAAAAACTTTGCTGTAATTCATTCGTATTTTATCGTTACAAATTGTCATAAATAAGTCAACAAATTCCTATAAACTTCTAGAATTGTTTTTTTTAACAATTTACAACGTATTTCAATTGTTTTTTGTATATTCTCAACTGTCGCAAATTGTCAATTGTTTCATTTAAATTGCTTCTGTAATTTCCTCATACAAAAATAGTTTCTTAGCCTAAATTCATTTAGATTTTGTTGTTACACACATTGAATTCAATTCGATACATCCTAATTGATTTCTAATAAACTTCATTTGTTTTCTTTCATTTGTCACAAAGTGTCAATTGTTTCTATTAATCTGTAATTTTAATTTTGTTGTTACAGATTATAACAACCAAGTCAACAAATTCCTTTAAATTTTTAGACTTGTTTCTTACACAATCAATAACCTATTTCCATTGTTTTTATTTATTCCCAACTACCACAAGTTGTCAATTGTTTTTTCTTTTTTGACATTTACTTATCGAAAAAAATCTTGGCTGTAATTTATTTGTTATTTATTGTTACAGATTGTCACAGATAAGTTAACAACTTCCTCTAAATATCTAGAACTGTTACATCAACAATTTACAACTTGTTTCAATTATTTTTGTATATTCTCAACTGTCGCAAATTGTCAATTGTTTCTTTTGAAATTGCTTCTGTAATTTTCTCATCCAAAAATAGTTTCTTAGCCTAAATTCATTAAAATTTTGTTCTTACACATATTGAATTCATTTCTAACATCCTAATTGATTTCTAATAAACTTCATTTGTTTTCTTTCATTTGTCATAAATTGTCAATTGTTTCTATTATACTGTAATTTTAATTCATTTGAATTTCTAGAACTGTTTGTTCAACAATTTACAATTTATTGTTTTTATTTATTCCAAACTGTCTCAAGTTATCAATTGTTTTTTCTTAATACTTTTCTTGACATAGTAAATTAATTGGATGAGTTACGTGAAGATAAACTTGATTATAAAATAAAGCACTAAAAACCTTTCTTCACACAGTTTATTTGAAATACCAAATATATATATTTCGGACACAAAGTGACCATTATCAATGGTTTAATACTAGTATTAAACCATTGATAATGGTCACTTTGTGTCCGAAATATATATATTTGGTATTTCAAATAAACTGTGTGAAGAAAGGTTTTTAGTGCTTTATTTTATAACTTTTCTTGACATTTACTTATCTAAAAAAATTTCTTGACTGTAATTCGTTCATATTTTATTGTTACAGATTGTCACAAATAAGTTAACAAATTCCTGTTAATTTCTAGAATTGTTTCTTCAATAATTTACAACTTATTTCAATTGTTTTTGTATATTCTTGACTGTTTGCAAATTGACAATTGTTTCTTTTAAATTACTTCTGTAATTTTCTTATCCAAAAATAGTTCCTTGTCCTAAATTCAATTAAATTTTGTTGATATAGATTGTGACAAATAACTCAACTTGATCTACATTTCTAGAACTGTTTCTTTAACAAATTACAATTTATTTCAATTGTTTTTATATATTCTCAACTGTTTCAAATCGCCAATTGTTTCTTTTCAACCATTTCTGTACTTTACTTATTTAAAAAGGTTTCATAGCTTTAATTCATTTGAATTTTATTATTACAGATTCTCACAAATAATTCAACAAATTCCTGTAAGTTTAATTTCGTATCGAACTGAAACTCCCGTCAATACCAGCTGATAATAAAGGGTTGAACAGTCAGCAACAAGATGGCGCTTGGCTGCACTACCGTAACACCCCCCACAAAAGTCAAAATTTCCGTTGGGGTGACATTTGAAAAAAAATCCTACGCGCTATAACCGCTGCCAATACTTTCTCCGAAAGGGCTATGAAATTCCGCGGGAATCTCCTCATTCTCAAGAACTCGCCCTCGACCAATCGCACCAACGTCCCCAATTAGGTGGAATGGAAACAAAAAAGAAGGGCGCTCGAGCGGCACACAAAACATGCACGGAAGGTACGGAACACAAAATTTCCCATCAGAGCCAAGTTAGACGTAAAAAGCAGGAGGTTAAAAAATCTGACCTCCACATCACGAAGATGAGCGCGAAAAAGTACGACCCGCGCAAAACACGAAAGGAGAGGCGAGGTGGTAAAATCCAAGGGGATTCCCAAGATAAAGTAAAGAAGAATGAATCAAAATCGAACGATGAGACTTCAATCGTGATTGATTTGATGAAGCAAATTTCCGATTACAAAACACCGGAGGATAAATTGAAGAGCAACATTACGAACATAAGAAATCAATCGATGGTGCGTTTGTACATGAACAGTATCCTTTGTAAGGGTAATGAAAATGTCGATCCGATGGATAATTACGTGCGCGAGTTACGCGAAGAAATTCGATCTTCGAAATTGACGTCACCAGTTGAAAACCTCGGGGATATCCAAAGTGAGATTGAAGAGTACCGCCGGAATCTATCGTCGAACGTCCAGTATCTTCAATCGCGGATGTATTGCCAAGGTAAGGACAATTTTACACATTTGGTTTTAACAATATAAATATTTATATAAGTTTTCTAAAATTTGGATATCTAACTTATACTACTTGATTCTTGTGATGAATGAAATAAATTAAATCTATGTTTCACTTATTTTAGTTAGTACCAGATGTACATTTCATATATCATGTACTCATTATCAATGGCTTGTCAATGCAGAACTTTTGGTTTCGTTTATTTTTATCATTTCAAGGTCATTTTTTAGATTAGATCTAATCTAGTATTTATTTCTTCCTCGCCATTATTAGTATCGATAATTCCTGCAAAGTTATTTATAAAGCAGACATTTGCCCCTATTTTCCTACGTCCATATGTTTGTTTGCCTGCTTGTGTGTGTGTGTTTAATTGCGGCATAAATATTGGAAGCACCTGGCGGCGACGGCGCGTGGTAACAGCATAAGGGCTGACACAGTTCTGGTGCCCTGGCCGGAAGTGGCAACTGTTCTGACGGGGTTTCCGTCCGTTTGCTGCAACGGCTTAACGCACTTCTTGTGTTTCATAAATAGTGTTATTCATATGTTCTTTACCACCAATCACTCCACTTACAATAAAAATTATGAATGAAGTAAATCTAATTCAAGAATCGTCGAGTTTGCCATAAGTAAATCGACTAAAAGTGTAGACCTTTGGTTTGTTGATAGAACTTCAATTATTATTAAATTGAAAGTAATTATGATTCACACTTGCTTTTCATGTCATAATACCGTGAGAAAAGCTAAATTTAAAATTTTGATTTTGCACCTTCTTGTTATGAAAAATAAATGAATTGGAATTTTAATCAAAACCATCCAATTGATTAAGCGATTCTAAAATGGGCCTCTAAATTTCCCTCTCATCATCGGAATTTTCAAAAACTAATTTAGGACCCAAATATTTTTGGATTTATTCAGAACCAATCACTCCTAAGAATGTAGCAGATGTTTGATTGGCCGCAGCCTTCAGTAAAAGTGAGCATCTAATTGATCTTTGTCCACAAAGGACATAATAGAATTTTAAAATTTTAAGGATTTGATTAATCTTTATACAGAAACTTTAGAATTATTAAGGATTTATTAAAGACTCTATAACTTCAAAAAGGTCTTTATACTTAAAGATAGAAGAATAACTCCACAATTATCCAAAATATTTGAACTCTACGGAATCATAAAACTCATTTCAGAAAACTTAAAAAATATTAGGAATTAGAGAATTCTAAAACTTCTGTTAAGTTTGGAACTTATAAAATATTTAAAAATTAGATGAATTCCTAAAATCAATAGAAATAATTGATCTATAAAAGATTTGATAAATTTAAAATTTCAGGGAACTGGAAATTAACCTGAAATTGAGGATTTTTAAATTTTAGAGCTTTTTATTGTAAAGATTTTTAAAAAATTCAAATTTCTAAATCATTAAATCTCTAATAATGTAGGTTCTGCAAACTATAGAATTAAAAGAAAAACTATATATATTTATTTATAATATTTGACTTAGAACTGGAGAAAACTTGAAAATTATCAAGAGAACTTTAGAACTTCTCTTAGACGTGGAAGTATTTAAAAAAATATATGCCAATTTCTAAAATCCAAAATCTTTAGAATCTTTAGAAACATTTGAACTAGTCTGAAAAATTTATAATTTAATTCAATTGAAAATCAACCTGAAAGTTCAGGCAGCTTCAAAATTATGAAATCAAGAACTTCTGTAACTCTGGAATTTATAAACTATTTTTAAAAATATACAAAATAATAAAATCCAAGAACTTTGTAAATATTGAAATAGTTGAAAAATTTAGAATTTCAGAAAACTGTAAACTAACTTGCAACTGAGAACTCTAGATTTTTTTTTAATTACAAAGGTTTAAATCTATGTTTTGAGAATTTTATAATCATCAAGAAATCATTATGAAACTCTAAAATTTTTTTATCTACGATCGTACAGAAAGTAGACGCTTTTTGCATCATTTTCATTGTAAAAGTGGCTTTTTAAAGCACTAGTGCTTTTTTACGTTTTTATTGCACGGTAATGTCAAACTGTTTTTATTGCACAGAAATGTCAAATTTGACAGATGAATATATTATAGCACAAATTTTCGACGAAAAACTTAATTTTTTATAAATTGATACAAATAACTAATAAACTATAAATAAAATATATAATACAAACCAAATGGCAGATTTAAGAACTCTGAAGATTTCATTTAATGCAAGTCGAAGCGATTATAATGAAGCGACCATTTTTTCCATAAATAATAATGGCGGCCGACATTTGTGTAACTTGTTTACTGGTTGCTAAGTAACGCTTTCATTAGTGCACTGCGGGTAAAATATGTTATCATTAATTGAATTATTGAAATGACATTAAAATCATAAGAATATATTCTTTGAAATCCCTTACGATCGAAGATAAAATCTTGTACGGCGCACGTGTAAAAAGTTTCTTTATTGCACTCCTGGCTTAAAAAAAACTCGCTCGTTCCTCGCTCGTGTTTTTAAACGCCAGTTCGTGCAATAAAGCATCACTTTTTACACTTGTACCTTAAATAACTATTTTTAACGAAGCCATATTTTGAGTGCATTAAAATTACAGACAATTCCAGAATAAACTCGAAATTCTAGGAATTTTATCTTTGGCTATAAACATCTGATTGTATTTTGTAATTTTTAAATACTAGTAATTAATTTACAATTTTTTATTAATTTAAAAATATTAAGAAATTTAAAAACTTTGAAATTATTAAGGGATTATTAAAAAATAATTAATGAATTAGTTATTTTTGTAATTCCTTTGAGAATGGTCGTCATTGAACGAAACACGTGTCAGGAAACTGAATATAACAATATGAAACTAATTTTTTTAATTTAAAATTACCTAATATGATTATTAAAAACTCTATAAATTCAAAAAATTCTACAAAAGTTTAGAAAGAAAAATTATTGAATATGTTTGAGCTCTGAGAAGTCTTATAACTGGATCATTTCAGAAAACTTTAAAATTATTAGCAATCGGAGAATTCTAAAACTTCTGTAAAACCTGAAAATAATAAAATATTTTTAAGTACAATAACTTTAAAAATATGCGAACTATAAAAAATGTCAAAAAATAGATTTTCAGAGAACTAGAAATTACCCTAAAAACTGATAACTTTAGAATTTCATAGAGATTTTATTTATATTTATTTTAGAAAGTTTAGAATTATTAAGGATAATTATTACAAATTTGAAAAGTCTATAGAATTATCAAGGCATTATTAAAGAACTTAAATGATACATTGTATTGAAAAAACTGTTTTCAGAAATTTATTTTTATTTACTATATGTACATTTCGAACACAAAGTGTTACAAATATATTTGTGAAGAAAGTGTTAGTGTTTTCAACACAATTTACTATAATAATTTTCACATAACTCAAGAAATATATTTCTACAACTTAAATGATTATTATGATTATTGTAGAAATTTTTAACTGATTTTTTTACTACAAAACTTGTGAAAACTGAAATTTCAAAAAACTAGAAATTAATTTACAATTTCATAATAATAAATACTAATTTTGAAAACGTTAAAAAAAAAGTTAAGTATTATTAAGGAAACATTAAACAATGTAGATTTTTCACAAAGTGCTACAAACTCAAATATTTAAAATAAAGCTACGATTATAGAATTTTTTCTTAGAACTGGAGCATTCTAGAAAACTAAGAGAACTTTAAATATCAAAATCCAAAAACTTTGGAAATTTTTGAATTAAAAATAAATAAAATGTCCGAAAATATAAGGTTTTAAATTTTTTTAAATGCATATTTTGGGAGAAATTATTAAGGAGAAGAATTCAAAAATTATAACAAATGTGGATAACAATAAAAATTCTGAAAACAAAAAAATTTTTTTAGAGAAATTTAAAGTTGTCAAGGCATTATTAAGGAACTCAAATGATAATTTCAGCATATTATGGAAACTCTAAGATCCTAGAAATTTAAAAATTCTAAAATATTCAGTTTACAGAAAACTAGAATTTCAAAACAGTAAGAATTTGAAATACTATATTCTATGAACTTTCGAGTAATTTTGGATTTATTAAAAACTCAATCATTATCATAAGTTCTGAAAGCCCTAGAATTAAAAGAAAAACTCTACAATTATTTAAATGGAATATATTCATATTTTGAAAACTTTAAAATTATCAAGAATTTATTAAGTCTTAAATATCAGAAAAGAATTTTATATTATTTTAAATCTTGAACATTCACAATTTGAGAGGACTTTGGAATTATCAAGGCACTATTAAATACATTTGCTATTGCATTTTGTGTATAATTTCATTTGTTTTTTTATTTTCTAAAGTTGGAATTTTGAAAATCTATGAAGTTTGATCTCTAGCTTTCTGAAGTTAAAGCTTTTATTTCATACGTTTTATAGTAAAATAATTGTCGCATTTAAGAGTTACGAAAATATTCTGAAATTCTGAAAGTGATTAAATAGTTTTATTTATATAAAAGTGATTCTGAAATTCCTTTAAGTTCCTTAAGAACGAGTTGAAAACTTTCTTAAAAACAGACTTTCAATTTTCTTGAAAACTAATTTTGGCATTTTATCAAATATTTAATTTTTTTAAATTAGTATTCAAGAAAAATGAAATTCTGTTTTCAAGAAAGCTTCCAACTCGTTCTTGAATACATTTGCAATTGCCTTTTGTGTATAATTTCATTTGTTTTTCTTTTTTTAATTTAAATTAAATTCACATTTCATACTATAAAAAATAATTTAAAACAAATTTTGCATAAATTTTACAAAATTGCTAAATAAAAATTTACAAGAAAATTTTTCAAAAGAAAAGCTATTTTTCTGAAGAGAAAAAGTAGACGTTTTTTCTAACCTGAAATTTTGCTCTAATTGTTGGTTGGGTTTATATAATAATAAATAAATAAATAAATAAATAAATAAGCAAATAAATAAATATAAATAAAAAGCCTAATAAATATTACGGAAAACACAAACTAGGAAAGCAACAATTGGATTTTTTTAAATGCTATAAAATAGTTTAAAATAATTTAATAGTAAAACAAGAAATAAAAAATCAAATTTAACTGAAAAGCGTTTATTTTTTTAAGTAAAATTTCTTTTTTCTTTGCTCTATTATATGGGATGTTTCAGAAATTTACATATTTAGATTTCGATAAATTTTCTTTTTAAGAATTTTACACTATAGATATATATACATCTTTATTGACAAATATGTACAACAAAATTTAACATTTAAATAATAAATAATTGATGAGGTGTTAGTATGTTAATATGTCAAATGGCTATCGACCAGAGGTCTTTCTGCATTGTGCTGTCCAGTCACATGACGTCAGTCTTTAATGAGTAGATGCATGAAATGATGAAATGAAATCATAAATGGTAGAATGTGGGTTTTTAAATTTAGGTGTTAGATTTGGGTTTCTAGGAATACAGTATAGGGATAATATGTGAAAGTTGAAAGGATTTTTGGAGAATTTTTCTGATAACTGAGGTAGTATCATAAAGGAGCTGATTAGAAGGATTATATAAAGGATTGAGAGGATGACGGAGTTTTGTTAGGGTACGAAGGGATGCTCGCTCGCTAACTTGAATATTACGGGAATTTTACACTTTTTCCCCAGAAATCACCTTTCTAGAATTCTAGAATTTTCTTCAAGAATCAATATTTTGTTAAGTGACATCTGTATATAACATAAATAGTTTATTGTATCATTCTGATACTATTATTATTAAGAAAAATAAAGATTATAGAACAGCCGAGTTGTTTTCTTTCCAGTTTTCTAAAATTTCTATCATTTCTTACTTTATTTTATCGAAAATTTCCAAAATATTATTTTCTTGTCCAAGAATTTCTCCTAAAAAGTTTTAATAATTTACAATATTTTACATCCGATGCAAATTTCTAAAAAAACTATATGAAAAGATTCTAGAAGTCTAAAAATTTATGAAATTTTCTAATAGAAATTGTCAGACAAATTCAAACGTAGCAGAGAAGTCTGAAAAACTAAACTGGAATATTCTACATTTTTTAGACTTCTCTGCTACTTTTGATCTTGATTTATCTGACAATTTCTATTAGAAAATTTTATACATTTTTAGACTTCTAGAATCTTTTCTTATAGTTTTTTTTTTAGAAATTTACAGCATTTCTTCTTAAAGATTTTTAGAATGTACATTCGGGGGTTTATTAAATCGGAATCTTTCAGCTATGTTTCTTTTTTTTTCTGGATTTCTATAACTTTATTTGAAGATATTTTTAAAATTGCTGATTTAGATTTCTGGAAATTTCTAAAAGTTTCCTTTTAAGTTTCTAGAATTCTGTTTGAAGATTCTAGATTATCTGACTTTTCTTTCAGTGTTCAATAATTTTCTTTACTTTTGTTGCAATGAAACACAGATGTTAAGCTTTTAGATTTCTATTGTTTTTATTTTGAAAGTTCTAGAATTTTCACTTTCAAATTTCTAGAAATGTTTGGCATTTTTACCTTCAATTTTTTTGAATTTGCCCTTGCAGAATTCAAGTAATTTTCAGAAATTTCTAAGGTCTCATATCTTTCACTTTTGTCTTGTTCTAAATTTCTTTGCTCTATTTTATCGAAATTTTTTAGAATGCTTTTTTTAGATTTCTATAAATTTCTTTGAAGAATTTTTCAATATTCCTCTTTTAAAAATTTTCAATATATTTTGTTATAAATTTCTAGAATTTTCCTTTGAGGTTTTTATATTAGCTATTTTCTCTTCCAATGTTCGACAATTTTCTTAATTTTTTTTTTTACTTGATTTCATGGAAATTTTAATATTTTTGATTTCTATTGTTCTCTTCGAGAATTAAAGAATTTTCTAACAATTTCTAGAAAAGTTTTCGCGCTCTTTACTCAAAATTTTTAACTGAATAGTTGAGGCTGATAGAATAATAGAAGAATGAAATTCTTATTCACTTAATTTTTCGTAAATCAACTATGATGGATAATACTTTCAAATATTTATTTTACTGCTCGCTATAATTGTTGCGACACACCGTGTCATTATATTTGATTTACGAAAAGTTACCAAAGTGAATTGAAATTTTTAAATATTTTAGACTTTCCCTTTTAGTTTTCTAGAAATTTTTAGCGTTTCTTCTTTCAGATTTCTAAAATTTCTTTCGATTCTAAGATTTCTCAACAATTTTCCTTTCAGTTTATTAAGTTTTTAAATTTCTTTGCACTATTATATCAGAATCTTCCGGCGATAATTTAGTTTAAAGAATTTTCTAACACTCCTGTTTTACATTTCTGGAAATTTTCTACAATTCCCTTTAAGGGTTCTAGATTAACGAAGTTATCTTCCAGTGTTTGACAATTTGCTGTATTTTATGCTCTATGTCATAGATATTTTAATGTTTTAGATTTCCATTTTTTTTTCGTAGACTTTTCGAACAATTTCTGTCTCGTATTTTTTCCACCAAATTTTTATATTTTGTTCGATGATTCTAAGATATTTTAGCCACTTCTCTTGCAGTTTTTGAGATCTTGCCACCGTTTCTTTCTACATTTTATAATTTTTTTGTAAATTTTCTCCCAGATAATTTTCTTTAAGGGTTTTACATTCTCCCTAAACTTTCTCTGCAAGGTTCTTAGAAATTTATTTATTTACGGAAGTCCGTTTAAGGCAATATAAAATATAATACATATTATAAATGAATGAAACGCTTTAAGTATAACTAAATTTCCGATATATATATCAAGAACGTGCCCATGAATACAACAAACTAAAAATTGCCACCAAGTTAACGCCGACAACATTCAAGAATTAAAAATTGCCAGCTTATTTCTTACAATTTCTTGAATTAGTTTATCTTAATTTTACAATTTTACTGTAAATTTTTAGGGTTCTAAAATTTTCCAACTTTCTTTCAAACGTTTAGAAATATTTAGAATTGTCTTGAAGATTTACAAAAATTTCTTCAAGGCTTTTTAAACTCTTCAATCCTCACGAAATTAATGTTTCCATTGTTTCTTGTTTCAGATCTCGTTGCACAGAATTCTTCTGGGTAAGTGTTTTTCTTTTTAATTTCAAGTATTCAATTCAAAATATATTTTTAGAAATTATAAAAAATTTCTTTATAATATTAAACAAGTGACCATTGTCTTAATGTAATGTACGGTTGTAATAAAATAACTTTAGATATACGAATAATTACATAAAACTGTTATTTTAGTCCAGTTCATTTGAGGACCTTGTATTTATATAAACGTAATTTTTATATGAAATATAATCGGTTTTTCTAAATTTTGATTAAAAGAATATTAGATATGAATTAATATTGATTCAAACAATTATTTTATATCCTTATGTTCCGCAAACTTGATTCGCGCGCTAGTGTACGTGTGTGCCTGTCGTCCGGAACATGTTCTCGATGTCAAGGTAAGTGCATCCTATCATTATCTATGCAATAGCGAAGTTTAGCCACTGTTGCACTCTCGGTCTAACGCACATTAATGAACATAAACATTGTTACAACTTCGAGGACATTCGTCGGCACCGCATAATTACCTGTAATTACCCGGTGAGTAAATGTTGTGCGAAATCATAAAGTTAAAGAAGAAGAAAAATAAATAATAGTTTGGTATCTTCATCAAAATAATTTAAGTGATATATGCCTTGGTGGTTCCTCACTCTTGCAACTAATCCTTCTAGAAAGTTTGGTAAACTCTTGTTTGTCTCGGTCTTTTTTTCTCCTTATGGCATACTCTTCTTCACAAACTTGATGTTAGAATGTCTCTGGTGCCAATAGAAGGTTTTTTTGGACTACAGGTGGTGTAATCGCTTTAATTTTTACTTTTGATATAATAAACAAAATAAAACTATGGTTTAAGTCGTTTTAAACTACGACTCGTTACAAATACCTTAATGATTTATCCAAAAATGTACCTAAAAAGATCATAACTATTTAGAAGTCTGATATATTTGCTATTTAATACTTTCCGTGATATTTCTCAATGTTGTTTTTACAATTTCTTCAATATCTTTAGTCTTATCATATTATGCCCCAAAAATGTTGAATGGGTTTGAAGAGGAAAAAAGGAACACTTGAATTATTCTCGTAGCAAAAGTATTGAAACAACCAAATGGAGAATACTATAAGTTCTTTTGCAAAAATAAAATAAAAGGCTTTTAAAACGTATGAGTGTTTAAGGAGTAAAATGTTTAAACACAATTTATTTTTATCATCACGCTTTACACATCTGTCATCGATTTCACGTTTTATTATAAAACCAACATTACGTACACGTCGATAATGAGATAATATTATCATCGAGGAGTTTCGGGGCGATCGCACGCGCCACCTTTTCGCACGACACAATGCTTCCTTGTTGAGGTCTTTCTGGCCGCGAGGTGCAGCTGTCCGTATTAAGGAACCGACATCTGCGAAAAAGGAAACCCTCGAGGGTCCGAGACGCACACAGGAACTAAACGAGAAAATAGGGGGATACCACCTTCGGAAAGGATGTGACGTAAGACGGGCACACACGCGCTCACGCAAGAAGTACAAGGGCCCCATCCGACAAAGGGCCGAAAGTGAGTTTTGTTGGTGCTTCGACGACATTTCAATATGAAAGCGTGAATGCGGCACAAAGGGGTGGCTGAATTTGAATGGATTGAGATTTTACATGGGGGCTCGGAAGGGATTGATTCATAGACGGCGCACGACTTGATTCTATCTTAAGAATGAGCCTGTAGAATTATTATAAAATCATTATATTTATGGATGAAAGTCGGTTTATCGCGACGTCACATTACTGGCCTATTCGATTATGTCTAGTGTGATCAGCAAAAAAATAACTATATGTTAAAGATTGCTAAAAAATTGTTTGTATTTGTAATATTTATAAAAAACCATTACAATTTAATTTAAAATAATAATCTTTGAAAGATAATAAAGTTAGATTACACTTTTTTCACACTGTATAAACTCGATTGACCAGGAAGTCATGTTGTTATTTCTGTTATTACATGAAAAAACTGTAATCTAACTTGTATTATTAATTCTCTTCACTTAACTCACAAATAAAAGAACATAAATCTTTGATTTTGATGAAATTAAACTCGACAACTGTGTTTGACCACTGTATTTGCAGAGTAACTTTAGTTTCTACCACTAATCAGTGTCAAACTTCAAAGTTATTCAAGATGTACCACAAATTAAATTTTTAATTTATCTCTCGAACAAACAACTATAAAAATGAATATTCTATTCAACATGTATAACGAAGTAGAAGCCTTCAATATCAACAACATAACAACTATAAATATTACTAATGTTCAAACTTTTTTCTATTATTTTCCAAAAAAATGTTTGCATCAATAGGCAATTTTTAAAGTATATCCCACAACTTAACAACCACTTAATCATCAAAACATTCCTCGACCAGGTATAGATATCTCGCGTTCACACTTCGAAAAATTTAAACACCTAACTGGATCTGGAGTAGATATCAAGCGAAAGAAAGGAAAGCAATAAATCACGTTCCTTTTCTTTTCGTATTTTTTTATTTTTTGCTTTTCTTTCTCGGGCGAGCATTGAGCAGTGCAGGTACGCAAGGTACGTACAAAAGATCTCGGGTCAAAGAGGAACCCGAAGAATGGAGCGGGCCACGTGTACGAAACGACAAAGGCGCACATTCGTACCCTTCTTGTGCATTTAGAATTCCATGTGCGAAGGAAGGTATTACCCCTCAGGTAATGTTACACAATAATGACCAAGTCGTGGAACCGGTTCGCGCCAACAAAGGGACCACTGGCGGCGGCACCTGAAAGCGAAAGCTGCACGTCGAACGCAAAAAAAAATATGGAATGATAAAGGCGTATGAATTGGCGAGAGTCGAATTTATGACATGAGGGTTCATCAAATTTACATCCAATGTATTACCAATAAAATAGAAGATAATTAGCTGTTTTTGTAAGACCTAGAAATACTGAGTAATAAGAATATAATTTGATACTTTGATTATATTGGCTTTTAATACTCTTTGAAAGTTTGTGTTTAAGTTACAAAACCTAAGAGTGCATTTAAGAATATAATTATTTAATTGATAAGGCCGATACATGACGAAACTCCATAATACTAAATAAAATAAATACTTGTTTGATTTTTGTGAGTTACGTGAAGATAAACTTAATATTAATTAAAAAAAGCACTAAGAACCTTTTTTCACAATTTTATTTAAATTCACAGATATATATTACTGTACAGTATTAAAACATTGATAATGGTATTTTCCTGTCCGAAATATATATCTGTGAATTTAAATAAAATTGCGAAGAAAGGTTTTTAGTCCTTTTTTAATTAATAAAATAAATACTTCATTAGGCAGATGATGAAGCCACTGTTTCACAAATATTTCACCACCACCAGTCGCTTCATCGTCGCCTAATGAAGTCACTGCTGGTGGTGAAATATGTTGCAATGATCAACAATAAAAATTGACACCCTTCCAAGTGTTTTTTTTTATTTCAAGAATATAATTACACAAATTGGTAAAGTCGGTGGAGTTATTGCATAAATATTTACAAAAAATTAGTTTTTATAAGAATAAATAGAGAGAGAGAGATAGAGAAATAATCATCTTTATTGGAAAATAGAGTTATATCTTATAATGAGACAATTACTATCCTTATTCTCTTCTTGTTTGTTTTTCCATTGGCTATCGACTGGTGGTCTTTCAGCCCCTTCTTCTACGTCACTGAATGTTGTTGTCAGGCTTATGATTCAAGATGAAATGATGAAATTAATTAATAAATCATGGTTAAGAATGAATATTTTGCTTGAAATTTACTTTTTTGAATGTTTGAACTGTAGAAACCATGTAGTGTAGTTCAACTATTTAAACAAATACATTCCAAGATGGCTGGTAAGACTTCAGAAGTTTTAAACTAAAGAGTGAATTGAGTAATTCATAGAATCAGGGGAAGATAGAAGGAAGGAAAGGCGTTAAAAGGAAAGAATGTTGTGGCTTCGGAACATTAGAAAGTCGACAGGGATGGGGTTTGAAGATCTGATGAGAGCAACAGCAGATAGAAGATCATATACTGGAATAGTCACCAACTTCCTCTAACAGAGGCATCCACTGAAGAAAAATTCATAGAAAGACAGATCGTATTGTATTGTATTTATTCTTTGTCTGTCATGGATTATATAATCAAGTAAAAAAATGTGTTTGAAATATAGAAGAGAGGCAGACGAACGAGGGGAATGTTTTCATCTTAAAACTTTTAATGAAATGAAATTAACAAGTTTAGGCTAATATACGAGGAAAGTGCAAAGTAATTGCCAAAATTTCAATCGTGCTAGAAATATTGAACATCGTACAATGAATAACTGTAAAAATGTATTGGAATTATAATCTTCAAATATCTTAATAGTTTGCTTGGATTTCGACATATCTAGGCCACCTTCACTGAAGCTTAATCCCATCAGTTCATACATTGAATAAATCCCATGAAAATTATAAGTAATTTATAATAGTTCAACATTATGAAAGAGGAAATTTTCTGTGCAAGCAATGATGGCGATAGTTACCTAAGATTTTGGTGATTTAATTATTGCACTCTTGTAAGAAACGAACAAATTCGTTAACAAAGTTTTTTTGAAACATAAAATGAAGTTTTGTATTAAATTATCTAGAGACAATAAACAATCTTGAAAACTAAGAAAACAAGTGGTCGATTTTGATCTCTTTTTCTCTGACCTTGAAATATTTTTCCATATCAAATTTCCAGTCGATTCGTTTATAATTTTTTTTAGAAAAATATATTCTTTGGCTAATTTTAACGTGAAAATATTAAATATTTACTTACCTATTTATATGAAATTCAAGTTAAATTTTTAAAGATTTTCTTAATTTAAGAGAATATTTACGGCTTTGACTCAAATCAAAATTAAATTAAAAAAACAAAATGAAATCTTTTATTCCGCGCAGAAATTTTAGAACTAAAAATATTTTAGTTGAAGTTGTACTTAAACGAAAGTCGGACAAATTCTATTTACCTATTAAAAAATGCATATATTTTTACGCTCTTTCCGAACTTGCAATAACAAATAGGGGTTTCTATTTAAGATTTTTAAGTTGACCCCCTTTTTGGCCCCCCTTTGGTCTGGGGGGGACTATATTGTCAGAATCCGATGTCCCCCTCGAAACTATGAAAGTTTCCATTCGGCACATTTATCGTCACGATGCATTGATTTCAAGTTATTCGAGACCGTAATGTAAAATGGGACACCTTCTATATAATATAATTGTTAAATGGTTGTCGAACTCTTGTCTTAGTTCATAACATCTGTTAGAAGTACTATATATCATTTTAAATCATTTAAAGCTTCCAAATCCTTAAAATGTATGACAAAAATTAAGTCAAATTTCCGTGAAATCTCAGATTTCCCAAAACTATAAAATTACCAAAAATACTAATTCAAACAAATGCACCAAATCTAGTAATTGTGTTAAATCTGCAAATTCATCAAGTCTAAAAAAATTGTTGAAAACTATTTATAATTTATCAGAATGTCAAATTTAGCAGAACTATAAAATTATACATTTTTTAAGTCGATCGAATCCACAATTTAAAAATAATGAAATTATTTTAATCTATAACCTATAAAATCTGACTAATGTGCCAAATGTGTTAAATCAAACAAATCTGCCAAAATTATAAAATTTATTAAATCTAACAGATACGTCAAAACCTAAAATTCACTGAACCTGTATAATCTGTAATTTTGATAGAATCTTAGATATGTCAAATCTATTAAATGTAAAAAAATGTATTAAATCTGGACCAAATTCGTCAAAATTAATTTTCTTCATAGATAATAACCTATTTACAAAAATGTGAGTCATCTATTATTTGTCACCCATCATCTATCTATTTGTCACTTGTCATCTGTCATCTGTTAATTGACATCTGCTATTTGTCATCTCTCATCTGTCATTTGCCATCTGCCATCTGTCATCTGTTGTCTGTCATCTGTTATCGTTCATCTGTAATTTCTTATTTATAATCTGTCATCTTGCATTTGCATTTTTTAATTTATCATAATTGATTGATGAGGCTGATAAATGTTGAAAGTTCATCTTCACTATGAATAAAACTATATAGTTACTTTCAAAAATATATTGTAAGAAGCCACAGTGTGGCGAAACAATTGTAGCGTCTTACAATATATTTTTGAAAGTAACTATATAGTTTTATCATTTGTCATCTGTAATCAATGCAATAAAATTAAAATAGCCATTTAAATAGTACTAAAGGCAATTGACAGATGACAAATAATAATAGGTATAGATAATAATACGGTAAAAAATGATAGATAGTCATCTGCCATTTGTCATCTGTCATGTATTTATTGTCATCTGTTATTTATCATCTGTTATCTGTCATTTATCATCTCTGTCATCTGCCATCTGCCATTTGTCATCTGTCTTCTGTCATCTATCATCTGCCATCTTTTAGTTGCCATCTGCAATCTGTCATTTATTACCTATCATCTGTCTTTTATCATTTGTCATTTATTATTTGTCATATGTCATCTGCCATAATAATAATAATATTTATTTTTTGTGCGAAAACCTTATAAGATATCAAATTTTATTAAGAGACAAACAAGTTTTTAAATGAAATTGTCTTTCAAGTAGTATTTTTTTTAGTTTTTATTGGATGTAACAATAAAAAAATATTTTAGTTTTTAAGTGGTGGTACTACTGTCTTTTATTCTTCCTGTCAATCACCAATGACCATAATAACTGAAATGATGTATTATATTATGGTAGTTAGTAATAATAAATTTCATTCAAATCGAATAAAACGTTCAATTGTTATAAACAAAAGAAATAGAAGTTTTTGAAACTTTTATAGGAGATGCAGACCCACGAGTAGAATGATTTCAAGTTAAAACTTTTAATGAATTTTTTATTAAAATTTCCCAAAAAACAATGATAAAATTGATAATTTGAAACATTTAAAACATACGAACAAAAATAGTTAAAAAATTATTAATAAATGAGAATTTTCTCAAAAAAAAAATAAAACACAATTTTATATTTGTTTGATGCAATTGGAATTTACCAAAAAAAAACATTATAAATTTCTTAAAACTCATTGGAGAATTTTAAAAAATAATTAACTATTTAAAAAATACATAAAACTGTTAAAATATAGAACCAAAAATTAACTCAAATTTTCTTAGAATTTAACTAGAAACAGAAATTTATTTAGAAATCATTTGAAAAAGTTTCAAATTAAATTTAGAAAATGCTTGAAAACAATTGAAAAAACAATTGACAAATGTCAAAAACAAGAAATTTATGAAAGAAAAAAAAATACAAATAAAAAACAAGTTTCAAATTAAATTTAGAAACTACATATTACAAAAAAATGCCAATAAAAAAAATACTTAAAACAAATTGAAAAAACAATTGACAAATGACAAAAACAAAAGAGATTTATGAGAGAAGTAAAAGAAACAATTAATAAGTTCCACATTAAATTTAGAAAGTTGATATTATAAAAAATTGCCAACCTAAAAAAATACTTGAAAACAATTGAAAAAACAATTGACAAATGTCAAAAACAAGAAATTTATGAAAGAAATAAAAAAAAACAAATAAAAAACAAGTTTCAAATTAAATTTAGAAATTTGGTTGATTGAGTTACTTGAAGATAATAATAACTTTGATTAAAACACTTAGATATTATAAAAAATTTGCCAACCAAAAAAATACTTGAAAACAATTCACAAATGTCAAAAACAAGAGATTTATGAAAGAAATAAAAAAAACAAAACAATTAAAAAACAAGTTTAAAATTAAATTTAGTTTAGTTGATATTATAAAAAAAATACTTGAAAAAAATTGAAAAAACAATTGACAAACGTCAAAAACAAGAGATTTATGAAATAAATTAAAAAAACAATTAACAAACAAGTTTCACATTAAATTGTCAAAACTAGAGATTTATGAAACAATTAAAAAATAAGTTTCAAATTTAGAAAGTTGATGCTATAAAAAATTGCCAATCAAAAAAAAATACTTGAAAAAATGGAAAAAACAATTGAGAAATGTCAAAAACAAGAGGTTTATAACAGAAATAAAAAAAAAACAATTAAAAAACAGGTTTGAAATTAAATTTAGAAAGATGATATTATAAAAAAATTGCCAATCAAAAAATAATACTTGAAAAACAATTGAAAAAACAATTGACAAATGTCAAAAACAAGAGATTTATGAAAGAAATAAAAAAACAAGTAAAAACAAAGTTTCAAATTTAATTTAGAAAATTAATATAAAAAATTGCCAATCAAAAAAAAATCTTGAAAACAATTGAAAAAACAATTTAGAAATGTCAAAAACAAGGGATTTAAGAAAGAAATTTAAAAAAACAATTAAAAAATAAGTTTTAAATTATATTTAGAATGTTGATATTATAAAAAATTCCCAATTAAAAAAAAATACTCGAAGAAACTTGAAAAAACAATTGACAAAAGTCTGAAACAAGAGATTTATGAAAGGAATAAAAGAAACAATTAAAAACAAGTTTCACATTAAATTTAGAAAGTTGATATTATAACAAATTGCCAATCAAAAAAAAATATTTGAAAAAAATTGAAAAAACAATTGACAAATGTCAAAAACAAGAGATTTATGAAAGAATTAAAAAAACAAGTAAAAACAAGTTCCACATTAAATTTAGAAAGTTGATATTATAAAAAATTGCCAATAAAAAAAAAATACTTTAAACAAATTGAAACGATTAAGAAATGTCGAAAACAAGAGATTTATGAAAGAATGAAAAAACTATTTAAAAACAAGATTAAAAAAAAACTGAACAAACAATTGACAAATGTCAAAATCAAGAGATTTATGAAAGAAATAAAAAAACAATTAAAAAACAAGTTTCACATTAAATTTAGAAAGTTGATATAATAAAAAAATTGCCATTAAAAAAAATACTTAAAAAAATGTCAAAAACAAGAGATTTATGAAAGAAAAGAAAAAAACAATTTAAAAACAAGCTTTAAATTAAATTTAGGAAGTTGATATTACAAAAAATTGCCAATCAAAAAAATACTTGAAAAAAATTGAAAAAACAATTGACAAATGTCAAAAACAAGAAAAAAACAATTAAAATTAAATTAAGAAAGTTGATGTTAAAAAAAATCCCAATTAAAAAAATACTTGAAGAAACTTGAAAAAACAATTGACAAAAGTCTAAAACAAGAGATTTATGAAAGGAATAAAAGAAACAATTAAAAAAGAAGTTTCGCATTAAATTTAGAAAGTTGATATTATAACAAATTGCCAATCAAAAGAAAATACTTGAAAAAAATTAAAAAAACAATTGAGATATGTCAAAAACAAGAGATTTGTGAAAGATATAAAAAAAACATTAAAAAACAAGTTTTAAGTTAAAAAAGATGATATTATAAAAAATTGCCAATAAAAAAATGCTCGAAAACAATTGACAAAACAATTGACAAATGTCAAAAACAAGATATAATAAAATATATAAAAAAACAATTAATGAACAATTTAGAAAGTGCATACTATAAAAAATCGTTAATCAAAAGAAATATTTGAAAAAAATTTAAAAAACAATTGACAAATATCAAAAACAAAAGAGATTTATGAAAGAAATTAAAAAAACAATTAAGAAACAAGTTTCAAATTAAATTTAGAAAGTTGATATTATAAAAAATTGTCAATCAAAGGAAATACTTAAAAAAACAATTGACAAATGTCAAAATCAAGAGATTTATAAAAGAAATTTAAAAAAATACAATTAAAAAACTAGTTTCACATTAAATTTAGAAAGTTGATATTATAAAAAATTTCCAATAAAAAAAAATACTTGAAAAAATTGAAAAAACAATTGACAAATGGCAAAACAAAAAAGATTTATGAATAAGAAATAAAAAAAAACAATTAAGAATTTTTAAAACAGAAAAATTAGAAAGATTTAAGACAAAAATTGACAACAGTTGACAATTATCAAATCCAAACTGTTAAGTAACAGTAAACATTTTTGAAAAACATATTGAAAAAAAACAAATATCAAAAACTATAGTTTTTTGAAAAATAAAAATTGACAATTGTTTAAAATTAAAAAAAAAACAATTGCTAATTAATTAAAGAAGAGTATAAATCACGGAAGAAAAAACAATTGACAATCGTCAAAAAAATGGAGATTTTTAAAGGATACTTTTAAAAATAAACTATAAATACAAAAACATGAAAATTATGAAAAACCTATTGGCAATTGTTTTTTTTAATTGAAAATTGTCAAATTTAAAAAAAAAACAATTGATAATTGTCAAAAAATAATAAAGATTTATAAAAGAAAACAACAAATATCAAAAACTATAGATTTTTTGAAAAATAAAAATTGACAATTTTTAAAAATTAAAAAGAGGAATAATCTTAAAATTTAACGTGATATGTTAAAAAAGTTAGTTTATTACTAGTTATAGGTATATATGTCATTCTCTTATGTTGATCCATTCCATGGGCCCCCTCCAGTTCGTAATTTAACCTAAAGCCGTGACGGCCCTCACTGGCGAAGATCCTTACATCCTACATTTGTGTACACGTTTTTAGAATTAAGTAGTATTACAAGTAAAAATGTAAATTTCGGTGGTGGCAGATGACCATGCAGTCGACGCCAAAAAAAAAAAAAAAAAAAAAAAAAAAAAAAAAAAAAAAAAAAAAAATTGCCAATTAATTAAAGAACAGTATAAATTATGGAAGAAAAAACAGTTGACAAAAAAACTATAAACACAAAAACATATAAAAATTATGAAAAACCCATTGGCAATTGTTTTTTTTTTAATTGAAAATTGTCAAAATTAAAAAAAGAAACAATTACCAATTTTAAAGGAGCAGTAAAAATAACAGAAAAATAAAAAAAACAATTGATAATTGTCAGAAAACAATAGAGATTTATAAAAGAATACAACAAATATCAAAAACTAGATTTTTTTTGAAAAATAAAAATTGACAATAAAAATTATGAAAACCCCATTGGCAATTGTTTTTTCTAATTGAAAATTGTCAAAATTAAAAAAAAAACAATTACCAATTTCAAAGGAGCAGTAAAAATCACAGAAAAATTTAAAAAACAATTGATAATTGTCAAAAAACAATAGAGATTTATAAAAGAAAACAACAAATATCAGAAACTATAAATTTTATTAAAAAATAAAAATTGACAATTGTTTAAAATTAAAAAAAAAAACAATTGCCAATTAATTAAAGAAGAGTATAAATTACGGAAGAAAAAACAATTGACAATCGTCAAAAGAAGTGGAGATTTTTAAAGGATACTTAAAAAAAAACTATAAACACAAAAACATATGAAAACTATGAAAACCCCATTGGCAATTGTTTTTTTAAATTGAAAATTGTCAAAATTAAAAAAGAAACAATTACCAATTTTAAAGGAGCAGTAAAAATCACAGAAAAATAAAAAAAACAATCGATAATTGTCAAAAAATAATAGAGATTTATAAAAGAAATGTTTTTTTTTTAATAAAAATCACGGAAAAATAAAAAAAAAACAATTGATAATTATCAAAAAACAATAGAGATTTATAAAAGAAAACAACAAATACCAGAAACTATAAATTTTATTGAAAAATAAAAATTGACAATTGTTTAAAATTTTAAAAAAACAATTGCCAATTAATTAAAGAAGAGTATAAATCACGGAAGAAAAAACAATTGACAATCGTTGAATTGGAGATTTTTAAAGGATACTTTAAAAAAAAAACTATAAACACAAAAACATATAAAAATTATGAAAAACCCATTAGCAATTGTTTTTTTTTAATTGAAAATTGTCAAAATTAAAAAAAGAAACAATTACCAGGGAGCAGTAAAAATCCCAGAAAAATAAAAAAAAAACAATTGATAATTGTCAAAAAACACTAGGGATTTATAGAAGAAAAGAACAAATATGAAAAACTATAGACTTTTTTGAAAAATAGAAATTGACAATTGTTTAAAATTAAAAAAAAACAATGGCCAATTAATTAAAGAACAGTATAAATTACGGAAGAAAAAAACAATTGACAATCGTCAAAAGAAGTGGAGATTTTTAAAGGATACTTTAAAAAAAAAACTATAAACACAAAAACATATGAAAATTATGAAAAACCCATTGGCAATTGATTTTTTTTAAATTGAAAATTGTCAAAATTACCAATTTTAAAGGAGCAGTAAAAATCATAGAAAAATTAAAAAAACAATAGAGATTTATAAAAAAAATGTTTTTTTTTAAATATTTGGAGTTTTTTAAAAGAAATGTAAATTTTCTAAGAATTAAAAACAAAATTAGTTTTAACAGCGATTAGTTGTTGAGGAACAGTAAAATTTACTTAAAAATATTGTTTTTTTTTAAAACAAAAAGCAATTGGTTGGAAAAGTTATTGAAAAAAAAAATTGAAAAAACAATTGATAATTGTGGAAAACAAAACAGATTTATTTTTATGAAGGAAATAAACAAAAACAATTAACAATTGACAAAACAGAATAATAAATGCCAATTGTTAAAATAATTGACAATTGTCAAAAATATTTATGGCAGAAATAATAATAATAATAATTAATAATACCTATATTAACGGGATTCACCCGGTACATTAAAAAAAGAGTTACATAAAATATAAAACTTTGACAACTTTGAGATTAAAAATTAAAAAAAAAATTAAATAACTAGAATACACGTAAGAACAATACAATTTGAAACGTTAAAGAAACTTACAGAAAACAATTGGAAATTTTGAAAACAGAGAAAATAATTCAGAATTGTTAAAATCTTACTGATAAAAATTGAAGAAAACAATTTTCAATGGTTTTAGAAGCCCTTGAAATGTAGATTCATGGCTGAATGTTACGGATATCATAGATTTTTTTGTAATAGTAAATGAAGACTTTAATTTCTTTGATTATTAAATCAAAGCAATTATTTAATTACAACCACTTATTATTTATGGATTTAATCGATGCTTAATTAAACATTATATAAATTTGTACACATAATAAAAAGTTGTGTAATTTTTAAAACTTTCTACGTGAGACCAATTTTTTTTTTCTTTTTTAGTAAAAGTAATCTGATTGGCGTTACGTAAGAGTCGCAGGTAAATAGTCGGCGAAACGTCACCGAAAACTGCGTAAAGGTCAAGGCGAGAGTCGGCGAAAGCGAGTCGCGCGCGGTTTTCTCCCCGTACGTGTTTTTTTTGCGCTCTTTTATTTGTTGTTGTTCGGAAATGCGCGACGGCACGGTCCATTTAAATCGCGCCTGGGTCACATTATTGGGCCGCGGAATCGAAGGGGGAAGGCCGGGCCGGGCCGGTTGCACCCCGGGAGTGTTCGATAAATTGTCCGGGTCCATGGTTCGGGGATCGAACCGCGTGCTGCCGGGGACATGCGCAACACCGCACCGGACCGGTTTATTGAACTGGATAGAGCGGTGCAGCGAATAGTAATAGTAATAATAATAAAAACGATAATAATAAATGCCGGAAATGATAAATAAATAGTATTATGTGGGTCGTGCAGATGAAAAAATAATATGTTGATTAATTTAACGGTTAAAAAAAGGGATTGCCTCCTGTGAGGTTTGAACTCACGACCCCTGGTTTACGAGACCAGTGCTCTACCACTGAGCTAAAGAGGCTTGTATGGGTACGGAATATTTTACCTTGCTTTTGAATAATCAATGCTTATAATGCAATTTTTATAAAATTACAATTTATATACAGGGTTATTCACACTATACGGCACGGAATATTGTGGCCAAAATACGTGACTTTCAAAAAGTTTCACTTTGGGGATATATGGGGGTCTATTAGGGCTACTTTTTAAAATTACTTTCATAACATACATGGTGTCCCAAAAACCCTAAAAGTATCAAAGTTGTGTTTTTTTTTAATGAAACACCCTGTATTTTATTGCATTTTTGGATCCTTCGATAAAAATAAGTGTGTGTTTTAATAAGGTTTTTATTACATAAACCTTAAGGTTTTTGAAATAATTTGAATTTTGTAAAAATGTAACCTAATTTTCATGTTTCAAATACTTTAAAAATAATTAAGTAATGCATACCAAATTTACACTGAAGTGTAACAATAGATCATATTTTATTTTCCAAGTATAATAAACTTGACATCTTATGCCGGGTGTAAAAAAATTGGAATTAAACAAATGAGAACTTTAAATGGCTATAACTTCATTTATTTAAATGAAACGCTATATTTATTAATTTATCAGTAAATGCACGTTTTAATTACCTTTCGAATGGTATTTAAATCTTAAGTGTTAAGTCTTCTCGTTTTTGCAGAAAACGCCAAAATATTGTTTATTGCACCGTTTTAGTACTTTTAAAGTAAAAATTTTAATGTATCTAGTTTTCTATCGTATTTAAAAACGTCAGATAATTAATTTAGTCTGTTACTTTAGTTTAAAAAGCCTGTCTTTTGTTATAGTTGTATTATTTTACATTTTTGTGTTAGATCGTTAGTAATCGTTATTGTTTGAACATCGCTGTTGTATTTTTTGGTAAAAAATGAAGATTTACTGAAAATAAGGGGTTATTGGCATTATTTTTATGCTTGGAGAATGTCATCAAAATTGTTTATTGGCTTGTCGAATTTATACTTAAAGGTTTCCCGAAAGAAATCACCCTAAGCCAGCCATTTTTGAGAGACTATTAAACCAGTTTAAAGAAATTGGAAGTTTCAGTTATTAAAACCTCAGTATAAGAAAATCTGTGTAAATTTTCATTTTTTACTATGACATACAACAACCATGTTCAAACAATAACGATTACTAACGATCTAACACAAAAACGCAAAATAACACAACTATAACAAAAGACATCCTTTTTAAACTAAAGTAACAGACTAAATTAATTATCTGACGTTTTTAAATACGATAGAAAACTAGATACATTAAAATGTTTACTTTAAAAGTACTAAAACGGTGCAATAAACAATATTTTGGCGTTTTCTGCAAAAACGAGAAGACTTAACACTTAAGATTTAAATACCATTCGAAAGGTAATTAAAACGTGCATTTACTGATAAATTAATAAATATAGCGTTCCATTTAAATAAATGAAGTTATAGCCATTTAAAGTTCTGTTTAATTCCAATTGTTTTACACCCGGCATAAGATGTCAAGTTTATTATACTTCGAAAATAAAATATGATCTATTGTTACACTTCAGTGTAAATTTGGTATGCATAACTTAATTACTTTTTAAGTATTTGAAACATGAAAATTAGGTTAAATTTTTAGAAAATTCAAATTATTTCAAAAACCTTAAGGTTTAGGTAATAAAAACCTTATTAAAACACACACTTATTTTGATCGAATGATTCAAAAATGCAATAAAATACAGGGTGTTTCATTAAAAAAAACACAACTTTGATACTTTTAGGGTTTTTGGGACACCCTGTATATTATGAAAATAATTTTAAAAAGTAGCCCTAATAGACCCTCATATATCCCCAAAGTGAAACTTTTTGAAAGTCACGTATTTTGGCCACAATATTCCGTATAGCGTGAATAACCCTGTATAAATAATAATAAAGATATCTAAATACTAGATTTAATTATTGCATCATGATTAGATTTTATTTAATTGAATATAACATTTTTTTAAGTATATATTTGTTACTCAAGTGGGGGTGGGATGATAATTTTATTTATTATTCAGTACTTTTATTTTAATTATTTTATTAATATTTATATTTAAAGATTTTAAAATAAAATCTTCGTTATGATTTCTATAAACAAGATGGCGTTGGTTTAAACATATAATTTATTTTGAGTAAGTGTGATAAGTTCCAAAATTCCTTCTTCTTTCGTATGAATAAGAAATATTCTAGTAAAACCCTCGCTTATGTTTTACAGATTTAAGGGTGGGATAGTGGCAACCCACCCACCCTACATATATATTAAATTTTAAAATCAAACACTGTTTTATACTTTCATAACACATCATCACTAATACTGCGATTACATTTTTGAAAACAAAAACAGTAACAGTGTTTGAAGTAGCTGTATATATGTAGGGTGGGTGGGTGGCCACTATCCCACCTTCCAATCCACAAAACATACGTTAGGGTTGTACTGAATTAATTTTTACTTACACAAATAAGTGCAATTGCTTCAAAAAATATTCTAAAAATTGTTTCTATTATGATATTATATTGAAAACTACTGTGTTGTTAAAAAAATATATTTTTTAAAAGATTTTAAAACAAATATCTTCAATACCTTCATTACAGACAAGATGGTGATGGTTTAAAAAACAAAACTATTATTCGAGTGAGTGTAATGAGTGACAAAAAATACTTATAGAATTTGTATCAGTTGTGGTAATTGGTTAAAAATCATTGTGTTTATTTATAAATATATCTATTTCAAGATTGTGATAGAAAATCTTTATAATCTCTAATAGAAACAAGATGGCGTTGGTTAAAACATAATAAACATAATTTTCTTCGAGTAAGTGTAATAGGTGACATAAAGTCTTCTAAAAATTGTAGTAATTATAATATTTTATTAAAAATCACTATGTTTATTTACAAATATATACTCTTCAAGATTTTGAAAGATTATATTTGTTATCCTTACTAGGAATAAGATGGCGTTGACTTAAAAACAGTATTTCCTTAGAGTGAATGTAATAATTGACAAAAACCATTGTAAACATTTTATTACTTAAAATTTTGCGTTCGAAATCATTGTATTATATAAAAAATATATTCGTTTAAAGATTTTGTAAGAAAATCTTTATTATCTTTACCACAAATGAAGAAGGTGTTTGAGTAAAAACAAAATTTACTTCGAGTGATAAAAGCTTTTCTAAAAATTGTACTTATTGATAGATTGAGCTTTAAATCACTGTGTTATTTTATAATTATTTATATTTAAAGATTTTGAAATAAAATCTTCCTTATCTTTTCTATAAACAAGATTGCGTTGGTTTAAACACATAATTTTGTTTGAGTAAGTGTGATAAGTATCAAAATCTCTTCTTCTTTCATATGAATAAGAAATAATTTAGTAAAACCCTCGCTTATGTTTTACAGATTTAAGGGTGGGATAGTGGCCACCCACCCACCCTACATATTTATTAAATTTTAAACTCAAACACTGTTTTATATTTTCAAAACACATTAACACTAACACTGTGATTAATGTTTGGAAACAAAAGCAGTGACAGTGTTTGGAGTAGCTGGATATATGTAGGGTGGGTGGGTGGCCACTATCACACCCTACAATCTACAAAATATACGTTAGGGTTGTACTGAATTAATTTTTACTTACACCAATAAGTGCAATTGTTTAAAAAAAATATTTTTAAAATTGTATTTGTTGTGATATTACATTGGAAATTACTGTGTTGTTAAAAAAATATTTTCTTTAAAGATTTTAAAAGAAATATCTTCTATACCTTCATTACAAACAAGATGGTGATGGTTTAAAAAAACAAAACTTTTATTCGAGTGAGTGTAATGGGTGACAAAAATACTTCTAGAATTTGTATCAGATGTGGTAATTGGTTAAAAATCATTGTGTTTATTTATAAATACCATATACCTATTTCAAGATTATGATAAAAAATCTTCTTAATCTCTAGTAGAAACAAGATGGCGTTGAATTAAACATATAATTTTCTTCGAGTATGTGTAATAGGTGACGAAAAGTCTTCTAAAAATTGTAGTAATTGTAATATTTTATTAAAAATCCCTATATTGGTTTACAAACATATACTCTTCAAGATTTTGAAATATTATCTTTGTTATCTTTACTACGAATGAGATAGCGATGGTTTATAAACAGTATTTCCTTAGAGGAATGTATTAATTAATAAAAATCATTGTAAATATTTTATTTGTTAACATTTTGCGTTCAAAATCATTGTATTATATAAAACATATATTTGTTTAAAGATTTTGTAAGAAAATCTTTATTATCTTTACCACAAATGAAGAAGGTGTTTGAGTAAAAACAAAATTCACTTCGAGTGATAAAAGCTTTTCTAAAAATTGTACTTATTAATAGATTGAGCTATAAATCACTGTGTTATTTTATAAATATTAATATTTAAAGATTTTGAAAGAAAATATTCGTTATCTTTTTTATAAACAAGATGGCGTTGGTTTAAACACATAATTTTCTGTAAGTAAGTGTGATAAGTTCCAAAATCCCTTCTTCTTTCGTATGAATAAGAAATTATTTAGTAACACCCTCGCTTATGTTTTACAGATCTGATGGTGGGATAGTGGCCACCCACCCAGCCTACATATGTAGTAAATTTCAAACCCAAACACTGTTTTATATTTTCATAAAACATCATCACTAACACTGTGATTAAATGTTTGGAAACAAAAGCAGTGACAGTGTTTGGAGTAGCTGTATATATGTAGGGTGGGTGGGTGGCCACTATCCCACCCTCCAATTCACAAAACATACGTTAGGGTTGTACTGAATTAATTTTTACTGACACACCAATAAGTGCAATTGTTTCAAAAAATATTCTATAAATTGTATCTGCTGTGATATTACATTGTAAATTATTGTGTTGTTAAAAAAATATATTTTTTAAAGATTTTAAAAGAAATATCTTCAATACCTTCATTACAAACAAAATGGTGATGGTTTAAAAAACAAAACTATTATTCGAGTGAGTGTAATGGGTGACAAAAAATACTTCTAGAATTTGTATCAGTTGTGGTAATTTGTTAAAAATCATTGTGTTTATTTATAAATACATCTATTTCAAGATTATTATAAAAAATCGTCATAATCTCTAGTAGAAACAAGATGGCGTTGGTTTAAACATATAATTTTCTTCGAGTAAGTGTAATAGGTGACATAAAGTCTTCTAAAAATTGTAGTAATTGTAATATTTTATTAAAAATCATTATATTTGTTTACAAGCATATACTCTTCTAGATTTTAAAAGATTATCTTTGTTATCTTTATTAGGAACAAGATGGCGATGGTTTATAAACAGTATTTCCTTAGAGGAATGTAATAAATAACAAAAACCATTGTAAAAAATTTATTTGTTAATATTTTGTGCTTAAATTAATTGTATTTTATAAAAAAATATATGTGCTCAAAGATTTTATGAGAAAATCTTTTATCTTTACCACAAATCAAGGAGCTGTTTGAGTAAGAACAAATTTTATTCCGAGTGATAAAAGCTCTTCTAAAAATTGTACTTATTCATAAATTGAGCTATAAATCACTGTGATATTTTATAAATATTTATATTTAAAGATTTTAAAAGAAAATCTTCGTTATCTTTTCTATGAACACATAATTTTCTGTAAGTAAGTGTGATAAGTTCCAAAATCTCTTCTTCTTTCGTATGGATAAGAAATTATTTAATAAAACCCTCGCTTATGTTTTACAGATCTGATGGTGGGATAGTGGCCACCCACCCACCCTACATATGTATTAATTTTACACTCAAACACTGTTTTATATTTTCATAATACATCATCACAAACACTGCGATTAAATTTTTGGAAACATAAGCAGTGACAGTGTTTGAAGTAGCTGTGTATATGTAGGGTGGGTGGGTGGCCACTATCCCACCTTCCAATCCACAAAACATACTTTAGGGTTGTATTGAATTAATTTCTACTTACACCAATAAGTGCAATTGCTTCAAAAAATATTTTAAAAATTGTATCTGTTATGATATTACATTGGAAATTACTGTGTTGTTAAAAAAATATTCTCTTTAAAGATTTTAAAAGAAATATCTTCAATACCTTCATTACAAACAAGATGGTGATGGTTTAAAAAATAAAACGTTTAATCGAGTGAATGTAATGGGTGACAAAAACACTTCTAGAAATTGTATCAGTTGTGGTATTTTGTTCAAAATCACCATGTTTATTTATAAATATATCTATTTCTAGATTATAATAAAAAATCTTCTTAATCTCTAGTAGAAACAAAATGGCGTTGGTTTAAACATATAATTTTCTTCGAGTAAGTGTAATGGGTGACAAAAAGTCTTCTAAAAATTGTAATGTTTGATGAAAAATCACTATGTTTATTTTTAAATATATACTCTTCAACATTTTGAAAGATTATCTTTGTTATCCTTATTAGGAACGAGATGGCGTTGTTTTATAAACAGTATTTCCTTAGAGGAATGTAATAGTTAACAAAAATCATAGTAAACATTTTATTTCTTAACATATTGCGTTTAAAATCATTGTATTATATAAAAAATATATTTGTTTAAAGATTTTGTACGAAAATTTTTATTATCTTCACCACAAATCAAGAAGGTGTTTAAGTAACAACAAAAATTACTTCAAGTGATAAAAGCTTTTCTAAAAATTGTACTTATTGATAGATTGAGCTATAAATCACTGTGTTATTTTATAAATATTTATATTTAAAGACTTTGAAAGAAAATCTTAGTTATCTTTTCTATGAACAAGATGGCGTTGGTTTAAACACATAATTTTCTGTAAGTAAGTGTGATAAGTTCCAAAATCTCTTCTTCTTTCATATGAATAAGAAATAATTTAGTAAAACCCTCGCTTATGTTTTTCAGATTTAAAGATGGGATAGTGGCCACCCACCCACCCTACATATGCATTTAATTTCAAACTCAAATACTCTTTTATATTTTCATAACACATCATCATTAACACTGCTATTAAATTTTTGGAAACAAAAGCAGTGACAGTGTTTGAAGTAGCTGTATATATGTAGGGTGGGTGGGTGGCCACTATTCCACCCTCCAATTCACAAAACATACTTTAGGGTTGTACTGAATTAACTTTTACTTACACAACAATAAGTGCAATTGCTTGAAAAAAATATTCTAAAAATTGTATCTGTTGTGATATTACATTGGAAATTACTGTGTTGTTAATAAAATATATTTTTTTAAAGATTTTAAAACAAATATCTTCAATACCTTTATTACAAACAAGATGGTGATGGTTTGAAAAACAAAACTATTATTCGAGTGAGTGTAATGGGTGACAAAAAACACTTCTAGAAATTGTATCAGTTGTGATAATTGGTTAAAAATCATTGTGTTTATTTATAAATCTATCTATTTCAAGATTTTGATAAAAAATCTTCATAATCTCTAGTAAAAACAAGATGGCGTTGCTTAAAACATATAATTTGCTTCGAGTAAGTGTAATAGGTGACATAAAGTCTTCTAAAAATTGTGGTTATTGTAATATTTTATTAAAAATCACTATGTTTATTTACAAATATATAATCTTCAAGATTTTGAAAGATTATCTTTGTTATCCTTACTAGGAATAAGATGGTGTTGACTTAAAAACAGTATTTCCTTAGAGTGAATGTAATAATGGGCAAAAAACATTGTAAACATTTTATTTCTTAAAATTTTGCGTTGAAAATCATTGTATTTTATAAAAAATATATTCGTTTAAAGATTTTGTAAGAAAATCTTTATTATCTTTACCACAAATGAAGAAGGTGTTTGAGTAAAAACAAAATTTACTTCGAGTGATAAAAGCTTTTCTAAAAATTGTACTTATTAATAGATTGAGCAATAAATCACTGTGTTATTTTATAAATATTTATATTTAAAGATTTTGAAAGAAAATATTTGTTATCTTTTTTATAAACAAGATGGCGTTGATTTAAAGAAATAATTTTCTTTAAGAAAGTGCTCTAAGTTTCAAAATCTCTTCTTCTTTCGTATGGATAAGAAATTATTTAGTAAGACCCTCGCTTATGTTTTTCAGATTTAAGGGTGGGATAGTGGCCACCCACCCACCCTACATATGCATTTAATTTCAAACTCAAATACTGTTTTATATTTTTATAAGACATCATCACTAACACTGCTATAAAATTGTTGGAAACAAAACCAGTGACAGTGTTTGAAGTAGCTGTATATATGTAGGGTGGGTGGGTGGCCACTATCCCACCCTCCAATTCACAAAACATACTTTAGGGTTGTACTGAATTAATTTTTACGTACACACAAATAAGTGCCATTGCTTCAAAAAATATTCTAAAAATTGTATCTGCTGTGATATTACTTACAATTCCAATGATATTTTCCCGATAAGGTCCAGCTAAATCTACGACATTCGCATTTTGATTGTGATCAATTTTAAGTCTTAAACTGAACAGCAATTCCTCATAGATCCAGAATATCCACAGCTGCTTGATTCTAACAGATATATCAAAAATAAGAAGCTTTACAATGTTTGGAATTCACAACGTATCCCTGTCCACTTTTCAAAAAAGAATAATAGTCATTTATCTTTATATATACAGTATACAGTATTTGTCTCTACAAAATATTTATTTTGAGTCTTCTGAAGGTGTGCAGTCCTTTGTTCTAATATTTTTAATGTAAACCTGGATAGGATATAAACACACAGAGTTAATTCAAAACATGACAATGTTTCTACATTACATAGCTCTGATGGGTCAGAACTTCAGCAGATAACATGCTGCCTTCATAGATGTTCTAACCGATCAGAAATGTGTAATGTAGAAACCTTTCCATGTTTTGAATTAATTCTTCATATTTATATTTTATCCAGGTTCACAATAAAAATATCTCTATATCATCTTTTGCCCTGATACCATAGGTGGCGGGAGTAACTCTGATTCTATTGTGAAGAAGTCAGCTTCTCGGGATTGCCACCACCACCTTGTCAAGTGAAGACCATCAGCTATTAGCTTTCGAGCTTAATGGGCTGTGAGACTAAGCAGCCTAGTGAGAGGGCTCTGAGGATTTTTATACAGGTAGTTTTAAGATTCTAGTTGTAGAATTATATTCTGTTTTCTTTTTTGGTGCTAATCCGTAGATTCCTCTAATAGAATTCCGATTATTCTGTTTATTCTTCGCTTCCATCTGTATGTTCTTGTAAAGTTGCATTTCTGTTCTAATCTTCTTTCTGTTGTAAAACAGTGCACGTCTATGAAATCTTTGGATTTTAGGTATGACTGCAAAAAAGAATTTGTAAATTTACAACTATTTACATTACTAAGTACATATAATACTTACATTCAAAGTATTTATAATTTTTGGAAGAAGTAGAGAAGTATTGAGCAAATTTGACTTCATTGATAATAGCCTTAAAATTGTTATGCAACATTGGAATTTCCTCGTGCCGTTTATCCTTATCTTCAACATTGCCAGAAATGTTTTTCACCTGTATCATTATGGAGTTCATCTTTTTTTCTTCTTCTTTGGTTCAAAGTCATCTTCCTCTACCTCTGACTGAATCATTTATATTCTTGTTTTTATTTAACAAAAATGATTCAGTTTCATAAAAGGTTTTTAAAGCATGCATTTATTCGGGTTAAATTAGAATATATACAAATCAATATTGAATAAATGATCTCTTGTAGGAATTGAAGGGATCTTGGGACTGAAGGTTTATGGTTGATTAATGCAGTATCTGTTACAAATTGTAGCTGTATTTAAAAGTATAATAAACAGAGTGCAGGGGTTACAAATATTGTAATAGAAAATGTTAATGAAATGAGATATCCTTCTTCTCGAATAAGTACTAAAAACCTTTCTTCGCAATTTTGTTTAGATTCACAGATATATATTTCGGACACAAAGTGACCATTATCAAATTGTGAAGAAAGGTTTTTAGTACTTATTTTAATTAATCAAGTTTATCATCACGTAGCTCACAAAAATCAAACTAGAAGAGAAAGAGTTTTTGATTCTGAATTTATGAAATCTATCACAAACGAATTTATTGAGGATAAATATGATATACGAACCATGTTTAAGAAGTGGTTCACAAGAGCTTTATGCTAAATGGAGTCGAAAACTTTCTGAATATCTGGAATAGAGACGTTCAGTTATGTTGCTTGATAATATCAATTACGTTGAGAGAGAAATAAACAAATGAATTTTATCAAAAATATTTTTATTGCTTTAGAAAATAATAGCTTTAAGGATCTATATACTTTTGTATGCGGTTGAACCATACTTTAAAGCACTGTGTCATCAGATTTGATCTCTCCAATATACGATTTGTTCTACTCCGGTTCTGTCTCGATTTCACTGCATTCTTCACTTTAAATTTTATCATTTGAATTCTCTGTGAATAAAAATTGGCAGACGTAAAACTCTTGTTACGTTCTATATTAAAGATATCAATAGTTAGTATAGTTTATTAGTTAGTTTAATAGGCAAAAAATTCAGTTTATCATTCCCTTTTACTTTTGTTTGATAAGTTATGCAATATTTTTTATACTAAAAAAAAAAACATAAAAAAACAAACGCCTTGAGTAAACATCCACTTCCGGTGTATAAATGTTCTCCAATAACTTCTCCAGTTTTTAATGATAAAACCTTAAGTTTAAAGTTTCTTAATATTTTTAAGACTATTGGAAAAAAAAATCTAATTAAATATTTGCTAGAAACAATTGAAAATGTATTTTAAAGAGAATTGAAGTGAGAGCAGTTGTAAAAATTTGCTATTTATAGTTTTACTAAAAACAATTTAAAAAATCATAGAAAATGTCCAAAAAATAGCACAAAGCTAATAATTTGCCAATAAAATAATTTTCAAAAACGATTAAAAAAATTTATTATCATATACGATATTTTTTATGTTCAGCAAAATGACCAAATCGCTCTGCAATCCCTTTCAATTCTCATTCATGGCTGATTATTTGATTAATCGATTATTTAATGAGGTAGGTCGAAAGTACGCTTGTCCAATGTATCATTTATTGGGGTAGGTCAAAATTACGCCAAGTTGATAAATGGTCAATAGAATTAAGTAAAATAAATGTTTAAAACAATTAAAAATTTTAAACTTTGCCCAAACAAACAAAAAATACAATTGAAAATATTGAATTGATATAAAAAAAACTGCTGCATTGAGAAAGAGTAAAGAGCAATTTTAAGAAACCAAATGTTGAAAAAGAAACTGTTAATATTTTCGAGGCGATTGATAAGAAAATAAATTAAAAGTTTGCTTTACATATTTGAAAATTTATTTTAAGAACTGTTGAATTGAAAACAGTTGTAAAAATAATTAAACATTTGATTAAATCAATTAGAATTTTAACAACAGTTTTTAAAAAGTATTTGAAACTGTTCATAAAATAAAGTTTAAACCTAAAAGAGTTCTAATTTTTATAAATAAAAAAAGGTTAATAATAATTTGCTAACAAAATTCTCAAACAAAATTAAGTAATATATTTTTACAAGTTAGTAACTGTTGATCGTCCAGTTATAAAACCAATCTGATGTACAGAGATTATGCCCTTAACTTGACAGTAAACCTCACAATAGATGATATGTTCAAATACCTTGGCAAAATTACAAAGTATGAAAACAAGACGATAATTATACAGGGTGTCCCACCGAAACCGCACATCAAACGTTTATGGACTTCTAGTGAATGTATTTTTATGAAATTTTCATGGCCTATGTAATCAAGTGTGCTCTATTTAATTAAGTGATAGGTATGGGGAACGCTAGTATAGATCAAATCACAATTAAATTCTGCGTCCGAATATGTAAAAATATACAGGGTATTCCATTTAAGAAAAACGAGATATATTGGTTTAAATTTGACCAAATGTGGTTTGAAAGTTTGAACACCCTGTATATTATTTTTTCAAAAATAATTTATCATTAGATACCCTTAGGTATCGGCTATATGTAGCCAATATTACAGCCTTTCAATTTTATTTTCGTCGGAGATATGTGAAAATGTGAAAAGTGAGTGCTTTGAAAAAACACAAAATTTTTAAAAATATCAATTATCTCAAAAACGCTTAAATTTGGACGTTATGTCACAAAATTTTATGTAGAATCTAAATACGTATTAAAAAGTATAGTATTCCATTTGAAATAAGGAAGTTGGTGTTGACTTCCGGTATAACCGGAAGTCGTATAATCTTGAAAATATTTTAATTAAACAGAGCACATTTGATTACATAGGCCATGAAAATTTTATAAAAATACATTCACTAGAAGTCCATAAACTTTTCATGTGCGGTTTCGGTGGGACACCCTGTAACAGTCATTCCTATCACCTTTATGCAAAGGGGTTATACGCGTGCGCTTCCAGATATTCGGAAATAAGTTGGTGCGTACTGCTAAATTAAAAATAATTAATATAGGTTTTACAAATAAAAACTTTCAATCTTTGACCAAAAAACTTGGCACTTGGCACAGTTAACATTGTTTTTTAGTTGGTTGATGCTTTTTAACACATTGTCTTCACTAATCACAAAACTATTAAATGGATCAGCATTGTTTGGCTTATCGCTTCTTTCTTCAGCAGGTGGTGGTAGAGAGTCAGAAGAAGAAAATAGCTCTGCAAATGCTGAAACAATATCTTCTGGTAAGTTATACACAGCATCAGCATCATGAAGTTTAGACGGAATCCTAGTATTACCAGACTTACTGCCCATGAAGTTCCAAATATTCTTGATTTTACGTCATCCGAAATGTTTATCTTAATTATGGCGCGAAGTCTATTAAATTCCGAATGATCAAACGCAGAATTTGTTGCTCTCCATTTGCCGCGATAGTTAATAATTTTTAATATCACTGGTGAACCACGTCGGAAAAGATGTATTTCTTGGGGAAAATATAGGCACAGATAAGAACATTATAGGATTCTTTTAACTGCTTCATTAACATCAGTAAGACTCTCTAGAAAAGATCAATCAGCACAAGAAAGTTTATCATATAGAATGAGATAGTTATAGCGGCTGTTACTAATACTAGGAAATGAAATTGCCTTACTAGGCACCTTAACATCCATAAACGCAAAGAGAGCAGTGATGCAAATCTTTTACCCTTTTGAATACCAATGATTTGGCGAGAGCCAACAACTCACCACGACGACTATTATTTCTGTATGTGCAATATATTTGGATATAACACAAAAATTTATCATTTATCCGAACCCCAAGTCTGTAATTATGCTAGTAACAAACAAAACCAACAAATTTAGAAGATGTTACAAGCAGGTCTGAACCTGAAGTTGATGAAAACAATTTTAGCGATGCCAGTGAAATATCGAGCGTCTCTAAGCAACCACAATTATTTTCTAAGAACTATTTTACCGACTTAGTTAGAGACTTAGCTCTTCCAAAGAATCTTCCCGAAATTTTGTCATCTAGACTTTTAAAGTAGAAATTTACTGGCAGAAGATGTTAAAATCTCGTAATTTAGGAAACGCGAGTTTGAGTATTCAGGCTAGTTTGAAGAAAGTGGTTGGCTAGTTTATTGCACCGACATTTCCAGTCTGATAAACAAACATTGGGGCACATACACTCTCAATAATTGGACGCTTTTTATTGATTCTTCTAAAAGAAGCCTTAAAGCTGTTCTCTTGCCCAATAGGAATGTTTTTTCATTGGTACCGGTTGCCCATTCTGTGCAAATGACGCAAAGCTACGAAAATCTTAAAGTACTGTTTGAAGAAATCAAATATAATGATCCTAGTGGGAAAATTTTTAGAGATTTGAAAATTGCGGGATTTCTACTAGGACAGCAGTCAGGATATACGAAGTACCCATGTTTTTTTTATGTGAGTCGGACAGTCGAAATAGACATCAACATTGGAAGAAAAAGAACTGGATAAGAAGAGATAAGGTAATTCCCGGATCAAAAAAGGTTCTGCACAAAAGTCTTGTTGATCCACGAAAAATCTTGTTACCTTCACCTCATATTAAACTAGGATTAATGAAACAATACCTTAAAGCTTTAAATAAAGATAGAGACTGTTTCAAATACCTTCGTGGAAAATTTCCCGCTATCTCAGTTGCAAAATTAAAGAAAGGATTTTTTGTCGGTCCTCAAATAAGGATATTAAGTAAGTAAGTAAGTAAGTAAGTAAGTAAACTTTATTCACATTGACAAAATACATATATTCTGTACATGTGAGTGCGTCATAATTACAAATATAAACAAAAAATACTTAAAAAATAGTACAACAAAAAACAAATTAGAAGCTCGTATTTGTCTCTGCAATATTATTATTCGAACGTATGTGCAAAGAACTCGTTAAGATTATATGGTTCTATATTACAAAGTATCTTGAACAGTTCTTTCTTTATAGAGGAGAAATTGGGGGTCTTTTTTACTCTAATTGGTAAATGATTAAAAAGTTTCATAATAGAGTAATAGCATCCCTTTTCATACTGACTTAATCTGTGCATGGGTAAAATATATAGTTGGCCATGCCTTGTATTATGGGTTGAGTGCATTAGGTTTCCATCAAATTTGTCCTTGTGATTGTACAAAAATTTTATACATTCATATATATATATACCAAATAAAGTAAGTATGCTATTTTTACGGAAAATACCTTTGCACGAATCTCGATATTTTAACTTAAACATTATCCTTATAGCTCTCTTTTGAAAAATGAATGCTTTTTCTGCATATGAACTACATCCCCAAAATATGACTCCATATCGTAAATGAGAATAAACGCATGCATAGTAAAATTGCTTCGCTAAATGAACGTTCGTTGTATTTGTCAGGACTCGTAAACCATAGCACGCTTTGCTTAATTTATTACATATTACTAAGATATGGTCTTGATATGATAACGTACTATCTAAAGTTATACCTAAAAATTTAGTATTTTGAACAAATTCATAATTTTTATTATTAAAACATATACCATTAGGTGTTGATGCGGAATTACGTGTTTTAAAGTATATACATTTTGTTTTATCCTCATTAAAATTTAAATTATTATCTCTGAACCAATTTTCCAAAAGTATCATAGTATTGTTTCCTAACTCTGTTATGTCAATGAGTGTACTTGCTTTTATTAGGCATGATGTATCATCTGCATAGTTTAAGATGTCCACGCCATGCGTTTCTTTATTAGGCATGTCGTTGACATAAATTATAAATGCAAGTGGGCCCAGTATGCTTCCTTGAGGAATGCCTCTATTTAACTTTAGTTTATCAGACTTTGTTAGCTCCCCAGTAGGGCTCATTATGGCTGTATAATGAGCTCTATCGGCTAAGTATGTTTTTATTAGATCGAGCGCCGTCCCTCGAACACCATAGCGATGAAGTTTTGCTAATAGGATTGAGTGATCAATACAGTCAAAAGCTCTGGATAAATCCAGAAAGACCCCACAAGCGACATCTCGTTGTTCCAAGGCTGAAAAAATCCAGTTAGTAAAATCAAATAAAGCAGTTTCAATACTTCTATGTTTTAAGAATCCATGTTGATTGCATGAAAACAGTTTATATTTCATAAAAAAATTTACCAAACGATCGTATATCACGCGTTCAAATATTTTTGAGAATGCAGGTAAAATGCTTACAGGCCGATAATTTCCTAATGTGTCAGTATCACCTTTTTTATAGATTGGTACTATTTTCGCGCATTTCAGTAAATTCGGAAAAGTACCAGTAGTAAAACAATCATTAATTATTTCGCTTAGAGGAGTAGCTATATGTTTAATGCACTTTTTGATGATAAAAAATGGGATTTCATCATAGCCAAAACAATTTTTGTTTGACATACTATTAACAATTGATATTATTTCATGACTGGTTATTATTAACGAAAGATCAAGAATTTGTTAATACCATGACCGAAACTGAGAATTCATTTGTTAATATTATTGAAGGTTTTTTGGGAAACAACAAGGATCCGAACTAGAAGGAAATTGTGAAAATTTATGGAATTGGGATGTAATATAAGCATAAAATTTCACTTTTAACACTCGGATTTTGATTACTTTCCCGAAAACCTTGATGTTGTGAGTAAGGAACAAGGTGAGAGGTTCCACCAAGACATTAAAGAAATGGAACGCAGGTATCAAGGTCGGTGGAATGTTTCAATGATGGCTGATTACTGCTGGTCAATAAAAAGTGGCAATCCTGGCCTGGAATACAGAAGAGAATCCACCAAACGAAGTTTTTCATCTAAGAGGGAAAGATCTTCTGAAAAGAAACTTCTAGTTTGATAATGACAAGCTAAAATTGTCGAAACTATAGTCACTTAATAAAGTCAGTGTTATACAAACAAAGTTTAAAAGTTTTTTATTTGTGAAGTTAAAGATTGTTTGAGATTTTTTGCAATTTAGTTTACTATTTGTAATTTATTTTTGTCTCTGTATCAATAAAAGTAGCGTTCATTTTGACCAAATTCTTTATTAATTTTATTTCAACATTGATAAAAAAACTTTACGTGATATGGCAAAATGATACTCAGATTTGAATTCATCAGATCAAGATTATACAAAATCATATGAGAGTGCAATATTCTTCCAGAGTGAAATCCGCTTTTCAGCTTGCACTTTAAGTTTGATAATAACCGGTTTGTGATCAAAATTATAATCACAAATTTTCAAATATATAAAGCTAAAACAAAGTTATTTTAAAATATTTAAACAGTAATTAATTAAAATCGATAAATTTTATTGTACATTTGGTTGCCTACGTAACGCAACAAGTTTCTACAATTTAAACTCGTTCAACAATATTGAATATTCAAAACTATAAAAATAATTTCTTGACATGATGATAATTCACTTTATTTCTTTTAAATATAGTTATTTAATATGAATGATTGTTATTTTTAACATGTACTATTTACTGGTAGCGATAATCGGGTTTGAAAGAAAAAAATGCAATAACAATAACAGAAATTCGTTTTAGCGTGTGCGTGTTGAATCGATTCATTTCCTGCAAGTGAAAGAACGCACATATTTATAAGCAGACCGAGCGATAAGCGGTGATAAGGCGGACAAAAACAGAATTATCGGTCGGTTTCCAGGCTGATAAGGCATGACTTGTGTACATTGGAATCGTTCAAACACCGCCGTGGTACGTAGCGAAAAACCGATTACGTAAAAAAAATGTATATGCAGGGAATTGCACATCGATGCGTTGTTGCTCGTCTCGGCTCTGCATATTTTCACCGCACTTGGAATTCACGGACAGGAAATTGTTGACGTGTTTTTTTCCTATTGTGTAAGATTTATTTATTAATTTTTGATGAATTTTGGTGTTAAAAAGTTCAAACAACTTATTGTGTGCTAATTATACAGGGTGTCGTTAATGTAGGGAAATAAATAATAAATTATTTAACCTTGCGAGTGAAACAGCGTAAAATTTTTCTAAGTTTAAACGTTAATTTGAAATAATATAAATACGCAAGATCCAAAGAGTGGATTTGTTTTTTTCTGAAAATTTTCCCCCCAAATCACACCCTGGGGCTCGCGCTCGGATTTGGAACACTGTGCGGCATTCGCATAAACCCACACCACGACAGATGACGGATGTTAGATGACAGATGAGATTTATACAGAAATATTTCCAATATTTAAAGTTGATATCGTCTCGCGTTTGTTATCCAGGCTTTCTCACAGTTGACATTTGACAGATGAAAGTTGACATTTGACAGATGACAGACGACAGATAACATTTGATAGATAATATTTAACATTATATTCGTTACTGAACAATTAAAAGTATAAATTAACACTTGACATTTAATAGGTAATAATTGACATTTGTCATATGAAAGACGACAAACACAGTTGCTAGACGACAGTTGAAAGATGGCAGATGACGGATGATGGATGACAGATGAGATGTATACATAAATATTTCAAATTTTTAAAGTTGAAATCGTCTCGCATCTGTTATCCAGGATTTCTCACAGTTGACATTTAATAAATGACAATTGACATTTGACAGTTGACAGACGACAATAACATTTGACAGATAATAAATGATAAATGATCAATTTTGTTAGTTAACAATTAAAAGAGTAAATTATCATTTGACATTTAATTGGTGATAATTGACATTTGTCATATGACAGACAACAGACGCAGACGTTAGACGACAGTTGAAAGATGGCAGATGACGGATGGTAGATGACAGATGAGAAGTATACATAAATATTATTAATTTTTAAAGTTGAAATCGTCTCGCATTTGTTATCCAAGATTTCTCACAGGTGACATTTGATAGAAGACAGTTAACATTTGGCAGATGAATATTCTTTGAATTATTGGTGTCTTTTAGAAATGTAATTTTAAAAGATTTGTTTCTCCCTATTACTTAAAATGTACAAAAACGATTGAAAATTCCCAAAAATAGAAATAATTAAAAAAAGAAAAACAAAAATATACAATTCGAAATCTGTAAATCAAAACAAATCAAATCACACAAGTCAAATAGTTCATAATTACAGATGCAGATATAAAATAAAAACAATTGAATTTTGCCAAGAAAAAAGTCAAATTTGTTAAAAATAATTTAATTTTTTCAAAGAAGGAAATAATTAATTAAGAAAAAAAAACTGATGATAAATTGCGAGAACAGAAAAAAAAAATTGTTGAAAATCAGCCAAAAAATTTTTGCAAAAAAGAACAATTTTAATTTATTAAAAACTGTAAAAATTTCGGAAGGAATAATTTATTTAGAAAAGAAAAACAATAACAAAAACAATTGAAAATCTTAAAAAAAAACCAGTTGCAATTAGGTAAGATAAAAAATAAAAAAGCACAACAAAATTGCTGAAAAAATCAACGAAATTTGCCAAAAAAAAAATTAAACTCTCAAAGGAGAGAAATAATTTTTTTGACGTTCACATCCATTACAAGAGTATCTTACTTCGGCTTTTTGTATTTTTTGAATATGGTGGCTATGTGAAATAAAGAATTGTTTGATTGAATTAATTATTGTCAAGAAAAAAAGTTAAAAAACCGGATATAATTCAGAAAAGAAAAAAAAAACAGATGAAAATTTGCTAGGACTGGAAAAAATCAAATGCAATTTGCCAAGATAAAAAAAGATTTCGAATATTACAAAAAAACAAACTAATAAAATTTGTTCAAAACTGTAGAAATTTCGGAAAGAAGAAAATTGATTAAAAAAAAATGAAACTATGTAATAAACCAAACCAATTGTAATTAGCTAAGAAAACACAAAACACAACAAAATAGATGGAAAAACAATTTAAAATCTGATGAAACAATCAATGGAATCTGCTACAAAAAATAAAATTTGATAAAAACGATTGAAAATTCCAAAAGAAAGAAATAATTTAGAAAATAAAAGAAACATAACACATACAAATTTTGGAGAAGAAAATAAAAACAATTAAAAATGTATATAATAAAACAATTCAATTTGTTAAAAATAATTTACATTTTTCCAAATAGAAGCAATTAATCGGAAAAGAATGGCAGAAAGACCATGGGTCGATAGCCGTAATAAAAATCAATTGTACATAAAGAATGTATTTAATAATAAATAAAGATGTTTGTCTCTCGGAAAAGAAAAAAAAATCAAATGAAAAATTGCGAATCAATTGAAAATCTGTTAAAAAAATCAAATTCAATTTGCTAAAAACAATTGATCTTGAATTTTACCAAAAAATAAACGCTTACAATTTGTTAAAAACTAGAAATTTCGAAAAGGAGAATAATTGATTTAGAAAAGAAAAACATTTGAAAATCTCTAAAAAAAACAATTGCAATTAGCTAAAAGAAATAAAATTGATGAAAAAAGAAAGAAAAATCTGTTGACGAAATCAATACAATTTGCCAAAAATAAAATTAAATTCGAAGAACAATTGAAATTTCTCAAAAAAAAGAAATAATTTAGAAAACAAACAGATGAACAGATAAACAAGTGAAGTAAGGAATAAACTGTGTGTTATTTTCATAAACAGATGAAAATTTGACAAAACAAAAAAAAGCAATTGGAAATCTATAAAATAAAAACAATTAAATCTTGCTAAGAAATTTTGTTAAAAATAATTTAAATTTTTCAAAAAAGGAAATAATTGATTCAGAAAAAAAAAACAGTTGAAACATTAAGAGATTTTTTTTAACAATTGAAATTTCATAAAGAAGATATTCATTCATTTAGAAAAAAATCTGATGATAAATTGCAATAACAAAAAACAATTAAAATTTTGACAAAACAAAAGAAATTGAATTTGCCACAAAAAAAGATAAAATCGATAGAATTGAACTTTACCAATAAAAAAAAACAATTGAAATTTGTTAAAAACTGGAAATTAAAAAAAAAATATTGATTCAGAAAAGAAAAAAGAAGATGAACATTGAAAGAACAAGAAATGAAAATTTTATTTAAAAAAAACAATGTTATTAAAAAACTGTATAAAATTCGGAAACAGGAAATAATTGATTTAATTTAAAGAAAACAGATGAGTAAAACTGCAAAAGATAATCTGTTTTTAATTTGACAAGTAAAATAAAATAAAATTGATGGAATTCTACAGGGTGTCCCATTTTACGGTCTCGAATAACTTGTAAACAATGCATCGTAACTAAAAATGTGCGGAATGGAAACTCTCATAGTTTCAGACCGCAAGGGGGCCGAGAAAGGGGGTGAAAAGAGGGTTGGAAATCTTAAATGGAAACCCCTATATTTTATTGCAGATTCGGAAAGAGCGTAAAAAATATGAGTTTTTTATCTGGCGATTTTTTTCAATTTCCACACAGATGGCGCTAGAGTCGTAAAAATTCGTTTTTCATTGAAAAAATGTTCCAACTGATTTAAATGAAAAAAAAACCGTTCTTATTTAAGACAAAATCTACACACACACACACATAATTTTCAGGGTGACATCACTGACAAAAAAAATAGGGGTTTCCATTTAAGATTTTCAAGTTGACTTCCTTCTCCGGCCTCCTTTGAGGTTTGGGGGGGGGGACTATTTTGTCAGAATCCGATGTCCCTCTCGAAACTATGAAAGTTTCCATTCGGCACATTTTTCGTTACGATGCATTGTTTTCAAGTTATTCGAGACCGTAATGATAAATGGGACACCCTGTATAAAACAAAATTGAAATGTGTAAAAACAGCACAACACTGTCAATAGCAAACGTAACTGTGCACACCGGCAGCAGGCGGCTACTCTATTCGCCAACGCTCCACACGTTGCAAACAAGTACTACTTTCCTACTATCCCTTGTATATTAAAATCTTTTGTGCGGTTGTAGAAAATGAATTTATGATTTAAAAATATTATTCTGTTAGTCATGTTTCGTCTTATTAAATTATAATACACAAGTGTTCTGTAAAGGGTTAAGTGGGAAATTAATTCTTGTTAGAACCTGATAAATACTTTTTTTTAATCGTGGGAACTATTTTACTCAGCGCATTATTGTCTCTTGCATAATTTAAATTAAACAAAACAATCCACGTCATTGCATTTGCAATCGATTGGTAAGGGGTAATTAAACACGTGTGCGTTTATATTGCCACGTAATTTAAATGTGTTTAAATTTCAATTGAGAGGAATCAATACAATCAATTCTATGGTGAATGATTGTATTGATTGTATGCCTCATTACCCTGGTATGAACATCATTCAACGTGCAATTAGTCTTGAGTTAAATTTGTTCTCTTATGTGGTGTTGAGGCTAATCAAATTGAAAAGCCAAATGTAGTCAATTTCAGCATTGATAACTTTGTGGTAAAAGCCCAAATCAAATAAAATTCTCTGATCAAAAAGATATTGTAAACCAAAATATTGTAGCAATTGATTGTAGTTGTTACTTGAATGTAATATATAACATTTGCAGCAAAGATACTTTACGAAAGGCGTGGTGCATTCAAGGCTCTCACAAAGATTTATAGTTTGGTGACCAGATAATACAACAATAATCAAGAATTAACCTTACTTGAGATGCAAATCAATTAATAAAGCAACGAATTTTCTAAAACCTAAAATTTTTTAATGATCTATTTTCAATGGTATTAATATAAAAATTCAACTGGAATGTTTGCTCAAAAAATACTCCAAGGTCATTGATGTGCGTACTCTCTCGGGTGAAAAGATGTTTAATATGGCTTGGAAACATATGCTATTTGAGGATTTCATAGTAAATTTAAATGAATTACATTTACTAGTATTTAGCTCCAATGTACCGGTCTTATAACGATACAATATCTTTTTATAACACAATTTAAGTTTGTCGGTAAAAAGTAGATAAGGTGATCTTAAGCCAGAATGCACAGCAGAATTAATAAAAACTGTAAAAGAATCGTTAATAAAACCCCCAGAAAAATTATTTAATTTAACAATTATTATACCAATTTTTAAAAAAGGTTCTAGTAGCGAAGCTAATAACCACCAGCACATCTCAATCTTTCAAGATATTTGAGGACTCAAGTGTACATAAATAGAGCAAACATATTTTATCAAACAGCCGACATGGTTTTCGACGTGCTTAATCAATAACAACTGCTACTTTGATTTTGATAGAAAATGCCTTGATGCTTTTAATTTCTATGAAATCGTTCAAACAACATTTTTAGATTTGCATAAGTTTTTTGATAGCATGCGCCACGATATATTGCTACAAAAATTATAATTTTTTAATTTTCATCCTTTAAGCTGTAAGTTAATATCTATCAAATAGATGGCAATCAGTTAAAATTAAAACCAATCTATCTAATGAATATTTGGTTATTGTTAGTGTACCTCAAGGATCTAAACTAGGTCCAACTCTCTTAACCAACTTAATAAAACCTATTGTACGAATCAGAAAAAAAAATGTCATTACTTTTGTCAGTATAGCAGGGGTTATGTTGGTAATTTATTTCTGGATGTTGGTCTTCAAATCTTGTAGGATCTTTGGACGGTGCACATAAACAAGGGGTTTCAAGGCCGGCCAGTACAAATCGGCCCCTAATTTAGATTAGGCGCTCTGAGAATTGTTCTCTCAAAAAAGCCATTGATGTTCTTGAAGCGTAAGCCATTGCACCGTCTTGTTGGAACCAAATGTCCTCCAAAAGTCTAATGTGGAAGAAAAAAAAAATCGGTAACATGTTTACATACCGGTCGGAATTTACTGTCACTGTGACTTCATTTTCCTCGTAGAACCAAGTACCATTAATTCTTACTGAGGAAATTGAAATTAGGTGAATGCAAAGGCCTTTGATGCAATTCTCAAAAATTGGTGTCAGCCCAGTAGCGCATGTTTTTATTTTGTTGACGGATACACACAATTGAAACCGGGCTTTATTACTAAAAAAACCATATCGTCCGCAGGAACGACTTCGAGAAGTCTCACCAAAGAGGGCTCCAAAACTCCATTTGAAGGTCCAGAACCGTACAGTGGAATAACTAAAGTCCGTATTAAGGGGATGATCCAGGTATGGGAAAATGCTGCCAAAAGTGCTCACCTGAGGAGCACGCCTGGCTTTCGGCAGGCGGAAAGGTTTATCGCCTTCTCTGTCATAAGGTCTGGATGGTTTCTCAGATTAAGGGGTAAACACATGTAAAAAACAGTTAATTCAACTGTAAAATACCTTTTTAGTTGTTGTAATGGCTCTAAATTACTACTCCGCTGTCTCCGATAGATGGCAGACTTTTCTCAAGTCGATTTCATATTGAGTTGCCCGTATTTTACTTTCTGGTTTATGGAAAACTTATGATGTATGGCAACGTACTATAATATGTGTTCGGATAAAAAAAACCTTCCACGATGACTGCCCAACTGGAGATGATAGTTGGAGTAAATGGCGCAAGGTGGAGGTTGACAGCAATCTAGACAGCTTTATGCATCAACTGCCGCTGCATCCTGATGCCCAAAAGAAATGACTTCCTATCTACAAAGACTTGTCCAGGCGTGATCGGTTGGAGAGATGTTTGGGAACTTGAAATACCACCTTACTCAGATGGGTCAGACGAAAGATACCAACTACAGATTCTGCAACGAGGCACAAGAAACAGCAGAGCACCTACTGTGTCTGTCCCTTCAAAGAGGGAACTACCTGTCAGACACATTAGCTCTCAAACTATCGTAAAAAGTCTAGACATTGAGGGACTCAAGTAGGTCAGGGATAATTACAAAAGATCTCTTAGGTCGAGGTAATTTCGGAAGTCTCGGAGGTATAGTCTCGTCAGAACAGGAGCAGGGAAATTCAAATGAGTCACAGATTTCTTGAAATTATTGTTTATATGCAGCTACGATGAAAATCACCGCAGCAATTTTTACAAGTAACGCCTGTTTATACAGCCGACTTACATTGGTAGCTCTTGGGGTACATAGTTGTAAGACAACGATAACAGTACGTCTGACTTGGCTTTATGGGACCATTTTGTTTCCCCGACTGACGAGAGCTGAAAGAAGAGCATTGGGAGTCAATGAAAAACATATAAAGGCATGTTACAAAAGTTCCTAAGAAATATGCTTGTCAAGGAGTTTCCGGCATGGCAGACACATTTCCGCAAATGTATTAATGCTGAGAGTGTTTTGAAGAATTTTAAGCTATTGTACCAATACGAATAAGTAATTGAAAAAAGAAAATGACAACATTTATATAAAAAATAAACTGTGTTTAACTTAAATTTTAAATTGATTTTCTTTACAGTTTTCAACTATTTTTGTAGCAAATTATCAATAGCTTTTATAACTGCTTTAAAATATTTTACGAGAAAATTCGCATTACTTTTATAACGGACCCTGTATATACTATATAATTCTGCGAATCTGGAAGAGAAATTGCTGCAAAAGTTTAGAAGCCTTGAAGATAATTATCGTAATTTTAAAGAAGATATTCAGGAAATTTTAAGAATTTGTACCATTACGATCAATTAATATATTTTTCCCAGAAATGCGCAATACTTCTGTAATGGACCCTTTATATACACATATATAATTCTGGAATATCTGGAAGGGAAATTGCTGGAAAATTCCAGAAGTCATAAAGAAAATTCTAGCCATTTAGAATAGAACTTCTAGAAAATTTTTGATGAAACAAAACAAGGAATGGTAAAAGGAGTATTATGTTCAAATTAAAATTGAAATGCTAAAAACATTTAGGAATCTAGAACTGAAAAATATGAAATCTGAAAAATATAACTGAAAAAATTTAAATTCTAGAAATCTAGAAGGGACATTTATAAAAATCTGAATGAACTTACATTTTAGGTAATAAATAGTTTGCTAGAAAATTCTAAAATTCTCGAAGAAATTTCCAGGGATATGTATAATTGCTGTAGAATTTTAGAAGTTTTGAAGATAATTTTTGAAATTTTAAAATCATTTTCTAGAAAATTTCGATACAATCAAGGAATGTTAATGAATTAATCAAAAATTGAAGAATACATTGTATAAATCTGATAGATATATTTTATAGAAAATTCTAGAAGCCTTGAAGAAAATTCTAGCTTGAAGCAAAAAAATGGTGAATAATTCTTATTCCAATTACAAACAAAATAGTTTTTAGAGCTTTTGTTTCTTCAACTGATGAGAGCTGCAAGGAAAGCATTGGAAATCGGTGGAAAACATCCAAAAGCATGTTACAAAAGTTCCTTAAGAGATATTCCCGTCAAAAAGAATGGCAGACACGTTTCCGCAAGGGTATTTATGCGCTGGGAGAGTATTTTAAAGAATTTCAAGTATTTGTACCGGTACGATCAATTCAGGAACATGAATAAGAAACTGATAAAATAAATTGTTTTTAACTTAAATTTTAAATTGTTTTCTTTTACAATTTTCAACTATTTTAGTAGCAATTGTCAATAGTTTTTATAACTGCTTCGAAATATTTTCCCCAGAAAATGCGCATTACTTTTATAATGAACCCTGTATATACAATATAATTCTGAAAATCTGCAGAGAAATTGCTGGAAAAATCCAGAAGCCTTAAAGAATATTTTAGCCATTTAAAATAGAACTTCTTCGAAAATTCAAGAAAATAAAACAAGGAATGGTAAAAAGAGTATTATGTTCAAATTAAAAGTGAAATCCTAAAAACATTTAGGAATCTAGAACTGAAAAATATGAGATCTAAAAGATAAAACTGAAAAATTTTAAATTCTAGAAATCTGGAAGAGAAATTTATAAAAATCTGAATGAGGCATTGTTGGTCAATTCTAAAAAAAAATAGATGAAAATGCTGGATTTTATTAAAACCCTTACATTTTAGATAGAAGTCTGCTAGAAAATTCTAGAACTTCCGAAGAAATTTTACGTGTTTTTAAGATAATTTTTGCCATTTTAAAGAGGATTTTCTCGAAAATTTCGTTACAATCAAGGAATGTTTATGAATTAATTAAAAATTGAAGAATCAATTATATAAATCTGGTAGAGAAATTATTTAGAAAATTCTGGCTTGAAGCAAAAACTGGCGAATAATTTTTATTCCTATTAGAAAAAAAATGCAATGTATTCATATTAAAAGAGAAATGCTAAAAACATTTAGGAATCTGGAACAAAAAAACATATGAAATCTAAAAAATAAAATCCTAAAAAATCTAAGAAAATAGGTAGAACATGATGGATTTGTTTTTAACACAAACATTTTAGGTAATAAATAGTCTCCTAGAAAATTCTAAAACTCTCAAAGAAATTTCCAGGAATATATGTAAATTGCTATAGAATTTTAGAAGTTTTAAAGATAATTTTAAAGAGGTATTTCAGGAAAATTTCATTACAATCAAGGAATCGTTATGAATTAATCAAAAATTGAAGAATACATTTCATAAATCTGGTAGAGATATTTTCTAGAAAATTATAGAACCGTTGAAGAAAGTTCTAGCTTGAAGCAAAAACTGCTGAATAATTCTTATTCATATTAAAAAAAATATGCCTGAAAACTGAAAAGAAAATGAAATTTGGATATTAAAAAGAGAAGAGAAGAAATAGAATAGAAGAAAATGCTAAAAAAAAATTAAGAATTGTATCATTACTGGTCAACTCTAAAAATAATCTTTGGCATATTTTTCAGTTCTAAATGTTTTTAGCATATGAATATAATACTTTTTTTCGCCAGTTCTTCTTTGATTTTTTTTAATTTTCGTTAAAGTTCTACTCTATTATATTCTTTAAGCCTTCCGGAATTTACCAAATTTCCAGAATTATATATGTGTGTATACAAGGTCCATTATAAAAAATGTTGGAAAATGTTAGAGTCTTTAAAAAAATCTTACATTTTGGAAAAATGAACTGTTAGGGAATTCTAAAATATTCCAGGACTTGGAAAAGAAATTCATAACATTTTTATAAGATATATTCAACAACAAACTATTGATAATTTGCTACAAAAGTAGTTGTAAATTATAGTTTTTAACTACTTTTGTAGCAAATTTTGAATAGTTTTTATAACTGCTTTAAAATTTAAACGTGTTTTCAAAAACAGTTTTAAACTACTCTCCAAACGAATTTCCAATCTATTTGTTGATCGTAGAGATGTTTATTTCGTGACACATTTTCATCAAATTGGAATTAAAAACATGGTGATTTTGTTTTAACACTATAAATATTTCTATTTTAGTAATTTTTGGCCATAAAATAAGTTGAGCAATAATTCTGACTTTTTATTTAGACAAACTAATTTATGAATATTAAAACCTAGATACTTTCCTATGGAATGGAGTCGTTGACAGTAACCGAAGCAACACAAAGAAGGCTCGAAGTTTTCGAAATGTTGCCATACAGGAGAATTTTGAGGATCTCTTGGGTACTCTGTCTGACCAACAATAACCGAAGTAACACAAAGAAGACTCGAGAATGTTGAAAAGTGGCTATACAGATGAATATTGAGGATCTCTTGGGTAGAAAGAGTGACCAACAATAACCGAAGCAACAAAAAAGACTCGAGGCTTTCGAAAAATGGCTATACAAGTTATTATTGAGGATCTCTTGGATAGACAGAGTGACCAACAATGCAGTGATGAAGTGAACGAATGAAGAAGGACTTGGAAGTAATAAAAATCATCAAGAGGAGAAGACTAGAATGCCTTGTATACATTATGATAAACGAGACCAAATACTACCTTCTAAAATCTGTTCTCCGAGGAAAAGTCTATGATAAAAGAGAACCAGGAAGAAGAAGAATGTTATTCCTTACAAATTTAAAAATATGGTTCTTAAAAACTACCACTAGCCGTGAATAAAGTAATCATATCCATATTCGGAACAAATAGAAAGAAGAAGAAATTTGTTTTTAGTTACATGAAGGTATGATTAAAACACTAACACTTTCTTCACAATTATTGTTTTAATCAAGAAGAAGAATAACCCAGAAATACTATAACTAATTTTGGCCATCAAACAATGAATTTCCTTATATAATTGAAATTATATATTTGTCCTCCTGGAATTATTAATAATTTTATTGATAGGTACATAATGTCATATTATACGTATCAATTTTCTCTATCGTCATATTAAATTTGTTATCTAGGCAATTTAGATATTAGGGCGGTTGTTGTTTTTCTAAAGGTAATAATGATATAATTTCAATCATACAAAACCGTCCACGTCACTGTAACGAGAATCGATTGGCGAGCAAGAATCTGACACGTTTGCCTTCGAAACGGCCACGTCATCCCCGTCGACGGATTAACCCCTCTTCGGCAACACGAATTACCGCACGGCACGCAATTAGCCCAATTCGACATTATCAACATGTTGTTGCCGGCGAATTGTTTTCACTTGTTTGCATTGGCGATTAACGCGCGAAACGATATTATGCTACGTGAACGGTTTTCGTTTTCAATTTCGCGAAGGATCAATAGTGCACCAGCGCAGAAGGGGGGGGGGGGTGTAGGGTTTGGGTTTCCCCACAGCTCACCAGGAACAGCAGGATAGGTCCTGCAGGACCGCTCTGATCAATAGCCGAGGGTCCTGTATTGATCGGCGCGCCGCGCGTTGCCGCCATTTTGGGTATCGGCGCGCGTTCTATAATGCAACTGCAAATGGCGATGATTTCGGATTGCCATTGCAATCCTCGGCGGAATTAAGCCGGGGGAAGTGCAATTAGACAATCGTACGTTAACGTTATTATTCTGGAACGTAACATCATTTAACAACAACTGTAATATAAGTTCGTGTAAGGTTTATTTAATAAGTTGATGATTACAGTTACAGTTTAAGCCTTAAAATTAAGAAGTTAGTCTATAGAATTAATTCTAAGGATTTTATCCCTAGGATTAACTCATAAAGACATTATTTATCAATAGTATTAGTATTTCACATTTGATTACATCAAATCCAAAATTGGGAATTTTGATGGTATTGCTAAGAGAGATAAACATCTTTATTGGAAAATAAAGTTACCTGGTGTAAAAAAATACTGCTTAAGTTTATGGTGGCTAAAGTCGTAACAAAGTATTTAAACTACAGAATAATCTGAATATTATAGTAATTTTAATTTTCATTATACTTAATTCAATAATTGTTAACAATAAAACCATACTTATGAGTTTTAAAACATTGAAACACATGTCTCTAGATGACTTTTAATGTCTTTGTTAATTACAGGAGAAATTATTCTTTATGTCGTATACAAAGAAACCTTTTTGAGTTTTTTACCCTGAGAAACCGTCATGCAAATTTTAAATATTGTAGGTTGAGACGATGGACACCCACCCACCCTACATATACACATAAACTTAGGATAAAATACAGATTTTTGTTTTTGTTATCATTAATACTATTGGCATTTCAGTTATTATATTATCATAGGTGTGACATTGGCGAAAGTTTAAATGTTATTGTAGGGTGGGTGGGTGTCCACTAACACACCCTCCAATCAGTAAAACATCAGCACGAGTTTTAATAAATGAAAATTAAATTAAAGCCCTATTTATGTTTTATATTTCGTATATAAATATACCTTTTTGTACATTTTTATTCTTTAGAAAAGGTCACGCGATTTATATAAATTAAATGATGGGACGGTATGAACACACCCACCCTACAAATACAATTAAATTTAAACTGTATCGGTGTTTAATCATTTATTACATTCACACTAATACTGTTGCGATTATTAAATCTTTTTGGGAGTGATTTTGGTTTTAATAAAATGTTTTATGGTGGATGGGCAAATGGTCACTATGCTACCCTCTCATTTTTATAACATACGCAACATATAATTGTATAAGAATGAATTGTATACTGAAATAATTCTTTAGTCCTTTATTTTTCATTATATTTTTATTTTAATAATCGTTTTGTCGATTTTTTAAATAAAGTTAACAATAAAACCGCACTGATGAGTTCTAAAATATCGAAACCCGTGTCTCCAAATAATTTTTCAATGTCTTTGTTTCTGTAGAACTGAAATCTCCTCCTGGTAATGAAGTGTGCGAATTTTGCAAGATTTTATTTCTCGTAAATTTTAGGTTAAGAAAATTATGAAAATATGAATGGCTAAATTTGAATTGATTAATTAACTTGTTACTTAACTGCTGATTAAGATTTTTCTGAGATTTTGTTGTTATTGATTGCATTACACAATGAATTTCCACAATGTTATTGTTTTGATTCACTTGATTTCCCCGCTCGGTAATAAATTGTGAATTTGTGAAGATTAAGCAAGAAATGGTAAAATATTTTTGCATATTTACATGCTGGAAATTTCTAGAAATTTTAAGGAATATATTGAGAGAATGGACATAACATGTCAGCAACAAAATAAACTAAATAAGTCAGAATTCCTCTTATTCTATGTGGAAGCCATTATTTTGTGACACATCTTCAATCAGGAACTTAAAAAAAAACATACTAATTATACATTTGTTAATGGCCTTGTAAAGGTTGAAACCATAGTCACAAAATAAATCCTATGCGTAATTTAAAAAAAAAGAAACTTCTTTGTTTAAAATTACTAAAAAGATTCTTAAAAGAAATTTAATTTTTTTTGATATAATTTTGGCATCCCAAAAACTGCAATCGCAGAGATTCCAAAATTAATCAAATTTAACTTTTAAGAATCTTACTTCATAAATAATTCAATAAACTGCTTCTATTAAGTCTTTTAAATATTTTGGCCATATGAAAAAACTTTAAAAACAATTGGCAACCACTTGAAACTATCTGAATCTACCAGCAAGGTACCTAAGGTATCAATTTTAGTAATATTAAAATATCTCCAGTTATAATTATTGGGATAATCTATTGTGATTATAATCTTACTTTTAAAAAATCTTCTAAACACTTTGGCGGGTTGACAAAAAATTTAAAGCATCTGTCATCGAGTTGAAGCTATCTGCACCTACTAAAAAGATTCTTGAAAGTCCAATTTTAGTAATTTTGCAATTTCTACAATTATAGTTTCTGGCATAATCTAAAGTAATTACAGCTTCACTTTTATTAAATTTTCTAAATATTTTGGCGACGTGAAAACACTTTTAAAAACCATTGCTATCATCTTGAACTTGTCTAAATCTACTAAAAAGGTACTTAAAAATCCAATTTTAGTAATTTTATATTCTTGTCAGTTATATTTTATTTGATAAACCAGAATTATCGCAGCCTTACTTTTGGAACATCTTCTAAATATTTTGGCGTAGTGAAATAAATTTAAAATAATTTACCATCGACTTGAAGCTATGTTAATCTACTAAAAAGATTCTTGAAAATCCAATTTTAGTCATTTTGGATTCACCACAATTATAGTTTTTGGGATTATCTAAAGTAATTGTATGCTTCACTTTTAGAAATTCTTTTAAACATTTTAGCGACGTGAAAAACTTTTAAAAACAATTACCATCAACTTGAACATGTCTGAATCTAGTAAAAAGGTACTTAAAAATCCAATTTTATTAATTTTAGGTTTTTGTCAGTTATAATTTTTTTGATGAATCACAGTTATTACAGTCTTACTTTTGGAACTTCTAATCTCCTAAATATTTTGGTGAGGTAAAATAAATTTAAAATTATTTGCCATCGACTTGAAGTTATCTAAATCTATTAAAGTGATTCTTGAAAGTTCAATTTTAGTAGTTTTGAAATCTCCACAATTATAGTTTCTGGGATAATTTAAAGTAATCACAGCTTCACTTTTATAAAAATCTTCTAAATATTTTAGCGACGTGAAAACACTTTTAAAAACAAATGCCATCGGCTTGAACATATCTGAATCTACTAAAAAGGTACTTAAATATCCAATTTTAGTAATTTTAGATTCTTGTCAGTTGTAATTTTTCGGATGAACCAGAGTTATTACAACCTTACTTTTGGAACATCTCCTAAATATTTTGGCGAGGTGAAATAAATTTCAAAACATTTGCCATCGACTTGAAGCTCTCTAAATTTACTAAAAGGATTCTTGGAAGTCCAATTTTAGTAATTTTGGAATCTCTACAATTATAGTTTCTGAGATAATCTAAAGTAATTACAGCTTCACTTTTATTAAATCTTCTAAATATTTTAGAGACGTGAAAAAAACTTTAAAAACATTTACCCATCTACTTAAAACTATCTGAATCTACTGGAAAAGGTTCTTAAATATCCAATTTTAGTCATTTTGCAATATCTGTATTTATATTTTTTTTTTGGGGATAATCCAAAGTAATTACAGCTTTACTTCTATAAAGTCTTCTAAATATTTTGTTGACATGAAAAAACTTTGAAAACAATTGACAAGTTCTTTTAACAATTATGTCGAAATATGAACATGAACATGAATGGATTTGAATGTGAAAGATTTAAATTGTAGTTTAAAGAGAGAAATTTTGATACATACAGAAAAAAATGTGTAAAAGTTATATTAAAGTCTCAAAGCAGAAGGTCACAATCGAAACATATTTTAATTTGATATTGGTGGCGATAATATGTGAATCACTCTGGAAAAGTTGCTGAATGAAATATCAATGAGAAAGGTCTTAAAAAGTCGATAGGAAATTGCTGAAATATTCTAGAAATCTGAAATAAACATTTCTTTCAGCCTCAGAAAAACTTCTAGGAAACTGAAAGAGAAAGTGCTAAAAATTCCAGAAACATAACTAAATTCTAGAAACATCACTAGAAACTTCTATGAATCTGAAAAAGAAAGTGCTACAAATTCTAGAAATATCACTAGAAAATTCTAGACCCTCAAAGAGAATTTTAGCTATCCGAAAGAGAAATTACTAGAAAACCCCTAAAATATAATAGATATTTCTGAAAATTTTGGTAAAATAGATGCAAGAAAATTCTGAATTGTGGAAAAAATTCTGATAAAATAAAATATGAATTTTTAAAAATAATTATATAATACCATAAAACATGAAATTCTTAAGAAGGGCGAAACAAAACATTTTAGAAATCCGAATTACTAGAATTTTTGATGGAAGCTCTTGGAATTATAATGTGAAATTACTAAAGAAATTCGATAAAATAAAATAAGAAACTAAAGAATCCTCAAAAAAATATTCTAAACTACCAAAAATAGAATGTTCTGTATCTTCTAAATATCGAAACCGCATTCAACATTAATTATAAAAAGACGATTTCAGGAATTAGGGCGATAAATTAAGAACTATTTTAAAATTGCAGTGAAATAAAGCTTGAAATGATGAAAACTTCTTGAAAAATAGAAGATGAGTTATTGAAAACTAAAGAACATTAAAAACAAATCTAGAAACTAGTATCAAATACAAGATTTCTGATGTGAATGGTTTCAAAAATTGTCAAAAATGTCTTAGAATTCTAAAATCTCAAAGAATATATTTATAAAATTCCGATTAATTAAAATATCTTAGAATTCTAAAAATCTCAAAGAATATATTTATAAAATTCCGATTATTAAAGAAATTATGTATATTGCTTAAAAAATGCAGAAATCTGACTTTGTGATCGAAATTTATAAAGAAAGTGTTGGTGTTTTTATTCCAAATTTATTACTAGAGAAATTAAAATTTATAGGAATCTGAAAGAGAAAATGCTATAAATTCTAGACCATTCTAAGCCGAAAAATTGTCCGGCAATTTGGCAGAATTTCTGGAAATTTCGATAAAATAAATGCAAGAAATTTTTTTATTCGTGGGAAATATACTGGAAAATTCTATTACGACAAACAAAGAACTTTTTATGTATTAATATGAAAAATTACTGAAAAATTCCAATAAACTAAATTAAGAATTACTGCAAAATTTCCATAAAATATTTATAGCCTTATCTTTACAGTAATTCTTAATTTGTTTTATCAGATATTTCCAGTCATTTCTCATCCCAATTACTAAAAACTTCTTTTAATCTTTTAGAAATTTCTCATACAGATTAATAGAATTTGGGGAATTAAATTTTGGAAAATTTAAAATAAAATAAAAATTTCTCTTAATTATAATACCACAAAACAAGAAATTCTTCAGAAGGGCAAACCAGAAAATTTTAGAAAAGCCGAAGAGAAATTGCTAGAATCTTCGAAGGAACCTCTAAGAATTAGAAAAAGAAATTACTAAAAAGTCCGACAACATACAATAAGAATCTGAATAATCCTCGAAAAATTTCTAAGCTACCAAAAATAGAAAGTTTTGTACCTTACAAACCTTAGGTATGGAGACCGCATTCAACATTAATTAAGAAGTTTTTAGGAACTGGGGCAATACATTACGATAAAATAAGTTATTGAAAAGTGAACAACACTAAAACCAAATCAAGAAACTATTATAAAATACAAGATTTCTGATGAGAAATTATTCAAAGTAGACATAAATGCCGGATAATTTGAAAAATCTCCAAGAATATGTTTATAAAATTCCGAAAGAATAGACAATAAAAATTATTTGTGGAAAAAGTGTTTTTCTAAGTTTCTTGCTAAAGAAATTTATAGGAATCTGAAAAGAAATGCTATAAATTCTAGATCATTATAAGTCAAAAATTTCTAGTAATTTGGCAGAATTTCTGGAAATTTCGATAAAATAAATTCAACAAATGTTTGAATCGTGAGAAAAATTCTGGAAAATTCTATTTCAAGTTTCAAAGAAGATTTTAGGAATTTGGATAAGAAAGTACTGAGAAATTCCGATAAAATAAATTAAGAATTACTGTAAAATTTTAGTTAAACATTTATAGCTTTATCTTCCTGTACAGTTATTCTTAATTTATTGGAATTTTTCAGTATTTTCTCATGCCCATTACTAAAAACTTCTTTTAATCTATTAGAAATTTCTCTTACAGATTAATAGAATTTGGAAAATGGAAAATTTTTCAACAATAAAAAAAAACTGAAGAACCTTTGAAACAAATCTAGGAACTACAAGAAAATACTAGACTTTTGATGTGAATTCTAAAGAAATCTTGAAATTTCAAAGAATTTTCTTGTAGTTCCTAGATTTGTTTCAAAGGTTTTTCAGTTTTTTTCTATTGTTTAAAAATTTTCCAAATTCTATTAAGAAGTTTTTAGAAATTGGGATGAGAAAATACTGAAAAATTCCGATAAATTAACTGTACAGGAAGATAAAGCTATAATTGTTTAATTGTTTAACTAAAATCTTACAGTAATTCTTAATTTATTTTATTTGAATTTCTCAATAATTTCTTATCCCAATTCCTAAAAACTTCTTTGAAACTTAAAATAGAATTTTCCATAATTTTTCTCACGATTCAAACATTTCTTGAATTTATTTTATCGAAATTTCCAGAAATTCTGCCAAAATACTAGAAATGTTTGACTTATAATGATCTAGAATGTATAGCATTTCTTCTCAGATTCCTATAAATTTCTTTAGCAAGAAACTTAGAAAAACACTTTTTCCGCAAATAATTTTTATTGTCCATTCTTTCGGAATTTTATAAACATATTCTTGGAGATTTTTCAAATTCTCCGGCATTTATGTCTACTTTGAATAATTTCGCATCAGAAATGTTGTATTTTATAATAGTTTCTTGATTTGGTTCTAGTGTTGTTTACTTTTCAATAACTTATTTTATCGTAATGTATTGCCCTAATTCCTAAAAACTTCTTAATTAATGTTGAATGCGGTCTCCATACCTAAGGTTTTTAAGGTACAAAACTTTCTATTTTTGGTAGCTTAGAATTTTTTCGAGGATTATTCAGATTCTTATTGTATGTTGTCGGCTTTTTTTTTAGTAATTTCTTGTTCTAATTCCAAGAGCTTCCTTCGAAGATTCTAGCAATTTCTCTTCGACTTTTCTAAAATTTTCTGTTTTTCCCTTTTTAAGAATTTCATGTTTTGTGGTATTATAATTAAGAGAAATTCTTATTGTATTTTATCCGAATTTTGTAACTATTTATCGCCCTAATTTCGAGAACTTTTTTCTCTTTTTTTGGCATTTTTTCCATGATTCAAAAATTTTTAGCATTTACCGAAATTTTCAGAAATTTATATTAGTTTTAATGGGAATTTATTAGCAATTTTTCTTCAAAATTGCTAAAATTCTCTTCGAGGGCTTAGAATTTTCTAGCGAAGTTTCTAGAATTTTTAGCACTTTATCTTTCAGATTCCTAGAAGTTTCTTTGATTTATACGTTATCGCCACCAATATCAAATCAAAATATGTTTCGATTGTGGCATTCCTCTGGAAGTTCTAATTTCGTCCTTAACATCATCGTAGGTTATGAAAAGATGAAGCAAATTTTCATTAGGGAAGTAATTCGTTTCACATGTAATAAAGCGATCGGATTGTTGTTATTTGATGAAAATGTCTCCATCGATACGAAAAGAAAAATCGTCGACACGTTAAAAAATAACATTTAGTGCAATGTTCAGTTTAAGCGGGTCAAAATCAATTTTATTTATTTATTTATTCATCTTTGGACTTCTTTCTTGAAACATTATGTATACAATAAATCAATTAGAAAAAACGTACTTCAAATTTTGGCCGAAAGAGACAATTTGAATAGTGCACGAGATAGAGTTGAGGAACAACCTTGAAATTCAAGACTTGGTTTCGAATCAAAGCAAAAAATTGTTCTCCTGTTTCGGAATCGACAAAGATTTTCTGAACATTGATCCTAGTTTGTGGTAATCAAATGATGAATATAGTAAATCAAAAACATATTTATCACAGTTGCGCATGGTAAATGACACGGCTGAAAGGGCTGTAACGTTGGCTAAAAGTGATTACGAATTCAGAAGGGCAAAAGCAGTACCTATATAAATATGCGCATAGTCATCAACAGCAATTTCCGAATGCTAAGAAACTAAGAAATCTAATCATAGAATATTGAAACAGATTTGTAAGAGCACTATAATATATAAATTCTTGGACTACCTCTCAAAACATCAATTGTTTAAACCTGACGTTGACCAGGTTTTGAATTAAAAAAATGTTTTTCCACATGAGATATTTTATTAGAATGTTAGTACTTAATTTCATAAGTATTTAATGAATAAGGACAAAAATCTTGAAATCGCCGCTCAGAGCACCTGGACGAAATTCCGGGTTACAGAAAGTGGGAGGTACCAGTAAATGGTGCAAAGGTCTTTCACTGTATTCTTTAGTGTATAAGATGAATAACACAAGTTATACGTCAAGTTTTCCGGAAATTCGATAATTTTGACCAAAATTAACATCTGAAAATGCATGCTGCGTTTCAAATACCGCCAATATTATGTGTTTAATCATCAAAACCTTTTCTATATAATGTTTTTCAATGGAAAAGTACGTTACGGCAACTTACTGATGGGTTTTGGAAATGCCACAGATTTTTATCCGCCGAAATTACAGATTTTCAGGTTTTTCTTCATACTTTTGATTTGAGCGACCTCTAAACTTCAATCAAATGACCTGATATTTGGTAACATGACTACTCAAGGATCACTATGACTTATTCCAGAAGAAGAGCCGATTCTAAAAAAATAATTTTTATTCTGGTTACAGATTAGTTATATTATGCACATAATTTTTGATATTAATATCTTCTTTTAAATTTCTGAGTTTTTCTAGTATTCATAAACTCCACTTAATTATCTTTAAATTATATAATCTCTTAATAGGTAAATAATTGATAAACACTTGGTTTGTTTTACTGCACAAAATCCATTAAACAAACCAATATTTATCAATTTTTTTACCTAATATTTAATAATGTTTCACCAAGAGATACGCGAAAAAAGCTTTCACGAAATATGAATCAATAAGCTAGCCTCTTGTCTATTTACAAGAAGGAATAACTCCTTTGACTTTTATGATATTGCAATAAAGGGAAACTGTTATGCACACGCCCTATGACCTTTACATGTATAGAGACAGCTGCATTTTACGATAATCTTGGAAACTTGTTGCTGTTTTATCCATTCATAAAGTAAATACAACCCATCGTCTCTTTTTAACTAGACTGCCCTCTCGGCGGTAATTGATGTTTTAATTAATGTACGAGTTTAAGGTTACTTCACAACAACTATAAACAAAATATTGAAAATAAGTGCGTGAATTTAAGAGTTTAATTAACAAATGTATGAATATTATATTTTTAAATTTTGTAAACAGAATAAAGAATAAATAATAATAATGTTACGGATTGCCATTTAAATGTTTATAGTTGTTTATAATAGTTTTTTATGTATTTTATGTATGTATTTCGCACCTTTAAGTAAAAAAAAAATCACTACAATTACCCTATAATCTAGAAATTATTAGCATCAGAATGATATATTTTACGTCATCCTCATAAATGAAAAGTTGGACATTTTCTTCTTTCTCTTCACAGATCTCATTAATCAGGCGTTTAAATATGACCTTGACTTTATCGTTTAATCTATCTGCGTGACTATTTCTCATCTAAATTAATATTGAAGACTAATTCAGAATTATTCACTCAAACTCGAAATCACACCCTTTAGAAAACCTAAAAACCACCCAAAATTGAAGACTTTTAAAATTACTCACTTTGGAAAGATTCAAAATCTTGATTTTTCATAACTTTATTAAGAAATTAAAGCCATCCTCACATAATTACACTTACATAATATTACAGTTGCATTTTGCCATATGTCTATCGTAGATTGATGATTTTATAAGGTGACGAACGTGATTACCAAATGCTGATAAGCTGGGGATCAGAGTGCGGATGATGTTGATGAAGAATAAGAAACGCTGTTTTTATTTACACTGCTATCAAAGGCAACGATAACGCCAGCTGTGTAAATTCCGAGGCAGCGGCGAGAATCCTTATCTGTTATCAAAATATTTGCAGTTCGAATCTTATCGCGAAGAAACAACACACATAGGTGTAACGGGTGATGTTGGTGTTTTACATCTGCGCATTCTAGGAAGTCGTGAATGCGTTCTTTTAGATTACTCATATGTGTTACGACGAACTTCTGAATTAAACCAATAAATGTAATGTTTGGAAAAGTAATATTTTTTTATTGGATTGATGGGGTTTTTACTTTACACTAGTGATGCCACTATATGGCGAAGCAATTGTCGCAGTGCATCGACATTAAACTGTGCAAATTCTCAAAACCAAGAATTTTTATTATCACCTATAATATTTTTTTGTTAGAATTTAGGAATTTCGACATTGTTTGAAAGTTTTGATAATATGATGAAGAAGAAGAAAACAAGTTGAAAACATTTTAAACTAAAATAATCCTTGGCAGAGGAAAACCTCCAGAACCTCCAGGCAGACCAAAGTCTGATAGTAGGTCGCCCAGAAAAATCTGAACTCATTCACGGGGAAAGTGCAGTAGATCGATGTCTAGCAGTGGATCCCGTTCCCGTTCAGGGAGTTACCGCAGCCATTCAAGGTCAAGCTCCACGTCCTATCCGAACATAAGAGGCGAAACGGCCGCGGTAGTTTCAGTGGAAGATTTAACGATAGGGGAATTTAGGAATTTCGACATAGTTTGTAAGTTTTGATAATATGATGAAGAAGAAGAAAACAAGTTGAAAACATTTTAAACTAAAATAATCCTTCGGTTTTCTATCTTTAGTTTAAAGAGAGAAGTCGTGGGACAAATAAAGATAGAGGATAAAGAGATCGTATATAGGAAGGCAGTGAACAGAATAGTGTAGAATAAGTTATTTAATGGTTGAGAGAGAGAGAGGCTAAAGAGAACGTAGAAAGAGAAAGAGTGAGTGGACAAAATATTAAACAATAAAGAAGAAGAATAAATAGAGAAAAACATTACACAAGGAGTTAGATTTAGCTAGAAATATGTATAGATATAGAGTGGACAATAAGATAAGATTAGTGAATAGGTGAGGATAGTCTAGAAAGATGAAATAAGGGTAGAACTGTAGAGTATAATTTGTCACTCGAAAGAAAGAAATAAAGATAGAGAATATAAAGAAAATAAAGAGAAAAGGAGAGAGTAAGAGATGAAAGAAATGAGTGAAATGGAGGAAGAAAGAAGATAGAGAGAAAAAAGAGGAAGTATGAGAAACATGAAAAGTAGAGAGTGTAAATAGAAAGAGAGGGCTTAGAGAAACAAAAGCAGAGGTAAATAGAGATAATGAGCATAAGAAAAGATAATCTAAAGAAAATTGAGAATATTAAGAGAAAAATATTATTAGCAAGAAAAACTTGAGAGAAATATTACATAAAGAAATTACTGAAGAAGCAAAGACAGTGAGCGAAAAAATATTATCTAAAGAAAATTTAGTAAAATAAGCAAGAGAAAAAAGAGAGAAATACGTGCAAATAGAGGAAGAAATAGAAATAGGAAAGTGTGAGAAAATGAGTTTGGTAAATAGAGACAAATTATAATATAAAATAGAAAGAACTATGCAGAGAAACATTAAGGAGAAAAGGAGAAAATAAAAGAAAACGAGGAAGACGTGAGGAAACAAAAACTTGGAAAGTGAAAGTAGAGGGCTAAATTATAGAGGGAGTTAAGTAGATATAGACAGATAGATAGATTGCAGAGAAAATGAGAAACGAGAAAGGATAAAGAAAAAGATAGAAGAAAACTTGTGTGAGAAATAGAATAGAATAGAAAAAGTAAGTATAGAGGCAGAAATAATGTTCAGATAAAGAGGAATGAAGGTAGAAAGAGACAGAGCATATAGGAAATGAAGGTGAATTCAGAGATAGAAAAAATGTTGATAAATGAAAAGCAGAAAAGAAAAAAAATATTGTAAAGAGCATCTAGTAATAAGTACAGTAGATGACAGTATAGAAAAGATGAAATAAGTAGAGTATATTGTGTTACTTGAGAAAGAGAGAGAGCGAGAGAAAGGGAGAAATAAATATAAAAAAATGAAAATATAGAGACGTATATAGAGAAAGTCAATTAGAGGTAAATAGACAGTAACAAAAGAATTACAGAAGATAGTAAATATTGATGAATCTAGAGAAAATTGAGGTTAGATAGGGCATGAGAAATAGGAAGAGTAGAGAAAGGAAATAAAAAGAAAGAAAATTATGAGAAAGAATTAAAGGGATAGTGGGAAAATAATCAGAGAAAGTAAAAAAGTTTCGAAAGAGAATATAAAGAATTTTTTTTAAAATTGGAAATCAAATAGAGAGAAATGAATTGACAGACAGTTACATATAATGAATTATGGAGAAAATTATAGATTAGTAAAGATAGAGCAAGAAAGAGTACTAAGAGATAGAGAAAGAGAAAGTACGAAAAACGTAAAAAGTATAAATAGTCAGATAAAAAAAGAGAAAGGAAGAATATAGGTAAAGAGAGAAATTGGACGAGAAAAAGAGAACATAAAACATAGAGAAAGTGAATAGAGAGAGAAAAAAGAAACAAATATTATATAGAGTTATGTTGACAGAAATAAATTCGATAGAATTACAAAGAGAAGGAATATTTTAATGAGAAACTGAGTAAAAAAGAAAAAAACTTAGCAAAAGGGAAACAATGGTAGAGAGAGAGAGAAAGAAACATAATAAGAAAAAAAGAGAACTTAAACTAAATAGTGAAAATGAAGAGAAATAAAAAAGGTGAGAAAGTGTAAATAGGGAAACAGAGCAAAAACTTTGGGCTCTGATGATAACGAATTATTCCAGAATGTGGTGGTGTTTTTCAGATACTTCTTTACTGAGGCAATTTCGGATGTGTTTTGAATAAACATAGTGAGTTTCAAGTGGATAGCGATTGTTTTTATATTTTTTTACAGCTAATGAAATTGAAACAATTTTTTTGCAGCATTAAGCTCTGAGAATGACGAATTATTCCAGGAACAGGTGTTTTTTTATGGATATTTTTTTTTTACTGAAGTAATTTCGAATATATTTTGAACAAACTTGGTAAGTTTCAAGTAGATGGCTATTGTTTTTATTTTTTTTGCAGCCGATGAAATTAAAACAATGTTTTGCAACTTTGGGCTCTGATGATGAACAATAATTCCAGAACAAGGGGGTGTTTTGTGGCCATTTATTTTACTAAAGTAATTTTGGATGTAATATAAATAAAACAGACCAGTTTCAAGTCGATAGCGATTGTTTTTATATTTTCTACAACTGATGAAATTAAAATGGTTTTTTTGTGCTTTGATGATGGCGAATTATGCCAGAACGAGGTGCTTTTTTATAGCTATTTTTTAGTGAGGTAATTTCGAATATATTTTGAATAAACCTAGTAACTTTCAAGTAGAATGCAATTGTTTTTATATTTTTTTACAGCCGATGAAACTAAAACAATTTTTTGCAACTTTGGGCTCTGATGATGAACAATTATTCCAGAACAAGGGGGTGTTTTGTCGATATTTGTTTTACTAAAGTAATTTTAAATATAATATAAATAAAATTAGCCAGTTTCAAGTAGATAGCGATAGTTTTTTATATTTTTTTACAACCGATGAAATTAAAATAGTTTTTTACAACTTTGTGCTCTGATGATGACGAATTATTGCAGAACGAGGTATTTTTTATGGATATTTTTTTACTGAGGTAATTTTGAATATGTTTTGAATAAAATTAGTAAGTTTCAAGTAGATGACAATTGTTTTTATAATTTTTTACAGCTGATGAAATTAAAACAATTTTTTGCAACTTTGGGCTCTGATGATGAACAATTATTCCAGAACAAGGGGGTGTTTTGTGCATATTTCTTTTACTAAAGTAGTTTTGGATGTAATATAAATAAAATTAGCCAGTTTTAAGTCGATAGTGATTTTTTTTATATTTTTCACAACCGATGAAATTAAAATAGTTTTTTACAACTTTGTGATTTGATAATGACGAATTATGCCAGTACGAGGTGGTTTTTATGGATATTTTTTTACTGATGTGATTTAAAATATATTTTGAATAATCTTAGTGGGTTCCAAGTAGATAGCAATTGCCTTTACATTTTTTTTACAGCCGATTAAATTAAAACAATTTTTTGCAACTTTGGGCTCTGATGATCAACAATTATTTCAGAACAAGGAGGTGTTTTGTGGATATTTGTTTTACTAAAGTAATTTTGGATGTAATATAAATAAAATTAGTAAGTTTCAAGTAGATAGCGATTGTTTTTATATTTTATTACAACCGATGAAATTAAAATATTTTTTTTTCATCTTTGCGCTCTGATGATGGCGAATTATTGAAAAACGAGGTAGTTTTTTATGGATATTTTTTACTGACGTAATTTCGAATATATTTTGAATAAACTTAGTGAGTTTCAAGTAGATGGCGATTGTTTTTATATTTTTTTACTGCCGATGATATTAAAACAATTTTTTGCAACTTTGTGCTCTGATGATGACGAATTATTCCAGAACAGGGGTGTGTTTTGTGGATATTTGTTTTGCTAAAGTAATTTTGGATGTAATACAAATAAAATTAGCCAGTTTCAAGTAGATAGCGATTGTTTTTATATTTTTTTCAGCCGATGAAATTGAAACAAATTTTTGCAACTTTGGGCTCTGATGATGAACAATTACTCCAGAACAAGGGGGTGTTTTGTGGATATTTGTTTAACTAAAGTAATTTCGGATGTAATACGAAAAAACTTAGCCAGTTTCAAGTAGATAGCTATTGTTTTTATATATTTTTTTTACAACCGATGAAATTAAAATAATTATTTACAACTTTGTGCTCTGATGATTGCGAATTATTCCAAAACGAGGTGTTTTTTTATGGATATTTTTTACTGTGGTAATTTTGAATATATTTTGAATAAAGTTAGTGAATTTCAAGTAGATAGCAATTGTTTTTATATTTTTTTATAGCCAATGAAATTAAAACAATTTTTTGCAACTTTGAGCTCTGATGATGACGAATTATTCCAGAACAAAGGGGTGTTTTGTGGATACTTGTTTTCCAAAAGTAATTTTGGATGTAATCTGAATAAAATTAGCCAGCTTAAAGTAGATAGCGATTGTTTTTATATTTTTTTATAACCGATGAAATTAAATTGTATTTTTACAACTTTGTGCTTTGATGATGAGGAATTATTCCAGAACGAGGTGGTTTTTTATGGATATTTTTTTACTGAGGTAATTTCGAATATATTTTGAATAAACTTAGTGAGTTTTAAGTATATGGCAATTGTTTTTATATTTTTTTACAGCCGATGAAATTAAAACAATTTTTTGCAACTTTGAGCTCTAATAAACAATTATTCCAGAACACGGGGGTGTTTTGTGGATATTTGTTTTACTAAAGTAATTTTGGATGTAATATGAATAAAATTAGCCAGTTTCTAGTAAATAGCGATTGTTTTTATATTTTTTTACAACCGATGAAATTAAAATAATTATTTAAAACTTTGCGCTCTGATGATGACGAATTATTCTAGAACGCGGTGGTTTTTTATATATATATTTTTGTGCTGAGGTAATTTCGAATATATTTTGAATAAACTTAGTGAGTTTCAAGTAGATGGCAATTGTTTTTATATTTTTTTACAGCTGATGAAATTAAAACAATTTTTTACAACTTTGTGCTCTGATGATGACGAACTATTCCAGAACAGGGTGATTTTTTATGGATATTTTTTTACTGAGCTAATTTTAAATATATTTCGATAAACTTAGCGAGTTTCAAGTAGATAGCGATTGTTTTTATATTGTTTTATAGCCGATGAAATTAAAATAATTTTCTACAACTTTGAGCTCTGATGATGGCGAATTATTCCAGAACGAGGTGGTTTTTTATGGATATTCTTTTACTGAGATAATTTCGAATATATTTTTAATAAATTTAGTGAGTTTCAAGCAGATATCAATTGTTTTTATATTTTTTTACAGCCGATGAAATTAAAACAATTTTTTGCAACTTTGGGCTCTGATGATGAACAATTATTCCAGAACAAGGGCGTGTTTTGTGAATATTTAATTTACTAAAATAATCTTGGATGTAATATGAATAAACTTAGCCAGTTTCAAGTAGATAGCGATTGTTTTTATATTTTTTACAACCGATGAAATGAAAATAGTTTTTTACAACTTTGTGCTCTGATGATGACGAATAATTGCAGAACGAGGTATTTTTTATGGATATCTTTTTACTGAGGTAATTTTGAATATGTTTTGAATAAAATTAGTAAGTTTCAAGTAGATGACAATTGTTTTTATATTTTTTTACAGCTGATGAAATTAAAATAAATTTTTCAACTTTGGGCTCTGATGATGAACAATTATTCCAGAACAGGGGTGTGTTTTGTGCATATTTGTTTTACAAAAGCAATTTTGGATGTAATATGAATAGAATTATCCAGTTTCAAGTGGATAGCGATTGTTTTTATATATTTTTACAACCGATGAAATTAAAATAATTTTTTACAACTTTGTGCTCTGATGATGACGAATTATTCCAGAACGAGGTGTTTTTTATGGATATTTTTTACTGAGGTAATTTCGAATATATTTTGAACAAAGTTAGTACATTTCAAGTAGATGGCAGTTGTTTTTATATTTTTTTTACAGCCGATGAAATTAAAACAATTTTTTACAACTTTGGGCTCTGATAATGAACAATTATTCCAGAACAAGTGGATGTTTTGTCGATATTTGTTTTACTAAAGCAATTTTGGATGTAATATAAATAAAATTAGCCAGTTTCAAGTAGATAGCGATTGTTTTTATATTTTTTTACAACCGATGAAATTAAAATATTTTTTTACAACTTTGCGCTCTGATGATGGCGAATTATTGAAAAACGAGGTAGTTTTTTATTGATATTTTTTTACCGAAGTAATTTCGAATATATTTTGAATAAACTTAGTTAGTTTGAAGAAGATGGCGATTGTTTTTATATTTTTTTACAGCCGATGAATTTAAAACAATTTTTTACAACTTTGTACTCTGATGATGACGAATTATTCCAGAACAGGGGTGTGTTTTGTGGATGTTTGTTTTGCTAAAGTAATTTTGGATGTAATACAAATAAAATTAGCCAGTTTCAAGTAGATAGCGATTGTTTTTATATTTTTTTATAACCGATGAATTTAAATTGTTTTTTTACAACTTTGTGCTTTGATGATGACGAATTATTCCAGAACGAGGTGGTTTTTTATGGATATTTTTTACTGAGCTAATTTCGAATATATTTTGAATAAACTTAGCAAGTTTGAAGTAAATGGCGATTGATTTTATATTTTTTTACAGCCGATGAAATTGAAACAATTTTTTGCAACTTTGGACTCTGATGATGAACAATTATTCCAGAACAAGGGGGTTTAATGGTTATTCGTTTTACTAAAATAGTTTTGGATGTAATATGAATAAAATTAGTCAATTTTTAGTAGATAACGATTGTTTTTATATTTTTTTACAACCGATGAATTTAAAATAATTATTTACAACTTTGTGCTCTGATGATGACGAATTATTCCAGAACGAGGTGGTTTTTTATGGATATTTTTTTACTGAGGTAATTTCGAATATATTTTGAATGAACTTAGTGAGTTTTAAGTATATGGCAATTGTTTTTATATTTTTTTACAGCCGATGAAATTTAAACAAATTCTGCAAATTTAAATAATTTTGTACAACTTTGTGCTCTGATGATGACGAATTATTCCAAAACGATGTTGTTTTCTATGATTATTTTTTTTACTGAGGTATTTTCGAATATATTTTGAATAATCTTAGTGAGTTTCAAGTAGATGGCGATTGTTTTTATATTTTTTTACAACCGATGAAATTAAAATAGTTTTTTACAACTTTGTGCTATGATGATGACGAATTATTGCAGAACCAGGTATTTTTTATGGATATTTTTTACTGAGGTAATTTCGAATATATTTTGAATAAAATTAGTGAGGTTCAAGTAGATGGTGACTGTTTTTATATTTTTTTTAGAGCCGATAAAATTAAAACAATTTTTTGCAACTTTGGGCTCTGATGATGAACAATTATTCCAGAACAAGGGGGTGTTTTGTGGATATTTGTTTTACTTAAGCAATTTTGGATGTAATACGAATTAACTTAGCCAGTTTCAAGTAGATAACGAATGTTTTTATATTTTTTTACAACCGATGAAATTAAAATAATTTTTTACAACTTTGTGCTTTGATGATGACGAATTATTCCAGAACGAGGTGGCTTTTACGAATATTTATTTTTCTGAGATAATTTCGAATATATTTTGAATAAACTTATTGAATTTCAAGTAGATGGCGATTGTTTTGATATTTTTTTACAGCCAATGAAACTAAAACAATTTTGTGCAACTTTGGGCTCTGATGATGAACAATTATTCCAGAACAAGGGCGTGTTTTGAGAATATTTGTTTTAATAAAGTAATTTTAGATGTAATATGAATAAAATTGGCCAGTTTCAAGTAGATAGCGATTGTTTTTATATTTTTTTACAACCGATGAAATTAAAATAATTTTTTACAATTTTGTGCTCTGATGATGACGAATTATTCCAGAACGTTGTGGTTTTTTATGGATATTTTTTACTTAGCTAATTTCGAATATATTTTGAATAAACTTAGTAAGTTTCAAGTAGATGGCGATTGTTTTTATATTTTTTACAGCCGATGAAACTAAAACAATTTTTTGCAACTTTGGGTTATGATGATGAACAATTATTACAGAACAAGGGGGTGTTTTGTGGATATTTGTTTTACTAAAGTAATTTTGGATGTAATATGAATAAACTTAGCCAGTTTTATGCAGATAGCTATTGTTTTTATATTTTTTTACAACCGATGAAATTAAAATATATTTTTACAACTTTGTGCTCTGATGAGGACGAAATATTCCAGAACGAGGTGGTTTTTATGGATATTTTTTTACTGAGGTAATTTCGAATATATTTTGAATAATCTTAGTAAGTCTCACATAGATAGCGATTGTTTTTATATTTTTCTACAACCGATGAAATTAAAATAATTTTTTACAACTTTGTGCTATGATGATGGCGAATTATTCCAGAACGAGGTGGTTTTTTATGGGTATTTTTTTACTGAGGTAATCTTGAATATATTTTGAATAAACTTAGTGAGTTTCAAGTAGATGGCGATTGTTTTTATATTTTTTACAGCCGATGAAAGAGGTTCAAGATACGCAAATTACAGAGAAAATCAGTGAAGATAGAGAAACAAAGAGAAGAGAAAGTGCGAGAGAAATAGAAAGAGAATGAAGAGTAAGTAAAAGAAAGTAAGTTTAGAGGAAGAGTAATGAAGGTCTCTACTAAAGGTAGAGGAGGTGAAAGAGTACAAAATAGTAGAGAAATGATGAACAGTAGAGTATAATATTTCGTTTTTTGTGTGTGTTTGTGAGAGAGGGAGAAAGAGAATATAATAAATAGAGAACTTTAAGAAAAAAGATAGCGCAAAATGTCAAACTTAAATTAAAGAGAAAAACTTACAAAAAGGAAAAATTTAGAGATATGTTGTAATAAAAAGTCAAGTGCAGATTGACATAGAGACAGAAATGAGAAATGGTGCTAGAGAAAAATAAAGAGAGAGAGAGAGTATGAGAAACGGAAAAAGTAGGGAGAGTAAATAAGAAAAGCTTGGTAAAGAAGAATAGTGTTAATGGAAGGCGGTGTGCGAAAAAGAAAGTACGTATAGAAAATAGAGAAAAAGGAGAAAAGAGAAGAGGGAATTACATAAAAGTAGATAGATTGGTAGATAAATAGATAGATAGGTACGTGAGAATTTCAGAAAAATGTTAAATGAGTGAAAATAGAGAAATAAAGAGGACATGGAGTTTAAGAATCAAATATAATAAAAACATCTTTGAATTATTATATATTTATGGATAATTGGCATTAAAAAATTACTTCTAAGGAAGTACGATTACTTTAAAGGCTCGCCGATGAATATAAATCCCTGTATGGAAAGATCGGAGCAGGCGATGGCACAAAAATCAAAAAACCCACTTCTCCAATTTCACAACCAAGCCCGACGTTGTATAACCGCGCTGAATTTTACAAGGAACGCGCTCCTATCTGCTAAAAACCCCTTTGACCATTTCCAGTGGCACAAAATGATAATGATAATCCGAGAACGTCTTATATGTAGAACGCGGAGATGAAACCGAGCGAGCGCCAAAAATGGTGGCGAAACGGCTTTCCAGTTTCTGTGGCCTGCATTTTTTTTTTCATCGCCGCCGCTGCGAACGGGTTTCACTTCGGATGCATTCTCGATTGTTCACTTTTGGTCACGGCACGGCGGCTCGAAGAGTGATTTATTAAATGGTCGACGCGAAATGAAATGCGAGAGAACGTCGCCGGATAAATTGGTCCGAAAGTTCAATTAGAGGCCGAAACGAACAAAATAAGTAACTAAAGTAAATAAGGTATCCTAAAACAACTTGTATCTGTGGTTTTCAAAAATTTCAATTGAGTACCTCTGATTTTATAAAATCAGCATTTTGATTAACTATCTTCAATAAGAAAACAAATACTTAGTTGCAATTGTATGTAAAATCTGTGTTGAAGAATTATGTTTAGGAGTCACTAAGAAGATAACTTCTTTCAAGCTCTGGTCACCAATAATCTGGCATAAATTTTAACTCTAATGTTGATGTAGAGTTAAAATTTATGTCAGATTATTTGTGACTAGAGAGAAGCTAAAAATTCTCATAAATATTCTTCTTTATAACAATTCTAACTTCTAAATTATAGTTTCCTTGTCAGCAACAGCCGCTAATCACTTTCGATCTGTTTTGAATCTAATCAGAGTAGCGCAGTTAAAGACAGAGAAAAGGAATTGCACTTCCTCCAATTTGATAAAAAATGAAGTTTTCAAGATTAATACAATATATGAAAAATTTGAAAACACCAACGATTTTGGTTAAGATCTCTCTGGATGATAAATGATTTTATATCTAAATCATTTTGTAAACAATATTTCTTGAGTAACTTTTTGGGCATTGCTTGATACCTATCAAAAGCATCCAACTTCTTTACAATTTTTTGGAACATCAACTCTACAATTCTAAACAATATTTCTTGAGTAACTTTTTGGACATTGCTTTATACCTATCAAAAGCATCCAACATCTCTACTATTTTTTAGAACATCAACTCTACAATTCTAATACGCACTTTTTCAATTCCATTGATAACAAATTTTATGACGATAAGAAACCGTCACGTTCCGTAATAATCAATCAGACACGCGTTAGATAATTCCGTTGATGATTACGATTGTATTACTTGACATGCACCACGTATATATATAAATATCTAACATTCCCAGAAATACTAATTCTGATATTAAACGGAATATTATTTCGAGCATCCTTGTAACACATTTACGTAACCGGAGTAGAACGGTCGATAAGAGAGATATACTAATATTCCAGTTCATAAATTTGTGCCGGCATATAAAGGAGCGGACTGAATATGTCAGCCGCAGGTTTATTATTTCCCGCGCCGGCGATGATAACAGTTTTTGACGTTTTTTTTGTCTGTGTGTGTGTTTGTATGTGGAGATCCTCTAAATAGAATTACTCTAATTGCATCCGGAATACTTGATAATGGCTTTTATATTACGTTCATGTGACAGCTGCAGAAGAGTACGTGTCATAATTGGAAGTGGAATGTTTCAGGCAGAAGTTATTGTTGGATTTTGATGAGTTAGGTCATTGCAGAGATAGGTTCACTTGTTGCACATCGATAAAATTAGTTGTTATCATAGGTACAAGCATTTTTTATTATAACATCTACAAAATCATATTTTACGTACAAGCATTTTTAATTATAATAACTACAAATTCATGTTTTATCATTACTTTCCTGGTACTTAATTTGCTATTATTAAACACCATTTTTAAACAGTTCAAAATTGCCTTCAATAAAAATACTGTTATGTATTACATAAGCTAATAATCATCATGATCATTAATTAGGGCCAAATTTATCTATTAATTTCACATCTTCAGAAAATTGTTGCTCAGGCAAATGTTCCAAAGCTTAGGTCACTACAATCAATGTTGTTCTCTTTTTGAATAACAACGGCTTTATTGTTGTAGATTCACTTCAATCACGTTCATGTAATAATAATATGCTTTTTATTAACAGCAATTCCATTAATACAATAATATGGCATTGCCTCCTACGTCTTGAATTTTGGCAATCATCATTGGTGTGGAGATCTAATATTGAATGTATTCAATAATTTGCAGTTACTATCTACAAGTATTCAAATTGGATGATATAAGCTTTGAAATCAATGGCGAGGAAATTTGATATCATTGGCTTCTTTCATTATTGTTCAAAACGAGACATAGACGATTTGAGGTAAACTGGCTATCAAATTTTCTGCAAAACTCTTCCTTAGATATAGTCAAATGTGCGTGCTAACTTTTTTCCCACGCCAACCTTGAAATGTGAAAGTGATAACTGTAGCAAAGGTGTATTCTAAACATTTAAAGCAAATTACACTTTATTGATAAATAAATCTGCAAAGGAGTCCAGATGCAATGAAAATCTGATATCATTGGCAATTGGCGAGGTCCTCTTCAAAAATCGTCTACAACAAGGTTCAGTTGCAAAGAAAACTGTTATCATTGGCGGCGAGAGAGAATAACATCTTTATTCGAACACTTAATATATATACAATTTGGTAAAACATATACAAATGGTTAACAATAATGATTAGTTTGTCCATCGGTCTTTCTGCCCCATTATTAGCGATTTTCATTATTTGACGTTATAGTGATCAAGAGCTCCAAATTTATCGGATATTTATTGACTACAATGCCATTAATACAATCACATTGTGTTTTCTTCTAAGAGTTTTATAAATCTTGAACATTAACATTGGTTTGGAGATCTTAACCTCAAAGTATCCATCCATTCGATCTAGCCTACTTCTTAATGATGATTTAATATAGAAAACTGTTCATTTTTTCACATTCCAGCTACCAGGTTTATTTTTCGTCCGATACATAAGAATTTTCAAGTGGAAGCAATTACAAGGTCATCCTAAAAAGCCATCTGTCACGATATCAAATTGCAAACAAATCTGATTATTGTCAGTAATAGTGTTCAGAGTTTGAAAAATTTTTTTGGAAGCTATTACAACAACTTAACTACTGAGCTTAACATTTTTTTTTATTTTGTCTATTTTTCAAGTTTAAAATTTGATTCTATAATACAGGGAAATATATAATTGTATATAACAACTGGTACAAAAATATTTTAGCGAACGTTCGAGATTAGAATAGAAACTTAAATTTTTCCTAATCACTCTAGAATATGCGACGAATTATGAATAGAAATGCCTCAATAGTAAAGGACAGTTATTTACTGTAAATGTAATTAGTAATGACCATTCAAGAAGTTTAAAATTGTCCAACAACTGTTCAAAATTATTTAAAGTCATCCTACGATCTTTTAAAGTTTTTCAATAACCATTAATGGTTCTTCAAGATCCCTTTAGGTCATCAAAAGAGCTTAAAAACATTAGAAATCATCAGATGATCCTTGAAGGCATTTCAGCAGTTATTAAAGGCAATTTAACATTATCCAAAAAGATTTCAGACGATACAACAACAATTCTAACAAATACAACGACCAGTTGAACTCATCTGCGTTAATTTATATTTGTTCCAATCGTAACACTGCTGCCATTCCTTCATAATATCAGTAAACATAAGCCACTCACACACTCATTGAAGATCATTTAAGACCATTCAATGACGGATTCAAGATTATCAATGCAGTTTAAAGGCATTCGAAGATCATTCAAGGTCACCAAATCGTCATGATTATTATTGACCATCAACAGTAATTCAAGAGCCCATAACTGAGGTCATTTAGGGTAATTCAATACAGCTCAAAATACTATTTCATTACATTCAAAATTAATTATTGAAGATCTTTCAAGTTCACCCAGCTGCCATTTAAGGTTAATCTAATGATACTTATGATCAAAAGATCCTTCAATCTGCCATGGAGATGAGGTTGCTTATTATTTGTGATCATTAACAGTCATTCAAGAGCCCTTGAAGTGATTCAAAACTGAGGTCATTTAGGGTAATGAAAAAAGATTTTAGATAATCATAATGTCATTTAAATTAATAATTAATTCACAATTATTTCCTAATACGGGTAAAATTACTTACATTCATAATTATTCATTTGAAGGTCATGTGACGATCTATCAAGGACATCCAGTTGCCATTTAAGGTCATCTAATAATTATTGATCAAAAGTTATTCAAGATCCCTTAACATGACATGGGGATGAGGTCATTCAGGGTACTTCAATAAGATTTTTAATAAGCGATTATTCAAGATTATTTGAGGTCCCCCGGTGATCATTCAAGGTCACCAAACTGTCATTTAAGGTTATTCAATAATTATTATTGATCATTAACACTCATTTAATGTCCTCTAAGATGACCCAGGGATGAAGTCATTTAGGATAATACAAGAAAATTATCCAACAGTGAATCTGGGTAATACAATAATCAATAGAAGTAATTTAAATTAATTCTAGGTTATACAACGATCAATCGAAGTAATTGAAATGAATTAATCTTTCTTCGGCAATAATTCCATGTCTTTCAATATTATTATTTAGGATAATTCAAGAATATTTTAAAACGGCTAAAGTTAGTTTTTAATTATCCAAAAGTCGTTTTCAAAATGATTCAAGATTATCTAACGATGATTTATAATTATTCAAGGCCATTTAAGGTCTTCTGACGACTATTCAAGTTAAATTAGTTCATATATCTAACGGGCGTTTTCAAAATTATTCACGATTATTTAAGATCACCTAACCTAATTCAAGGTCATTTGAGATCATCCGGTGGTCGTTTAAGTTGCTCCAATCATTATTAGTGATCGTCAACAGACATAAAAAATCCTTTAATGTGACCTGGAGATGAGGTCAAAATCCGTGATCGTCAATACATGATCCTTTAATGTGACCCGGAGATAAGGTCATTTAATTCAAGAAAATTTTAGAATATCCAACAGTCATTCTAGATAATACAACGGTTTATCGAAGTAATTACTGAAATTAATTTTTAATTATCCAATGGTTGTTTTCAAAATTTTTCAAGATCACCCAAGGTTATTTGAAGTTAACCTATGTTCATACAAGGTCACTATCATTCAATGATTATTAGTGATCGTGAACAGACATAAAATAATCTATAATGTGACCCAGAGGTGAGGTCACTCACTCACTTATGCAACGGTTGTTTTCAAAATTATTCAAGATCACCCAACGATGATCTATGATCATCTAACAATTATTTAAGGTCATTTGAGGTTATTCGATGATCATTCAAGGTTGCCAAACTGTCATTCAAGGTTATTCAATAATGATTATTGTTCATCAACAGTCATTCAGACTTTAGTGTGACCTAGATACGAGGTCATTTATGGTGATTCTTTCAAGAAGATTTTAAATGATCCAACAGTATTTCTAAGCAATAAAACGGCCAATTGAACTAGTTTCAATTAATTAATCTTTCTCTTCTAATACAGCTGAAAATGCCTTTTAAATATGCAACGGCCGTTTATGATAATCCAACAATTATTTCAAGGTCATTTGAGGTCATCCGACTATTTCAGGACACCCAACGTCATTCAAGGTTATCCAATGATTACTATTGTTCATCAACAGTCATTCAAGGTATTTGAATGTGACAGAGTGATGAAATCATTTAAGGTTATTCAAAAAGTTTTTAGATTATTCAACGGTCATTCTAGGTAATACAACGGCCAATTGAAGTATTCAAGGTCATTTAAGGTCATCAGATGATAATTCAAGGGCATCCATCTGTCCTTCAAGGTCATCTAATGATTATTAATGATGATCAACAGTCATTCAAGATCCAAGTGTAATAGAATATTTTAGATTATTGAACAGTCATTCTAGGTAATACAATGAACAATCTAAGAATTTTAAATAATTCATATTTCTTTTGTAGTACAGTTGAAACGATTATTCAAAATCATCTAAGCATTATTCAAGGGCATCTGACTATCATTTAAGGTCACCTAACTGTTATTCAAGGTTATCAATGATTATTATTGATCATCAACAGACATTTAAGGTCATTTAATGTGACCCAAAGGTGAGGTCATTTAGGCCTAGAGAAGTAATTTAAATGAATTCATATTTCTTTCCTTATACAGCTGAAATTACTTTTTGATTATTAAATGGTGAAAATTATTCAAGATTATCTAGCGTTGATTTGTAATTATCTAACGATAATTTAAGGTCATTTGAAGTGAACCTGCGAATATTCAAGGTCATCCAACTATCCTTCTAGGTTATCGAATGATTATTGATGATTATCAAAGGTCATTTAAGGTCCGTTAATGTGACCTAGAAGGTCATTTAGGACAATTCAAAATTATAGATGGTCTAACGGCCATTAAAAGTCAAATGCAACAGTGAATAAAAATCATTCATATTTCTTTCCTAATACATCTGATATTAGTTCTAAATTATTATATTATTTAAATCATTTAATGATCATTTAACGTTTAATAAAGATCACTAGTGGTCGTTCAAAGTCACCCAACTTTTATTCAAGGTCACCCAATGACTAATCAGGAGACAATCAAGGTCCCTGAATGTAACCCAGGGATGAGGTCATTTAGGGTAATTCAAGAAGATTTTAGATCTAACAATAATTCAAGAAAATACAACTGCCAACGAACTGATTTAAATTAATTAACATTTCTCTTCTAATAGATCTGAAATTACTTTTTACTTATTAAATTGTTGATTCAAAAATTAATTAAAATCATTAAACCATCATTTAAGATCATATAACGATTAATCAAGGTGATTTGAGGTCATCCAGAAATCGTTCAAGGTCGCCCAGCTGTCATTTAATTTACTTTTTAATTATCTAACGGTCGTTTTCAAAATCATTTAAAATTATAAAACGATTATTAAAGTTAATTTGAAGTCATCTGATGATTATTCAAGTTCATCAAACTGTTATTCAATCAATAATCATTCGAATGATTGTTATTGTTCGTCAAAAGCGATTCAAGGTCGTTTGATGTGACCTAAAGATGAGGCCATTGTGTTTGTAATTCAAGAAGGTTTTAGATGATGTAACAGTAATTCTAGGTAATAAAACTGGCAATTAAAAATAGTTTAAATTAATCCGCCTTTCTTTCCGTAAACAGCAGAAATTAACTTTACTTTTTATTATCGTTTTCAAAATTATTCACGATATTTGAGATTATCTAGCGATTATTCAAGGTCATTTGAGATCATTCGGAGATCGTTCAAGGTCACACAGCTGTAATTAAATTTGTTTTTAATTATACAACCATCGTTTTTAAAATTATTAAAAATTTTAAAACGATCCTTTAAGATAATCTAACAGTTATTCAAGTTCATTTGAGGTAAATCATCTGACGATCATTCAAGGTCATCGAACTGTTATTCAAGGTTATCCAATGATTATTATTTATCATCAATAGTCATTCAAGGTTCTTTAATATGACCTAGTGATGAGGTCATTTAGGGTAAATCAAGAAGATTTTTGATGATCCAACAGTAATTTTAGGTAATAAAACGGTCGATTGAAATAGTTTAATTGAATTAATCTTTAATTTATAAAATAGCTGTAATTAATTTTACTTTGTATTATCGTTTTCAAAATTATTCAACATCACCCAAAAATAATTTAAGATCATCTAGCGATTATTCAAGGTCATTTGAGATCATCCGGAAATCGTTTAAGGTTACACAGCTAGAATTAAATTTACTTTTAATTTAATTATTTAAAGTTTCAAGAAGAATTTTGATGATCCAATAGTAATTTTAAATTATTCAAGATCATCTAGCGATTATTCAGTCATTTGAAATCATCCAAGAGATCGTTCAAGGTCACACACTTGTCTTTTGCTTTACCTTTTAATTTTCTAAATTAATTTTAATTTAAAATTTCAAGAAGAATTTTGATGATCCAACAGTAATTCTAAATTATTTAAGATCATCTAGCGATTATTCAAGGTCACTTGAGATCATCTAGGAGATCATTCAAGGTCACACAGCGGTCATTTGATTTACCTTTTAATTTTACAACCGTCGTTTTCAAAATTATTTAAAATTTTAAAACGATCATTTAAGATCAACTAACGATTACTCAAGTTCATTTGAGGACAGTCATCTGAACTGTCAAGGTCATCGAACTGGTATTCAAGGTTATCCAATGATTATTATTGATAATTCGAGGTCCTTTGGGATGACCTAGAGATAAGGTCATTTAGATTAACTCAACAAGATTTGAGGTTTTCAAAATTATTCAAAATCATTCAAAGATAATTTAAGATCATCTAGCGATTTCTCAATGTCATTTGACGTTTGAGATCATCCGGAGATCGTTCTAGGTCACATAGCTTCCATTTGATTTACTTTTTAATTGTCTAACGGTCGTTTCCAAAATTATTTGAAAGTTTAAAACGATTATTCAAGTTCATTTGAGGAGAGTCATCTGACGATTATTGAAGGTTATCCGATGATTACTATTGATCATCAACAGTCATTCAAGGTCATTTAATGTGACCTAAAGTCATCTCGGGGTAATTCAAGAAGATTTTAGATGATCCAACAGTAATTATAGATAATGAAAAGGGCAATTTAAGAAGTTTAAATGAATTTAAGATCGTCTAGCAATTATTCAAGGCCATTTGAGATCATCCGGAGATCGTTTAAGGTCACACAGCTGTCATTTAATTTACTTCTTAATTGTCCAATCGTCGCCTTCAAAATCATTTAAACTTATTAAAAGATCAGTTAAGATCATCTAACGATTATTCAAGTTCATTCGAGGTCAGTCATCTGACAATCATTCAAGGTCATCGAGCTATTATTCAAGGTTATCCATTGCTTATTATTGATTATCAACAGCCATTCAAGGTCCTTTAATGTGACCTAGAAATGAGGTCATTTAGGATAATTCAAGAATATTTTAGATGACTTAACAGTTATTCTAGGTAATAAAACGGTCAATAACAGTAGTTTAAATGAAAACAGCTTAAATTATTTTTTGCTTTTTATTATCATTTTCAAATTTATTCAAGATCATCCAAACATAATTTAGGATCATCTAGCGATTACGCAAGGTCATTTGATATTTGAGATCACCCGGAGATCATTCAAGGTCGCACAGCTTTCGTTTGGTTTACTTTTTAATTGTTCAACTGTCTTTTTCAAAATATGAAAGTTTAAAAAGGTTCCACTAACGATTATTCCAGTTTATTTGAGGCCAATCATCTGACGATCATTCAAGGTCATCGAACTGTTATTCAAGGTTATCCAATGATTATTATTTATCGTCAGCAGTCATTCAAGGTCCTTTAAAATGACCTAGAGATGAGGTCATTTAGGATAATTCAAGAAGAATTTAGATGATCCGACAGTAATTCTAGCTAATAAAAAAACGGACAATTGAAATTGTTTAAATGAATGAACCTTTCTTTCCGTAAACAGCTGAAATTAATTTTACTTTTTAATATCGTTTTCAAAATTATTCAAAATCATCCGAAAATAATTTAAGATCGTCTAGCGATAATTATTTGAGGTCATCCGAAAATCGTTAAAGGACACACAGCTGTCATTTGATTTACTTTTTATTTGTCCAACGGTCGTTTTCAAAATGATTGACGATCATTTAAGATCATGTAACAACTATTTAAGTTCATTTGAGGTCAGTCATCTGACGATCAATTAAGGCTATCGAACTGTTATTCAAGGTTATTTAACCATTATTATTGGCCATCAACAGTCATTCAAGGTCTTTTAATGTGACCTAGAAATGAGGTCATTTAGGGCAAATTAAGAAGATTTTGGATGATCCAACAGTAATTCTAGATAATAAAAATAATAATTGAAGAAGTTTAAATGAATTAATCTTTCTTTCCTAAAACAGCTGAATTTAATTTTACTTTTTATTATCGTTTTCAAAATTATTTCAGATCATCCAAAGATCATTTGAGATCATCTAGCGATTTCTCAAGGTCATTTGATATTTAAGATCATCCGAAGATCGTTCTGGGTCATTTGATTTACTTTTTAATTGTCTAACGGTCGTCTTCAAAATTATTTGAAAGTTTAAAACGATTCATTTAACGATTTTTCAAGTTTATTTGAGGTCAGTCATCTGACGGTCATTCAAGATGACCTAGAGATGAGGTCATTTAGGATAATTCAAAAAATTTTTAGATAATCCAACAGTAATTATAGGTTATATAATGATCAAATGTTTAAATTATTTAAAATTTTTTTATGTAAATAGCTGCAATTAATTTTACTTTATATTATTGTTTTCAAAATTATTCAAGATCATCCAGAGATCAATTGAGATCATCTAGTGATTATTCCAGGTCATTTGAGATCATCCGGTAATCGACCATTAATTAAGGTCATTTGAAGTAACCCGACGAATATTTAAGGTCATCCAATTGTGATTCAAGGTTATTTGAAGTCATCCGACCATAATTCAAGGTTACCCTATCCTTCTAGGTTACACAATGATTATTAATAATTATCAATGGACATTCTAGATCCGTTAATGTGACCTTGAAGTGAGGTCATTTAGGGTAATTGAAGAATATTTTAAATAGCCATTGAAGGTAATACAACTTTTAAACGAACTAATCATATTTCATAATACATCTGAAATTATTTTTAGTTTATTATATGGTTGTTACAAAATTTATTTAAAATCATTAAACGATCGTTTAATAAAGATCATTTGAGGTCATCTCGCGATCGCTCAAGGTTACCCAATAATTATTAAGGATAATCAGGTGCCATTAAAGGTTCTTTATTTAAGGTCATTTGAGATCATCCGAAGATAGTTTAAGGTCACACAGCTATCACTTGATTTAATTTTTAATTGTCAACGGTCTTTTTTTAAATTATTTAAAATTTTAAAACGATCATCTAACGATTATTTAAGTCAGTCATCTGAGGATCATTCAAGGTCATCGAAATGTTATTCGAGGTTATCCAATGATTATCATTGATCATCAACAATCAGTCAAGGTCCTTTAATGTGACCTAGAGATTAGGTCACTTAGAGTAAACCAAGAAGATTTTAGATGATCAAATAGCAATTTCAGATAATAAAACTGTCAATTGAAGTAGTTTAAATGAATTAATCTTTCTTTACGTAAAAAGCTAAAATTAATATTACCAATCCCGCTGTTTATGCACAAACCACTATTATAAGGTCATTTGAGGTAATCCGACTATTACTCATCAATCATTCATTAGGATCATTTAAGGTCATATAGCGATTGATAAGGTCATTTGAGGACATCCGACTATTACTCAACAATCATTCATAAAGATCATTAAAGATTATCTAAAACTAGAAGATATACGTTTACTCAAGGTCACGTAGTGGATTCAAAGCTCTTAAGGATTACTTAAAGATTCTTAATTTATTTTTTATTTCTAAGTAATACAGCAATTAATTGAAGTATTTTGAGTTGATTCAAATTTAGAGAATATCATAAGAACTATATATTATTCATTATAAGCTTGAAAGAAATATTTCCTTAAATGAAACTTCTTTAAATTTGATTTGAGCGAATTCGATCATTACAGTATATTTTCTTCATTTTATCATGTTTTTCCTCTGCAATAATGCAGATTATTTAGACTTTTTACAAATAAGATTTACAATATTTTCCAAACAATTTAGAATAGATGGAAAGACAAAATTAAATTATATAGTGAGAGATGGAAATTATTCATATCGACTGTTTTTGCACTGGACCTTTTGATTTTTTATTAATTCCTGAATCAAAGTACTCAGTGGTACTAAGCAGATTTTAAACTAGTGTTGTAGCTTAAAATTTACGTGTATATGTAGGGTGAGTGGGTGGCTACAATTCCATCATCTAATTATCAAAATATACACAGAGATTTCCAAGTATGAAAGTACTATTAAGTAAACGTCGCCGATATTCTAAACCAAATTTGGTTGTACTTATTTATTTCACTTATCATTATTTCTCCTGATACAAGTATAGCTTTTTCGGGTACTAAGTATTTAAAGCTTATATAAAAATACTTATAATTTTAACGTAAGAAATTGAAGAATACATGGTGAAAACCGTTCGTAAATCCTGTGACCTAAATTTTTGTAATTATTAATGCATATATTAATTTTTTTATATATCAAATATTAACAGGATATTGTAAAGTAAAGAATAAATAAATGAATATATTTTTTCAACCTAGCCTTATGCTTATTTCCAAATCATCTAATGACCTCACCCACACAGATTTTTGCTATGTTAGTACTTCTACTTACCCTGTATTGTAATCGTAGGTTTTTGCTTAATATAAATTTGGTTGATGATATTTACAACTTTAATATACAAATAATATAAATTTAAAAATCACTTTTACTTTTGATATTTCAGTTGATTGTGCAATGTCAAGTATTTGATTGACTTTTTATAAAAATTAAATGCACTTCATTTTAAAATGTAATTAATGAGCATTCCATAATGAATAGTGAAAGTGTCGTTTACGCGCATACTATAAATAAATTTTAGGACCTTAATTACGCTTTCAAGTAAGGCAATTATCGCTGAGGCTTTTAATGACAGGTTTAGAAAGCCATACATAATCGACGATATTAATGAAAAGCACGTTATCACCTACAGGTAATGTTTCTGTGATTTGAGTTAAATAAAAAAGCAGTACTTCGGATGATTCCAATCAGAATTTACACATTTACTCTCTTTACATGTGTACTGATTCCATGGTACTAGGTACTAGAAGATGTTCTACAACCTACATCATAATGTTTCTTCTCTGGTTTTTTTTTTTGAGTTAAGAAAAATCAACGTTGTAATGTAACCGCTTGGGATGTTTCCAGATAGAAATTACATTTTTTTTCTCTCCTTTTTCCCTTAACAATTTGATTCCCCGGCGTTAGAAGAATCAGTGTTTCCAGTCACATCTAGGCATCGGGTATTCATTTCGCATAGGCGACGTTTCGAATCTCGTCACGTTTCGCACGGTACGTGAAACCGGCAGAAGGATCGTCGAGGTTGCTCCCGGAATAAAAGACGGTTTCACACACGGCAAACTCGATTTGTCTTTGATTAAAAATGATTCCGAAGCGTCCGCCAAATTGGGATCGATCCTGTGTCCGGGGATTTAATTGACGCGATTGCAAATAAATGTTATATCGATATTATTTGAATGAAGATGTGGTAGTACCACGTGGCCATCCTCGTGAATTAGTACCTTTGCTGCATGATCGATATTATTTGAACGAAGATATAGTAGTACCACGTGGTCATCCTCATGAATTAGTACCTTTGCTGCATGATTGGTTGATTTCGTAAACTTAATTTTACAAAAATCCAAATTCCCGCTCGTTATCAAAACGAGAAAAATTTAAAAAAAAAACTGAAAAGGCGTATATTTGTAGTACACTCGATACCTTATCACTTTTGGATTTTATTAAAAAATTATCAACATTTGTTTAGCGCCGCGGATAAGATAAGCGCCCTTTTCGAGTGTGTTTAGCACCAATTCCATTCCAATCCATACCTATAGCTCTTCAACGATTCATTGTATGCAAAGATACCGCGGACGTTTACCCACCCATGACACGTTATCAGTTGCACGCGATAACGCAACGCGTATAATTCGATTACGTAATCCTGTCGTTACGGGCGGAAAGGGAATAACGTATTGTGGGATATGAAGGAAAAAAATCGCGTGCCGACGGGTGGTTAGCGTGGAGGTGGTAATTTATCGGTCGTGAAGACTGATATTTCAGGCGGGAGCCGATGAGAACGGCGCTTAAGTAAGGAGAATGTTGATGGTTCGCCTATGCACGCTGCATGTAATTCGCGCCGGTCATGGGGTTGCTGCTGCGGTGGTACCCCGTGCGTGACCATACCTCATGACCATATTTTGTCACGATCGCACTCGACGGTCACGCAGGTTCTCGTGATGGCACGCATTCCATCTGTCTGGACACACGAATTGACATGTTTATATTCCTTCCAACAAAGGCTTTGCTCGGACTTTCATGTTTCATAAATCCTCCGGAGCTTGTTTTGATGAATACCTTCATCAATCAAAAACAGCTTTAGCTCTAAAGTATCAAAAAAGATTTATTGGAAGTGAATTTAAATTTAATTCCTATTTAAAAGGCTTGCATCTGAACTCCCAAAAATTTTGAACACAGAAATACACTTCAAACCTGCACTGTCACAGTTACGTATCAAATTAAGTTAATAACATCTTTAAGTATTTTGAATCTTTACAATAATCTACATCATTTGATGGAAATAGTTTTACTAGCCAGCAAGAAAATTCAGGAGGAAACAGAACCGTGCGAAGAAAGCCAAGGCCATAGCACCAAGGCCTGCTGAGGGCTTATGAGACCAGTTATCAGGTTCTTGACAGTCCATTACCACACAAAAGTTCGAGCTGGTCATGTTCCCAAAGAACAAGAAGAAATTTGGTGCTGGAGAAGCTGACGAAGTGAAGTGTAATTTAGCCACTCAACTAACAACCAAGGTTCTGCTCATACACCTGGCCGCCATTCGGACGAAGACCAGGGCGCCTAAAGAAAAACAAAAGAAATTCAGTCCATTCATAGCAATAAGAAAGGCCCGTGAAGATGCTTGTTTAATTGGAGTCCGCGCCAAGAGGGTTAATGATGTGGCAGAAATTCGCTCATCAGATCTTCAAACCCCTACCTGTTGACTCCCCAACAGCAGCTCTAAAATATGTTACATAGCAGAAGTAAGAAGGCAGCAGCTGACGAAACTAACGCTTGCTGGAAGGCAACCACGTACCCAGAAGTCTAGAAACATGTGTTTACTGTCAGTAGTGGGAAAAATGCTTGATAAGATCGTCGTAGAGAGGTTACAACCCCACCTGGAAACGAAGAAAAAGATGTCTTCTCGATAATTCGGGTTTCACATCGGAAGGACTGCAGATGCAGTTGAGGCGCTGATAATATTCATAAAAGAGGAACAGCAGCGAGAAAACACTTCTTGATGATCATAATGAACATATCGAATGCCTTCAATACGACCAGACAGGGAGAGATTGTTGATGACTTAAGGGAAGACATTAGATCTCTCACTATGAGAGAATTAAAAAAATACAAAACTTGTCATTTTATTATCTAATTGATACACTGGTAGAGCTACACTCTTGATGTAACGAGATATGTAAATTCAATGAGGTAAAACACTTGTTAAGTTCCATAATATTTTTATTTTCAGTTGCCTGACACTTGTTTCGATCATTCCTGATCATTTTCAAAGTACAAAACTAATTAATTAACTGAATTAGTTTTTGTACTTTGAAAATGACGTGTCAGGCAACTAAAAATAAAAATATTATGGAACTTAACAAGTGTTTTACCCCATTGAATTTACATTTTATTATCGTTTAGATTTTATCCATCTTATAGCCTGAGAGAAAAAATACAAAAAAGATAGTTACATTTTTCTGTTTACTTTAGATCTTGGTGACTATGTTTAATATCTTAGGCAATTCTTTGCATGAGAGAATGTTAAATGAAAGATTCTATTATGAAAAATAATCATTGCTTATTTTAATATCCTTTAGATCTAAAATTACTGCTTTTTTCTTGGTATAAAAGAAAGTTAAGAACAGGTAATAATATACCTCTTTGATCTTTTAAAATCTTTTAGAACGAGAGAAAGTTGAAAAATAAACAAAATTCGTCCTTGGGTCTTTTAAATATCTTTTAGATCTTGGTCATCTCATGCCATGAAAGAAAGTTGGAAAACATTTCTTGAGATTGTGGTCATCTTTTATAATAAGAGAAAGTTTAAAAACATTAATTTTGTTCTTTGGTTTTTATGATTTTTAAAAAATATGCTAAAATGAGGTTAACAAATTAAAGGAATATCTTGAATGGCTATAACGATTTTCTACAAAAACTAAGGAAAGTTTGTTTTCTCATTGCATTTAATTTTTATAAATTTAGAAAAACTGCTCTGCCATTGCAAAAATAAGTACTCCAAAGGTTCCAATATTATTACTTCTTGAGTCTTTGCCACTTTTTTATTAATTTAAAATAACTAGTAGTCCATTGTAACAATAACTATGGATTCCAAAGGTCCCAAAATTATTATTTCTTGAGTTTGACCCACTTTTTTATAAATTTAGAAAAACTTGTAGTCCATTGCAAAAATAATTAGGGACTCTGAAGTTTCCAAAATTGTTACCTCTTAAGTCTTTGACCACTTTTTTAAATGATAGAGTAGAGTTTGTCCTTTGGTGCCTTTTATAGCTTTCACTTATTCTTGACCTATTTTAATTATTATTTAGATAAGTAAGGATCTGTGGAATACTCTACAGTTGCAGTAACCTCAGATAATGTTTGAAGATGAAAAATAACTCAGAGCTTATCAAGTTTTTCCTTAGCCTCAGATGATTAAATTGATTAAAGGCGATTAAAGACCACACCTTTATTATTTAAAATCGTTTAGATACTCAGAATTACGTTTTATCATTAGTTAAACTTGCAACGTTAAAAAAGAAAATAATAACTTTCAATTAATTTTTGAATTTCTATGATTGGCTTTAGTAGCCTTAGATGGTTGAGGTCTAATCATAAAGCCATTATGACTCTTCGTGGCTTTAATATTTTTTAGGTACTCTTAGTAAGCTCTTATTACGTTTGAACTTTTTTAAAGTTCTATAAAAATAAATTTCAGTTACTCATAGTCACATCTTATCGTGATTTGAAGATATTGGGTTGTAGAAGAAAAGTTATATAAACAAAGTTAATACGTTTTGTCATTAGAGCATGAACTATTAGAAGGTCTAGATGATTAAGGTTTTCTTAGTCTCTTATATAAAGAGTTTAATTTAAGAAAGTCAGAATTTGTCATAAAGGTTTGTACATTAATAGCTACAAATAGAGAAGTTTGGAAACTGTTTTTATAACTCTTGTAATGATATAGTGATTGTAGTGTTCTAGAAAAATATTATTTTTAGTTACCTTGAAAATTGAAGCTTTAGAAAAAAAAAATCTTAATAAATACTTTCACACAACATTCAAACAACATTTATCATACATTCTTACATGTAGGTAGATACTTTGTTCACTGCACTCTTGATGGCACGAATTTAAAATTTTTATATAGTTCAACAACTGCTTATCGCCTTTTGATTTGAGGAAACATTCTAGATAGGAAGTCTGTAAAAAATCAGTTGGTCTTAGTCAACACAACCAATTAAAGCGGTTTTTTACTAAAAGAAAGTAACAAAATTTAATAATGTTGATCCTGAGTCTTCTAGAATCATTTAGATCATGGCCACTTCTTATCACAAGAGAAAGGAAAAAAGATATTAAAAATCTTTATTTTTCAGATCTCGGCCACCTCTTACCTCTCTTACAGTAAATTGAAAAAAAGATACTTAAAGTTAAAAAAGATACTTATTCAACACTTGATTTCATGATGTGAGGTTGTAGATATTTTAAGATTACTTGAATAAAATCTGTTTTGTTAACAAAATTATAGATTCTTTTTTGATTAAAACTCAAAAACATTTGGTTTGTTACACAATCTTTTTTATTTCTAAATAATTTTTTTTTGTAAACCAACCAAGTGTTTTTTTTTAAATCTAATCAAAATAGTTCAAAACTGTTTCACCATGGATTCAGTGAGCAATTATTTAAATATAATCTGAATTATTTATAATTGGTTCATCTTTTAAGAGTAATAAATGATTAATGACAGTCATGACAGGTTTTTTTCTTTTTTTTCCTTTTTGTTTCAGTTAATACTGGCCGCCATTTGTCTTGGTTTAAAAATGCAAGGTTCTAGAAAAATATCAATCTATAAAAATAACTTAAATTATCATTAGTTACCTCTTTTTACGATTTGAAGGAATAAGATTTTAGAGGAAAAAGGGCTATAAAAAATGGCTTTCAGCTACTCTTCGTCACCTCGTATCTTTTTAAACAATATTTTTAGTTACTTCACATCGTGATTTTTAAAGATAATATTCTAGATAACAACAAATCAACGACAGAGTAAGTCTTAGTCAACTTTTGACTTGTGGTGTGACGTTCTAATGATCTAATCATGACATGTTTATCATTTTTGCCTTTTAAATCTTCAATTACTATTAGTCATGATAGGAAAATCAAAAGTTCTAGATAAAATCTAAAAAAATCATCATCTTTTTTACTTTTCAACAATATTTATCAGAACATAACCAATTTCTTTAGTACATTTTAGATCCTGTTAGTTACTCCAAAGATAATATTCTAGATAAATAAATTTCAATAAGTTATAGTCAACTCTTGATATCAAGATGTGAAATCTAGAAAAATCTAGAAAAAGGAGGTCCTATTAAATAAGTTTAGGTTATCTTATAATCAATTGATTTTCTATTAGCTCTGGATGATTGAGGAATAATTATAACAGTTTTATCTTTTAGATGATTTATTTTCGATTGGTCAAATTTTGTCATTATTTGAAAATGTAGAGTCCTGGAGAAAAGAAAAAAAGTACTTTTCAGTTATTCATAAGTACCTCTAATCACATCTTCATAATTTGATGAAGGTTTTTGCAAACAAAACATTTGATATAAAAATAGCCTTCGATTAAATCTTGAAATATACTCTTAACTATGATTCAAAAATGTCAGATTCCATAAAAATATATTTAATATATTATTCAGAATTTGCCACGGTACGTTAGTATTTTATTGGCGTCTGATGATTAAAGATTTCTTCTTCGCAAGTTTATCCTTTCGTACCTTGTAAATATTACTATCACCTTTGATTGAATCATGTCATAATTTGTTGAAAAAATGTCACCTTCTGTCCTAATTGATGAAATTTACTTATTTCAGACAAGGTCTTTTAATATCCCTTAGATCCTAAGCATATTTTAGCAATAAAGACAATTAAGAAAAGATACCTAAATCATCTTTCGTTCTTTTTTTATATCATGGTCATTCTGTAGGTGCCTCTCCTAGCGGAGATTGGTGACTATTTCAGCACATGTTTTCCTACATCTTCAAAAAGTGGGGCTTTACCAAGTTTGGTCGAGGCCTTTGAAGACTTGAAGCCTCAAGGCCGTTTGGCTCCAGATGGTTGCAAGGTGCAGTTCAGGCATGCGCACGGGCCTCTTGCCGCTTGGAAGAAAGAAATTGAATAAATTTCTTATATAGACCACGTTTTATCTGTCGTTGCTCTCATCAACCCCATCTTGTCAACTTAATGTTCCGGAGTGTTTTTTTTTAATAACAGTTCTTTATTACTACATTCAATGCATATAAATAGTTATATAATAAATGATTTAATTTCTTCATTTTAACATTCTTTTCCTTCTAATGCTTTCTATCTTCCTCTGGATTATCATGGTCATGCATGAAAGAAAGTAAAAAAAATACTTCATCTTCTTCATCTCATCATGAGAGAAAGTTGAAAAAAGTAATAATGAAATTTGTTCTTGGGTCTTTTAATATTCTTTAGATTTTGTTTTTTTTACTAGGAAAAACATACAAAATATACCAAAATTTAACCTTAGTCTTCTAGAATCCTATAGATCCTAACACAAGAGAAAATATGCCAAAAGTTGACCTTGAGTCTTTTAGAGGGTTCTAAATTATCATAGTCATGCACGAAAAAAAGTAAAAAAAAAGATACTTAATAGTCTTTGTTTATCTTAACATCTCTTATGATTTCTTATCACGAGAGAAGGTTGAAAAAAGAAATGATAAAATTTGTTCTTGGGTCTTTAAATATTCTTTTGATTTTATTTTTTATTACTAGCAGAAAGTTACAAAAACACCAAAATTTAACCTTGAGTCCTCTAAAATCCTTTAGTTTATGGTCAGTTCCTACACACAAGAGAAAATACACCAAAATTTGACGTTGAGTCTTCTAGAATCTTTTAGATTTTGGTCATTTCCTACATACAAGAGAAAATATACTAAAATTTGACATTGAGTCTTCTAGAATCATTTAGGTAATGGTCATTACCTACACACAAAAGATACCACAATTTGACCTTGAGCATTCTAGAATCAATTAGATCATGGTCGCTTCTTACAAACAAGAGAAAGTATACCAAAATTTGATCTTGGGTCTTCTAGAAACCTTTCCTCTGGATTTTCATAGTCATGTATGAAAGAAAGTAAAAAAGGTACTTAATTGTCTTTGTGTCTCTTAAGAAATGATAAGGGATACATTTCTTATCATGAGAGAAAGTTGAAAAAAGAAATGATAAAATTTCTTTTTGGATCTTTTAATATTCTTTAGATTTTGTTTTTTTTTTGCTAGCAGAAAGTTACAAAATATACCAAGAATCATTTAGGTCTTGGTCACTTCCTACACACAAGAGAAAATATACTAAAATTTTATCTTGAGTCTTCTAGAATCCTTTAGATCATGGTCAATTCTTATACACAAGAAAACATACACCAAAATTTACCCTTGAATCTGCGAGAGTCCTCTAGATTATCGTCACTTTCTTCCACAAGAAAAAATACACCAAAATTTGACCTTGAATCTGCTAGAGTCCTTTTGGATTATGGTCACTTTCTCCCACAAGAGGAAATATACCAAAATTTGACCTTGAGTCTGCTAGAGTCATTTAGATTATGGTCACTTCCTACACATAAGAGAAAATATACTAAAATATCTCCTTCCAAGGTTTCAAATTTAATATTAAACGCAACGCATTTAAATAATTGTATGAATCTTATTTTATTTTAATTTCACTCATTAAATTTTGTACTTTTTCTTCATTATCTTTCGCCAAAATATGCATTATATTATATAAAAGGGGTTTCCCATATATAATAAATAAATAAATTTAAAAAAAATGACCTTGAGTCTTCTAGAATCCTTTAGGTCATGGTCACTTCCTAACACAAGAGAAAATATCGGTCTCGGGTCATTTAATATTCTTTAGATTTTGTTTTTTTTTTCACTGGCAGAAAGTTACAAAATATATCAAAAGTTGACCTTGAGTCTCGGGTCATTTAATATTCTTTAGATTTTGTTTTTTTCACTAGCAGAAAGTTACAAAATTTACCAAACTTTGACCTTGAGTCTTCTAGAATCTTTTAGTTTATGGTCACTTCCTACACATAAGAGAAAAGATACCAACAGTTGATCTTGAGTCTTCTAGAAACCTTTCCTCTGAATTATCATGGTCGTGCATAAAAGAAAGTTAAAACTTTACTTAATTGTCTTTGTATCTTAACATCCCTTATCATTTCTTATCATGAGGGAAGGTTGAAAAATAAATGATAAAAGTTACAAAATATACCAAAATTTAACTCTGAGTCTTCTAGAATTCTTTAGATCATGGTCACTTCCTACACATAAGAAAAATATGCCAAATTGGAACTTAAGTCTTTTAGAATCATTTAGGTCATGGTGACTTCCTACACACAAGAGAAAATATGCCAAAAGTTGACCTTGAGTTTTCTAAAATCCTTTACCTCATGGCCACTTCCTACACAGAAAAGAAAATATACCAAAATCTGACATTGAGTCTTCTAGAAGCATTTAGATCATGGTCACTTCTTACACACAGGAAAAAAATACACCAAAATTTGAAAAACTAGTTCCTGTGTTCCTATTTTTGGAGAATCTAAGATTTTTGTAAAGTCTTATTTGTAGTATCTGTAGATTTATCAGTTTAGACTCGTAAGTTGTCATTAACAAAAAGTAGAGATTATGTCGTGGCCATAAACTTAATTTGCTGTTGATTTGTTATTAAAAATCATTTAAAAAATGGTGATGTGGCCATCATAGTACTTTCCCTATATTTTTTTCCAAGACTATGAGGTTTGTCCAAAAAGGCTCAATTTTGTATTCTTTCCAATTACTTATTATATAAATTTCATTTAACTCCTATAGTTTATTAGCAATAACAAACAAAAATGACAAAATTATTGAGTAAAGAACTTTATTAAAAATATATTTTAATGTATGGTGGATGGGTAGCTTCTAACCCACCATTCAATCAGTAACACATAAGCGAGGGTTTAAATTAAAAGTGGTAAAACCTAAATAAATATAACATTATTACAAAATTTAATAGATTTATTCAAACAAATTTTTCAAATAATTTTTGATGATGTTTTACTGATTGAAGGGTAGAATAGAGGCCACCCGCCCACCCTACATATACATATTAACTTTAATTACTGAGGCGATTTGCAATAACTATTATTACAAATTTTGAAAAAAAGAAAATTGACAAAGTAAAATTTTTCAGCGAAAAATTTTGGAAAGTTTTAGGATTTATAAACATTCAATTAGAAAATCCTAGAACTTTTGAAAAAACTAATCATATTTTGAAACGGAAATTGGAGAGTGTAAAAAATTTACTGGAAAATTCGAGACATCTGAAATTGCAGAAAAAGTTTTCAACTTTTGACGAACATTTGGAAAATCTGAAAAATAATTCTTGAAAGTTTTTGAATTTTAAAAAGAAATTTTGGAACTTTCAAAAAAATCTAGAGATTCGGATATAATGATAAAAATTAATTAAGTTTATAAAGCAAATTCTGAAAGCGCAGAAGTAAAAAAAATTGGTAATTTCTAGGAATCTGATGAAAAATTGCTCGACAATCTGAAATACTTGAAGAAAATCCTAAGAAATTAGAAGACTTATTCCTAGATTTCTGACAAGTTTTTGGATCTGTAAAAGAAATTGTTAAAATAATTAACTCTTGATCAAATTTTGGATTTCTGGAAAAATGAAAATATTAGAAATCTTTATGAAATGATTCTAACAAGAAATTGCTGGAAAATTTAGGAATGATCGAAGAAATGCTTAAATTTGCAAGGAAATTCCTGAAGAATGGAATAAAAGTAGTTGTAAAATCCTGGAATTTTAGAAATTAATTACCGAAACAGTTTACTATGCTTATTTACAAATAAATATTTACACTCGTCATAACAAATATAGTTTTAAAGTATAACACACATCCTAGTAAGTATAACTTCAGAATTTCAATATGAGATGGACATTTGTTCTATAAGTCCAAAGTAAATTTGGGAATGATGAAACAAAATGAAAGGTTCTAAGAATCTAAAAAGATACTGCTATAAATTTTCTTTAAGAAATTCAGAAATGAGAGCTTTCTGAGACTGGAAGAAATGTCGCTGGAATATTATTAAAATCTGACAAATTTAGAAAGACGGAAATATTTTCAAATGAATATATAAATCTAAGTCTAAAAATAATCTTATATAGGTAATTATATATATAAAAATTTCGTAATTTCGGGAATGTATAAAAAAAAATTATTCCTGAAAATCTGAAAAACCTTCTTAAACAAATTTGGAAATTTGGTAGAAAAACTTTTGGTAATTCTAGTAATAAAATAAAATAAAATAAAAATATTTTGGCTCCTCGAAGAAAATTCTGGAAATTTGGAAGGGAAATTTCTGGAGTCATAAAAATCCATGAAAATATTTGAAATATGGAAAATGAATTGATGAAAAATTTATAATTACCTCGAAACAAATTCAAAAAATATTGGAAAGCACTTTTGAATTTAAAATAATTTAAAAAAAAATTTGGAACTCTTCAAAACAAAAATTTGTAACAGAAATTGGAGATTGTAAGAGAAATTACTGGACAATTTTAGACATCTGAAAAGTTTTCAACTTCTACCATAAATTCTGGATAACTGAAAAATAAAATCTTAAAAGTTTAGAATCTTAAAGGGAAAATTCTGCAATTTTCAAGAAAGCTTTACAGATTTGGATTTGGATTAAAATTAAATTATGAAAATCTAGAAGAAGAAAAATTGAAAATTTTTAGGAATCTGAAGAAAAATTGCTGGACAATTTGAAATACTTAAAGAACATTCTAAGAATTTGGAACCGATATTCCTAGATGTCTAGCAAGTCCAGAGAAGAAATTGTCAGAAAAGTCGAGAAGCAAATTTTAAAAAAATAATTTTTGCAAGGGAATTTGATAAAAACTTTTAAATATATTTTAGAAACTTCGGAAATAAATTCCTGAAGACTAGAATAAAAGAAGCTGTAAAATTCTATAAATGTGGAAAACTTTAAAAACCTGGAGAATAAATTACCAAAATAGTTTATAAGCCTAAAACAAAGTTTGGAAATCTGATTGAAACATTCTGCTGAAAATTTCTCTTCAAGAATTTCAGATAATTGTAAAGAAAGCTTATCAAGATACTTGATATTAATAGCGTTTTTCTGTTTTATCTCATACTAAGATAGTAAGTTGAAGCCATTTTTAATGGTTTAAGAAATTCAGCTTGAAACCAGGATACTCTCTTCTGTTCAGTAATCTTTTTGGAAGATTGGCACCAACGACATCTAAGATTCCTTTAAAATAAATTTAAGTAATAAAATAAATTCCTATTTGCCTTGACTTGTTTCAAAATTAAATACAAGAAATGGACATGTTAATAATAATTGATGTGTCGATGAACCATCACGAATAATTTCAATGTCGGTTTTATTAAGTGTGGGCGTTCATCAGATAATAATGCCGAGAAGTTTTGGCGAATTAACGAACCTAAAGAGTTTAATGAATATTTAACAGCAGAATCCAGGCTGGGGAGCAGCGGAGAGGCATTTAAAGGGAAAATCTTTAAGAGCATGTCCGCGCATGTTAACAGGTAGAGAGAGGAGCATAATGATTTCCAAGAAAGGCGAAATGTGGGCTCTCAGGCACAATCGCCAAATGAGTGGCGAAAGAATTCGCAGAATCCGAGCCGTGCCCGGAATACCGAATACAGGACACACAGGAACCTGTATTGATCCATCCGCTTCCTGTGAATGCATAAATAACTTTATAACGATTATACGATTATATATATATATATATATATATATATATATATATATATATATATATATACATATATATAACCTGATTAATTTCTTAATTCAGAGATTAGATGTTTAGAGACGAGGGTAAATTGGAAGATTAGAGTTTTAACCTTTTCGTCCGCGCCTCTACGATCGTGACTTAAGTCGCTGCACGATCCGGCAACGTCGCCCGACTTAAATAGTTGCGGATGCTGTGTGGATGCAATTGCATGTGTACAGGCCGTGTTTGTGTCCGTCTGTACGCCTATGTTGCGTTGTGTGTGTGTGTGTGTGTGTGCGGGTGAAAAGATAGAGAGAGGATGCACGTCATCAGGCCTTGAACTCTCTTCATGACTAACATGGAACGAAAAATAAATAGACACGATCGCCGCCGCTAATGCGGCGTTGCCGCTTCCTGCATGCGTCACGCTATTTATTTATCTGGGACCCGTCGACATTGTTATTATTAAAGCGGCGAGTGCGGTCGTTATTCCTTAATAACAAATTTACAACGACATCTATTTTTGCGTGAGCAATTGTTATTACTCAAATGCGCAGGAGTCCATTTTTTTATCGAAACGGGGTAATTGAAAACTCCAACATCTTTAAATTATGTAAAAAAAAAACACTTGCAAACTTAAATGATTAGTGAATCGTTTGAATCGAGATGTAAAAGTAAAATTATCTCGAGGGTAGAGATACAAACGATTCCTGATGGACCAATCTTTTAAGTTTGAAAACCTCTCTCAGGTAATAACACAATCGTTGCAGTTATGAACAAATTTAAGCAATTTAAGTACTATTAAGAAGATTAATAAAATATCCACACGCAATTTATCAGTGACCGATTTCAGCCTTTATAAACTACTAGTTTGTAAAGGTGACCTTCAAGCAAACAGCTAGGATGGATACCCAATGACCAAAGAATTATTGGACACTTTGGGCTGACCAAACAAAGGGCAGCAGGTGAATTCACAGGACCTGAACCCGCTTTCAGTATACCCCATGAAACTGGAAAGGAACTAATCCGACGCACAGAAAGATACGGCATAACTAAAACGGAATGAGTCATACGAGACTCTTCCTAGTTGGTGCGGTACCTGACAGCATGCTGAGCAGATTGAAACTAAGAAAAATCACAGACCTGAATAAGCACAAACATAGGATATAAATTAAGAAAAGCCCCTTATGCTGTGGGTGTTTGGAAGAAGAGGAAACTCCCCAACACCTACTGTGTACTTGCGAAGCATATAAACAAGAACGCACGGCGAAATAAAAAGCCTATGCTTCCTGTAGAACAGGTAAATAGCATCCCCTGACAAAAACCCCTGGACTTTATAGTAGACACACGAGGACACATGGAGTAAAACATCCACAGACCGCAGTGCAGGGTCGCGAAGCGACACCACCTCATGAGGAAAACAAAAAGTTGAAGATCACTAATAATAAAAATCGTTTGTGATAACAACAAATTATATTTTATTACTTTATCTGATTCAATAATCAGTTATATCACTGCAAAATCCTTAAGTCTTCCATTTATTCAACAATCTTCTCTTGTATGCTTTACTATAAGTATGTAGTCTCGAATAATATTAAGAAGTCATTGCAAAAGTATTAGTAAAGAAAAGTGAATTAAATCGAATGCCTTCTGAACACTTACTATGTTTTTCTCATTATTTGCATTATGAATTACTACGTAGTAACGGTCACAACCATCATTATGATCAAATGTCTTCTAGTGATCGTTGTTCATCAAGCATAATTGTATGATCATCTAAAATCTCTGTATATAACACTAAATACTCTTATGATAACTGTTTAGTAAACTTAAGAGACCCTTAATTATCTTTAACGATTATTAGGTAACCACGAATGACCATTGGATGACCTTGAACAATTGTTGGATGATCTTAAAAAATGTCAATTTTTAAAACTTTGAAAATGAATCTTGGATGAAGAATTGAAGATCATCTAACAGGCTTTCTAGGTTCCTTTAAATCATGTAGGATTATTTAAGATGACTTCAGACGATCTAGCATTCTTTATAGGTGAAACTTCCAAGACCATAGAATCATAATCCAAAAAAACATCTCAGGTCATTTGACGGTTCTTCAAGTTTATAAAATATTTACCGTTTTTAAGGTTCTTTAAATTCATCTAAAAATTTTGACATTTTTTACAATCATCCAACAATTAGAAGAATTCTAATGAAATAACTATTGGATGTTGGGTGACCTTGAAAAATCGTCGAATGATATTTAATAACCTTGAATATTCTTTATATGATCTTCAATAATTATTGGACAATCTTGAACTTAGATGCCTTTTGAATGACCTTGAATTATTCGATGATTTTAGATAATCTTTAACGAGTAAAACTTTCAAAATAAATTTTGGATAGTTGGATGTACTCAAATAATTTTTCAATTACCATTGGATGACCTTGGATGACCGTTGGGTGACCTTGAATAGTCGTCGAATGGTAAACTTAAATTTTCCTTAGATCATCTTCAATGAGTATTGGATAATCTTAAATACCTTGAAAATAAATCTTGGACTGTTGCATAAACTTAGACGACTTATGAATGATCTTGAATGACTAGTAGATAATCTTTAATGCTTAAAACTTTGAAAATGAGCCTTAAATGAGATCAAATAATTTTTAAATTACTATTGGATGGTCTTGAATGACCTTTAGGTGACCTTAAATAATCATCGAATGTTTGATGGTAGAGGCGTTTACTTCGTGGTACATCTTGAATGATCTGTATTCATATTCATATAAACTATAGTCACTGTAATTGTTTAAAATATAGTGGTAAAACAAAGTTATTGTGTCTCATTTACAAATTATCGAATGTATTCAAAAATAATCTTTAGATGATCTGCAATGATTATTGGATAATCTTGAAAACCTTGAAAATAAATCTTGGACAATTTCATGAACTTAGGCTACTTTTGAATGACCTTAAGTAACTATTGGTTGACTTTAGACGATCTTGAATGCTTAAACCTATAAAAATGAACCTTAGGTAGTTTGATGAGCTCAAAAAATCTTTGGATTACTATTGTATGGCCTTGAATGACTGTTAGGTGACCTTGAATAATCATCGAATGTTATTAAATAATCTTCAATAATTGTTAGATGATCTTCAATAATCATTGGATAATCTTAAAAATATTGGACAATTACATGAACTTAGACAACCCTTAAATGACTTTGAATGACTATTGGATGACTTTAGGTAATTTTAATGCTTAAAACTTGAAAGTGAATTTTAGATAGTTAGATGAACTCAAATAATCTTTGAATTACTATTAGGTGGCTTTGAATGACCGTTGGCTGACCTTGAATAATCGTCGAATGATATTAAATCATCTTGAAATTTCGTTAGATAATCTTTAATAATTATTAGATAATTAGAAAACTTTAAAAATAAATCTAGAACTGTTGCGTAAACTTAGACTACTTTTGAATGACATTGAGTGGCTATTGGATGGCTTTAGATGATCTTTAAAGCTTAAAACTTTGAAAATGAAAGATAGTTGGATGAATTTAAATAATCTTTGAAATACTATCAAATGGCCTTTAGTTAGCTTGAATAATCGACAAATTATATTTAATAATCTTTATTAATCTTTATATCAACTTCAATGATCATTGACCAATCTTAAAAACCTCGAAAATAGCTCTTGGACAATTGCATAAACTTATAAGATCTTCTAAGGATCTTGAATGACCTTGTATGACCGTTGGAAGACAAAAAATCATTAGATGGTCCTTAATAACCATAAATATCATTAGATGGTTATGTATGTTAAAACGCCAGTTAGATAAACTTTAATGACCTTAAATGATTTTTGGAATATCATTGGATAGCCTTGAGGTGGTTGTTAAATGACGAATTATAAATTTATGATATTCACTGATATTAAAAACAATTTCAACAGTATTAAGAAGGAAATACAGATTATCTAAAAATACTTCGATTAACTGTTGTTTTATAGACTTATTACTAGATCGTCTATTTTTTTTTTAGAAAACCCTAAATGACTTTAAAGAATCTTTAATGCTTATTATTATATAACCTCGAATGGCGGTTGGATGACCTTGAATAATCTTCAGGTTACTTCAAATGATTTTGAATAATAGTTAGATATATTGAATAATCTTAAAAAAAAACAATGGAAATGAATCTTGGATAGTTAGATAAACTAGAATGACTTTTGATTGACATTGAATGACCGTCAGATGACCTTAAATAATGGTCTTAAAAAATTAATCTTGAATGGTCGATCGATAATTTTGAAAAATTTGAAAATTAATCTTGGATAGTTGGATAAACTTGAATACCCTTTGAATAACCTCGAACGGCTATTGAATATCTTTGAATGACCGTTAGATGATCGTTAAATGATATTAAATATTTTTGAATAAAGTGTTGAAGGTATCGATTTGCAGTCATTTATCTAAAGCGTTCCTTATAAAACTTTTATTTCGAAGCAGATCGATGAATAAAGCCATGCTGATTATTTAAGAAGAATAAAGAAAACCATCCTAGTTGTTTGACTCATATAGACTTGTTTCGCTATCTTTCTGTACTTGTAAATTCAATCTTTGTTTTTGCAATTTCCACTTGTAAAACTTTTTCTCTAAGACCTTATAATAATAAATCTTTGCAAAACGTGACCAATATGAATTTTAGCATCTTTTTTTGTAACTCTCTCTAATTGTAAAACGTGACCAAGGCTGGATACTAAAAACCGCAATGACGAATTTTAGTACCTTTTTTCAACCGATCTTTCATATCCTTAGGGATATTCAACTTTCTTTCATACTAAGAGGTGGCCAAAGTCAATAGAACGCCAAACGATCCAAGGATGAATTTTAGTAATTTTTAACTTTCCCTCATTGTAAAGGGTTACCAAGATCTAAGGAATAGAAATACAAGTATCCTATTTCGTATTTTCTCTCATTCTCAGGTATCAGTTTTAAATTTTTTAATGCCTAAGATCTAAAACATATTAAAGACACAAGAAGAGGTATAGTAAAAGACCCAAGGACGCATTTTAGTACCTTTTTTTAACCTTTTTCTATGCTAACTAAGAAGTGATCAAGGTCTGAAAGATAATAAAAGTTTTAAAATCTAAGTTTAAAATCTAAAGTGTACTAAAAAAAAACTATCTTTTTTATGTTTTCTCTATAAGGTGGCCAAAATCTTAACGATAATAACAGAACACACTTTAGTATTTTTTAAATTGATCTTATGTTGAAACACGACCAAGATCTAAATGTCTTCCCTTGAAGGCATTCGATTTGTTAATTGTGATCATCAAGAAGAGTTTTATGCGTTTTTTTAGCGCGTCAACTGCATCTGTAGTCCTTTCGATGCAAAACCCGAATTATGGAGGGGACATCTTTTTCTTCGTTTTCAGGTGGTATTCTAAACTGTCTAAGACGATCTTATCAAGCACTTTTCCCACTACTGGCAGTAAGCAGATCGGCCTCACATGTTTTCAGACTTCTGGGAATGTGCCTGTCTTCCAGCAAGCGTTTGTTAGTTTCGTCAGCTGCTGCATTCCTACCTCTGCTTCGTAATACATTTTAGCGCTGCTGTCGGGATTCCGTCTCTGTCCGATGCCTTCCTTGGGTTGAAGGCTTTCTGCATCCACCTGCTCTTTCTGTCCCGAGCAAGAGTTACCCCCTTGTGCTAAGGATAATTACCCTCAATGATCGTAAGTGAGAAGGGAAACGAAGAGTGACCCAAACCCCAAGCTAAGGTGAAAGGCAAAGTGCTGAGAGCAGAATGGTCGCAGGGGTATGTACGGTCTCGGACTTTCCCAGGGGGGCACCGGACAAAACCCCCCTGTATCTAGCCTTACCTGGAAAACACGGAAAAATAAAATCAAAAATCACAGAGTAGGAGACTCTCAAGACTACTGAGGCCAGCGAAGAGGCCACCCAAGCCAAAGAGCAAGGTATCTCTACACAAGAACCTTCTCAAGGTCAAGGGGCCGGAAAGGCACTACGAATAAGTGGCCTAGAGGATGTACACGAAGAAATTCGAAAGGCAGTGGTATCAGGCGTCACTAAAGGGGCGAAACTGGTGAAGGAAGGCCAAAATTACATCGATGCCAAAGGGGCGTAATCAAGGGAAATTTTACCGCCAGTCAATGAATGAGCAGAAAAAAACCCCAAGGATAAGCAAGGCCCGGAGCACAAATGAAAAAGGCACCCCAAGGGCAATCAAATTCCGGGGGTACTCAAAAACCCAAAAGTGGACCCGTAAAGAGGATCAGATCAGACATCAACACGCCCAGGGAGACCAAAAAAAAACAGACGGGCCAACCTTCACGGAGGTCCTAACATCGGTCAAGGTCGTCATTGCGTACCAGGGGTTCCCAGAAACTCAGCTCGACTAGGACAAGCTGAAGGCAGTCCAAGAAGCAATCATGACGGTATATAAGCACATACCAGAGCAAAATCCACAAGTCCGCTTCGCAAAGTGGACCTGGATATTTAATGATAACCTGCGCCGAAGAAGCAAGCGCATAATGGCTAATGGGAGACAGTCTCGACCTTGACACCGTGAGATGGAGCATCTCTCAGGGTGTTGAAGAGGGACGAGATTCCCAAGCATAGACTGGAGGTAGACAGGATCCTGAAACAATTGAAAATCGGAAACCGAGGCCTAAAGACACACCTGTGAACAGCATGGGAGGAAAAACACAGAGGCCATAGGTGTGATATATACATTCTCTATAGATAAAGAGTCCAAAGAGAAGCTAGCCAAATTGGACCAATATCCATTCTTCGGGTACAGGAGGCATCGGCTGCGTATCAAGGAGAATAACAAGGCAACGGAGAAGAGTAAACCAATACAGAATCCAGAGCCCATATGTTACGGCATTTAGAAAGTGAGGGCATATCAAAAAAGTTCCGTAGGTCTTGATAGCTAATATATATACATACATACTCTTAAAATACAAAAACCGAATGAATCTTTTTTGAACCCTTTCGAAAGAATTAAAATGATTTGTGTATGCCGGAGACCAAATCACAGCTGTATTCTAACGGGTGTCCAACAATTATTGCAGTCCCGGGTGGCGTTGGAATAAAAAACGTAGGTCGATTCTTACATGTTGCAAATAAATGAACTGACATTTTTAATGCACATTTAGGTTATGTTTGACAATTAACATGTCAGTTCATTTATTTGGCACATGAAAGATTTGACCTACGTTTTTGATTCCAACGCCACCCGGGACTGCAATAATTGTTGGACACCCGTTAGTTTAGAGCGAACATAAGCATAAATGCTATTGAAGCTGTGACTTTTAAGGCTAGAATTACATATATAATTAATATGAGGAACAAATGTAAGCCGAGTATCAAATATAATTCCGAAGTGTTTAATAGTTTCACAGCGTGTCAATGATGTTCCATCGATATTATAAGAATATAGATCCGGTTTGCATTTTCTATGCATTTCTTTATATTAAGAGAAAGATTATTGGTCTAGCACCATTCTTTTATGTGTTTAACATCCTGCTGGAAAATACGGCAATCATCCTCAGAATTAATTAATGAATAGGACGAATAAGAGTGGTCCTAGATTAGACCCCTGTGGTACCCCACTAGAGGGAAGTATTGTATGGGATACGTGGCCTTTATGTTCGACATATTGAGAACTTCTTGTAAGATAAGATTGAATTAATTGCACTATCTGAGGTCCTATTCCAAAGCTGCCCAACATTTACACTAACAGGTGTTGATCTATGGTATCAAATTCTTTCTGGAAATAGGCATATACAAGAAATTGATAAATTAGAAATATGCAATAGCGGTGACATATGCAGTCAGATACTAAGAATGCCGTGATATTATCAGCGCCTGAACAATTAAAAGCTTCTATCCTCTATCTCACCCTCTAATCAGTAAAATATCATCAAAAATTGTTTGTATGAATACATCAATTGAAAAAAATACAATTATTTTGTGTTTGTTGACATTTTACAACTTCTAACTAAAACCCTCGATTATGTTTTACTAATTGGAGGGTGGGATAGAGGCCACCCACCCACCCTACATATACATGTCTACTTTAATTGCTAATCGTTGATAATTTTGCTGCTAAAAACAATAAAACCCTTTATCGTAATAAAAAATAAAACAAAATCAAAATTTAAGTTTAAATATAAATGACTTTATATAGCTAATCTTATCTAATTTAGATTTAAAGTCTGCCCACCCATCGTGCATCAAATTTTTACTAATTTACTCACTCAAAAGTTCTACCTTTTTAATTTCATTTTTATTCAAAAAGTTTTGTTATTAATTTTATTGTAAACCGCGAGAGGATAGGGAATTAGAGTTAATAAATATATATAGGGTGGGTGGGTGACCTCTATCCCACCCTCTGGCCAGTAAAACATCATCAAAAACTATTTGAAATATTTGTATGAATACATCAATTGAAATAAAAAAATATTTTGTGTTTGTTTACATTTTACAATTTTTAACTAAAACCCTCGCTTATGTTTTACTGATTGTAGGGTGGGATAGAATCCACCCACACACCCTGCATGTAACATGATTACTATTGACGTTCAAAAATGATTAGAATATGAAAACCATAATTAATCAAAATTGTTTGTAATTCAAGTTTTTAATAGTATTTAAAACATTAAATCATTTTTAATTTAATTTAACGTTTTAGACAATAGCTTTCAGATCTATCATTTAACATTCTTTTGTGTAAAAAAGTATTATTTATAATTAAAAAAATTGTTTCAAATTTTAGGGCTAAAATTAATTAATAATATAATTAATTTTGCTTAATTTCGCATTCGTTTCTTGTAATAAGTCAGTGCCACAAGTGTCCAACCTTGAACCGTTGTTATTTTAATACCCGTGAACTCGTTCAATTGTATTTTTTTTAATATATACGCATATTTAATTGTTAAAACACTAAATGCAATAAGGCATTGTATTATATAATGTAAATAATTCATATATTTATGGCGTTTCGGCCATGGTCTAAATATTGCTTTTTTTAAGAACAATCGTTTTATTTAAACCAAATCCCGACACAAAAAGCATGATTTTTATGGAAATGCATAAGCAATAAATGTATGCTAAAAAACAATAACCAAAACTCAGGTTCTTGAAAATATTATCAACCAAATATTTTTTCACGGAGATTAATATAAACTCTTTTTGTTGTTAACAAAGTAATGGCCTTGAGCATCAATCACATTTTTATTTGAGCGATAAATTTATTGAGATAAGCCAATTTGTCGCTACTACTAGTGTAATCATTTTAAAACTACGAACTTTTTTAAATACTTAATTGTAGAGGCTTTTACTTCGTGATATATTATTTAATAACAGTAATGAAATAGTAACTTACAAAGTTACTTTATTTACTTACTTTTACTTACATTGCAATCACGAATGTTTTTGCTCATCACTTGGTCAAACATAACTTAATGATGATGTTCTAACAACGGTTTAAGGAATACTTAATAAATTTCTTTCATTGGCAGTGGAGAAGAAAGCAGACATATACAACGGGGTTTTGCTTTTGCCAATTTTATGATTAAGTGTACTTTACAGACGATTTCTTGTGGTATTTTAATTTTTTCTGAGCTCACTTTAAAATCCTTAAGATTTACTTCTATACTTTTTGCTCTGTTCCTCAGTATAAACCTCATCCACTAATTACTTCCCCATTTTTATTAATCCCTACGTCAAATAAAAACAACTGTTGTAGAAATGAGAACCTCTTAAAATTTCTTATAAGTTTGTACAACGCGTTCATTTTATTACGGGGTTATCTTTCTCTTCTATTTTCATTCCTGTTTATATTTGGTTTAATTTCTATTTCCGTTATATTTTTTCTTTCTCCTTACCACTAAGGTAACCACATGGTTTGGTGCTTGTGTCCAAGAATTAGGAGCGAAAGATATCTATACAAAAAAGAAGATAAAATCGCCTTACGGATACGGATACAGAGTATGCAGGCCCCTAGTTGGGCCCCATATACACTTCCAGTGATGGGAGAACTAGCTCTGAAACCACCGTATCCCTTTGATAAAGTTGAGGTTTTGCTGGTAAATAGGTTTCCAGATCGGCTGGTTTTGACCATGATGTTCCCAGCAGCATCTTCTTTAATGTTGCCAGAGCGGGATAGTAGCACAGGATATGTTCCGAAGATTCCGCTTCCTCGTTGCACCATCTCCAGTTAGGATCTTCAGCCACTCTTAATACCTAGAGGTATTTTTTTTTTAAACTGAGTATCTAATTAGGACACCGGTGATTTTAGATTTGATCTGAATAGACTACAACAATATTGGGCAACATTATCGTTGGGTGTTCATATTGTGTTTCTAGAATGAATTGCTTTGTGTTCTGCTAAAGTCATGTCTTGCAGTATGTTTGAGAGATTGCTTTGGGATAGAGGCACAGGCCTCTTGTTGGTTTTCAAAGATGCTTCCTCTTTTTCTAGAGCTCTCGTGTTTGAGTATTCTTGACCCAGAATAAGGCAATTCTGTTATCTACAGATGTTGTTTCGAGTGTCATAACACATTCATTTGCCAGTCTTGATGAGAAATTGAGTTAACACATCCCAAGTTCTTATCAAATGGCAAATGAATTAATTAATAAAGCACTAAAAACCTTTCTTTACAAATTTTATTTAAAGAAGAAAGGTTATTAGTGCTTTATTAATTAAGTTTATCTTCACGTAACTCATTACAATCAAACTGGTAAATAAATAGCAAAATTGGTTTTTCTGCCTGTGTGGATGTTTTCTCTTTTCAGAATGGCCTTAAATTGCCCTCTAAAATTCGCGTCATCTTAGGAAGTAATTTAAGACCATTTTACCTTATATAATTGAGAATAAATTAATTAAGTGTATAGATAATAAATTATCTCCCACTGATTAGAATACCTTTACGATCTGAATTTTTTTATTTTATAAACTTTCTTGATCTCCTGTTGAATCTTCAGCCCTTTAATTTTTCACTTTTATTCGCTACAATTTCTTATTTATCTTTATCACCCCTATTTGGTCTTCAAGATTTTTGGTTCAATTTATATTGTTGTCTCCATTTGTTAATTTTCTTGACCTCATCTCTTCTTTCTTCTGCTCTTTAATTATTCATGACGATTAAAGAGGCCTTCAGGGATGACTGAATTTCAAGGTCACAGTCCGGAAGATGGCACAAGGCGTCCAGTTAAGGCTGGCAGGAAATCGAAAGTTAAACATTTAAAAATTTTCTTACAAAAATTCCCAACGAGAAATTCAGAAAGTTTTACGATAAAATAATCCAAGAATTCTTCGATGGAAGATTTCTTACAGGAAATCCTATATAAAAATCTTAAGAATTTTTGACACAATTATTGACACAGGAACGGAATGCAAAATTCTTTGACTAGGAAGAAAAACTTAAGATTTCTTTAATTAAATTAAATTCTCACGATGAAGCGAAATATTCCAGATGCTTCAAGAGGCCTTCAAGGATTACTCCACTTCAAGGTCACAGTCCGGGGAATGGCACAAGACGTCCAATAAGGGGCGGGAGGAAATCGCCGACAAACACCGTTCTGGATTTCAAGAAACGGCTTGACAAAATAAATTACAGACAAAAAATTAAAGAATACTTTGATTTGACGACTTCTTTCAAGAAATATCTACGTATAAAAAAATTCGTTTGCCAAAAAAGTTTGCTATACAAAGAATAACATAAAAAAAAATTGTTTGCCTAAAAACTTTCTTAAAGAAGGAACAAGAATTCTTTGATTTAAAAACTTCTTGCAGAAGTCCCAATGTAAGAACTCAAGAAATCTTTGGCCAGTACATTTTTAAAAAGTTTCTAGGTTCTTGGATCTTAACGGCGTCCACTTCGTGGTATAATCTTTGGGCAGTACATTTTTAAAAAGTTTCTAAGTAAAAAATTCTCATTTAAATTAAAAATTATCAAAAATTTCTTACATAGAAAACACAAAGTTTCTTTGATTAAATAGTTTTAAAGGAATAAAGAAAACCCAATTGTGACTATAAAAATTCTTATAAGTTTTTATGTGAGAAACGACAAAAAGTTTTTACAAGAAAATCACAAGAATAATTTGTTTAATCTTTTAAAATAAATTCTGTAAGAAGGCTTTTTACATAAGAGCTTCCTTATGTAAAAAGCTTTCTTACAGAATTTATTTTTATTATAAAAAACTTTTTAGAAAAAAGCCTCTATGCAAAACCCAAAGAATTCCTGGCACAAAAAAATTCTTACATGAAGTCCCTGTGTGAAAACAATACAAAATTATTTCATTCAAAAACGTTTTAGAGTAAAACCCGAGACAAAAACTATTCGACTTAAAATTCTTACAATTAACGAAAGAAGTTCAAATTAAAAAATCACGTTATCGATTTTTAATATTAAACTTCTTTCAGAAAAATACAAGATTTCTTTTATTATCTGATTAAAAACTTCTTATAGGATTTTTTTCATTACGTAATAAAATCACGAAGTTCTTTGTCAAAAAAAATTCAAACAGAAAAACTGAAGAACTTTTTAATTGAAAAACTTGTTTATAAAATATCCTTATCTAAATGCCTAAAAAATTTTAAATCCGAAAATGTTTACACTGAATCCACAAATATTTATGACCAAAAAATTTTTTAGAAAAAAACCCAGGAATTCATTGTTTCGGAAACTTGCAGAAAAACCCTTTGTAAAAAATTTAAAAATATTCTTATAGAAATTCCCAATGAAGTTTTACGATAAAACAATTAATGCCAAAAAATGTTTTCTTACGAGAATTCTTTAATTAAAAAACTTCTTATCCCAATATAAAAAACTCAGGAATCTTTGGCCACATATTTTTAAAGTAAAAAATTTAATATGAAAAAATTGCTATACAAAAAGTACTAAATATTTTGTCTAAAAAATTTTTACAGAAGAAATAAGAATTCTTTGATTAAAAAAACTTCGTACAGACGTCCCTATCTAAAAATCCAAAAAAGTAGTTTCTAGGTAAAACAAATCTAACAAAATTAGATTTCTTTGATTGAAATTGTTTCTAATGGAAACTCTTATTTAAAAACCGAAGATTTTTTCCACCAAAACTTGTACAAGAAGTTTCTATGTTAAAAAAGAATTGACAAAAATATCTTACGAGAAACTCTAAGAATTATTCGATTAATCTCTTAAGGAAGTTCTTACGTAAAAAAGACATTCTCACAGAAATTATCTTTATTAAAAAAAACTTTTAAAAGTTTGTATAGCGGCAGGCAAATCCCAAAGAATTCTTGGGCCAAAAATTTTCCTACAGGAAGTCTCTATGTACAAAAAAAAGATTTGATTCTTAAAGGAAAAACTCAAGACATAGGCTTCCCGAAAGAAATTTAATTTAAAAAATCTTGTTATTGATTTTTAAAATTAAACTTCTTTCGGAAAAATACAAGATTTCTTTTATTATTTGATTAAAAATTTCTTACAGGTCGTGCTAACAATTTTAGTTTAAATAAAACACTTTTATTGTTGATAAGAAAGAAAGTGTTTAATTAAAATATTCAAGTTGTGAAAGCTTCAATTATTCCTCAATTTTTATCATTATTTAACTTTTTTTATCTAAAAAAAAAATCATACAAAAAACTGAAGAATTCTTTTTTTTGAAAAACTTGTTTATAAAACATCCTTATCTAAAAGACTGGAATTTATTAAATTCAAAAATGTTTACAGTAAATCTATAAATATTTTTGACTGAAAAATTTCTTAGAAAAAAAACCAAGGATTGATTGTTTCAGTAACTTACAGAAAATCTTTATTTAACTATGAAAAATTTTCTTAGAAAAAAAAACAAGAATTGATTGTTTCAGTAACTTACAGAAAGTCTTTATGGAAAGAACCTAACTATGAAAAAATTTCTTAGAAAAATTCCCAATGAGGAAAACCAGAAAGTTTTACGTTAAAATAATTCGTACAAGAAAAATTCTTCGATAAAAGATTTCTTGCAGGAGTACCTATACAAAAATCCTAAGAATTTTTTGACTCAAATATTCTCACAGGAAGTCCTTGACTAGAAAAGTTTGTTTAGAAGGAAAACATAAGAAATCTTTAATTAAAAACTTCTTACAGCAAAACCTTGCCACAATAAAGCGTTCAATAATGTTTTGTGTGCAGCTTGGAAAGAAACATTCCAGTTGCCTCAAGAGGTCTTCAAGACTGCATTTCAAGGTCACAGTCCGGAAGTAGGGCAGGAAGGAGATTGCCGATGAAATCCATTTTGGATTTCCAACAACGGCTCTTTTGACGTCCTAGGAATTGTCTATTTGTACCGGAGGGTAAAACTGTAAACTTAGCCTTTTACCTTTTTTTTTTCGCGCATGTAAGGGTAGACATCAAAGACATGCTCCATAATATTAATTCCCCCAGCTGTATGACTCCTCAAATCCCCTTATAGTCGTCATGGCTTGTCTCTGTGCTTTTAACGACTGAAAAGAGATCTAAAAGGAAAGCATTGGGAGTCCAAAAACATGCTACAAATTTTGAAGAATTTTAAGCATTTGTACCGATATGATCAATAAATATATTTTCCCAGACTTTCCCATTACTTTTATAATGGACCCTGTATTACAGGAAAATGCAAGAAATTTTTGAAGAACTGTACAAATAACTGCTTTCTGAGGTGAATTACCTTAAATATGGTAACATAGATTATTTCAACAATAACTACTTCAGCGATTAGGATCTTGTCGCAACTGAATATTTCGATTCAATCGATCCAGAGCGTTTCTTTGAACACTATCACCAACTTAAGAACCATGAACACAACATATGGTATGGTTTATACAAGACGTTATGATTATTCTTTATGAATTTTATAATGAAGATCAAAATTGATTCAAAAGATTTGCAAATCATATCTAGAAAATGCTATAAAGTGTATCCTTGAGTGTTTTATTTATATAAATGACAAACTAATACTAATTACAATACAATACAATACATTGCTTATTCAACACAAAATAAATTTTCCTAAATACAAGGTCACACTAATTACAAAAAAAATACTTTTATATTCTTGATCAAGTGTAAACTATGCTCACTGTTTTTATTTAAATTAAATTTTGCAAATAATGGATCAGTATTTCAATCACGTTCAACAAACAATCCGATGTTAACATTCACGTCATGCCCGCAGCATTCTAAATCCCATTTACCAGCTGACCTTATCCGAAACTCCGCGAGTGTAACGTCTTTCGCCGCTAGGTCACACCTTATCCCGCTCTGACAAAAAATCTTCCCGCTTGTGTGCGTCAAGAAACTGCTGGTAGGTCACGTTCACATTCAAGTCCGTGCGTGCCTCTTCTCTTCTTCCCTCAGTCAAAAAGCGAGTGCAAAAGGTGACACCGCCTCCCGCGGGCCGGCTCACCGTTACGACAGTTACAACGGTGCGTACCCGCTGGCTGGCTCCTCGGGTGACCCGGTGAACGGCTACCGGTAACCCAACATCCAGCAGAAGATATATACGCCATGTTAACAGTTCTGTGTTCTTGTATGTGTGTGTGTGTGCAATGGGTGCACGGTCTGTGAAACGCGAAACGCAAACCGGTACGCGGTACGCTGGTTAAGTTTTTTTTTGCTCTTCGTTTCGTTTCGTTTCGGTTTCGCCGTCTAGCTGGATTTTCTGCCTCCTTGGTTACTTTTGTTTTTTATTGGGCACTCGAGTACATCGACAGTTTTGTACTTTTTGCCGCTGTTGCGAAATCGTTACGAGCCCGCACGTAGGTCGCTGCTACAGGTGGTGTGACCAGGTAGCGGATGTCTTCTGAGATAGCGAAGTCGGGGCGTGGAATTTTTTTTTGAAAAGAGCATGTGGGTCTGCTTTTGAAAGTTGATCGTTTAGTTGATAACGTTTTCAATTAGAGAAGCTTTTAACGATTCGATGAAGCAATTGCTGTACATGAAGAGAATGACAGTTACTACGTGGTAATCCATGCTTACACTGAATTTTTCAATTCAGTCCAATTGTTGTACCTACATAAGTAGGTAAATTAGGTAAAACAAATACTATTCAAGGTACTCCTATCCACAATAGATCTGAAAAGATCGCGGTGGAACAGGCGCTGGTGCCACCCATATAACATCTAATCTAAGGTACTCCTCAATCCCACCAAATTGAGCGATGGATATTTGCTTTCCAAGTGGTTGCAGCTCGTTCATTGTGCTTGCACCATGATCGTTTTAGCAAGACGTTGTCGTAAACTATCCATTTCTCACCTCTAGTGACAACACGTTTGAGAAATTGATCATTTTCCTTGATAGTTTATACGCTTTGCTAAATTAATATCATTGAGTTCATGTGGAATCCAAATATTGAGTTTACTACCATATCCCAGCTTGTGCAAATATTGTTCCACTGTCGTTTAAGAAATGTTTAATATTTCTGCGACACCTCAAGTGGTATAACGGCGCTTTGCTTCGACTAATTCCTCTCTTTTATTGTCTTCGTCCTCAACTGTCCTTCCTAAACGTGGCCCATCTTTGATATTGAAATTATTGAAACGGAATTTGCCAAACCAATTGCAACCATTTCCAAGGTGGTCTCATTTATATCAAGATAGTTTAGAAGCATTAACCAAAATACATCTACTTCAAATTTTCATCGAATTTCTAAGCTTCGAAATATAAATATATTTAAGATATGCTTGACTATATTCAAAATATTTGACATTTTATTTCGAGACATTTTCTGCAAAACATTTGTTACAGTCTTCTCTTCTATATCCTATCTATTTATTAAAATGTTCGAGGAAATTAGTTCAAGATGTTTGGACACCAACATGAAGTGATTTTATTTTCATTTAATCAACAGGGCGAATACTTATTTAATTTAATTTAGTTTTTCTAATCTTCTTCGGAATTTCTGTTAATCTGATAATTCCAAATATTTTTAGTTTAGTTCTTAGTAATTTCTTTTCACCCTTCTAGAATTTTATAATATCTCTTGCCTCTCTTAATAAATAAAGATAAACGAGAAAACACAAGTTCCAGTAAATGGCTGTTTTATTTTTTATCAGTATTTTCCAACAATTTTTCTTCCAAACTACGAGAGTTTTTTATAGACCTAAATTTGCACACATTTCGAATTTTTCATCATTTTCAGAATTTTCTTTCCAGATTTCTAAGTTTATAAAATTCTGTATAAATTATTTTCAGGATTTTCCACTTGTTTCTCCTCCAATTTTTAAGTTTTTTAAAAACAATTTCTTTCTTAATTTTATTGTAATTCAACTTCTAGACTAGAAATTTAAACAATTACTCTTCTAAACCGCGAGAATTCTCTTTTAATATTCTAAATTTACCAGCATATTTTTTTTACAGATTTTTCTACTATTTCTAGTATTTTTCTTTTATAGAAGACTTTCTTAACGATTTTTCAAAAAATTTATACATTTCTTTCCTTTATTGTAAATTTCTTGTAATTAACTTTAGAGAATTCTGGAATTTTCCCAACAATTTCTCTTCCAAAATTGCTAGCCAAATGTGAAAAGTGTATTTGTTTTTGGCAATTTTTATCAATTTTTTTTTAGAATTTTTCACAATTATCTAATTTCGAGATTTATAAAATTCTCCAGAAATTTTACCTTAAGATTTATTACATTTTCTGTCAAATTATCTTTTATTTTTCAAGAATTTTTTACAATGTATTACAATTTTTTTAGAATTTTTCCAACAATTTCAAATATTTTCACAATTTCCAGTATTTTTTTTCCTGATTTAGAGATTTATCGGATTCATCAAGATTTTTTAAATATTCATGATATTTTCTTACACTTTTCAAGAATTTTCCACCATATCATGCTTTAATTGCAATTTTCTTAAAATTTATTTTTCAGACTTCTAAAATTTTCCCAAGAATTTCAGTTCCAAAATTATGATAATGTCTTGGAACATTCTAAAGTTGTCAGCGTAATATTTTTAATTTTTAGTTTTCACAATGTTTAGCATTTAGTTAAATTTTTGGAGAATTCTTCTTAGAATTTTCCAGCAATTTTTCGAGTATTTTTATATTTTTTGCTTTATTTTATTAGAATTATTTTGTAATTAACCTTGCAGACTTCTAGTATAGTCTAACCTTTTTTTTCAAAATATGAGAATTTTCTTTAAATGTTCTAAACTATTTATTTTTTCCCAACCATTTACGATTGGTAAACTTTTATAGGAACCTCACTTATTGGAGCTATTTCCAAAAAATTCTTAAGAGAAAACCAATCAATTCTTGCAAGGCAACCTAAAGAATTATAAACTTAAAAACATCTTACAGGATATTCGTAATAAATCCTTTTTCTTTCCAGATTGCTCTAGAAATTTTTTTCAAGATTTTTCACTTATTTCTCCTCGAATTTTGTAGTTTTTTTAATACAATTTATTGCTTTATTTGATTGTAATTAAGCTTCTAGACTATAATTTTGAAACAATTACTCTTCTAAACTGCGAGAATTTTCTTTTAACGTTCTAAATTTGCCAGCATATGTTTTTTCAGATTTTTTTACTATTTTTAGTATTTTTTTTTTCAAGATTTCGAAGTTTATAGAAAACTTTCTTAACGATTTTTAGAATTTCTCTTCCATTTCTCAAAAATTTTATACAATTCTTTCCTTTATTGTAATTTTCTTGTAATTAACTTTACAGAATTATAGAATTGCTCTTCGTACGGTCCCAATGTGCCAAGTGTATTTGTTTTCAGCAATTTTTTAGATTTTTTTACAATTTTCTTATTTCGAGATTTATAAACCTCTCCAGAAATTTTACCTTAAGATTTATTACATTTTACGTCAATTTATCTTTTATTTTTCGATAATTTGTTACAATTTATTGCAATTTTCTCTTTCAAACTGTTCCAAAGATTTCCACAATTTCCAGTAATTTTTTTCCTGATTTAGAGATTTATCGAATTCTTCAGAAATTGTACTTCTATTTTTTTTAATTTCATCATTTTCTGTTACACTTTTCGAGAATTTTCCATATCATTCGTTAATTGCAATTTTCTTAAACTATATTTTTCAGAGTTCTAGAATTTTCCCAAGAATTTCCAAAATTATGAGAATTTCTTGGAACGTTCTAAATTTGTGACCGTAATATTTTTCATTTTTATTTAAATTTTTACGTTATTTAGTATTTTTCGAGAATAGAATTCTCCAAAAATTCTTCTTACAATTTTCCAGCAATTTTTCGAGTGTTTTTTTATAGTTTTTTGTAATTAACCTTCTAGTATTGTCTAACATTTTTTTTTTCTAAATACGAGAATTTATTTTTCCCAACCCTAGAAGGTATTTACCATTGGTTCCATTTTATAAGAACCTCATTGACTGGAGCTATTTCCAAAACATTCATTCTTTCTTAAGAGAAAACCAATAAAGAAGACAACTCAAAGAATTATAAACTTAAAGACTTCTTAGAGGATATCCCTAATAAATTCTTAGAGTAAAACTACGTAAATGAAGTCCTTATGTGAGAAAATCCAAATCTTTATCAAAAAAAATCTAATTCTTCAATAATTTTCTCCCTTATCTGTTTCTGAAACATTATGAAAAAAAAAAGTAATTGGTATAGAATTGATAAACACTTGAAACAAAGTGTTTATCAATTCTAAATTTTTTATCTAAAAAAAATATTACAGTACAGTGTAAAAAAACACAAGAATTATTTGAGCTAAATTATCTGACAGAAAGTTGTTGTGTAAAAAAACCATAACATTCTTTGAATAAAATATTTCCCACAAAGTAAATCTAAGAATGATTTGATTCATAACTTTTAGAAAAACTCTATCTAAAAACTATAGAAAAAATTCTTTGGCTAAAAACTTTTTCTTCATTCTTCATAAAAATCTTTGACAAAATATTCTTACATGGAGAATTTCAAAAATTTATTGCATAAAAACTTTTTGCTGAAAACCAAGAATTGCTTAAATATAAGAAAAAAAACTTCTTAGAAGTAGTCTCTATGTAAAAACCCAATAAAAAACAACCAAATCAATCTTATAGGAAGTTCTTATGTGAAAAAAAAAAAATCCTCTGAATAAAAGTTTTTTTTTAAAGGTAAATCTAAAGATTCTTTGATTGATACATTTTGGACAAACTTTATCTAAAAACTACAAAAAGAATCTAAAAATTCAAAGATGTTTGACTAAAATATTCTTACATGAAGAATTCCAAGAATTTATTAAATAAGAACTTTTTGTTGAAAATCCTTAGGTGAAAAACTAAAAATTACCTAATTATAAGAAGAATGTACATAGGTAATCCCTATGTAAAACCCGAATAAAAACAACCAAAAAAATCTTATAGGAAGTTCTTATGTGAAAAAAAACAAACATAAAATCCTCTGAATACATTTGACAATTTTTGTGCTAATTCGTAATAAGGACATTAGTTAGAGGTTTAATTAAACACTTGGATTTGTAGTCGGAGAAATATAAAACTAGTGAAATAAAACCAAGTGTTTAATTAATTATAAGAAAAAAACCTCTTACAGATAATCCCTGTGTAAAAACCTGAAAAAAACTACCAAAACAAGCTTATAGGTATAGTTCTTATGTAAATAAACATAAAATTCTCTGACTAAAAGTGTTCTTATAAGGTAAATCTAAGAATTCTTTGATTAATAAATTTTGGACAAACTCTATCTAAAAACTACAAAAATAATCTAAAAATTCAAAGTTGTTTGATTAAAATATTCTTTCATTGAGACTTCCAAGAATTTATTGCATAAAAACTTTTTGCTGAAATTCCCTACGCAAAAAAACAAGAATTACTTTACTTAGTAAAGACCGGAAGAAAATAAAAACAATCAAAACAATTTTATAGTAAGTTCTTATGCGAGAGAAAAACGTAAAATCCTCTGAATAAAACTTTTCTTAAAAGGTAAATCTAAATCTAAAAACCCCCCAAAAAACCACAACCAAGACAATCTTAAAGGAAGTTCTTATGTGAAAGGGAAACATAAAATCCTCTGAAGTTTTCTTATAAGGTTAATCTAGGACGTCTTTGATTGATTAATAAATTTTGGACAAACTCTATCTAAAAACTACAAAAAAAAATCTAAAAATTCAGAGATGTTTGATTAAAATATTCTTACATGGAGAATTCCAAGAATTTATTGCATAAAAACTTTTTGCTGAAATTCCCTACGCAAAAAAACCAAGGATTACTTAGTTATAAGAAAAAAACTGCTTACAAGTAATCCTTATTTAAAAACCGGAAGAAAAAACAACAATCAAAACAATCTTATAGTAAGTTCTTATGTGAGAAAAAAACGTAAAATCCTCTGAATAAAACTTTTCTTATAAGGTAAATTTAAATCTAAAAACCCAAAAAAAAAACAACCAAGACAATCTTAAAGGAAGTTCTTCTGTGAAAAAGAAACATAAAATCCTCTGAAGTTTTCTTATAAGGTTAATCTAGGACGTCTTGCATTGATTAATAAATTTTGGACAAACTCTATCTAAAAACTACAAAAAAAATCTAAAAATTCAGAGATGTTTGATTAAAATATTCTTACATGGAGAATTCCAAGAATTTATAGCACAAATTTAGGTGAAAAACTAAGAATTACTTAATTATAAGATAAAACCTCTTACAAGTAATCCCTATGCAAAAACCAAAAAAAAAACAACCAAAACAATCTTATAGGAAGTTCTTATGTGAAAAAAAAAATAAAATCCTCTGAAGAAAAGTTTTCTTATAATATAGTTGATGCTTGAAGCCATTACTTTGTGATACATTTTGAAAATTAGGACGATAAATAAAATTCACTTTGTTGTTATCACACCGTGTGTGATTTATCGTCCTAATTTTCTTATAAGGTAAGCCTAAGAATTCTTTGATTGATTAATAAATTTTAAACAAACCCTATCTAAAAACTACAAAAAAAATCTAAATAATGTTTGATTAAAATATTCTTACATGGAGAATTTCAAGAATTTATTGCATAAGAACTTTTTCAAAAAAAAACATAAAATACATTGATTAAAGGTTTTCTTATAAGGTAAATCTAAAAATTCTTTGACTGAAATCTACTTTTAAAAAAAACTTATATAAAAATTTACAAAAGAAAAAATTTCCCACAAAAGTCCTAATGTAAAAACCTAAGAAAATCTTTGACTAACTAATTTCTTACAGAAAGTCTCTTTGTAAGGCAGGAACATCTATCTCGTTAAAATAAAACCATGCTTTTAACTCCAGTTTCATTCTTGCCATATAAAAATAAAAAAGTCCAAGATAATATTGTTCTCTAAAATGGATTGAAGATTACCAGAAGAGACCTGAAAAATGTGTCAGTAAAAGAAAATCTAGACTTCGAGAACATTTTGTCGGGTTTTAATATCCGAAGTTATTGACTTTTATTAACTTCCTCATAAAAAAAACTAATGTTTTTCTTTTAAACTATTTTAGTTTATTATCATGTTTGCAGATCTCCCACTTATATAGACAAATAAACAGTTAAAATATACAGACAAAAATAATAGTCTTCTTGCGCTACTAATATCCTTTGCTTTAACCTTTAAATACTAAAAGTCGTTATTACATTAAGATATTTTTCTGGATTGACATTTTTCCTTTAGCAGTTATCGTTTATTCGAGTATTTAAACCATAATTCTATATTAAAAATGTTTTTGCCTTCCCTATTATTTTTAAAATTATTACCTGTTTCAAGAAATACCAGGAGTAAAAAATGGCTAAAACACTAGTCTTGAACAGATTTTTGCCGATTCCTTATGAAATGATTACATGTTTCCTGCACTTTTTTATTCCATTTAAAATTGTTAATATTAAATGATTGAGATACCAAATCTATATAGTTTATAGTAGATTTTATTACTAAATAATTCATAATCTGAAATCTATAGATTATATCCGAAGCTACGTATCAAAACGTTGCTTATAAACAGGCAATGTTCATTAGGAAGATTATATTAGATTAAACGAGGTTGTTTGGGTGTAGACAGCCTTACAACACTGTGAACTAGTTAGATCTTTTGCCTACTATTCTTCTACTAGTATATTCCCAGGATTTTTTTTAATTAGATCAATTAACTTCCTAGGGTGCATTGCAATTTCTTCGGTTAGGGTTAGTTTGGTGTTAGTGTTCTACAAACACGCATAGGATGAGTTAGGCCGTCTCCTCTACTAATCCACGTAGTCTACACTGAAGATGGTAGGAAATTTCCTGACGCAAGAGCAAGAGCTCTTTAGCTCTGCTTGGCGAGAGGGCAATAAACATTTTGGATTGTCTTTGACCTGGTGTGTTTATCTAATGCCCTTTATTGCACTGATCTTGAACCACACCCTTCCAATGTGCTTTTAATAGCCCACATATAGGCTTTGGTCCAATCATGATGGTCGCAGCTCCTTTGATCGCAAATATATCGGCATGGTCTCTAGACAGGACTTTGTGGAGCCTGGCAGTTGGGGTTGTATCAGTAACTCCCTCACACCACGTTCGCCATATGTTTTCCTTTTTGATTTTCTCAACTCCTTATTATATAGTAAATTGTATTCTTCGCAAATTTGTTTTTATTAACTAAATGTACATTTCGAACACAAAGTGTGAAGAAAGTGCTAATATTTTGAATACAATTTACTGTAATAATAATCTTCACGTAACTTGAGAAATATATTCCGTATTATATTCCGACAGTGCCTGTTTACATCTTGGCTTGCATCTTGAGGCGACCTAAACCCTTGTTCCACCAGGGCACGTCTGAGCATTTCTGTTGCTGTTTCTAGCTGTTCTAGGAAGTTGAGGTAGAGATCGTCAGTTCTCATACTTAAGTACTTTCTGTGGTCTCCAAACTGTGTTTCTCAGATTTCTACACTCCATTGCGTCTTCGTTTGTGGCTTGTATGTCGAACTCAATCTGCTGATGGTCCGATAATATTCCAATTTTAAATTCTACTTGCTATGAAGGCATCAACTAGAGTAATGTCTAAAACTTTCTGCCTGATTGGATTCAAGTAGTTCCTTACCTCTATTATTGGTGTCCTTGCTGCCCCATACCATATTGTAAGCGTTGGCATCACAGCCCAAGGAGACGTTTATTGCCTCTACTGCACCACTTCAGGAGTCTACTTACCTCCTCTGGTGAGGTCATGACAACTTGCCTCGTGCGTTTCTTTGCGGGAACTTTTACTAAAGCTGCTGCTATGTGCCCTGTTGTGAAATTAATATATAATTAATGTCCTCCCTGAGCATTATAAGTGCGCTTGGAGTAACGCAGGCTGTTTTATACACAAGACTGCAATTGTCTTGTGGTCCCTTATTGATCGAAGATTTCTGCAGGAATCCTATTTCAAATTTGGATTTTTTGAATTTCCAATAAAGGGCTCTTGATGCCGCTTTAGAGTGATGGAGATTCAATTAAATACAGCGTATGCTGGCCATTAGTGTGGTTTCTACCCGACTGGCACAAGCCGCAAAACTTTGTGTTTAAGTGTTTAAGGTACACGAGTAGTTAGGGAAAGAAAAAGCTCCATTATAGCAGAGCCACGCATGCCATAATAAAGCTATTGTAACTGAGGAATCCACATAGATCAGACTATGTTTCGCCTTAGAAATATATCAGTTCGTATTAAGGTATTTGTTTGTTGTGGTTTCCTTTCCCCAAGATCCTCTAGACTTTTACCCGCGAAACATGACCACTGACAGCGACAAGTCCGGTACGTCAGGCTAGATGGTTATTGATCCCAAACAGATCTGGTAAATAAATCCGCAAAGAAGTCCAGATGCAATGAAAATCTGATATTATTGGCAATTGACGAGGTCGTCCTTAAAAATCATCTACAACAAGGTTCATATGCAAAGAAAACTCTTATCATTGGTGAGAAAGAATAACATCTTTATTCTAACACTTCTTAGTGATGATTTAATATAGAAAACTGTTCATATTTTTCACATTTCAGCTACCAGGTTTACAAGCAATTACAAGGTCATCCTAGAAAGCCATCTGTCACGATATCCAATTGAAAATAAATCTGATCATTGCAGTTTTCCTTATTTAATAGGTAATAGTGTTCATAGCATGAAACATTTTTTGGAAGCTATTATAAGAACTAGTTTAGTTAGTTTAACAATTTTTAATTTAATCTATTTTTCAATGAATTCAAAATTGGATTCTATAATACAGACAAATATATAATTGTATGTAACAACTTATACAAAAATATTTTAGCGAACGTTCGAGATTGGAATAGAAACTTAAATTTTTCCTAAACACTCTAGAATATGCGACGAATTATAAATAGAAATGCCTCAATAGTAAAGGACAGTTATTTACTGTAAATGTAATTGGCAATGATCATTCAAGAAGTTTAAAATTATCCAACAACTGTTCAAGATTATTTAAAGTCATCCTAAGATCTTTTAAAGTTTTTCAATAACCATTCAAGATCTCTTAGGGTCATAAAAGGATCTTAAAAAAATCATTAGAAATCATCAAATAATCCTTGAAGGCATTTAGGCAGTTATTAGAGGCAATTTAAAGTTATTCAAAGAAATTTCAGATGATGCAACAATAAATCTACGAAATTCAGCGGCCAATCTAAATTATCTGCGTTAATTTATATTTCTTCCAATCGTAACACTGCTGACATTCCTTCATAACATTAGTAAACATAAGCCACTCACGCACTCATTGAAAATCATTTAAGACCATTAGACGATTATCAATGCAGTTTAAGGTCATCCGAGGATCATTCAAGGTCACCAAATTGTCATGATTATTACTGATCATCAACAGTAATTCAAGAGCCCATAACTGAGGTCATTCAGGGTAATTCAATACAGCTCAAAATACTATTTCATTACGTTCAAAATTAATTTTTGAAGATCATCCGACGATCATCAAGGTAACCCACCTGCCATATGGAATTTCACCATGTATCAGCCTCGTCAATTCAAGATCTGGTATTATTAGCCCTAGTGCAAGTCCTAGGCTACGATACTACAGCCGGGTAAAAACAAGTTTGTGGTTCCTATCCCTCGAAACCCAATAGGCTCGGAGGCCAAATAAGGTTAAGTTAAGCCGAAGAGTTTATCCAAGGATGGAAGATCATAGACGGGGCCAATAGTGACTCTGTTGGATGAGATTGTAATAGGTCCAGAATCTCTTAGCAGTAGTCCATCTTCTCGTCTCAGGAATAAATTGGTTTAATCCCTATAGTGGTGGTAGGAGTCCTCACACCTAACAAGGTGCATTTCTTTGTAAGGATTTGAAATCTTAAGATTGTAGCCTAAGCTACGTACCTAAACATCTAGATGCGTCCTTTATAAACAGCCAATTTTTATTAGTTAAGAAAAAGATCATATCACAAAGTAAGTGCTAAACGAGATTATTAACAATGCTTATACTAGTGGTATTCAAATGAAAAGTTACGAAACCACACTGTGGGTATATTCAAAGTTTACATGTGTAAATAGTGTGTAGGAAAGATGTTTTATGTAATGAAGGATGATATGCCAATAAAGGTCTTTTTTTTTACTTAATTATTAAAAAAAAACTTCTTACAGGTAATCCCGAAAAAACAACCAAAACAATCTTATAGGAAATTCTAAGAATTTTTTGAATCAAATCTTTTAGAAAAATCCTATCTAAAAGGTTACAAAAGAAAAAAAATATCACAAAAATCCTAATGTATAAAGAAATATTTATTTTTACCAATTCAAGTAGTCTACAGTGAAGATGGTGCTTCGCTGTGCAATATCCTGCAAGGAGACCCGTGACCAATCTTATCTCGCTTTTAGTGAGACGCACAAGTTTTTTCGCTCTTCTTGGCGAGAGGTCAATAAACATTTTAGATTGCCTTTGACCTGGTAGGTTTTCCAGTGTCCCATATTGCACATTTTTGTACCACACCCTTCTTATGTACTTCTGATAGCCCATATGTAGGCTTTAGTCCAATGGTGGTAGTTGCAGCTCCTTCCCTGGCAAGTACATCGACATAGTCTTTGGGCCTGGCAGTTGGGGCTGTATCAGTAACTCCTCCCACAGAACGTTCTCCATGTTTTCCTTTTTAATTTTCTCAACGCATTATATTCCGACAGCGCCCGTCTACATCTTAGCTTGCATCTTGAGGCGACCTAAACTTTTGTTCCACCAGGGTACTTCTAAGCAGAGCCGCTGCTGTTTCTAGCTCTTTTGTCGTCTAGATGTTGAGGTAGATATTGTCGCTTCCTACACTGTCTACAGAGTCTCCAGTCTGTGTTTCTTGGATTTCTGCACTCAATCTGCTGATGGTCCGACAAAGAGGGTTCTTCCACAATATTCAAATTTTAAATTCTACTTGCTGTAAAGGCTAATAAAAAATCAGCTAATACTTCCTGCCTGATTGAATTCAATTAGTTCCTTACCTCTATTATTGGTGTAATTGCTGCCCTATACCATGTTGTGGGCGTTGGCATCACAGCCTCTTTTGCACCACTCCACAAGTGTACTTACCTCCTCTGGTGCTGGTTTGCTTTAATCTCCTGGAAAGTAGGAATCATATTTCAAATTTTGCTTTTTTGAATTTTCAATAAAGGGCTCTTGTTGCCGCTTTAGAGTGATGGAGTTTAAATTGAATACAGTGTATGCCCGCCAGAAGTGTGGTTTATACTCCACTGGCACCAGCCTCTAAACTTTGTGTTTTCGGGCTTGTTGTCTTTTGGGTTTCGCTTATATCCGTCCCCATCGATCTAATAGGGCATTTTGTGGCCCTTATTGTCGTTGATAACGCATATTTAAGTGTTTAAGGTTTTGACTCGTGTACGTCTCACAAATAGCTATAGGAAAACAGGCCCCACATGCCATAATAAGACTATTGTAACAGGGGAATCGGCATAGATCAGACTATGTTTTTCCTGAGCCATGTTTCAGTTCGGATTGAGGTATTTGTTTATTGTGGTTTCCTTTTCCATTGATCCGAGCAGTGATAACAAGATTCTCTAGACTTTTTACCCGCGAAACATGACCACTGATAGCGACAAGTCTGATACGTCAAGCCAGATGGTTATTAAACCCACCATTATTAGCCCTAGTGCAAGTCCTATAGCACGATACTAAAGCCGGGCAGATGTAGGTTTGTGACCCCCTATCCCTCAAAACCAAAAAAACAGACTCAGAGGCCGAAGAAGGAAGAGAGATCATAGACGGGGCCAATTGTGACTCTGTGTTGGAGGCGATTGTAGTAGGTTCAGAATATCTTAGCAGTAGTCCATCTTCTCGCCCTAGGAAGAAAGCCTAAATTGGTTTAAACCCTATAGTGGTTCATTGGTGGTAGGATACTGAGCCACCACACCAAGACAAGGTGCATTCCTTTGTAAGGAATAGAAACATAAAGATTGTAGCCTAAGCTACGTACCAAAACATCTAGATGCGTCCCTTTATTAGTTAAGAAAGGATCATATAACAATGTAAGTGCTATTTGATGTACGAACGTAAACGAGAATATTAACAATGCTTATACTAGTGATGTTCAAATAAAAAGGTACGAAACCACACAGTGGGTATAAATGAAGTCTTTATATAAAGGCCTAAACACAACGATTCCAATCATGAATAAAGCAAAGTATTTCATGTTTCTGTGGCTCTGACGAGACCTTTGCAGCGTCCTTGAGTTCGTCGTCCGAGTTTTTTTAGGGGACCAAACACATGGAAATCGCAGTGTGATCGAACTGTGTAGGCATTTGTTTACGGCAGGTTGCGTTTTCGGAAGATGTGTACGCAGTGGGTTCCGAAGCAACTCAAAGACCAGTAAAAGGAACTGCGTATAGGGCCCGAAGTTCAAAATCAGTTTCGATATCATGAAGACCTCTCTTTCTTGGAGCGGGTCGTCACAGGTTATGAGAGCTGGTGCCATCACTACAAGCCAGAAACAAATCGGGACAGCATGCATTGTTACCTCCCCCTAAAAAGTTCAAAGGCATGGTGTCAGCAAGAAGGTGTTTTGTTGTAATAAACACTTCATTCAAAAGAAAGTCATAAATTAAATACATAATATATATTTTCCAGGGTGTTAATACTAAGTCGTTATACCCGAAAATGACAGTTAGAACTCGTTAAAACAAACAACTTTTCTTAGTTCCAATTTGTGATTTGGTGCTCCGGTTCGTTTTGTTTTTCTAAAATCGCTATAAGTCCCTTATTTGAAGAAGAAATTCAAAGAGATAGTGAACAAGACGTGGAGGGGGGAGGTGAGTTTACCGGAGACGTGGAGGGTGGGGATGATGTGCTCGGTATATAAAGGAGGGGATGAGAAGGAGGTGAATAATTATAGGGGAGTGACGATAATGAGTATTGGGTACAAGATAGCGATGATGATTGTGAGAAATCGTATGGAGATGGAGGTGGAGGAGAAGGGGATAATACCAGAGACGCAGGGGGGGGGGGTTGAAGAGGGAGGGGGACAAGGGACCAAGTCTTTACCCTAGCAAGAATGGTAGAGAGAGTGATGGAAGAGAAAGGATGTATGTATGCGGTGTTCTTGGACTTGAAAGCGGCGTATGATTTGGTACCAAGGGTGAATTTGATAGAGTGTTTGAGGAGGAGAGGGGTGAGTGAGGGGATGGTTGAGTGGGTGAGGAGAGTGTACGAGGAGACATGGGTGGTGGCGAAAGTGGGGTCGGAGGTGTCGGAATGTGTCAGGACGTGGGAGGGATTGAGGCAGGGGTGCCCGCTGAGCCCATTGTTGTTCAATATATATATGATTGAGATGGAAGAGGTGATGAGGAAAGGGCAGGCGGGGGGAATAGTGATGGGTAAGAGTAAAGTATGGATGCTGGCGTATGCGGACGATATGGTGTTGATAGCGAAAGAGTATGAGGGAATGAGAGAGATGTTGAAAAGGGCAGAGAGGTTTATGGATAGGAGACGAATGAGTGTGAATGTGAAAAAAAACGAAATAGGTGAGGTTCAGGAATAAAGGGAGGGAGGGGAAGGTGAAAGAATTGGAATGGAAGAGGGGGATTATTGAGAGGGTGAAAAGTTTTAAGTATTTAGGGTTTTGGTTTAAAGGGACGGGAGGATATGAGGAGCAGGTGAGGTGGGTGCAGAGTAAGGCTTGGGGGATGGCATGGGGGAAGTGGGGGAAGTGGATGAGGAATAATGTGAGGGTGGCGTGTAAGATATGGGGTGCGTGTGTGAGATCGGTGCTGATGTATGGAGTGGAAGTATGGGGGACGAGAGGGTATGAATGTATAGAGAGGGAGCAGATGTGGTTCCTGAAGCGCATGTTGGGGGGTGGAAAGGTCCACGCCCAGTTACCTAGTGCTTCAGGAGACGAATAGAGAGAGGTTAGAGTGCGAGGCAATGGTGAGAGTGGTGAGGTATAAAAGGAGATTGTGGGAATTGGGGGAAAGATTGATGAAGGATATATGGTTGACAAGCGATGGTGGGGGTGAGGATAGATGGAGGGGTGAAAGGAGGAAAATGTATGAGAGGGTAGGTTTGTCAGAGGCGAAAGTAATGGAATGGCTAGGGAACGGGGTGAAGGTGGATGAGTGGGTGAGGGAGAAAGGGAAGGAGGTGGAAGGGCAGGAAAGGCAAGGGTGTATAGAGAGAAGCGAGTACAATGATATGTATGGGAGGTGGCAGGTATATGGAAGAGTACCGGAATATTTGATAGAGAGGGGATGGAGTAGAGAAGATAGGGTGAATCGGAGGAGAGAGGAAGGAAGATATGGATGGGGGAAGAGCATGGAAGGTGTGTATTGTGTGAGCATGGGAAGGATACGTGGAGCCACTTGGCGGAGGAATGCGTGGGGGTGAAGGAGGAATGGATGGGGGAGAAAGGGAGTAGAAGGATGATGGAGTGGATGAGAGAGGATGGGGCGGGGGTAAGGACTTTGGAGAAGTTGGGGAGGGAGAGAGAAAGGAGAAGAGAAGGTAGAAGGGGGGGGCTTGGTTGGGGTAGATTTGTAAATAGCTTGTAAGAAAGATGTTTTGTTTAATGGATTATGATATGCCAATAAAGGTTGTTTTTTTTTTTGAAGGACTATTTAAAAACTAAAAGTCACAAAAGTAGCTTTCGTCTCTCTAAAATATTTGTATTTACAATTATTGTTTATTGTTTTAAAAATTTCAAAATAAAATATTTTTCGTATGTAACGATTTAGTATTAACACCACGTATATAATAGATGGACGGTTCTATCACCCGTTCTTCACCTCGAGATCCTGGATTGATTCCTGCCCGGATTAATGGCATTGACTACTTGTTGAATGGTTGAATGCACAGAAGGACCATTAACTCCGATATGTACTAGGAGACACTCAGAAGACCACGCAAGTACATCAAGAACAAAAAAAAACGGGACTGTTCGAGGAGGGTGTAGTTCTTCTCCATGATAACGTCCATCCACGTCTCCAGGGTCACTTAGAACTTGCTAAGTTAAACTGTGAGCAGCTTGACTATCTAAACATGCTGTCCTGCGATTTCCATGTGTTTGGTCACCTGAAAAAAATCTGAAAGGGCTTTAACTCAGATAATGAACTCGACTACGCTGTGAGGAGCTGGATCACAGCCACAGAAGTTTTGGAAACACGGAAATCATCAGCTTTTTAATCAATGGAATCGTTATGCCCAGACCTATGATGCATACTTTGAATAAGGGGTTCATTTATACCCACAGTGCCGTTTCGTACCTATTCACTTGAACCGCACTTTTTAGTTGTCAGAATACCGTGGTTTAACCAATTTGGATTGATGAGTCTGCTTAACCAATTATCTAACTATGAATGAGGGCGAATTATTAGATTATCAAAACTAAAGGGTAGGATGGTGATAGTCAAATATTATATCCAACCAAAAGGATTGAAAATAATAATTTTCCGCGGTCAAATCTTTTGACCTCCCTAAATCCCATACACAATATTGACAAAATAATTTTTTTACATAACACCCAACAGACGTAATCGCAATCAGAAACACAAACAGAGGAGTGCAGATAAGATAAGCGATTATTATTTTTATGCGTAGATGGTGTTTGTTTTAATTTCCATAGCGCGCTTCAAATTAGAACCGATAGCACCTCAATATAATATAAAATCAGTATGTTATCGGTCGCGATAGCGCTAATCTGCGCCCCGTAAAATTCCACACTAGTGTCAACAATAGGTGCCAAGATAGCGCCAGGAACGGCTGCGTGGAAAAAAAAACAAGAAAAAAATAGGCTGATGATAAGGAAAGTGCAGATCCGCAGTTTCATAATTACGATTCGCTTTTACATAATTTTAATCGGCGAAATTATTAACGTCACGCTTCGGTATCTATCTAATCTTGAGTAATGAAAATGTTGACTTTTTTTTTGGTTGATAGTGCTGACACACAAAGTAATTATAAAGCTGATCTCGTGACATGGTTTCACGTCGCGGTGAATTTTTAAGGGAGGCAATTGGTTAATTAATTTTTAACAATTTATTAACGGTTGAAAAAATTATATCATTGATGGTGGAAGTCATCTTGGAATTAGGAACTTTATTGATAATCCTATGTATATATATATAATGGTAAAAATGGAGTTTCTAGGTGGAAAATGTTTATGTTTATTAGACTTTAGTTTCCTCTTCAAAAAAAATATAAATGTGCATACAAAAATATTATAAAAAAACATACAAAAATTTTGAATGAGCGAAGTTCATGCTATTTTAGTTGTCCTAATATTTCGGTGATTAGTAAATAATAAATTATTTAAATGATTATGACATTTATGTCGTAACAATGACAACACGTGTTGCTCATTAAAATTTAATATTATACAATAATTACCCAGTGACTATTAAAATAAAGTTTAACCTATTGCAAACATACAATGTTGCTAATGGAATTGTTGATAACAATCGTAAAAAAATATGGAATTTTAACATTCGTTAAGTTTAAAGTTACTATTTGAATAATTATCTAAAAATATAAAATTAAGTAATAGTTTAAATTTAACCTTACAAGAAGCAAATATTTTGATTGCAATCTCGTTAACATTCTTTTCAGGAATTTGATACTACATGAGATTATGGTTGCCATCGTTATTACGTGGTAATCCATATTGTAGGCATTGAATAAAACACTTTTTATTCCTTGAAGAATGTTCTCACTTATTTCTCGGTGAAACATTATAAAATAATTAATTATTTCTACCCATTTAATAAAACATTATATTTTTAAACCTCATCGATAATTTTCACTGTATTACTTAATTTTAAAAATATTCTTTTCTCGAGCCTGTATGTCGGTTCTGGTGCGCTTTTAACTGCGCACTTCTTTATTCTTAGTCAAGAGGGCGAGCACTTACAGGAATCCCGCACAAATTTAAAATTATTCCTTGTTTAAAATACTATTAATATGCCAATAAAATAAAACTAGTTGCATAGATAATGGTTATAAACACATCTTCGACTGACACGTGCGAATTTCTAACGTTAAAATAGTAATTGGCGACGTGTACGGCCACCTCATTAACATGCGGCAAAAATCCCGTTCCGTATGGCCATCGTGTATAACAAAAAATACACACACACAGACACGTAACGACCTTGGCACAGCATTTTTGACTTACGGTTATAATTATGTAACGTTTCGCGTTTAGATTTTATGTTAATCATAATTAGCGCCTTTTTTCCGCACGTGAAGCCGTTGCCGCGAATCGTTTCGCGAATGGTCAATTACTTTTTTCACATTAATCTTCTGTTCGTACGAAATAAATTTAGAAAGAAGGAGAACAGTTACGGAATGGATTATTACTTCCTAGGTTATACGCCTGAGGGAATTAGTATTGAAATACTAATTCGGGTTTTAGAATTCAGCATTTTGTTTTCGGCTATTTCTTGTTTTATTTTTGCTTCAAAATTCCAAAAATTTGAAGATTTTTTCTTAGACTTATAGAATTAGCAACTTCTGATATATTTATATAATTATACAGGGTGTTAATACTAAGTCGTTGTACCCGAAAATGGCAGTTAGAACTCGTTAAAACAAATAACTTTTCTTGGTTCCAATTTGTGATTTGGTGCTCCGGTTCGGAGTTCTTTTGTTTTTCTAAAAATCGATGTAAGTCCCTTATTTGAAGGACTATTTTAAAGAACCAAAAAGTTTCAAAAGTAGCTTTCGGCTACATTTGTATTTACAATTATTTTTTATTGTTTCAAATAACAAAATGGCGACCGATCAAAAATTTCAAAATAACTAAATAAATAAACTTTGATCGGACGCCATATAGTTATTTGAAACAATAAAAAATAATTGTAAATACAAATGTAGCCGAAAGCTACTTTTAAAACTTTTTGGTTCTTTATAATAGTCCTTCAAATAAGGGACTTATAGCGATTTTTAGAAAAACAAAAGAACTCCGGACCGGAGCACCAAATCACAAATTGGAACTAAGAAAAGTTGTTTGTTTTAACAAGTTCTAACTGCCATTTTCGGGTATAACGACTTAATAGTAACACCCTTTATATTACATAATATCAGTTTCAAAAAACTTTTATTAGATTTTTCGTTACTTCAAGGGTTTTAGAATTTCCACATTATTATTAAATTCATGTTAAAATAATCATAAGTGAAGTAAACGAATCTTGATTTATTGAATCATAATAATTCACTTAAAACATTTAGAATTTCACCTCCAGGCTTCAAGAATTTTCCAAAGTTTTCTAGAACATTTTTTAACGGTTTTAGATTGTTGTCCAACATTGTTTTTTATAACTTTTTTAAATACTACAGCAATTTTTCTTCTGTTGTTTGAACGTTTTCGTGCATTTATTTCTTTAATCTATTTTTTTTTTTTTTTGGCAAGATACAAGAATATTCCTCCAGAAATTCTTGACTTACACTGAATTGAAAAAGTCTCTATGTTTTAACAACAAATTATTTGTAGTATTGAATTTTTCAATGCATACTACAACAATTTTCACGGTCGATTCTCTTAACTAATTCGTGATTAAGTAGCTCCAAGATCTGATCCAAATAGTCAATGGAGGTGCAAGCAAGAGGAACTTCATCCAGTGTACTGCCAGATTTAGTGGCGAACACAACGAGGTAATAGAATTCATCAAACAAACAAATTATAAAGTCGAAAGAAAAGAACAACGCGGTAACAGAATTCATCATCAAACAAACAAATTATAAAGTCGAAGGAACAACCGACGCCGACGCATTCAGCGCTCTTCAATGATTGAATTTAGTCAAGAACCAAGCAACGACATGATGCTACACAAAGCTTTTATGCCAAATAAACCACACCTAGCAAAATACCACCAAAATATTAGGTACAGACCAGACGGCGGAATAAATTACAGACAGGATTATCTGCGACAAACGCGACATGTTTTCCCAACTAAACAACAAACACACCACGCCAGTGTAGCTGATTATGATACTCGGCTTACTAAAGGAGTCGCTTGGAACCGAATCGCAAGAAAGAACATTTTTCTCATAAATACCAGAGTAGCGGAAGATAGTGTCCGAGAAACAGAAATACTAAAACCCATTTCCCAAAAGAGGGTAGTGTTGGATATCCCAGCCTAAGCAACGAAAACTAAAGCTAAATTAAACTTAACCTTATGTTAATGTGATTTATACTAGAAGTCGACTTCGGTTGAGAAAAAGGTAATGTAAGGGTTGATCCGGTTTTTGGGAGGGTATAGACAATCAAAATTTAAATGACGTGAAGGTGATTATTTGAAAATTAGGTAGGTGATTTTTGCAAGCATATACATCAGTTGTCTATAAGAAGAAAAAGTAAATAATTGTCCAACAGAGGGGATGGATAAAATCTCTGTGAAACGTCACCTTACTCATCGAGGATTTATAGAGAATTATTATTAAATGCATACTGAAAGAGGCGATGATAATATCTGGTTAGTTTAATGCTCGTTATACATCTTAGTATCTACAAATTTGGTCTTAGGAAGAGGGTGAAGAGGCATTGCGCGTTAAAAGTGTCGGTTTTATGATCTTTTGTAATGTGAGTATATGCTAAAGAGCAGTCTAGGGGTCGTAAAAGAATGAGCCTTCTGGTTTATGTAAAATTTTAATTTTGAATTGTATTTCAAAATACGCTTTGTGAAAAATGAAAGGATTAGGATTCACACATAACCTCTATGTGTCGTGTCACTTTTTGTGAATTTCGGCAGACGTATGAAGGGGCGAAGGGGCGCGACTAATAATCAGAAGATGCGCTATAGAACACAGCAAATTATATGGACGACAGCGATCAGGGGAAGGTTGAGTTGCAGCCAATCTCGGCATGACAAAGGAGCTGTCAAGAGAAAAGTGACCAACTCTAACACTCCTTTCTGAGCAGTTTTCTCCTCAGGTCCTCAAAAATCTTCTTACTGAGTGTCTTCGTGAGAATGTCGGCGATCTAGTCTGCACTTCTGACGTGTAGCGGCTGCACCGTGACTCCTCCATTGTCCCTGATGAATTTCCTGGAGCTGTCTGCGTTTCTTACCCTTCGTCGTGTTTTTCAACATATTTATGACTGACTGATTGTCGATGTACAAGGGGGGTGTGTTGATCCAGCTTGGCGAGTTGCAGCTCCTTCCCGATGTGACAAACCCAGCAGATGAGCCTCTCAGGCTCTGCTGTTGAGGTGGCCACCAGTCTTTCCTTTTGCGTGCTCCACATTAATCGTCTTTCACGCATCACGAGTACTCCTGTGGTTGATCGCCCTCCATAATCCGAGTCAGTATATGCAGACATGACATTACTTCGATCAATGAAGGGACCCATTTCAAAAATGCGGTTGATCATTTTCCAGCGGCTGTTCATATGTCGACTGTTGAATCTGCTCATGTAGTTTTTGATTGAAATTCAGTCATGAGATGGTGCTCAGATAGAGAAGACTTTCCACGGCTTCACGATATGTTTTCAGGGTCGGTAATCACCCCTCGCTTCTTTGGTGTGGACGTGGGATTGCAATTACCAAGGTTGTAGCGTTGTATGATCTGATCCGCATACCTTTGTTGATTTATGAAGATCCCACTTGGTTGTTCCAAAATTTGCATTCCTAGGAAGCTTTTCCGGAAATGTCTTACCAAAGGTGATCTCAAACTTTTCATTCAGTCTGGTAAGTATCCTTCGCATGTTATTGGTGTCCTCCTGATTGTAAAAGCTGCAAGGGTCGTCATCGGTAATTACGAGCTTGAAAGATTCCAGGTATTTCGAGATTTTCTCATTCCAGGTTTTGGGAGCTTGCTTTAGGCCGCAGAGACTCTTTTCCAGTCTACACACTCGTCTGGTTCCATCGTCAAAGCCCTCCGGCTGCACCATATAGATCTCTTTCTTCAAGCTTTCGTAAGGAACGGTACATCGAAGTTGGCTAATTTCAATTTTTCCGATGCGGCAATATTTAGAATTAGTCAAATTGAGTCGTATCTGGCTACTGGGCTAAAGGTTCCCGAGTAGTAAACTCATTCCTTCTGTTCGAATCCTCGAACGACTAGTCTTGCCGTATACCTGCCACCCTGTTTTTCACGTAGAACCCAGCGGCATGTATACGGTCGCGCATATTCAGGTGGTTGCACGAATTCCCACGTTTTCATCCTAATGAGCGAGTCGAACTCGACATTCATTGCAGCTAGCCAGCTTGTACTGGTAAGCCCTGTACTTCTCCAAATATGGCCTGGGGTTCTTCCTGCGACTGATTCACCGGATAGTCACTGCATCTGCTTGGCATTCTCAGGTTTCTGCGGTCATGAAGAGTCTGACGTCCGATCTTCTCCACTTGTTGATGAACTGGTTTTAGAAAGTCTTCTGCAGTATCGCTGTACTCGGTGCCTGACGTTTCATCATACTTGTCCTGATGGCGGTAGTCCGGTTGGGTTCTCTCTCCTGTTTTTCATCTGGCTCCTCTTTTCTGCCTTGCATACAATTCACTACAACTGATTCACGACTATCATACCCGAAGCCAAAAAGTTGTCTTTGCAGATTTTCAACTGATAGATCTGACTTAGTGCCATACAGTGTATTTAACTTATCTAACATTTGAGTAGTTTATTCGCAATGTTGCTACTCACATTCAACCCGAGAAAGATTTACGCTTCGAGATCTTTCTTCATCCAAGCTTTGTGGATCCCTGTGGCCTCGCGATATCCCCTGTCGCGACCTCGTACAGACTTTTTGATTTAAGGGTTAGGTGTAGTTTAAAACACCAAAACACTTAGTTGACATTTCTGTTTACGTCCTCCGATAAACATTCCAAGTGAGCTTTAAAGAAAAAAACTAAGAATTAAAGTACGCAAATAGTTTATCTACGATTTTCTCGCTAAATTGAACCAATGAGCGCAGTGTCATTGATCCTAGTGACAGGCGACTGGACTTAATCGGCTAGCAATGACCATCGTTTGATGATCCTCTTTCAGTGGATTTCTGGCTGCAAATGACACATTTTGGATGTGTGGTACATGGCGAGTCTGATCCCATAACCTATTAAGGAGCAGTCATCCGAGGAATTGAATTTTGGCTAACGTATGACGGTGCGCGACTAATAAATAGGCGATGCGCGTTTTAACAATTGCACTGACGCAGATATCGGCAAATTTCAATTTAGCACTTTCAACATAGCACATTTCATGGATGTCAGCGATTAAGGGAAGGTTGAGTTGCTGCCAACCTCGGCATGACAAATAAGCTGTCAAGAGAAAAGGGACTAACTCTCGATTGAGATTATTGGGATGGTATTTAGAAACCTAGCTTCATTTTAGGGGACTTAGGATAAGCCTAAGTAGCTGAGAGTCAGGGCATTTTTTGCGAGTTTCTGAGAGTAGATGGGCAATAGGGAAAAGATCGTTGCCAAAGTGGTCTCTACAGACGTGAGTAGTGATCGCAGTTTCTTACGAGAACGTGTTGAAGGATTTGGAATAGTGTTTGGTCGAAGGAGTTAAACGATTATGTGCGGGTAGCAAACTTGCTTTCATTTTTTAGGATTCTATACTCAAGGAGGTCGTTGGATTATTGGGAGAATAGATTAGAATAGAAAGACTTTGTAAACACGGAGTTGAATGCCGGAGGAATTATTACAAGCCTGGTATGATGCTGCTCTATTTCAAAAAGGAGCATCACGTTGAAAATCGAATGAAAAAATTTAATTTCACAAAAAATCACTTATAATAACTACTCATAAAAAAAATATTCGAGGGGATTATGAATCCTCTTATTAAAAAAAGTTTTCCTAGTCTGTTTTCTTTTATTATTTCGTACCACTGCTTAATTATGATTTTAACATATTACTTATAAGCAGTAAGGTGCGATTTCTTTCGGAATTTCGGCTATACAGTAGCCAAGATCAAAAGGCGGACCAAAGCTGAAGTACACGCGCCCAAACACTTGTTTACATCAAGACGAGCAGCCACAAAATGAGCAGTGCAGAGAACCAATTAAATGCTACGGCTGTAGAAAACCTAATTCTCAGCAGATGACCAAACGTTCTTGCTTTTCTTCTTATCCTTTCAGCGTCTAAGCCCTTCCTTTTAAGCACCACCTAAGCAAACTTCTACACTACATCCCACTTTTCCTCGCTCGCCAACATGTGATCAACCAAAGTGTCTTAAATGGGTGATTCTCCTTCTCTCTTCTACACGTCTCGTGCAGTACGTCAGCGTGTGACTCTGATCATCTGCCGTTGTCTCGCAGTGCAGGTAGTTGCTATTTTCGGCCTGCTTGATCTTGTACAGATAATTTCCGAAGCACCCGGCAAAATTAGAGTCAAGAAGTGGCTTGTTTGTCCCTAGTACAAGCTTCTGCGCTATCGAAGCAGCTACTCTGAAACACCGGCCAGCTGTACGAATATACACGAGAGGAAGCTCAGTAGCGGCTTTCCTGGACATGAGAGCCCGTGCGAGTAGAGCTAACTACGCCCTAAAAGAGCAGCAATATCCCAAAACAGGAGAGGTAACGAAAGGGAAGTTAAAACCACACTGATTGTCCAAAGCCCAGACCCTCCTAGAAAATAACTTTATCGAGGTAGCTAGACTAGTAGCTAACCTCCGAGCCAGAAGACGGCACTTCTACAAAGCTTCTAACCAGACGTACTGTTTTGAATATAAAGACGGCTGTGACACCTAGGAAAGAGAATCGACTAATTACCACGGAATTTAGTCAATTTTCGCTCAACACCAACGCATAAAATCCACGTCACCAATTGCGGGTCTGGGCAAGGCGATGGAGGCGGAATCATCATTCCATCCATGAGAGGCATATGAACCAAAATAGGTTCCCAGGTTCAGAAATGAGCTCTTTTAGCAAAGGGTTCAATGATACAGATTCTGGTGAGAAGACGCAGCTTACAAATCGATGGGTTTCAGCAGTGAACTCCCGCACTCAAATTTGGCAACAATCGAGGCTAAAACCATTGCATTAAGGCAGGACGAAGGACCCTTCTCCTTCTAAACTACTCCATAACTATTAAGACTCGCTAACGAGTAACCCACGAAAACGGAGCAGAACAGCCCTGGCGACTAAGTACTCGTAACAACCAACTCGCTAAGCTTTGATCAAAAGAATAGTAGATGGAGGCTCGTGGACTTGCTTTGCAAAAATTGCCGACAACACTGTTTATAATTCGGCCCAATTGGTTAGTGAATGAAGTAAATACACAAAAGCTATGAACACGGATAAGGGTAAAATTAGAGACATAAATACTCTTGGAATGACAGAAACTTTCGTGTTAAACCGGTAAGTTTTGATGTCCTCAACTGAAACTGCTTAAATGATTCTCAGAGTTGATAATACTATTACAACCGCACCAAGGATACGTGTAGAAGACAAGTGATATTGCTGAATGACCTTATTTTTTATACGTACTTAGATTCGTTTACTTTCGTCATTTCATTTTCCGACACTAATATTGCTAATGATGTTTATAATAACCTACAACTTGAAATAATCAATAAAAATACGTCGTCGGACAAACTGGGTCCTAAACGCGAGGGATCTTAAATCTTAATAGGACAGAAAGGACATAAATCGTACGCTCTTCGGGCTTATGTAAATACAAACGCTCCACCACCAGCACTAATCGTACCAATTCAAAGAAGAGTGTGACCAAATAACGGGTGTCCAACAATTATTGTAGTCCCGGGTGGCGTTGGAATCAAAAACGTAGGTCGATTCTTATATGTGCCAAGTAAATTGAACTGACGTTTCAAATATGTTTAATTAAATATGTTAATTTTTATGAAGTAAGAAACGACGTTTTCATGGCCACCCGGGACTGCAATAATTGTTGGACATCCGTTAGAAATCACCAGGACTAGTTCCATTTCTAGGGCCATCGCATATTATCACAGCGCTCGACTAATACCTTTTTGGAAACGTGCACCAGCCCGCCTGATACGTGAGGGCGTACTACCCTCTTTACATCACCGCATCACCAGCTGATGGAAACTTGGAATAATCATCTGTATCCCAAAACGTGACCATCCTCCATCCCTAATATCCAGCTACCTTCCCATTACGTTACTTTCCATCCTAGGAAACAAAATACTATCCCATATCCAAGACCGTATGTCGAACTACCAATTTGGCTTCCTTCCAAAACGTTCCACTACCCTCCCTCTTACCATTCTTACCTCAAACATCCAAACAACGCACCTTGAAAGAAATTCATCAGCCAAAAAGCATTCGACTATGTCTGTCATCAAGGTGTGTTGTACAAATGCTACCTCCTTAAAATTCCTACCCATATTATTTTCATTATCAAACAATTTATATTTTATATATCTGTCATGCTGACATTAACTGCCAGAAGTTTCCTCCAAATAATTGGATAAATTAACTAATATGAAGCAAATTAAAATTGATTCCGGATATAGAAGATGATGCCAGCTTCTTATTTAACGGTACAAGAAGGGTTTGAGTGGAAGAACGTATTTTAATATGAACTCCGCCCGTACTTCTTTCGTCCAAAATTTTATGTATGTTTGTTTGTATTCTATTTGTTTGAAATGTATTTTTTTTAAGAAAGATGTATAAAGAATAAATAAACAATAAACAACAATTCCTTTCAAGCAGATCCCTTAAAGTCAAAATCAACAACTTTTACTCCCAAATTTGCAGATGATACAACCCTAATTTCCCTTCAATTCCTGCAACAGCTAACTGACTCCCTGCAACACTGGTTTGCTAAATGGCGAATTAAAATCAATCCCCACGAATCCCAGCTTCTAATTCCCTATCACCGTAATAATAATCCTGCATTAAAAACCTATTACCTATAGATCAAAATGCACACAACCTTAAACAAAACAAAAATTACCTCTAGGGCAAAATTATTTAGAAGTCTTTCTTACGAAGGAAATGGCATATCCCCTAAAACATCCGTCTCCAGTTAATTTTTCTTTAGCCTCTTCAGATGAAGACTTTTTTCTGTTGCTTGTTTATCTTTACTACGGCTTTTTCTTCTGTTTCTATTTCTACACCTACTTTGTCAGGTTTTCATGCAGTTTCTGAATTTTGGTTTTATGGTTCGAAAATGTAATAATTTATACGGTAAGTATAAACGACGATTTTACAGAAATATTTGTTTTAAAGGAATGTATGTTTACATTCAGATTTCTAAAATTTTCTACAATATTTTTCAACGGTTTTAGAATTACTAGCAATTTTTTCACGGTTTTAAAATACTACAGAAACATCTCTTCTGTTTTTCGAAAGTTTTCGATCATTTATTGCTGAAACGCATTAAAATTTTCTGGCAAAATACAAGAATTTTCCTATAGTGTACAAGAAATTCTAGAAATCCTTTTATTCATTTTATTTGAATTATCCATATTTTCTTACTCTAGCTGTTAGATTTTTGGAGGGTTTTAGATTTTAAGAATTTCCAGAAACTGCAAGCATTTTTCAATATGTTTTTATATCTGAAGAGTTTTCAGCATTTTTCTTCCACTTTAAAATATTATTTGTGTGTCTTGATTAAAACTAAAAACACTTGGTTTGTTTCACAGATAAACCAAGTGGTCTTTAGTTCTAATCAAGATAGTTCAAAAATGTTTTACCACGGGGTAAGTGAATAATTAATTAAATATAGTTTTTAAGTGTCTGACTAAATATTTTAGAGTTTTTCAGCAATTCTATAATTATCTTATCCGATTTTTTTCAGAAATATTTTCAAAAAAATGTTTGCTTTGAAGAGAGTTTTAAAATTTTTATAGTAATATTTATTCAATGTTCTAGAAATTGTACTTCACAAAAATGAATATGTATTTCCCAAAAATTTCCCTCATATTTCTAGAATTTTTAGATTTTAGGTTTTTCCAGTAATTAAAAAAAAATAATTTTTTTCCCTAATGGCTTAAGCCAATTTCCTTATATCATTCACCACCCCTACCCGCAATTCCATCCAACATCCTTCCTTAAAAAAGGAATTCTTTTCCAAAAATTTCTCTTTTCGATTTTAAGAATTTTCCAGCATTTTTCATTTTCTAAATTATAAAATATCATAATTATCTTAATTATTGACAAAAAGAAATTAAAAATTACCAATAAAAAGGTGTAAATATCCAACAAAACAGTTAATAATAATAATAGATTTGTAAACAGTTGAACATTTGCAAAAAATCAGTTGAAAAATTGCTTCACTTAGTAAAGGTTTAGTCATTTAAATTTTTCAAAATTGACGAAAAATAAATTGAAAATTAGCTTAAAAGGGCAAATAACAGATTTTGCAATAAAAAGGTGAAATTTTCTTCTTCGTCTAAAAACGGTTTTTTAAACAGTTAAAAATTTGCAAAATAAAACATTGTAAATATTGCTTGAATAATAAAAAAAATGGTCGAAAGTTTTTTTATGAAACAGTTTTAGTAATAGAAATATTGCTAAAAAAAAAAAGATTTTTTATCAAAAAAAATTCCGATGAAAAAAATTTGCCTAAAAACATTTGAAATATTTACGAAATGACCATTAAAAAAAATCGTACCAAAAAAGTGAAACTTTCCTACAAAACAGTTTCTTTAAAAAACAGATGAAAATTTAAAAAAAAATTACGAAAGTTTTTTCAACCATTTCATTTTTTTAATCTTTAAAAAAGTTTAAAATTAGCTTTAAAACAGTTGAAATATTGTCAAAAAAAGCAAATAAAAAACTCCAATAAAAATGTGTAACCCTCCACAGTTAAATATTTGCAAAAAAAGTTTGTGTAACCCTCGACAGTTAAAAATTTGCAAGAAAAACATTATCACGGAAACAAGTTATTTTAAAAACAATTGAATTAATTGAAACATCCCTAAGGAAAAGTTTTTTTTTGTCATTTTATATCTTATCCCAAATATAAATCATAACAAATAAAAGTTGAAAATTAGCTTAAAAATGCATGAAATAATGACGAAAAAGCAGTTTTAAAAAATCGCAATAAAAAGATGTAAAATTTCATACATTTTTTTAGAAATCTATACATTTTTTTTCATTACAATTGTTTTTAACTTTTATTATTTATTACTAAATTCTAATTCACTTTAAAATAAAATGTCAACATTTAAGAGATTAAAAAAAATTCTTCTTGTTTAATTATTGCTATTATAAAGCAAATTTTCAATTGTTTCTTATTTGTTAAAATTTTCAAAATTTTCAAAAAAAAATCATTTGACTTTTTTTTAGCAAATTTGTGTATTTTTAATTTTATTCTTTCACGTTTATTCAATTGTCTTTAACTTTAATTGTTTGTTATAAAATTCTCAATTGCTCTTTTCAACAAAAAAAATTCAACAAGTTTTCTTCTTGACGAATTATCGCTAAGAAAGTTCCAATTGTTTCCTGCTTTTCAAAATTTTAAATATGTTCAATAAGTTTTTCAATCATTTCTGTAAGCAAATTTGTATTTTTACATCACGTTCAATTGTTTTTAACTTAAATTATTACAAAATTCTTAATCACATTTTAAAGAAATGTCAAGAATTATAAGATTCAAAACAGTTAAAAAAAATTGCTATTGCAAAGATTCAATTGTTTCTTTCGTTTCAAAATTTTAAATATTTTAAATAAGTTTCCCAATGATTTTTTCCCTGTCTTAAAAGAAATTTAAAAAATTATAAAAATTGAAGCTAGTTGAATTTAACTGTCCGAATGATGCGATCTAATGAATTGATGAATAGTGTTTGTGGGATATTTGAATTTTGAGGGGATGTTGGAATTTCGGGAAATATAGTATTTGTCAAGGAGGGTTAGGTTGGAAGGTTTATTAGCAAATTGTATGCTGATGGCTAATGTACGATGGGTAATAGGAATTATTTGGGTGGATTCGTAGAGTAGGTCATTGGACGGGTTATGAAGAGGGTTATTTGGATGTCTCATTTTGGTAAGGGTTCGGAGTGCTGATCTTTCGGCGACTTGGATATGATGTAGGATGGAAGGACGGCATTGTGTAAGAAGGATTGAGCCATAGTCTAACAAGGGCCGGCAAATCGATTTATAAATGCTGGCAGCAGTTTTAGTGGTTATGCCTTGGTTTCTGTAAGTCAAAGCTCGGAAATGCCGGGCCCTGGTTTTGACTTTGGCTTTGACGGATAGGGCATGTTGTTTGAAGGTTTTTTTGTGGTCGAATAGGATTCCTAGGTATTTACAGGTGTGAGAGGGTGGGATTTCGGTTTAATGGATTTTAATTTTGGGAGAGGATGGGGGACTACAATTATTTTTACGTTTTCTTTTTAATTTTCAAGAAATTTTTGTCAAAAAAATCTAATAGTTAAAGAAAATTTCTTCCTGACTAATTCTTGTTATTTTGAGTTGTTTCCTTGTTGTTAAAATTTAATAACAATTCAAAAAGTTTTCCATTGACTTTTTTAGGAAATATGTGTTTTATTTTTCTATTTTTCGTGTTCAATTGTTTTCAATACATTAAAAAAATCACGATTGCTTCTCCGAAAAATTAAAAAAAATCTTTTAATCGAATTGTTGCTATTGTTACTGCTTTGTTTCGTTAAAATTTTAAATATTTTCAAATGTTTTGAAGCAAATCTTAAAATAAGTTTTCGACTATTTATGTAGCAAATTTACATTTTTTTTACCAAATTTGTAATTGTTCAATTGTTTTAAGTTATTTATTATAAAATCCACACTTAAAAAATATCAACTATTATAAGATTCAAAACAGTTACAAAATTTTCTACTTAGTAAATTATTGCTATTGTTAAGTTTCTATTTTGTTAAAATTTAAATAATTTATAAAACTTTCCGTTGGTATTTTTTTTAATGAAATTTGCATTTTTTTAATGTTCAATTGTTTTTAACTTTAATTGTTCTTTACGAAATTCTCAACTGCTGTTTTTAAAAATTGTCAACAATTATAATAACTATATTAACGGGATTTACCGTATGTACATTATAAAAGATACAAAATAATTCAACATTGAGAGAAATAAATATGTAAATTAAAAATATAAAACAACAAACTTATCTAAACTACATAATAATTAAAGCTAAATAGTAATAATAATTAACAAAAGTAAATAAATAATATTGTTTTATACATAGGTGCCGAAGATTCGATTTGAAATCAAAAAGGCTTCCAGAAAATAAATTTAAAAACTTTCAACTGTTAAAAAATTACAAATTAAACTCAATTTTTTATGATTTGCGATTAATGATGAATATCGCAGCAGAAGCCTCCATCGTAAATGAGTTAAAAGATTTTCGTGACAAATTATTATTTAACAAATTTTTAATCGTTTTTGTTAAATGTACATATTTTCAAAAAGTTTTTCATTGATATTTCTTTTCACGGTCAGTTATTTTTAGCTTATTTATTGTAAATTGCTTTTATTATAAATTGTCAACAAATTTTTGTCAATTTTTTTTTTTTTTTAAATTCCTACTATTTTAAGTTGTTTCCTTTTTGTTAAAACATTTTTCTATTGAATTTTTTTAGGGAATTTGTATTTTAATTTTTTATTTTCCGTATTCAATTGTTTTAAATTCGTTACAAATTTCACGATTACTCCTCCCGAAAATTGTCAAGAATTAAAAACAAATTTTTTAAACGAATTATTATTATTATTATTTTTAATTGTTTTTAAGCAACTATTAAAATATCTTTTTAATACTTTTTCAATTACATTTGCCAAAAGTGCGTTTCGTCTAATTCAGCACAACATACAACGAAACGGCCATCCATAGGAATAGTCGACGTACATTGTTCATATGATCTTTCATTGATAGATTCTATCCATGCTATTTTTAAAAATGAATTTGTTCCTCTTATGAAGTAGAGATTCAGGGCGCGATTCAAAATGCGGTTCGGGAATTAAAACATGATAAGACCTTAAAATTTAATGCGATTGAGGAAGATATTGCATTACTTAAAGAAAGAATTGTACAACTGGAATCTAAATGCATATACGGAAATACTAGTAATTTGGACTTCGAGATCGTCAATGAAGTAGAAGATCGTCGTAGAAGAACTAATAATTTGATGATTTACAATGTTCCCGAACCACAGGCAACAACACCTCAAGCCAGACAAGAATATGAAATATCTTCCATTAAAACTATTTTAACGCCCCTTGCCATTGATTTTAGTTCAATAAAAATATATCGTGTTGGTTCTAAAAATTCTCGAGAATTAAAAACAATTCTTCAGAATAATGATTGTGTGAGAAATATTACTAAAACAAAGGATAATTTGGTTTTATAGAACCAAAATTCAAAGGGATGAGTTTAATTCTACTAAAAAGAATTACCTCGAAGAAAAGGAAATGGTAAGGATAACTTGATTATAAAATTTATCTCTGTTGTTCCAAAAATCGCCAAGACGTCATCTACACACACACACAGCATCAAGAAATTTACCAAAAAAACTATTTTTTTTTCCACAACGCAGGTGGCATCCGGACGAAACTTCAAAATTTTTAACATTCAATCGCAGTCAATGTGTTAAAATAAAAAATCATATCTCTAATGTTATTCTGTTTCCATCTGGGGTACCGCAGGGGTCTCATTGTGGACCCTTACTGTTTCTTCTCTTTAACAACGGCATTTCGCAGGCATTTTCTAACTCGAATTTTCTGTTATTTGCTGATTATTTAAAATTGTATAGAGAAATTGTAACGTTTAATGATTGTGTATTGCTTCAAAGTGATATCACTTTTATTCATAACTGGTGTTGCCAAAACTATCTATTTTTTAATACCGAAAAATGTAAATCTATTACTTTTTCGCATAAGATATCGCCGCATAGTTTTGATTCCAAATTTAAAAATAACATATTATGCAAATTGTAATTTGAAGATCCTATTAATTACATATGTAATCGCGCTTCTAAGTTCTTAGGTCGTTGCAGAAAATTAACTAATAATTTAAATTTTAAACGATTAAATTCAAATAAATTTCAATCTATATTTTGAAATGTTAAAACTATTTCGAAACAAATTTTGAAACGTATTACTTTCGTGGCACTTATCTCGGAAATCTTGCGACCTGTGCGGAATAGGAAAAAAATAATATATTTATTTAGGGTATAACACCATTTACATAAAATTAAACAAGAACAATTCAATTAAAATAATCACACAAAAAATACAATACTTAAGGAACTGTATAGTGTTTTTCTATTAAGCAATTTTTTTTCATGTTCAATTGTATTTAACTTTAATCATAAAAATGTATTAAAATCCTTTACGAACAATTCAATTAGAATAGTTACATAAAAAAATACAATACTTGATGATATATTGGATTGATGCGGCTGTTACTTGTCGAAACTCCATAATAACACTTAAAGAAATACTGACACAGTATAGGGTTTCTGAATGTTTTTAATATTGTACTACAACAATCTACCTGATGAAGTCACTGTGTGGTGAAACATTGTTGTAGTACAATATTAAAAACATTCGGAAACCCTATACTGTGTCAGTATTTCTTTAAGACTTAATGATATGTTTTTCTATTAAGTAATTTTCAATTATTTTTTTTTATTTAGTAACAATAAATTGTTTTATTTCCCAGACGCTTTCTTTATTGCGTAATCGAAATTAAACATCGCCTATCTAAATAAATTAATTTCAATTACGTTTAAGCGATAATCAATAACAAATGAAACTAGGCTAGTTGCATCGGTATTACATCAGCGCCACGAAATTTGGAGCTCCGACTTTTACGTCTGCCATCCTAGTTTCAACGCCTAATCTTATCTTATTTGCCCCATTTATCATTGTGTAAATATGTGGCATATTAACTAAAAACGCCTTATCTGCGTATTAAATAATCACTAATCTGATAACGGGCCGGTCAACATTACAGCCGTTCAACTTAAATTGTTTAAAAAATTTACAGCCTATATATTTTTATCTATTATTATTATTAATAACATCATTTCAACAACGTTTAAATGAACAACTATTTAACTTTAACTGTCTTTAAGTCGAATTTGTTAGAAGAATTTAAATTTAATTTGAAATTTAATTGTAAATAAAATTCAGGGATTATATTAATAAGGTTTTAAAAAATAGATTCTCTAGATAAAATTTAGAAAAAACGACATTATTTATTATTCCATGTTCAATTCAATTCAATTCTCATGTTCATTAAGGCAATTAAAATGTTAAATTAAATAAAAAATATTTTAATCGTGTTTAAAAAATTCTATAAATTAGGTAATTTTAGATTTCATCAAAAGTGCATTCAGCAAAGTATCTACCCTAATTTTATAAATATTGAAAATTGACAAGTTTTTAAATTAATAATTTTGTTCAATTTATCGAATAGATGTTACGTTAATGATTTATTTATTTTTAAATATAATATTTTGCTTCTAAATAAGTCCAACCTCTTTATTATACAATTTTCGAAACATAAACTTGCTTATTACTAGTCGCGATATTAATAGTAGAGTTTACCCTTAGTTATTTATCAATAAAGGTATTAATAGTAAATAAGTTCATTCACTCCGTAATTTTACATGTAATGATCATAATGAGCCTATCTAATATTAAAGGCGTTTGTTATTCTTAAGCGTCCTCATTTATAATACAGCGTGATCGATACTAATTGTTTCAAGTGGGCAATACGCCGTCTATGCGAATGATATGAATATTTATATATAAGTTTTATATGCGGCATTAAAATTAGTCCATTACGTCTATAAAATTGTGTTTGACATTTGATGTGCGTTACTGATTGTCCACTTCCTGGACATTAAGCGGAATATTTAATTCATTTCGATAATAATCGTCAATATCAATAAAACTAATGTTGAAATAATGTATTTATATTAAAAAAACACTTTTCAGAATAATTAGTTACTAAAGTAAAAGAAATTAAATAATTTTATTCGCCCTGTATCATCGAAATTACCGAAAAGAAAGCAAAATATTCTTAAAATAACTGAAGAAATAATATTAATATAATCTTCACATAACTCAAGAATACGTATATATTAACAAAATGAATAACCTCTTGAATTTTTGCCGTATGTTTAATAAACACAACGCACAAAGATTAAAGATTTAAGAATACATGTTGATCTTCTTGAAGGATTTGTTAAAAATATTACGTTTTTGGATCCACCAAAAGAATTTTCAAATTTGGTTTAAGATGCTTTTTTAAGAACCTCATTCCACTGAAATAGCCATGAGGAAACGGAAAAAGAAGAAGACGAAGATTCTTCTTTTTTCTTCTCTTCGTAGCTATTGACCGTAGGTTTTTCAGCCTTACAGAAATTCATTGTTCTCTCTATTTTTCGAGAATTTTTCACAATTTCTAGCATTGAATTTGCACAGTGGCTACTTTTTAAACATTTTTAGAACTGAGAATAATATTAAGAATAGCTTTTATTTTTACTCTAACTTTACATTTTTTTTTTTCTTATAGGAATATTCCAAGATCTGAAAAAGTCCTGGACAGTGTGTGTTGCCGCCAATATCAATGCAAAATCTTTCTAGGCTATGTCTTTAGTTTTCTTTTTCGCAACTGCAGATTCTTTTGATTGGCATTTATTATTTTGCCTTTATTAGAGGTTCTTTAGATAATTTTTAGAATTATTACTTTCTGAAGAATACGTTAGGTTAGGAAATCTGACGTTCTTTTATTGACACCATTTGGAATATGTAGTTCATTTTTGTAGAGTTTAACCTTTACATAATTTACAGCGGGTGTAAAGCTTTTTAAAATCCTTTTAGATCAGAGTAGGTTAAGTAAGGTTGCGTTGCTAATAATTCCTTAGATCTCCTTCTTGAACAATTCTATTTTTTTTTAATAATTCTAGCTACCCTTTACAATTTTTAGAATATTTAATATTTGTAAACATTTAGAAAGCAAATGTAGAACTGTCAAAAAATATTTTAGAGCTTAGGTTAGGTTGGGCTAGGTTAGGAAATCCGATGGGGTTAAGATACAAATTCATTTTTTGACATATTTTAGACACCTTTTTGGAATAGTTCATTTTTATAGAGTTTAACCGTTCAGTGGATAAAAAGCTTTCGAAAATCCTTTTAGATCAGAGTAGATTAGGTGAAGTTGGGTTATCTAGAATTTCTAATATCTCTTTCTTGAACAATTCCATCTTTTTGTTAATTCTAGGTTAGGTTATGTTTGATTTTCCTTCTAGAAATCAGAATATACTTTAGTTTCTTTTTTTATAATTCCAAATCCGTTTTATTGTCAAACCCAGCCTAATCTACTATACCCCAAAAAGTTTATATTTTAACTTCTATATTTGCTGCTTTATACTCAAAGATTTAAATAATAAAATATTGTAAAATTTGTAAAGCTTCTTTCAAATTTTACAATATTTTATTATTTAAATCTTTGAGTATAAACCAGCGAATATGGAAGTTAAAATATAAACTTTTTGGGGTATAGTAGGTTAGGCTGGGCTTGTTTAAATTAGAAAGTCTAATCTTTTAAAATTGTTCAATTTTTAGACTTCAGCATTGGATAAACCTTTTTGGAGATTAGGTTAGGTTGGGTTTGACATCTTCTGACACAATTTTAAAACCTGTAAATAATTTACAGCGGATATGAAGTTTTCAAAAAATCTCTTAGGTTAGAATAAGTTGGGTTATGTTGCGTAATCTAGAAAAAATCTTTTATGTTCAATTCTAACATAAAAGATTTAGGTTAGATTAACTTTTTAGAAATCAGAATGCACTTCCTACTAAGATTTTTTGAATTTATGTTTTTAGAGCTTTTCTTGGCAATTTTTACAATATTTCTTCCATAAACATTTAAGCAATGTCCAGAGAATACAAAATTTTAAATTAAATTTAAATTTTTGCTGAGTAGATTAGGTTAGGTTGTATTAGATTAGGTAGTCCGGTGTGTACCAAAAAAAATTTCTAGAATAATATTATTTTTTAAAGTTTAATGTTGAAGTAATTTAAGACGAACGTCAAGCTTTTAATAAACCTTTGAAGTGAAATTAGGTTAGGTCGGGTTGCGTTATCTTAAGTGATATTAATTTTCTATAATTCTCAAGGTTTGGATTAAATAATTCCAAATTCTATTCTTAATTTTTATGATTATGAAAATGTATAAAATATTTCATTTAGGTTAGATTAGGTTAGGTTGGATCTCTAGCATTTCCTTTAGTTTCTTATTAAATAATTTCAGATTGTTTCAAATGACTTGTATTATCAGTTTGGGAGAATCTTTTGTTTAGGTTAGGTTGGGTTTGACATCTTCTGACACAATTTTAGAACCTGTAAATAATTTACAGCGAATATGAAGCTTACGAAAAATCTCTTAGGTTAGAATAAGTTGGGTTATGTTGCGTAATCTTAGAAATCTAGAATCTCTTCGATTTTCCTCAATGTGGAGCTTTTAAAAAATATTTTATGTTAGAATTGATTAGGTTAGCTTAACTTTTTAGAAATCAGAATGCACTTCCTACCAAGATTTTTTGAATTTATATTTTTAGAGTTTGTCTTGACAATTTTTACAATATTTCTTCCATAAATATTCCAGAGAATACTAAATTTTAAATTAAATTTAAATTTTTGCTGAGTAGATTAGGTTAGGTTGTATTAGGTTAGGTAGTTCGGCGTGCTTTTTTTTAAATCTCTTTTGACACTTTTTTAGAATATTATTCTTTTTTAAGTTTAATGTTGAAGTAATTTAAGACGAACGTCAGGCTTATAATAAACCTTTGAAGTGAAATTAGGTTGGGTCGGGTTGCGTTATCTTAAGTGATATTAATTTTCTATAATTCCCAAGATTTGGATTGAATAATTCCAAATTTTATTCTTAATATTTGTGATTATGAAAATGTTTAAAATATTTCCTTTAGGTTAGATTAGGTTAGGTTGGATCACTAGCATTTCCTTTAATTTCTTATTAGATAATTTCAAATTGTTTCAAATGACTTGTATTTTCAGTTTTGGAGAATCTTTTGTCGTTTTTTTGGATAGTTAAATTTTTACATAAACTTTTAAAAATACAAGTGAATCCAAAAAATGTTCATGAATCTTTAAAAAACATAAAGCAAATATATATCTTTAAAAAAACGTTTTGGGGTTTAGGTTGATTGGGTTAAATTAGGAAATACGATGATGTTAAGGGAAAATTCTTGTTTCTTGATATCTTTTTGACTACCTCTTCAGATAATTATTGTAACGAAATGTTTCTTCAATTTTTAGGAAATTTCTAGCATTTTTCGAATATCGTGAAATTATTGTGAGCATTCCAGAATTTTCAGTAAATTTCTCTTAGTGATTTTTAAAATTTAAAGATTTTCTTCTAATATTTTTGAGAATTTTTAACCACGCATTACACGAATTGTCTCTTAATTCGTCTCCTAGATTTCATTATATTTCATGAATTATTAATAGTATGTCACCGGCAATATCCAACTAAAAGTAACTAGGTCATGGCATTCCCTTTTCAGTGCTGCATTGAGATCCTATGTTAGTAAAAACAAAACATCTTTATTGAAGATAGTATTACAATAATAATACGACAACTATTATTTTGCTCTTCTACTTCATTGGCCATCGACCAATGGTCTTTCAGCCCTAGATTCTAGTATTTTCCAGCATTTCTTATTATGTTCCATCACAATTTTTCTATGGTTAGTATTCAATTTTATCAATTCTCTCGATTTTTTTTAAGTTGTTCACAAGATTTCTAAAAATTTTCCAGCATTTTTTCCACCTTTGTATTATTAACTTCCTAATATCAAAAAAAATCCAAGAGTTTTCAAAAGTTTAGAATTCCTTAGCAACATGTATCAAAATTTCTAGAACTTTGCAGCATTTTTTTTAACTTATTGAAGTTCCATCAATTTTCCTTCTATTTCTTGTAAGTTTTGGACTATTTCTAAAATTTTATTTGTAGATGTCATGAATTTCAAAGAGTTTTCAAAAGTTTTAGAATTCCTTAGCAACTTGTATCCAAATTTCTAAAACTTTCCAATATTTTTTTAAGTTATTGAATTTTCATCAATTTTCCTTATATTTTTCGTAAGATTTGGACTATTTCTAAAATTTCATTTGTAGATGTCATGAATTTTCTTTGAGGGTTCTAGAATTTTCTAATGATTAATCTTCTAGACTGTTAAAATTTTCCAGAATGTCTTTTTTTATTTTATAAAATAAAACATCAACTTTCTTTCAATTGTCAACTATTTCCGCATTTTTTTTTTTAACTGTAAAATTTGACTTTAAACTTTTCAAACAGATCTGCAGTACTGTCCACAATTTCTTCTATGTGTTCTAAAATGTTTGATCACTTTATTCTTATTTTTTAGTAATTCTTCTTAGAGATATTTAGAATTTTCCAGTTTTTTTCTTCTCCTATATAAAATTTCAGCAATTGCTATTCCAAATTGTGAAAAGTTTCTTCGAGAGGTCTCGAATTCTTCTAACAACTTCTATCCAGTTTTCTAGAACTTCTAGCATTTCTTGTTTTGAGTTATTGAATTTTTCTTCCACTTTTTCGTAAATTTTAGGCAATTTCTGGAATTATCTTTCAAAACTGCATGAATTTTCTTCGAGGTTACTAGAAATTTTATTCATTAGTCATCTTTTTTTTTTAATTTTCCATCCTTACTTTTTTCATTTCAATTTTCGGCTATTTCCAGTATTTTTTCAGATTTCCTTAATTTGTTTCGAGACTTTCGCAATTTTGAACAATTACTCTTTCAGATTTTGCTTTTGATCCATTTTTTCCATTTTATCTACAATTTTCAATTATATTTTTCTTACGAGAATTTTCTAGTAATTCCCCAAAATTTCCGAAAACTTCCTAAATTATTGCTAGTGTGTTGCTGGAAATCAAATGAAATGTATTTGGGCCATGGCTTTCCTCTTGCAAAACGACATCCTTGAAGATGTAATATTTTTCAGCATTTAATATTTTGTTCCATCAGATTCTGGTATTCAATTTTATTCATTCTCTTGGAATTTTCTGAAAAGTTGATTTAGATGTTGTGCACTTTTATTTTATCAAATACTGTTCTAAATTGTGAGAATATTCTACAAGGATCTTGTATTTTTAAAGCATTTGTTGTCAGATTTCTGAAATAGCCCAACATTTCTTGTTTTGAGTTTATAAGTATTTCCAATAATAAACATATTCATATTTCAAGTTTCGACCAGTTCCATTATAATTTTTTTATCAGATTGTGTGAATTTGCTTCCAGGTTTCTTGAATTCTCAAACAATTTTTGAACTAACTACTTGAGAATGACCAACGGTCGAAACTAGTCGGAGAAATATAAAAATAGTGAAATATAGCCAAGTGCTTAATTAATCCTTTTATTAATTTCTGAAAGCTTCAATCTTAAAAATTCTGCTTTTACGACTTTAATTTGTTCGGGTTTGTCGCTGAGGTGAGAGAGAAACTTTAGAATCAATCATCATTTATTATTTACCGGTTACAGGAACTGAAAACTAGCCAAAAAATTGTTTGGAACCATTTGCATAAAGCTATTATAAAGAAGAATCTCGATGACAGTAAATAAACTTTTTGGGCCAATTTCGTGTTTACGGTTCTTTGCTCAAACCTAAAGAAAGCTATTTTTGAAGCGTTTCAAATCCGAGAAAAACGGCCGACAAATATCGTGGTCTAAACAATCGCCAAGCCTGGATTAACGATCAAAAAGATTTTGCTGTCTGTTTGGAGGTATTGAAAAGGAATCATCTATCATAAGCTGCTTCCATCGGGCTAAAAACGCAATTTGAACTTCTACTATACTATCAAAAAATGACCTGATTGAAACAAGCGCACGACTACAAGCGGCCAGAATAGGCCAATAAGAAGGGTGCACAAAGGGCCTAGTGAGGCCTAGGTGCTCTAGTCAATGATTTGTTTACCCTAGGCAAACTCGATCCAGAAGGGTGTTGCCTTTTTCAAACAAGACAACTCTATTTTGGCTACTTCCTAATAATCCTCAAGTGATTAATAAGTTCCGCTTTCACGACTTTAATTTGTACGGGTTTGTCGCTGAGGTGAGAGAGAAACTTTAGAATCAATCATCATTTATTATTTACCGGTTACAGGAACTGAAAACTAGCCAAAAAATTGTTTGGAACCATTTGCATAAAGCTATTACCAAGAAGAATCTCGATGACAGTAAATAAACTTTTTGGGCCAATTTCGTGTTTACGATTCTTTGCTCAAACCTAACTAAAGGTATTTTTGAAGCGTTTCAAATCCGAGAAAAACGGCCAACAAATATCGTGGTCTAAACAATCGCCAAGCCTAGATTAACAATCAAAAAGATTTTTTAGTTTTCAGTGGTTTTTTACTAAAAAAAGTAACAAAATTTACTAAAAGTTGATCCTGAGTCTTCTAGAATCATTTAAATCATGGCCACCTCTTATCACAAGAGAAAGGAAAAAAGATATTAAAAATCTTTATTTTTCAGATCTCGGCCACCTCTTACCTCTCTTACAGTAAATTGAAAAAAAGATACTTAAAGTTAAAAAAGATACTTATTCAACACTTGATTTCATGATGTGAGGTTGTAGATATTTTAAGATTACTTGAATAAAATCTGTTTTGTTAACACAATTATAGATTCTTTTTTGATTAAAACTAAAAAACATTTGGTTTGTTACACAATCTTTTTTATTTCTAAATAATTTTTTTTTTGTAAACCAACCTAGTGTTTTTTTTTAAATCTAATCAAAATAGTTCAAAAATGTTTCAGGATGGATTCAGTGAGCAATTATTTAAATATAATCTGAATTATTTATAATTGGTTCATCTTTTAAGAGTAATAAATGATTAATGACAGTCATGACAGGTTTTTTTTTTTTCCCTTTTTGTTTCAGTTAATACTGGCCGCCATTTGTCTTGGTTTAAAAATGCAAGGTTCTAGAAAAATATCAATCTATAAAAATAACTTAAATTATCATTAGTTACCTCTTTTTACGATTTGAAGGAATAAGATTTTAAAGGAAAAAAAACTATAAAAATGGCTTTCAGCTACTCTTCGTCACCTCGTACCTTTTTAAACAATATTTTTAGTTACTTCACATCGTGATTTTTAAAGATAATATTCTAGATAACAACAAATCAAAGACAGAGTAAGTCTTAGTCAACTTTTGACTTGTGGTGTGACGTTCTAATGATCAAATCATGACATGTTTATCATTTTTGCCTTTTAAATCTTCAATTACTATTAGTCATGATATGAAAATCAAAAGTTCTAGATAAAATCTAAAAAAATCATCATCGTTTTTACTTTTCAACAATATTTATCAGAACTAATTTCTTTAGTACATTTTAGATCCTGTTAGTTACTCCAAAGATAATATTCTAGATAAATAAATTTCAATAAGTTATAGTCAACTCTTGATTTCAAGACGTGAAATCTAGAAAAATCTAGAAAAAGGAGGTCCTATTAAATAAGTTTAGGTTATCTTATAATCAATTGATTTTCTATTAGCTCTGGGTGATTGAGGAATAATTATAACAGTTTTATCTTTTCTCATCTTTTAGATGTTTTATTTTAGATTAGTCAAATTTTGTCATTATTTGAAAATGGAGAGTCCTGGAGAAAAGAAAAAGAGTACTTTTCAGTTATTCATAAGTACCTCTAATCACATCTTCATAATTTGATGGTTTTTGCAAACAAAATATTTGATAAAAAAATAGCCTTCGATTAAATCTTGAAATATACTCTTAACTATGATTCAAAAATGTCAGAATCTATAAAAATATATTTAATATATAATTCAGAATTTGCCACGGTACGTTAGTATTTTATTGACGTCTGATGATTAAAGATTTCTTCTTCGCAAGTTCATCCTTTCGTACCTTGTAAATATTACTTTCACCTTTGATTGTATCATGTCATAATTTGTTGATTTAAGATTTCGAAGAACAAAATCTTGAAAAAATGTCACCTTTTGTTCTAATTGATGAAATTTACTTATTTCAGACAAGGTCTTTTAATATCCCATAGCATATTTTAGCAATAAAGACAATTAAGAAAAGATACCTAAATCATCTTTCGTTCTTTTTTTATATCATGGTCATTCTGTAGGTGCCTCTCCTAGCGGAGATTGGTGACTATTTCAGCACATGATTTCCTACATCTCCAAAAAGTGGGGCTTTACCAAGTTCGGTCGAGGCCTTTGAAGACTTGAAGCCTCAAGGCCGTTTAGCTCCAGATGGTTGCAAGGTGCAGTTCAGGCATGCGCACGGGCCTCTTGCCGCATTGAAGAAAGAAATTAATAAATTTCTTATATAGACCACGTTTTATCTGTCGTTGCTCTCATCAACCCCATCTTGTCGACTTAATGTTCCGGAGTGTTTTTTTTTAATAACAGTTCTTTATTACTATATTCAATGCATATTATTAGTTATATAATAAATGATTTAATTTCTTCATTCTAACATTATTTTCCTTCTAATGCTTTCTATCTTCCTCTGGATTATCATGGTCATGCATGAAAGAAAGTAAAAAAAATACTTCTTCATCTCATCATGAGAGAAAGTTGAAAAAAGTAATAATGAAATTTGTTCTTGGGTCTTTTAATATTCTTTAGATTTTGTTTTTTTACTAGGAAGAAGATACAAATTATACCAAATTTTAACCTTAAGTCTTCTAGAATCATTTAAATCATAATCACTTCTTAACACAAGAGAAAATATACCAAAATTTGACTTAGAGTCTTCTAGAATCCTTTAGATTACGTTCACTTCCTACGCATAAGAGGAAACATACCAAAATTTGACCATGATTCTTCTAGAATCCTTTTCTCTGAATTATTATGGTCATCCCTGAAAGAAAATAGACAGTCCCTTGTCATTTCTTCTCATGAGAGAAAGTTGCAAAATGAAATGATAAAATTTCTTTAGATTTTATTTTTGTTTTTAGCAGAAAATTTGAACTAGAATCCTTTAGATCATAGTCACTTCTTACACACAAGAGAAAATATACCAAAATTTGTCCTTGAGTCTTCTGAACTGAAAACTAGCCAAAAAATTGTTTGGAACCATTTGCACAAAGATGACAGTAAATAAACTTTTTGGGCCAATTTCGTGTTTACGGTTCTTTGCTCAAACCTAAAGAAAGCTATTTTTGAAGCGTTTCAAATCCGAGAAAAACGGCCAACAAACACCGTGGTCTAAACAATCGCCAAGCCTGGATTAACAATCAAAAAGATTTTGCTGTCTGTTTGGAGGTATTGGAAAGGAATCATCTACCATAAGCTTCTCCCATCGGGCAAAAAACGCAATTTGAACTTCTACTATACTATCAAAAACTGATCTGATTGAATCAAGCGCACGACTACAAGCGGCCAGAATAGGCCAATAAGAAGGATGCACAACGGGCCTAGGTGCTCTAGTCAATGATTTGTTCCCCTAGGCAAACTAGATCCAGAAGGGCGTTGCCTTTTTCAAACAATACAACTCTTAACGACGTGCTAGAAGATTCTGAAGTTTGGATGGTAAGTTCTAATCCAACAACCTTCGTAGAGTCGAGAGCTGTCACCAAGCGATTTCACCGTTTCAAGCTTTGGAAAAAAAATTTGATGGTACAAGACTGGATCCAAGAAAAACTTTTGAAATTGAGCTGTTCAAGTTTTTTACTAATACGCGAGGACTTCTATAATCGTGTAATTATGGAATTACCTTCAAAATGGACAAGACTTACATGCTGAACCTATTGATTATCTTGAAGAAATTATTAATTTCGTTCTTTTTTTTAGAAATGCATGTTCTTCTTATAATTATGAAATTTTGTTTTAGGTGTTAGATATCAGTCATTAAATAATAGATATTAGGTGTCAGTCATTCCATTTAAGGTTTTAGGTATTACATATTAAGTATCAGGTTTTAGATTTTAATTATTTGTCTAAAAGAAATCTTGGAGATTTTTGGTGATTTTGAAGAAATAATAAATTTTGTCCTTTTTTGAAAATTCAAATTTTGTTTAAGCTATATAGGTAATCAAGGATCAGATATTAGATATTAGGTGTTAGGTGTTATGTGTCAGTAAGTAGTCTCATACAAAATTAGCTTAAATAAGCCTGCAATGGCTGAAATATTGGTTAAATCAATCAAATATACGGTTGATTAGAAATTAGGTATTAGATAGAAGGTATTCTTTAGTTATGAAATTTTAGGTATTACTTATTAGTTACTGGCGTTTGAATCCGATAAATCATCGATTCGTCTTTGATTATTGTGAAAAATTCATGTTTCTAGATAAAATCATAACTTTAATTTAGGAATCATATCTTTACGTAACTCAACAACAAATTTCTATCTAATTTAGGATTTAATCGATATTTAAAAATGTATCTAATTAGCAAATAATCTAATAAAGTGTATTGTCCAACATTTATCATCGTATTAAAAACAATATTTCGACTTTACATTGATAATGATTTAGTTTTATATTGTTGGTACTACTAGTACTGAAATATATTTTAATGACCAATCATCAAAATTCCATGTCTAACATCAGAATGTTTAGCGAGGTTTTGAAATAAATTTAATTAATCACCTTATCATCATTGAAATTGATTATAAACTCTAGTATGTAATTGTTGCTAACATTTAAATTGGTACTATTTTATTACGAACAAACACATCAACATCAAGATTTAGAACACTAAACACCAGTGCGGCCTCAAGTCATTCCATTTCGGCAATGTCGACTTCGATTAGAGGAAAATTCCTGCGGAATACTGGCTCGGAATAATAAACAAGATGGTGGCGAGACGCGCGCGGCCAGCGCAGGAACACTGAATGAGAGACGAAGAGCAAACATGAGGCGTAATGGGATGCAGGCCGCGGCGTGACGAAGCGCGGCAGGAAAGTGAGTGTGAGAGGGACGGCGGCGGCGGCTGCCGCTGCTGCTGCGGTAGCGGGGAGTGGTGGAGGGGGGGGTTAGGGCACCGGCAGGCACACATTGATCGCGTGACGTCACCACCCCGGTTTGGTCGCCCGCCAATGGCTAGTACAGTCCCGCAGGAAACCGAACGCGACCCGGCTGCAGGTACAGCAGGAACGAAAAGCCTCGGAGGCTGAGGAAATGTAAACAAAACAAAGTCGACGCGAGTATTTCGGAAACCGCGCATTTCTAATATCGCCGTTCGTACGTTTCAACAGTCGCTAATCGAGTCGTGTGTACCTGTTAAAAATTCCATCAAGGCTTACCGTTATTCTATAAATAACGTAAAACAAACGTACGCTGAGAGCCTTCTACATTATGGGCACGCCTATCTATTCATATCGGCTCCATTACTTAATTAATCGAGCGCTCTATTTATGGAAGGCAAACAAATATCGGATGGATATAGTTTAAAAATAAAAGGAAAACATCTTCTCAAGGTCAAAAGATGTTTAATGTGATCAATTATAGGAGAATTCTGTTGGTGACCTTGAAAACATAATCTACAACAAATAATGAAAGAATTACAAAATAAACTATAATTTGAATATTCTTAGATACATCTACGATCGAAGTTTATTTTGTAATCAATTAAGATCAATGTTGTAGATTTACGAAATGTTTTCATGTTTTTCTTATTATTAATCAATTATTTCATTATTTTTTGTAGATGGCGTAAATTTGTAAATGTTGCACCCTACGTTTAATGTCTTTTTTCCTTTATAAGATTTTTGGCATATTCTACTGTTATTTAAAACAATTATTTTACTTGTTAACTAAATATTACATCCTGCTGATAAATTTCTAGACGTTGCTGCGTTAGTGTAAAATTTGTAAAAGTTGCATCCCACGTTTCATGTCTTTTCCTTAGTACTACTATTCAAAACTATACAATTATTTCACTAGTAGGAAGTCAATGAGCAAAATTTAATATTTCGAAGAATCTTAAATTTTCCTCATTGAAGGTAGTACCTTCTTCTTTCCATTGGTTTTTTTCTTTCTGTTTTTGTAATTGTTTTGTCATAATACGTTATTGTACACATTGCATCCCACGTTTAATGTCTTTTTCTTTATAAGATTTTTAGTATATTATCTACTCATATATAAAACCATACAATGGTTTTACTACTATACAAAATATTACATGTTGCTAAGTGTTGTGTAATAGCACGTTGTTGCGTTATTGTGTGCAAAAATCCGTTCGCGTGCCTTCGAAATAATGGAGGGAAAAAAAAACAAATGCCACCTTCCGGGCCGATTTTCTGCTTTTCTGCCCGCGGACTCGTTATCAGCTGTTGCATGTGTGAAAAACATGCTCGTTTCCATCTGTACTCGTGCGTAACGCTGATTTTGGAGATAATGGAAGGCATGCATGCCGCAACTATACCTCGTGGTATTTTGAAACGGCCGCACGTGACCAATCGATGTTCCATCGCAAAAATGGTTACGCAATTTTTAAACCAGATGTGTGGATACGTGGTAGATGTGGAGTTGCAACTAAGTATTAAGTTGTAATTTCCTTGTCAATAGCAGTTGATGATCAAGAAACTAAGTTATATTAAAGATCTCATTTATATCAAACATTACAACTAAGGAAAATTAGATCACAAGTTGGTAATTTCAGCTTTATTCTTTATTCTTTAATGTCTTTGCTTCTCCTACTTACAAAATTACAACAAAAATTATTTGATATACATACGTTTTCTTTGGTTTGTGTTTGAATTACTTATATTTCAATTTAAATCCAATATACCATTAATAATTAGTCCACTACTGTTAAAGATACCATCAACTGAAAAATATTGGTCCGAGTGGAAGAATACTAGGTGAACTTCATCTGCATGACTTTAACACTAAATGCTATGAAGTGTTAGGCGTAACGTATTTTAGGATGGTAAGTAGTTGATTAAAAGTGTTGAATATTCTTCCATCTCAACTAAAAAACACCATGTCGAAGAAAAATCGACGCCTATTCATCATCAGAAGCCACGGATGTAGAGGAAAGGCAATTGGTTTTTCTTTTAGTCCATCAGACAGGCATATCAACATATTGAATGTTATTTAAGCCAGTTAAATCACACTAAGAAAAATCAAGAGTTGAACGAAAATTTAATTGAGATTCCTGCTGCCATTCAATGATCTTCAAGATCGTTGGTCTCTAAATGCTGAACAAGAAAAACCATATCTGATTTTGATGTATCATGCAAAACATACACTACAACAATAATGGTATGAACCAAAACCAAAAGATATTTACATACGTCTTCTGTTCATGATAAATTCTTCCAAATTTTTGGGGTTTGTACAAGCAACATCACAAAATTTAATGGTATCTCGCACTGTATTAGCAAAGGTCATGACGGTATTTGAAATGTGAAAAAAAGAGAAGAAAGCTTAGCCTTCTTGTGGGATTCGAAATTAAGAAGGCGATCAACAAAGGATTAGTATCTTTCATTCAGGCTAACAGCATTTTAATGGTGGTGTTGTCTATCAATTAATATTATCTGCTCCATTATATGTCTGCGAAAGGCAACCACGTGTGAAAATGTCAAAATGACATAACATACTTTGTCTAGAATATCTCACAAAAGGGTCAAAATAGAGCATATTTGCTTAAAATTAATTAAAAAGAACTTCAGAAATGGTGAAAGTGTGCCACCTGTCTACGGAAGAATATGGGTTTGAGTGGAAGAACATTGGTAAACAGTGAACTCCGCCCGTGACTTCTGTGTCCTAAATTATTTGTTTATTTTCTATTGAATATATGTACATTATATATGTTTTTGTAAGCAGGAGAAGCAAATATAATAATAAAGAATAATAAAGAATAATAAAGATAACTGATAATAAAAACATTACGAAACAAAGCAAATGTTAATATTCACCTAATATTAATATTTGTTTTCATCAAGAATTCAGAGCAACAGGCATCAACTTTATAAGCCAATTTAGCCTTCGGAACTCGTCAGTTTTTTGCCAAATACTCGATCGCCCTTCTAACTTACCTAAAATTGCTCTTTGCGTCTTTTCTTTCTTCTCCAAATTTAAAAATCTCTTGAAGGCACGAAGATATACAAGATATGATTATATTCAAAGTGATTTACTAATGTTTTATTCTCTTAAAGGACCAAATCATAAAATTAATGATCAATAAAAAGGTTGCCATATAATTTCAAAAATCTGAACATGAAGAAATGATAGAAGTACTTGAAGATATCTTGAAAAGGGGTTTTCGATACCAAACTTTTTAAAAATTTACTAATCCTTCATCATCTAAGCTGGCTTAGATTTTCACGAAATCTCGCTCTATTTCTTTATTCCTTTTTCTCCAAATTCTTTTTTCTTTTTATTTATGTATTCATATTATTTTATTAATTTTTCCCCTTCTCTTCGTTCATTTTTCATTTACTCTGAAATTCTATCGTACCTATCTATTACTGATGAAGGTTTAAAATCTTATGCAGTGTTAGATCAGAATTATTTACATGAAGTACAAGAGTACCTTAAAAAGAACAGAAACAACTAGCTAGAGTAAAAAATATTTGTATTTTAAATAAAATATTGTTGACTCCATGAATAGACTAAAATAAATTGTCCTTGAATACAAAGGATAAAAAATTTTAATAAAGAAAACACTTAACTTTTTTATACCACTTATATTTTATTTTCTCGTGACTAGTTTCAATTACATGGTAATCATTATCAAACTGTAAAACTCATTTATAGTATTTTGACTAGAAGTTTGAGCTGAGTATTATCTTTAAGTAATATATCAACATAGTCCCAGGTAGAAAGATTGACTATAAGGTTCAAGGTCGAGCAATAAAATACATTACTTACTTTTGATAAATTAAAGCCTCATTAAAATATAGACAATTATACTTTCAACAGACATCTTGATCTTGAACAAGTGCAAATTAGTCATTAAACATAAACATGTTAATATGTTTTCACCTTGAAAAGTTAAAATTTATTGGCAACAATCTGACCAAAAAAATATCATGGTTATCACATTTCATTTGTAATTATATTGTGTCCATTTATCTGTCTCTACTTGATTCCTCTTCCTTTTCCAATTTCATTTAACTCTTATTTTTATCTTTTACTTTATCTCTACTCTCGTTATGTTCTCTATCTTTATCGTTTTTTTTTCTCCTGCTTTCTCTCAAGTAACAAAATATACTCTACTGCTTTACTATATTTGTCCCCTACTCTTCACTATTCTTCACTGTAACTCTATTGTTCCCCCTCTATCTTTATTCCTCTTTCTCCAAACTTCCTTTTCTTTTTATTTATGTTTCATATTATTTTCTTAATTTCCCACTGTCTCTTCTCTTCGTTCATTTTTTCATTTACTATGAATTTCTATCGTACTTATCTATTACTTATGAAGGTTTAAATAAAATTACACTTGGTTTGTTTCACAATTTTTCTACCTACCTATCTATATCCATCTTTACTCAACTCTCTCTTTTAACACTTTCTCTTTCATCTCTCCTAACTTTATATATTTTCTTCATGTTTTTTTGATCACATTCTCTTTCTCTATCTCCCTGTCATAGCTTCTCTCTATCTTTCTCTCTACTCTCTATTTCTCATGCTATCTCTGTCTTAGCTTATTTCTCCCTTTCTCTGCAATCCTATTATATTTCTCTATCTATCGATCTTTACTTGACTCTATGCAATATTTTCCAAACTTTTTTTCTTCTCTTTACATTCTCTTTTTACTTGTATTTTCCCACCCACTGACTCTATTTACTTGTCTTCTTCTTTCTCTTTTCCTGTTTACACTTATTACTCTTGCTGTTTCTTACATCTCTGTCTTGTTTCTACCTATATTCACTTATTACTCATTTTCTTTGTAATGACTTCTGTGACTTTTTTCTTTCTCTTTCTCCATTTACTCTTTATAATCGTTCTATTTCTCACTCTATCTTTTATTTCTTCTCTGCAATTCTATCGTATCTCTCTATCTATCTATACTTGACTCTTTATGTAATATTTTTCTCTATTTTCTCTATTTAAACTTGTAAAATTTCTTTTTCTATCATTATTTCTCGTTCTCTAAGCATTTTTCTATTTCTCTATTAACTTTTTTTAATCGTTATATTCTTCACTCTCTCCTCTTTTTAATTTTCTGTTTTTTTCTTCTCTGCAATTCTATAGTATATCTCTATCTATCTAAACTTGACTCTTTATATAATAGTCTATTTAAACCTTTTAAATTCTCTTAACTTTCCCTATTTTCTTCGTGTTCATGAAGACAAATTCCGGCTTAACCGTAAATTTTTGGATATAGAAATCTATGGTCCAGCCATTTCCCACACATTAACGGGACACCCTGTATATCAAATTTCTTTATATTCTGCCTCTTTCTGCTTGTTTTAAACTTTTTTTCTATGTTTTTATTTGCTCTATAATTCATCACTCTTTATCTCCACCTCCTCAACTTTCTAAGCTCTCTGTACTAGTTCTATTTCTCACACTGTCTTTTTCTTTCTTCTTTGTAATTCTAGCGCATCTCTCCAACTTGATTATGTCATATTTCAATTTTTTCTAAATTCTCTTAACTGTTTATATTTTCTTCATGTTCTTTTTTTGCTTACTGTTCTTACATTTTCTGTCATCTGTCACCAATCATCTACCATCTAAAATTTATCATAGATCATATTATTTATTTTACCTAATAACTTGTAAGTATGTTCTCTATGTGCCTCATTATGGTTTTACTGTCTCTCTTTATTACAGTTTCTCGTTATCTCTTTCTCACTATTTACTCTCTGTATCCATTACTCATACTCTCTCCCTTTATTTGTCTTCGCTGTAATTCTGTTAAATCTATATATTAATACTTGACCCACTATATAATATTTCTTTCAATTTTCCTGATAAACATTCTCTTAAGCACTCTATTTACTTTATATTATCTCTTATTTAACTAAATATCTCTCACTACCTCTGGTTTTCTTTCTTCTAAGCTTTTTTCCTTTAAATTAATTTTTCTTACTCATACTCTCTCTTTCTCTCTCTCTATCTTTCTCTCTCTCTCTCACACGTACTTCTTTCTTACTCTAATCTATATATTAATACTTGACCCACAATATAATATTTCTGTCTATTTTCTCCTGCTAAACGTTCTTTTAACTCTTTCTATTTACTTTATATTCTCTCTTATTTCACTAAATAACTCTCATTGCCTCTGTTTTTCTTTGTTCCTTTATATTAACTTTTGTTACTCTCTCTATCTCTCCTCTCTCTCTCTTTTCTCTCTCTCTCTCTCTAAGTGCTTACTTACTTTATCTTCACACTTGTGAAGAATTCTTGTGTCTATCTATCTCTACATTGTTTTCTTTTCTTCTCTCTCTCTCTCTCTCTCTTTCAAGTTACAAAAATAACTTAAATGTTTTACTGTTCTTTAATAATTTCTATACAGTTTTTAATTTTAATATTCTCCGCAATGTATCTCTATGTGACTTTCTTTATAATATTATAAACTACTTTATTTTTCTTAAATATTTTCTTTTTCTGAGCTTATCTCTAATGTATCTATATTCTGCCACTCTCTGTCTTTATTTCCTTTTTCTCTAAACTTTCTTTTTTTCTGAATCTACTTGACTTCCAGTATAATTTCTCTTTTTATTTTTACTTTCTCAACTTTTCAGTTCAGTCTCTCTCTGCCATTATTTCTTGTTTTCTAAACTTTTCTCTTTTTCTATCTCTTTCTCTAATAATCTCTATATTCTATCTCTCTGCTTCTCTCTCCTCTTATTACTCTTTCTTTAAACTTTTTTTCTATTCTATTAACTTCCTCTATAATTTTTCTGTCTTTATTTTTACTTTCTCAGCTTTTTTTATTTCTTTTAAGTTTTTTTTTCTGCATCTACTTAACTTTCTCTGTAATTTATCTCTTTTTATTTTCACCTTCTCAACTTTCTCCTAACTGTCTCTATTTTTTATATTTTCCATTTTTTCACTTACTGTATTCTCTATTTCTCATTCTTTAAGCTTTTTTCTGGTTCTCTATTTACTCTTTATAATCGTTCTATTCCTCACTCTCTCCTTTTTTGTTTTGTTCTTTATTCTCTGCAATTCTATAGTATCTCTCTATCTATCTAGACTTGACTGTTTATATAATATTTCTCTCTGTTTTCTCTATTTATACTTTTAAAATTCTCTTAACTTTCTTCATGTTCTGTTTCATGTTCATGTTCCCCATTATTTTTTACTGTCTCTCTTTATTATTGTTTCTCGTTTTCTAAGATTTTTCTCTTTCTCTCTATTTACTCTATGTACTGATTTCTGATGCTCCTTTTTTCCTGTTTTCTCTGTAATTCTATCGAATCTATATACTTATCTCTATTTCTCTTTGTTTTTTCTACCTATATCTATATTCACTTATTATTAATTGATTTTCTTTTTAATTTCTAATGTTTTGCTTCTTCTCTATTTTCTTTATGTTCTCTATCTTTTTTCTTTCTGTCTCTCTCTATCTCTGTCTAATAATCTCTATATTCTACTTATCTGCCCCTCTCTACTCTTATTCCTCTTTCTTTAAACTTTCTTTCTATTCTATTGACTTCTATAATTTATCTTTCTTTACTTTCACTATCTCAGTTTTCTTGCTTCTCTTAAGTTTTTTTTTTCTGCATCTACTTAACTTTCTCTGTAATTCATCTCTTTTTATTTTCACTGTCGCAACGTTCACATTTCTCTTAACTGTCTCTATTTTTTATATTTTTCACTTACTATCCCTCTCTCTATCATTATTTCTCGTTCTCTAAGCTTTTTTCTCTTTCTCTATTTACTTTTTATAATCGTTCTATTCCTCACTCTTTCATTTTTTTAAATTTTCTGTTCTTTATTCTCTGCAATGCTATCGTATCTTTATCTATCTAAACTTAACTCTTTATACAATATTTCTCTCTATTTTCTCTATTTAAACTTTATCAATTCTCTTAACTTAAACTTTCTCTATTTTCTTCATGTTCTCTTTCATGCTCATGTTCCCCATTAATTTTTACTGTCTCTCTTTATTATTGTTTCTCGTTATCTAAGCTTTTTCTCTTTCTCGTAATTCTATCAAATCTATATACTTATCTCTATTTCTCTCTGTTGTTTTTTCTACCTCTATCTCTATTCAATTATTACTAATTGATTTTGTAATTATTTGATTATTTAATTTCGTTTTTATTTAATCTAATGTTTTGCTTCTTCTCTATTTTTTTATGTTCTCTATGTTTTTTCCTCCTCTCTATCTCTCTCTCTCTCTCTCGAATAATCTCTATATTCTACCTTTTTGCTTCTCTCTGCTCTTATTACTCTTTCTTTAAACCTTCTTTCTTTCTATTCTATTGACTTACTTTATAAAGACAAATAAATATTTGTCTTTATTTTCTCTTATTTCTCTTAAGTTTCTTCATTTTCTTTATATTCTCCATTTTTTTATTTACTGCCTCTCTTAACCATTATTTCTCCTTCTCTGAGAATTTTCTCTTTCTCTCTATTTACACTCTGTACTCGTTCTATTTCTCATTCTCTTTTTTTCTTCTCTTTTCTTTCTTCTCAGCAATTCCATCGTACCCCTCTATTTTGCCTCTTTATATAATATTTCTCTGTGTAAACTTTTAAAATTCTCATAACTCTCTATTTTCTTCATATTTTTCTTGTTCGCTCACATTTTCTTTTTCTATGTTTTTAACCACTATAATTTATTATAATATATAAATATATTACAATTTGTACGACTTAAGTTTCGACTTTTGACTTTTCAACTTGATAATGACCGTCAAAAGTCGAAACTTAAGTCGTACAAATTGTAATATATTTATATATTATAATAAATTATAGTGGTTAAAAACATAGTAAGTGTTTTATTCAGTGTTCATTATGAATTACCACATAGTAACGGTCGCAACCATCATTATGATTTTCTTTTTCTTTCATCTTCATCATCTACCATCTAAAATCTATCGCCAGTAATTTCTCTTTTATCTCTTTATGTTGGATACTTGAAGCCATAACTTTGTGATACATCTTGAATCAAGAACTTTATCAAATGATAAATAAAAACATTATCAAACGTACAGTACTGGCCTTGTAAGGTTGAAACTATAGTTAGGAAATAAATTCCGTGTGTGATATTAACAAAGTAAGTTTTATTTATTTATCATTTGATAAAGTTCTTTATTCTCTATGTTCCTAATTATTTTTTTACTCTCTCTCTCTCTCTATTTTATTTCTCCTTATCTAAGTCTTTTCTCTTTCTCACTGTTTACTCTCTATACTCATTTCTTATACTCTTTCTTTCTTCTATCTTCTCTGAAATTCTATCGAATCTATATATTTCTACTTGGCTCACTAAATAATATTTCTATCTACTTTCTCCTTTCTCCTAAATTTTCTCTTAACGCTCTCTATTTTCTTTACATTCTCTCTTCTTTCCCTCAGTGTCTCTAATTACCTCTAATCTTCTTTGTTAAAGCTTTTTCCTTTTTATTTACTCTTATTACTCTTAATGTTTCTCATAGTCGCTCTCTCTCTCTCTCGCCATTTTCCTACTCTATCTTCACACAATGCTTGTGTCTATCTATCTATCTCTAATTAGCTTTCTCAACTTTTTCTCTCCCTTTCTCTTTTTCATTATCTTTCTCTCTCTGTCTGTCTCCACATAAGGTACCTAAAGGTCGTTTTCAACCTCAGTTCTCGTTGAATTTTTGGGTTGGAGTTATGGATAACTGGCTAATTGGTATTTCTATAAGAAAGACTCACCGTCGAGGTGTATTGCAACTTTTTAGAACAAGAAACGTAATATGGTTTATGTGTGACGGTGCACCAGTGTGGTTAGTTTTTAACAGTAACATACTCTGGATTGATCGAGGTGGACCTCACTGGCAGGTCTGTTCGATCACGGGATTTAAACCTTTTGGATTATTTCCCATGGGGTTATCTAAAGCCATTAGTTTACATTACTCCAAGCGAAAATGTGGAACATTTGCGAAATCGAATAATTTTTGGGTGTAACCGAAAAGAAACGACCTTGATGTTTTTGGAAGAGTTTGGCAGTTAATGAGGAGAAGATTGGATTATTGCAATCTAGCTAGAGGTAGTTATTTTCAACCACTTTTGTGGATTGAGACTCTTCACATGTAATTTCTGGTAATAAAATATTGTTATTGTGGAAAATTTTGGAAACAAAGCGGGTTTCCAAAAATCATCAAAATATTCTTAGAATATTCTAGGGACTAACCCTTTGGATTTTTAGCGTATGTTTAATAATCACCCTGTAATTTAATACAACAAAAAATTTTGGGGCATTTTGTTAGCTTATTTATCCTTTTTATAGATTTTATTGATTACACCAACTAGAGCAAATATGAATGTTTATATTCCGCTATTTAAACTACTTATTTCCCACTGAGGTGAAAAACTATATATATATAACACGACAATTATTCTCTCTGATGGTCGTCTCAGTCGCCAGTGGAGAGATTCAATTAATTTCGCGTCGAGATTTTATCACCCCCTCCGCATGAGCGCGAATAATTGACCTATTTGTTTACTCACTCGCTAGATTAAAGCCAATTCCAATCGGAATCAAGGCCAGCACCTAAACTAGATATACGTCAACGTCATCGGACGTTTTCCAAGAGACCACTAACTCGGAACAAATGGTCCGCCCACGCAGCCCGTTTATTTAACGCACGGCGCGCAATTAATTAGCAAAGCCGGGTAAATAACCGTAATCTCCTGCCCGTAAAAGATGAGCTGCTGTTGCCATGCCGTAGATATGTTAGGTCCCAACAACAACGCAAAATTCACACTCGTAACCTTTGACCAGGCACGTCAATTGTGCGTGCTGAATGTGTTGTTCGTCGCTCATCGTAGAGTAAATAATAACACCGATTTGAAACCTATGCAAAAATGTACGATAATAATAATAATAATAGTATAGAGCAATAGAAAATAATTAATCTAATCACTGATGGTGGATAATAAGGCCAATACTGGTGATGATAACAATATTATAACGGTTTTTTAAGTGCGTATTATCTGTTGTCATCTTCCTCAAGTGTTTTCGCATCGATTATGTCCATTGTTCGTCCAATTTACATCAAACGATGACAAAACGGTTTTTATTGTGTTTTATCGGACTAATTGAAATGATTTGTGTTAGGAAGTTATCTCGTCTTCCCTCAAGTATCGAGATTAGGATAAGTAATTCAATTAGTTCATTATTGTTTATATAAACAAGTCCAATTGTTAATCATTTAATAAGACTATTTATGGGTAAAGATAATAATTGTAACAAATCGTATCTTTCTACTTTCCCTGTTTACAGCTTTATACTTTTCATTTCTTCAATTTTTAATAATTCGGTGGTGTTCCTCAAGGTTTCGTTATAGGACCCGATTTAATAATAATCAAATCACTACTTATAAACTTTAACTAAATATTAATAATATACAAATTTAGAACGTTGTGGAATACCAAATGTGATTAATTTACAGTGTGTGATCAATTTAAACTAACCCACGTAAGAAATTACTATGCAACTATTTAGACAAGAACAATATATGCACTAAATTATTCAGTGCCTATATTATGGATTATCACTTAGTAACGGTCGTAACGATGGTTAAGAACATACAATATTTATATTAACGATTTATAAAATGATTAGAAGAACTACACTACCTTTTAAAGGCTGCACATTTCAATATTTTTCTTAAAATAAGAGAAAAAATAAGAGATTAATTGTGCTTTATTTAGTGTGACACAAATAGCATGGCGGAAAGACCACGTGGTCGATAGCCAAACACTACTACCACTACTACTATTAATAAAATAATGTTATTTATTTACTTTTGTTTATTACTATTTAGTTTTAATTGTTGTTTAGTTGTTAAGCTGTTTAGATGAGTTTGTTATTTTATTTTTATTTGTTTCTCTTAATGTTGATTTATTTTGTATATTTTCTTATGTACATAGGGTGAATCCCGTCAATAAAGTTATTATTATTATTAAGAGATCAATATTTCCAAATGAATTAACAAAATCGTAATTACCGTTGTGTATTCAAAAATTAATTAGAAAAGTAATTATAGAAAAGTCACTTATAAGATTTGAAAAAAAAATATTTATATAAACAATTTACCGTTATTCTCCTTGACAGTTACCACATATAACGCATTAGGAATATATCATTCACGCTAGTAAAAACGTGATTTCCCCAGACAGGCTTTTTAACTAATCGTTTCGTAATTAATCGTTCACATGCATGCACCAATGGTGTAAACGCAAAGGTTAAAATTCTCCGGATCGTTTAAATAATTACGTTACGCGATACGTTACAGTTATATAGATCGAATTAATTTTTTGATGTTTGCATAAAGAAAACTAATTATTCTAGTTGAATAGTACAGAATAACAAACTCATTCAGAGTTTCCAATAAATCTATAATGTAAATTAGTGCGAAAAATGAAATTCACTTTGTTGTTTTTATTTTTAATAATTAATTATCAAAAATGCATCACAAAATAATGGCTTCAAGTATCAACTATAAAATCTTTGATGTTTTTCTTAGATTATTTTAAAGAAAATGTGAAAGGAAACAAAAGGTGATTTATTAATATTTATAATTGCTTTATTTTTGCATCTGTAATGGTGTCATATTTTTTCGTTCGTTTTCAATTTATATGTAAGAATCCAAAGATTTTAATCCAATGTAAAAATTTTAAAAATCACGTAGGTTTCAAAGGGTTAAAACATTTTAAAGTTTTCATTTACTTCAAGATTTTAAAGACTAAAGATTAAAAAATATTAAAGGTTTCAAACATTTCAAAATTTTCAAAGATTTACAGATTTAAAATAAATTGAAAGACTTAAGAAATTTTAAAGATTCCTTAAAAATTTTGAAGATATCAAAGATTTTAATGACTTTAAAGATCTCGAAGTTTTCAATAACTAAAAATTTCAAAGATTTAAAAAATTTGTCACATTTTTTTAATTCCAATTCCAAGGACATCAAAGTATCAAAAATTTTAAAGATTTCAAAAATTTTAAACATTTAAAACATTTTAAGATATACATTCTAATGACTTCAAACCTATCTCAAACCTTTCAAGAATTTTAAGATTTCAAAAACTTAAAAGAAAAATTTTAAGGGTTTTAATTTTAAAGCGTTCAATAGTTTTAAAAATTTAGAAAATTTTAATGACTTTAAGGGTTTCAAAGATGTTTTAAATTTCAAAAATTTTAAAAATGTAAAGTTTTAAAGGATTTAGAAGGTTTTAATAACCTTGAAAACCTCTCAAGATTTTAAATAATATTTTACAGATTAAAGAAAATCAAAATGTTTCAAATATTTTAAATATTTTGCGCAGACCCTGGAAATTTCTAAGATTAAAATTTTTTAAGATTCAAACATCTCAAAATTTTCAAAGGTTAACAGATTTCAATTAATTAAATCATTTCAGAAAATTTTAAGATTTCATAAAGGTTTTGAAGATTTCAAAGATTTTAATGACTTCAAGGTTTCGAAGTTTTCAATGACTAAAAATTTCAAATACTTAAAACATTTGTCACATTTTTTTAATTCCAATTCCAAGGACATCAAAGAATCAAAAATTTTAAAGATTTCAAAAGTTTTAATCGTTTAAAACATTTTAAGATATATATTCTACTGACTTTAAACCTTTCTCGAACCTTTCAATGATTTTAAGATTTCAAAAACTTCAAAGATTTGAAAGATTTCAGAAATTTTAAAGATTTCAAAAATTTGAAAGGTTTTAATGACTTCAAAAATTTTGAAGGCTTCAAGGATATAGAACATTTTAATGAAATGAAGATTTCAAAGGTTTCAAACATTTTAAAAATCTCAAAAATTTAAAGGTTTAAAGTATTTCAAAGGTTTCAATAATCTGAAAATGTTCCATATATTTTGCACAGATCTAGAAAATTTCTAAGATTAAATTTTTTTTTTAATTTCTAACATCTCAAAATATTCAATTATATTTTCCATAAAGGTTTTGAAGATTTCAAAGACTTTAATGACTTCAAAGGTTACGAAGTTTTCAATAATTTCAAAGATTCCAATTCCAATGACATCAAGTATCAAAAATTTTTAAGATTTCAAAAGTTTTAAACATTTAAAACATTTTAAGACATACATTCTAATGACTTCAAACCTTTCTTAAATCTTTTTAACATTTCAAAAACTTCAAAGCATTAAAAGATTTCAGAAATTTGGAAGGTTTCAAAAATTTGAAAGGTATTAATAATTTCAAAAATGTTAAAGGTTTCAATTGTTTTAAAGATATAGAAAAAAAAAATAAGACTTCGAAGGTTTCAAAAATTTTTTAAATTTCAAAGATTTCGAAAATTTAAAGGTTAATATAATAATAACTTTATATAATAATAAGTTTATTAACGGGAAAAAAATACAAAATAAATCAATATTGAAAGAAATAAATAAATAAGATTTTAAAGATTTTAATGGCCCGAGAGGTTTTCAAGATTTTAAAAAAGAAATCAACATGTTTCAATATTTTACAGAGTTAACATATTTCAAAATTTTAACGACCTTAAAGGTTTAAAAGATTTAAGAAATTTCAAAGATGAAAATAACACACAGTTTATTCCATACTTCACTTGTTTATTTAAATGTTAGATTTACATTTCGTTCACAAGGTGAACATTATCAATAAAAAACTGCAAAGATATCAAAAATTTAAAAGGCTAAACAAATTATGGATTTAGAGATTTAAGAATTAAGGATTTAAAATATTCTACAGATTAAAAGATGCTAATGACTTTAAAGACTACAGAAATTTTAAATATATTAGAAACTTTCAGTGATTTCAAAGACTTCGGATATTTTAAAGATATCAGAGGTTTTATTCGCATTTTACATATTTTATAGAAACATTTAAATGATTTAAAAGATTTTAAATATTCAAAACATGTTACAAATTTCTTTTAAATTTATTGAAATATTGATTAATTTAAAAGAGTTTTGTGAGTTGATTATTGTAATGGCTTTGTTTCGAAGATTTTTAAAAGTTCAAAAAATGCAGAAATTACAAAAATTTAAATATATTTTTAAGAGGTTTATAACATTTTACAGATTTCACACATTTCAAAAATTTTCTTGTCTTCATAGATTTTAGCAATTTTAACGTAAGATTTTCAAGATTTCATTATTTTATAGGTATTTTATATTTCAAAAAAATTAAAGACTCAAGAGCCCAGATATTTCAAAGATGTCAAACATGCTTTTGATTTTAATTTTTATGTTCTTTGATTTTTTGTTTCTTTCTTACAGACAAGGAAATATGGCTAGAAGAACTAAAGGGCAAAAGTAGAAAGCTTGTCTATCGTATTTTTCCTTCTAACTATTTATTTTTCTATCTGTTCTGGACCTTACATTTTTCTATTATCTATTCTTTTCCTTAACTATGCTTGAACAAGTAAATAGAGTTAGAAAAATCAAGAACACAAAGAGAAAGCTGTTCTTAAGATTTTCCTTCTTCTGGCTTAATTTATTTGTCTATCTGTTCTTGAACTTATTTTTACATCTAACTATTTATTATTCTGTCTGTCTTTGAGATCCTTTTTCCCTTTATTTCCATATCTGTGCGTGACCTTACATTTACCTTCGAAGCTTCTTCATACTCTTCCCTCTTATATCTCGTTTCGAGCTTCTCCTTTGCTTATAACTATGCCTTTCTATATATTCTAGAGATTCTTTTTGCTTAAGTGACTATTTTCTCCTCGTTCTATTCTTGTTCTTATTTTCTTACTTTTTATTTTCAATACCAATTCTTATCTTCTTTTTATTTTAGCTGTTTCCATCTATTTTCTGCCCTCTGTTCTTAAATTTCTATTATATCTTATGATTCTGCTTTCTTCTAACTCAGAAATGAATATTAATCAACAGTTATAAAAAGAAAGATTTATAAAGAGAAAAGTATATAAATCCTAAATTTAAAAATACGAAAACATTTCGTGAATCTACAACAATGAGTCTTACTAAGACTACAAAACAAATTAATTTGAAACAACTACTTCTCTAGCTAATACTTCGACAGACATTGAATAATACAAATTAATTTGCGTGTTACAAATAGTACAACTATCAAAGCAACACTAGTTCGAACGTATTTCTTTCTGTAAAATGAACTAAAAATGATTTAATGTACGTTAAATAATTTGTGAGTGACTATATTATGATAAATTTGGAACAAAAAATTAATTTAAGTTGATGTAATTAAAATAAATTAGTAAAAGCAATTAAATAATTCAATACTCATTTGTATTATTCAATATCTGTCGAAGTATTAGCTAGAGAAATAGTTGTTTCAAATTAATTTGTTTTGTAGTCTTAGTAAGACTCATTGTTGTAGATTCACGAAATGTTTTCGTATTTTTAAATTCATTATTTAATTTTCTACAACGAACTAAAGGATTTTAATATATTTTAGTATATAAATCCTTATTTTTTCTTTATTAGCTGTTTACAATATTGTTTCTTAAACTACTTTTATTCACAGCTACTCTGTTATCTTCTATCTGGGCTCAATCTTTTTTCTTCTAACGCTTTTTTACATTGTCTACTTTTGAGCTTCTTATTTTCTTCGCAAATATTGTCTTCCTTGTTTCCCCTCTATTTTCAAACTTCTTTCATTTCCTCTAATGTTTCCTCGGCCTGGTATTATTTCTCTCCCTTTTAACTTTTCCTTCATCTGATTTTTAGAATATTTTTTCCTTTTAACTATTCCTTATTATTTCCGTCTAACGATTTCTTTCTTTATGTGTTCTGAGCTTTTTTCTTCGGAATTTTTATTTGTCTGTCTTAATTTGATCCTTTTTTTCCTTTAAATTCTTTCTTTCTCTATTTAGTTTTGAAATCATTGCTTCTATCTAAATATGTTCTTGTGTGTTTCTTATTTCGTTCTACATTTATTCTTGTGCTTGTTTTTTTTTTTCAATCTAGCTCTCTTAGTTTCCCCTTCTATTTTTAAAAGTCTTCTTACTATATTTTTCTCTATATGATCCTAATTGTTTTTTCTTTTACCTTTTCCGTCATCTGGATTTTAGAATAATTTCTTAGTCTATATGTTTTAAACTTCTTAATTATTTTTTATCTGTTTTGAATTTTTTTTCTGACCCTTTATTTCTCTGTCTGAGTTTTATCTGTTTTTTTTCCTTCTAGCTCGTTCTTTCTCTATTTGTTTTTGAAATCCTTACTTCTATTTAATATTCTTTATATGTTCTTGAGCTTCTTATTTCCTTTTACATAGTCCCGATCTATTCTTGAGCTAGTTTTTTTAATCTAGCTCCCTTCTCCCTTCTATGTTAAAAAGATTTCCAACCATGTTTTCCAAATCTTGTCTTAACTATTTTCCCTTTTACATTTTCCTTCACTTGGTTTTGAGAATAATTTTTCCCTTCTAACTCATTCTTACTCTATCTTTTTTTGAACTTCTTATGTTCATCTAACAATTTCTTTCTTCATCTGCTATGAGCTTTTTCCTTCTGATTCTTTACATTTCTGTCTGACTTCTTTCTAACTCTTTCTAAAAAAAATATCTTCAAGTAGAAAAATTAATTTAAAAAAAATCCAAATGAAGATGTGTGGTTACTGTGAAAAATCTTTTATAAAAAATTATAATGTTGAAATATTGTAATATTCTAGAAAAAAATTATGATATAAATGGCTTAAAGTACTTTTAAAAACGGAAAATTAATCAAACTCATATTGAGTATGAGTATGATATTTCTCAATTACAAGTCATTCAAGATGAACCACGAAGTAAACGCTTCTACCATCAAATATTTTTTTAATCATTCATGAAAAAGAAATAAATTAATTATGTTATTGGAATAGCTATACGGATGAGTTGTAATGCATCGAAACACGTGTCTGTATATTGCCAGCTCACAATTATTCAGTTTGATCATGCTTATAAAAAATTATAAAAACAGCACAAAAACTGTGTTAGTGCTTAGAGAATTTTATTTTTATAGCTTTTGAATGAAACTATATTATTCAATCCCTGATCATGTATACAAAACATTGTCAACGCGAATCGTTTGCGAAAACGGAATTTCGCCGATTGATCCGATATTTTATAAATAGCGGAAATATGGTCGGATGACTCATGGTGCAATATAAACACGTAGCAACCCGTGGTGCACGTGCTTTCGAGTATTTTTAACATTTTAAAGGCATTTTATGGCGTGTTCGTTTCACGGCGATGGAGCCATTCGAATTTTAAACATTTCTCACGAAATACTTGCGTCGAACATTTTTTTTTATTTTCAAAAGGCACGTTTAAAATTCTCGGCATCGCTTTCGTGAGTCAGAAAAAGTCATAAAGGCGTAATAAATGTTACAAGAAAATAATGCTATTATATTTAATTATTATTTATAGTTTAAATTATTCAGATGTTTACATTGTTCAATGTTCAAATCCTTTTCTTACTGTGTAATTTAGTGAGGCACAGTTTTTTTAACGTAATTAAAGAGAGGGGTTTTTTACATGTAAATCTTTTGGTTTTCAACTTTTGCCAATTATTTCTTTATTTTTCATTTCTGTCTTTAAGAGTTATAGATTTTTTCGATAGTTTTTAGATTTCTAGAAATATCCAATATTTTCTTCAAGAGTTCAAAATATTTTTGCAACATTTTCCCGGTTAGGAAAAGAGATAGAGGACACCCACCCAACCTACATAATTATATAAATTCAAACAATAGGGCTAGTTGTAGGTTCCTAGCTTACATTCAATTAAAATTTTGAGATTTTTAAGTTGATTCCTCAAGTGGTTAGTTTTAAAAAAATTACTGTAACTCCTGAACGTAATTTGGGGAATTAAGTGGTAAGTTTTTAAAAATTAATGTACTTTCTGAACACCATTTCAATCTTCACATCATGTTCCAAGAACTATAATTTTGTTTACAGCTGCAAAATATCAATTGTTTTAATGGAATCTTAAAAAGTATGTTTACGCTCAATTAATTTTGGGATTATGTGGTTGATTTCTAAAGTGGTTAGTTTTTATAAAATTACTGTAACCTCTGAACGCACTTTTAATTTTCACATCATGTACCAAGAGCCGTAATTTTGTTTACAGCTTCAAAATATCAATTGTTTTAATGGAATCTTAAAAAGTGTGTTTACAATCAATTAATTTTGGGATTTTGAGGTTGATTTCTCAAGTGTTTTGGTTTAAAAAAATTACTGTAACTGTTGAACGAATTTTTAATGTTCACGTCATGTTCCAAGAGCCGTAATTTTGTTTACAGCTGCGAAATATAAATTGTTTTACTGGAAACTTCAAAAGTATGCTTAGACTCAATTAATTTTGGGATTTTGAGGTTAACTCCTTAAGTGGTTAGTTTTCAAAAATTTACTGTAATTCCTGAATGTAATTTTAATCTTCACATCATGTTACAAGAGCTTTTATTTTGTTTACAGCTGCGAAACATCAATTGTTTTGATGGAATCTAAAAAGTATGCTTTATATAATTTTGAGATTTTGAGGTTGATTCCTTAATTGGTTCGGTTTAAAAAAAATTAATGTAACTGTTGAACGAATTTTTAAACTTCACGTCATGTACCAAGAGCCGTAATTTTGTTTACAGCTGCGAAACATCAATTGTTTTAACGGAATCCGTAAAAGTATACTTACACTCAATTAATTTTGTGATTTTTAGGTTAACTTCTTAAGTGGTTAGTTTTTACAAATTTACTGTAACTTCTGACGCGTTTTTAATCTTCCCATCACGTACCAAGAGCTTTTATTTTGTTTAAAGCTGCGAAACATTATTTTTTTAACGGAATCCTAAAAAGTATGCTTACACTCAATAAATTTCGGGATTTTGAGTTTGGTTCCTTAAGTGGTTGGTTTTTAAAATTCACTCAACGCGTATTTAATCTTCCTATCAAGTTCATGTTATTTTGTTTACAGCTACGAAACATCAATTGTTTTAATGGAATCATAAAAGGTATGCTTATACTCCCTTAATTTTGGGATTTTGAGGTTCATTCCAAAATTGGTTAGTTTTTAAAAATTTGGTGTAACTCCTGAACGCGTTTTTAATCTTCTCATCATGTTCCAAGAGCTGTTATTTTGTTTACAGCTGCAAAATATCAACTGTTTTAATGGAATCTTAGGAAGTATGTTTACACTCAATTAATTTTGGGATTTTGAGGTTAACTCCTCAAGTGGTTAGTTTTTAAAAAATTTACTGTAACCGCTGAACGCGTTTTTAATCTTCCCATCATGTTCCAAGAGCTTTTATTTTGTTTATAGCTGCGAAATATCAATTGTTTTAATGTCATCCTAAAAAGTATGCCTACACTCAATTAATTTTGTAATTTTGAAGTTGGTTCCTCAAGTTGTTAGTTTTTAGAAAATTACTGTAACTGTTGAACATATTTTTAATCTTCACGTTATGTACCAAGAGCCGTAATTTTGTTTACAACTGCGAAACATCAATTGTTTTAACGGAATCTTAAAAAGTATGCTTACACTCAATTAATTTTGGGATTTTGAGGTTGGTTCCTCAAGTGGTTAGTTTTTAAAATTCACTGTAAATGCTCAACGCGTATTAAATCTTCCTATCATGTTTATGTTATGTTGTTTACAACTGCGAAACGTCAATTGTTTTAATGGAATCATAAAGTATGCTTATACTCAATTAATTTTGGGATTTTGAAGTTCATTCCAAAATTGGTGAGTTTTTAAAAATTTAGTGTAACTCCTGAACGCGTTTTTAATCTTCTCATCATGTTCCAAGAGCTGTTATTTTGTTTACACCTGCAAAATATCAACTGTTTTAATGGAATCTTAAAATGTATGTTTATACTCAATTAATTTTGGGATTTTGAGGTTAACTCCTCAAATGGTTAGTTTTTAAAAATTTACCCTAACTGCTGCACATAATTTATGACTTAAGAAAAATCTGTGCCCCTATACGAAAAATAAAAACCAATGGAATTTGATTGTGGTTTTTGATCTAGATCATTTTAAAAAAAGATATTTCTAGAACAATTCTTGAAATGCAATATGTCTAGAGTACTTTTAGTTTTTTTTTTTCTGGAAAGAAAGCTTAAATCTAAAGATATCTGATGAGACCTCAACAAAAATTTTCTTGGTTTTTAGATCTAAATGGTTTAAAAAAGGTATTTCTTAGGAAAATTCTTGGACAGCGCCTGGAATCTACTAAACATTTTTGGAACTCTTTGATTTGAACCTAAAGATAATTATACAAAACATTTTGGAACTCTTCTGATGCCAAATGTTTTGAAATATCTCCGGAATATTATTTTTATACATTTAATATTAATTTTTTTCTGCAAAGAAAGTTTGAATCTAAAGATATTTTGCTTTTGAAGATAAATTCTTCGAACCATTTTTGTAACTCACTGCTTTAGAAAATTTGAATTTAAGATAATTGAGAATTCTCTAAACTATTTTTGGAGACGATCATTCAAAATGCCTTAAAATATTTTAAAAGAGTTTACTTCATTTTAAATTTCAAAATATTTTTCTATGCTACTAAAATTTTTAGAACTCTTTATGTTGTTTGGTTGTTGACGTAAAAACACTTAAATTTTCAAAACACTTTATTATTGCTTTTTATAAAACGCAACAAGCCACAATATGATGAAATAATTTTAAAAGAAGCATTTACAAAGTGTTTTGAAAATGTAAGTGCTTTTACTTCAACAACCAAATAAGTGAATATGAATTTTCAACAAATCATCAGTTAATATATTAGAACTCTTTATTTTATAATAAATGCTTTAAAATATTTTTGGAGTACTTTTATAAATATTTTTGTTATTAAAAGAAACAAAACATTCTTAGAACTAATTAAAAATATTATAAAGAAATCTTAGTTATCATTAGGCTCATCTAACTAAAGATAACTTAGATTGCTTTATAATATATTTAGAGCACTTTTAGAACAAAATTTTATGTATGTTTTTGTAATTTGTTTATTTTATGTACTTAATGCCAAGACCTGAAATAAATACATACATATTTTTTTAAGAAAGAAGACCAAAGATATAAATAAATAGATAAATCTATCAAAAAATATGTTTATATTCTACGTAACAATTTTGGAATTCTTTGGATAATTTAATGCTAAAAATAATGCAAAGTACTATAAAATATTTTAAAAATACTTTAGATTATTTAAAATCTTAATATATCTTTATCTTTCTAACCTACGAATATTTTTAGAACTTTTTGGAGCAATTGGACTTAACAATAATTCCGAATGCTTCAAAGTATTTTGGGAGGACTTCAGATTATTTCAAATTTCAAAACATTTTTTTTTAATTCCACGAAACAATTTTAGAACTGTATAGATAATTTAAATGAATCTTAGAAGAGCGAAAACTTCTCAAAATTGCAGGAACCATACAGGAATTTGATTTGCCTTGTATTTGTTCCAATTTTATAATTACTCTAGTTCTAGGAATTAGAAAAATTACTCTAATGAAATTTTAGATATAAATTATTTCGAAAAATTTCAGTGCAAGTATGGATTACCACGTAGTAACGGTCGCAACCATTATCTTTATCTTCGAAAGATGTATTTTTTGTCTTCTACGAAACTTTTTAAGAACTCTTTGGATAATTTAAACCAAAATATAATTCAAAATTTTTGAAACTGAATATTTTAGTCTCCTTTGTAAATTTTTAGAACTCTTAGATAATTATGGTGAAGAAAGACACTTGTTATGTTCCACATTGTTACTATTATTTTCAGTTTCCTGACACGTGTTTCGATCATACCCGATCATTTTCAAAAGTTAAACTAATTTAGTTTTTTATTTTTCAATTAGTTTAACCTTTGAAAATGATCGGATATGATCGAAACACGTGTCGGGAAACTGAAAATAAAAGTAACAATATGGAACATAACAAGTATTTTTCTTCGCCAAAATTACATATCTGGTTCCTTCAAGAGGGTAGCTCAGCAAGTATCAACTCTTTAGATATTTATTTATTTATTATTATTTATTATGATGCTTTAGATTACCTGTTAAAAAAATACATTTATAGACACTACATTTTGACCACAGGAATCACAGAATGAAGTTCTTCAGAATGTTCTTCCAGTCACATCCAAATAGAATGTTCCCATTTATTTTTTGACGTATTTCTACAACTGTAGATATTTATTTCACTTTATATTTCATTCATTCAGCATTCGAACGACAATTTTAAATACTTTGAAGTATTTTTCGAACTCTCTATATTATTTTGTATTCCAAAAAATCTGTGTGTTAAATATAAAAATTTTTATCTCTCCTACAAAAATTTGGAGAATTCTTTGAATAATTTAATCCAAAGATAATTTATAATTCTTTGAAATATTTTGGAAAAAATGATTCAGAACTCTGAAATATTTTTGGAGAAGTTAATAAAAATGCTTTTGTAAAGTTTGTATTATTTTTAATTTTTTTCAATATTTTTCCATCCTACTAAAATTTTTTGAACTCTAGATAATTTGAAGCTATAGGTAATTTAGAATGTTTTGGTATAACATTTGTTATTATTTTGATTCTAAGCATAAATATAATCTGAAAATGTTTTGTTAAAAACTATTACAAATGTCTTTAAAATATTACAAAGCATTTTGAATTATTTTTAGGTTGAAATTAATCCAAGAGTTCCAAAATAGTTTGTAGTGTTTTAAATGAAAATATTCTAAAAATATTTCATATTATAGCATTTATCATTTAGAATCTCAAAATAATTTTTTATCCAAGTGAAACTTTTTGGAACTCTTTGGACAATTTGATAATTTGAACATAAAGATTGTTCTGTCTTTTTGGAACTCTTTGGATAATTTGAACATAAAGATGGTTCCGATATATTTTTGAAACACTTAAGATTATTTTGAATCCCAATAAAATTCTATCTAAAAATATTGTGTTAGTTTTCTTCCAAAAAAATAGATGTCAAATCAAAAAGTGGTTCAAAAATATTTTAAAACATTTTGAATTAAATTCAAATTTTAGAATCTTTCAAAAATATTTGTAGGGTTTCATTCTAGATAAAAATAGTTTAATAGAGTTGAACCTTTTGAATCTGAGAATATTATTTTTTCCAAAAGAGACATTTCAGAGCTTCACAGGGGTGGATTTGTAAATTAAAAGCTTGTTTTGTTCCATAATTAATTTACAAATCCACCCATGTTCTATCAAGAACGTATTAATTTTATTTTAGAGTTTTTTAGAAAATTTGAAAAAAGGATTATTCTGAAAGCTTTGAAAAATTTTTGAAGCACTTCTATAAATATTTTTCAATCCTATTTTCGAAACATTTTTTTACCTATTTGGATTATATCAACCTAAATATAATTTAGAAATTATTCTCTGGGGGTACGGTTTTCAGAATTTGGAATCTTAAATCTTTTTTTTTGCAGTAAAATCAATATTTTCAGAACTCTTTGGATTAAAATAGCCTATTTATAATTTAGATTGCTTCAAATCATTTTTGAAGTACTTTAGATTACTTTGAATCTTGTATCTTAAGAAATTATTTTGGAATTCTTAAGAAAATTTGAACCTAAATATAAATAATAATGCTTTGAAATATGAATATTTCAAATTACAAATTTTTAAAATGATAAATCGTAAAATTTAAATAATTGTTTGCAATATTTCTACAACATACATTTACATGAACAATTCCCGTTATCAACTAAAGTCATTTTTAAAAATAACCATTTACTTAATTAAAAACGAATAGATAAGCGACGTTTAAAGATATTTAAAGATAAGTTAAACCTCGAGTGGTTCTTAATCCCGTAATTACCTTCGCTCTATCTATCTCGAGATAATTTTTGCACGGCCTTGTAAGCATTATCAAAAAAAACACACGATTTCAGAGATAAGAGGATACGACGTTCAGATAACGATCGCGAAAATTATTCGCTGTCCTTCTAGGTGCGATAAATTCATGTTCCTTTATGTAACGACTTTTTTGTGTGTATAATGGCGATCGCGGAATTGAATCGGACAATCGTGCGCGGATTCAAGGATGTATCAAAAATAATTTATTTAAATGAAAAGGACAATGCGCTCTCAAGGATCTTTTCGCAATTTACGATTGTGCGGATTTAAGTGATATCCAGTTTTTTTTTTCCTTTTCCTGAATCGGTATCCGTTTAAAAAAGAAAACGTTCAAATTGTAGATGTAATTTCAGAAAATATTTAATGCATTGCCATGAAAAATGTTCTTGTAATGTGACCTTTCATAATTTTCAAGGAGAAACAACTTTGATGATTATTTTGATTTTTGTTTTATAATATGCATGGTTCTTATGTAGTTCCAAATTTCTCTTTAATCATAATAATTAGAAAAAACACGAAAATATTTCGTAAAATCTACAACAAATGAGTTTAAGACTACAAGAAACAAATCACTTTTGAAACAACTACTTCTCTAGCTAATACTTCGACAGACATTGAATGATACAAAAGTAATTTGCGTGTTACAAAATAGGAAGGCTATCAAAGCAACACTAGTTTGAACGTATTTCATTCTGTAAAGACTTATATATTTTATTATTAAATTATTCTCTTTAGTCATTAGAATTAAAATGTACATTAAAATCTCCTCCCAAAATGACATTGTTTGTTTGATACTTGATTCTATCAATTTGACTCTTTTGATTTCTTCTGTACAGAATATTGGAAAAAAATCTAGGTGGCCAAAAAGTCTTCAATAAAATATCAGATCATAATTTTGCACATATCAAATTAGTGTAAATATGCAGAGATAAAGAGAGAAAGAGTAAAAAAATAAGGGGTTGATCGCATCAGGTTATTCGTTCATTTTGAAGAAAGTAGAACACTTGAGATCTTGATCAATTTTTTGGAAAATTTTGTACATATAAAATCATTATAAAGTTGAAGAGATAGAGCAGAACTCTGAAAGCTTTGATTCTTATTTCTTTGCAAGAGTTAATCACATCAGATCATCAGTGAAATTTGAAGAAAGTAAAACCATTGAGACTATGATTAGGTTTTTGCAAACTTTTTCATATATGAAATCAGTGTATTTATGCACAAATAGAGTAGACTTATAAAGGCTTTGATTATTATTACTTTTCAAGAGTATATAATATCAGATTACACCTATGAAGAAAGTTTCTCTCTATTATTTTTTTGGGTAATCTAATGAACAATTATTTTCATATTGAAGAAAATATGTTTAGCATGACGCAACGCTTTAATTGCGAGCATACACACCGCTAAAAATATCCAATAGTTTTAGGTAAACGAACAATTCAGCATAATTAACGTGCAAACACAGCCGTCGGTAAAATAATCATCACCAATTAACACATGTGCACGTGTACACTTGTACACGCGAAAACATGTTTCCGCGCTGAAATACGTCGCAATATTTATTCAATCGGCTCTAGTGCACTTGGATCCATCGGGAGGTTTATGTTGCGGCTTCTGGAAATACCGATTGGTGTTTACGTTCGCCGATCTAAAATCAGAGGCCTGTGTATCGATTGGCGATTGAAATGAAAATATACATCGTTGCGGTTTTAACTTTGGACTAGTCTCAATATTATTACGTGCGTGAATTATTGCCATCCACGTGAGTCATTCCTTATGACCGGATGCTAAATTTATAACAATATTATTCTAATGGAGAAATTTCGTTTAATATTTTGGCTGGGGATATTGTTTTCATCCTTGGAAAAGTTGATAAAAAATTGGTCAATAAATAATCAGAATCTAAAAATCTACAAAATGTTTCTTTCATAATATAGAGATTCTAAGATAATAATTCTAAAATAATTATTGGCCAAAGACCTTTATAAATTGGTGAAGTGATGATGGTTTGTGGATGGACCCAGACCATTCGTTGATCCTTTGTGCCACCTCCTAAACTTCTTGTGAAGTCGAGTAGTTGACCTTGTGGAGTGTTGCCCAGCTTTGACAAATCTGATTACTCTTCTCTGAATACGGCCCACCTGAGATGTTTGAGTAATTGGCATTCACACAGGATGTGTCTTAGAGTCTCCTCTTCTTGCTCGCATTTCCGACCTAGGGGTTATTTTGCCACCTTTAAGTTATGGAGGTGCTTGTTTAGTTTGTAGTGCTCAATAAGGGTACCTATTGGCAGCCCAAACTCTTTCTTGGTAGTTCAATGTATTTCCTGCTCTACTTGTCAGTTTGTAGTCATTCCCATAGTAAGTGGTGCCAGTGGCAGAGACTTAGCGCCTATCCTCTCCTTCATTCTTTAAATATCTCTTAATCCAGGATATTGTAATTCCCTTGGTTGCAACAAGTTTTTCTAGAGTTTGCATGCACTCCAGTATTATACTGCTGAACACCCTTGGTCTCTTGTAAGAAATAAAATATATTAGATTAGATTCGAGACTGCCAATTCCAGTAATTAATCATTACATTTCTATCTAGGGGGATGCTGAGTCTCAGGTCAAGTTCTTGGCAGTAAATGCATGCCTTCGTGAATCTTATCCCGTCGGTATAAACGGTGATTTCTGATTTATCGACAATCTGATTTTTTCTTTCGTATTGCCGCTTAAACAGGTGTCTCGGTGGGACAGTGTCAAGAGATTAATTGAGTTCAGGCATGGTTGATCCCGTCTCTCTCAGTATCATCCCGTGTCTCATACAGTTTGCTGTCAGGGTCCACGTGCCATATGCTTTTAGTCTTACCACCCTTACATGTATGTGAAGGAGCGTCAAATTCCGTAAAGTTTCGATTACAACCGTGGGTGTTTTACGCTCATCATAGTCAGGCATTTTGCTCATCATAGTCAGGCAGGCCAATCATTGTAAGAGGTTAAGCTTCTTTCTGGTTACTGATTAGTTTATGCTCGGTCACCAGATTAACGCTCCCTAATCAGACGATTGCAGTGTTGAACCACTTTGGTTTGGCCACCTTTGGTTTTAAAGCCCAGGTTGGACCTAGCGCACTCCTGCACTGCCAGGAGATGACATACATGTTGTATGTTGAGCTGGGTAGCATTGAAAACAGTGTTGTCAAACAGAATAACAACAGTAAACAAAGACAGTTTAAATGAAATTACACAAGGTATGTGCATGAAAATAATACAGACGAGAACGATACGGATTCATCAACAAACACAAAAAGCATTAGGTGTATAGATACTCCGAAAAAGGTACTACTGTCAGTTAAATTAAATAGAAAGAATATCGACATGCTGTACGATCCAGGTGCAACATATTCAGCGATTGGCAGAAGACTATGGACACAAATTGGTTCAGCAAAATTGAAACCTACACGTAACTTAATTGCATACACAGATCTTGAATTAAAAACCTTTGGTATAACTGAAGTTAACATTGAAGCATTTAACAAAATTCAAGTCCTAAGGATGTATGTAGTTGATGGGAACGATTTTCCATTGTTTGGTTTAGATTGATGTCTAAAATTTAAATTGCCAATGCCAGCAAAAATATGTCATGCTAAGGAAAATACGATAAAAACGGAACAAGTAGACGATGCAGAGAACCAACAAATTCTCAAAAATTATCAAGAACTTTTTAATGGAAAGCTAGGTTCAATAAACGGACACAGTGTAAAGATTCCTATTGACCCACAGGTAACACCTAAAGCTTTTCGACCCCGACCAGTACCTATCGCATTACAGGAACAAGTAGAGGCAGAACTCAAACGTTTACAAACAGAGGGTATTCTCAAACCAATAGACGTGATAACTCAGAGTGTAGAATGGGCAACACCCATTGTAATAGCGGTTAAGTCAAATGGCAATGTACGAATTTTGTCGGTTTTTTTTTTACAAAACCATCAATCCACATGTACAACGAGACGAGTACTCGATTCCTCGTTTTGAAGACATAATGTCTAAACTAGCAGGTGGTCAACAATTTACAAAAATAGATCTACGAGATGCTTACTTACAACTCAACGTGTATCCAGTATCGAGAATGGTCATATCAACACATAAGGGATATTTCAGTTACAAAAGGTTACCTTGTTGGAATATCTTTCGCTGCATAATTCTTTCAAGGAACAATGGATATTATACTATCGGAAATTGATAGAACAATTTGTTATCTAGATGATATTCTCATAACAACTCCAAATATAACAGAACACATACAACGAGTACAACAAGTATTGAAATGATTAACGAACGCAGGAATTAAAACACATCAATCAAAATGTGCTTGGTTACAAGACAGCGCAGTTTTCTTAGGGCATCAAATCGACAAGGAAGGACTCCATCCAATGGATGAACACATTAAAGCAATAAATGAAATGCCAACTCCAACAAACGTAACTGAATTACGATCATTTTTAGGATCTATTACTTATTATAGCAAATTCATACCGAATCTTCACATAAAATGCGTTCCTTTACATCGATTACTTAAGAAAGAAGTACAGTGGAATTTGACTAAGGAAGATAACGAAATTTTCACAACACTCAAGAAACAACATCTACGGATACATTAGTACATTATGACCCACCAATGGAAATACACCTCACAACAGACACTTCAGAAAAAGGCTTAGGAGCAGTATTATTTCACAAGGATGGCAATAATGTGCTTAGGCCAATATCCTATAAATCCAGAACCCTGACTGATGTTGAATTTAGATATGCAACAATTGATAAGGAAGCACTTGCTATCATATTTGCGGTAACAAAATTTCATCAATATCTTTATGGTAGACATTTCACTTTGCTAACAGACAAACCATTAGAAAGAATTTTTAGTGAACATCGGAATACACCTAAAATAGCAAGTACAGACTTCTTAGATGGACTATGATTTTAAACAATTACGATTATACAAATTCATATCATCCAGGAAAAGATAACGCTCCATCAGACATATTATCAAGATTACCACTTAATGATATCGATGAATTTTGGAGGCGTTCACTTCGTAGTACATTTTTAATAAATAACAGAAAAATGTTTTAACTTTTTTATACTACTTTTTATTTTTATACAACACTTTGTGACTAGTTTCGAATTACACAGTAATCATTATCAAACTAAGTGAGACTTAGTTTGATAATGATTACTGTGTAATTCGAAACTAGTCACAAAGTGTTGTATAAAAATAAAAAGTAGTATAAAAAAGTTAAAACGTTTTTCTGTTATTTATTAATGATATCGAGTTAACAGAGAACGAAAAAGTAGGTTTACCAAGAAGAGGACACTTACTCAACTTAAGATTAAATAAATTGCCAATATCAAAACGAACTATGCACGATAAAACAGCAAGTGATCAAACATTAAGACAAGTAATAAAATTTATTACATCATATTGGCCAAATAAAAGGTATTTAAGGCCCGAACTTTTACCATTTTTTGAGAAGAGAGACAAGCTCTCGGTTGAAGAAAATATTGTATTATGGAGAGGAAGAATATGTATTCCAGCAGCATTACAAAAAGAAGTATTAGACATGCTGCATGACGGACATCCAGGTATGTGTGCTATGCAATCAATGGCAAGAATGCATGTGTATTAGCCGAACATTGATAAGGACATTATCGAGTATTCTCAAAAATGTACATCGTGCCAAAGTTCCAAACAAATTAAAACGGATGTACCACTTTATCCATGGTATGCTCCACCAAACCCATAGTCACGTATTTATATCGGTTTCATGGGGAAAGAAAATTAATTGTAATAGATGCATTTACACGATGGTTGGAAGTTATACCCATGAAAATTATAACTACCGAGAAACCAATAAAAGCACAACGTGATACATTCGCTAGACTTGGAATTCCGAAATTTATTGTATCAGACAATGGACCTCAGTTAACGTCAAACGATTTTGAAAACTTTTGTAAAACGAACGGCATAAAACATATAAAAGTAACCCCGTACCATCCAAAATCAAACCGCATAAGCTGAACGAGCAGTAAGGACATTCAAAGAACGAATGAACGCAAATAGTAAAGAATATGACTAATCTAAGAATAAATCAATTCTTACTAACTCATCGAAATACAATACAGCGATCGACAGGCAGATCTCCCAGTGAACTTATTTATGGTCAATCGTTACGAACAGTATTCGATAATATCAAACCTGATATGTCAAGAAACCAAGAATATAAAACAGTTAAACAGAAACTTTATCATGACAAGAAATGCAAAGAAACAACATTTGAAGTCGGACAGACAGTATAAGTAAATAATCCAATAGGTAGAGGATCAACACCTGGGATAATAAAATCACAAAATTGAATCTATTCGTATTTGGTAGAGATAAATAATCAAATAGAACGGAAACATGCAGATCAACTGAGACCAAGGAATCATGATGTTACCTCATTCTAACCAGAGATTTCGAATCCAGTGTTATATTTACTAACTTCATCAACCAACAAATTACCCGATGAGGGACCGATTCAGAAAAACAAGATGTCTAAGCAGTCCGAATCAAAAACAACCAGTCTGAATTTTGAAGACGAAAATCTAATAAAAGCCAGCCCCAGAAGATATCCCCCACGAAATTGGAAACTACCGACCCGTTTTGAAGCTTGAATTGCTATGGGAGGAATGTTGAATGTTGAGCTGTCGTAGGCAGTATTGAAAACAGTGTTGTCAAATAGAATAACAACAGTGACGTTTTTGTAATTTAAAAGTTCATTAATAAAGTTAACCATACTACAACAGGCTTTTTGAACTTGTGTTCTAAATGGTTCTCCCACTTAAGCGTGGAGTCCAGTATTATACCGAAGTATTTCATCTCGTTTGCCAAACACAATTGGTTGTTAAAGAGTTTAGGAAGTCTATCTATGTTGATCTTCCTTTTTCTTGTGAACAGTATCAATTCTGTCTTCTTGGGGTTAACGAGCGACGTTTTTCGCACGATAATTTTGAGAGCGCTATGAATTAGGCTAGATAGAACACTCGTGTTTTTCAACGAGTAGGACTACTACGTCATTTGCGTAACCCACAGCATGGTATCCTGCATTGTTTATTTGCCATAGTAAGTCGACAGCAATGACATTCCACTGAAGAAGAGGTAGCACCCTTTCCTGTAGACATCCCTTTGTGGCAGCTACTGTCTGGCTTTGGAAGTGCTTTCCATTACTATTTAAAGCTTTCAAAATATTAATTTTCTTTTCTATTTCTATTAATAAATACACAAAGGTACATTTGAGTGCTTGGATAGCCGCCATTTGAATTACTACAAAATAAAAAACCTGTTCTTAAAAAATACAATGCAAAACATAATATTAATTAATCGAAAATGTAAAACTCTTTTTATAAGTAATTTTGATAAGTAAAACACTCGATTATGTTGTTCTGATTGTAGGGTGTGATAGTGGCCACCTACCCACCCTACATATACATTTGAACTTCAATGAATGACTTACGTACCACACTACACAAAACCACCTTATACGAAAAATCCGCCTTATATTGTTCTATCAAGATATATAACAAACTTCCACAATCAATAAAAGATGTAAGCAATACAAATAAATTCAAATTAAATGTAAAGGCGTATCTTTCAAATAAACCATTCTACACATTGGAAGAATTTTTAACAGACTTTTGAACCTTAAATAATCTTAAATAATTTGTCCTCATGTAAAATTTTATATTATTAATGTATGCATGAATATTTTATATTTTAACTAATTATTTTATAATATTGACTTATGTACAACTTTGTAAGAGTTCATAACATAAATAAATTATTATTATTATTATTATTAATTATTGTCACTGTTTTAATTTCTAAAAACCAACAAAATCCTTACAGTTAATGTTGCTACAAATTTAAAAACTAGTGTTTTAGTTTAAGTTTATGTAAATATGCAGGATGGGCGGGTGGTCTATATTCTACCCTTCCATTACTACAAAATAAACAAATGTCTTATAGAAATTCAAAATCAATCAGTAAAAAAAATAATATTCACATATTAAATAACGTAAAAATCTTATAACAAGTTGGTTTCTATAAGTAAAACATTTGCGTATGTTGTACAGATTGGAGGGTATGATAGTGGCCACCCACCCACCCTATATATACATTTCAATTCCAGCCACTGTCACACTTTCAGTTTTAGAAAACCAAAATCACAGTTGCTGTTGTTGGAACTTTAAAATCATTTTTAGGGCTTGAGTTTATATAAATATGTAAATGTTGGTGGCCTTTATTTCAACAGTTGTTCTTTAAGAAAACATAATTCAAAATACTATAATTATTTAGCGATAATGTAAAACTCTTCTTGCATTTTTTTTATTAAGTAAAACACTTGCTTATGTTATTGAAGGGTATGATAGTGGCCACCCACCCACCCTACATATACATTTGATTTTCAATTACTATCACTGTTTAAGTTTTCAAAAACCATGAACATTGTTACAATTGATGTTGATAGAAATTTAAAATTGGTGTTACAGTTTTAGTTTATATAAATAAGTAGGGTGGGTGGGTGACCTCTACTCCACCCTTCAATTACTTCAAAATAAAGAACTGTTATTCTAGAAGAACACAGCGCAATTAAACAATATTTACGTATTTAATTACGAAAAAATCTTCTAATAAGTAAATAAAAATATTTCAAAGCATTTGGAATTATCTTTAGGTTCAAATTAATCAAAGAGTTCCAAAAATTTGTTTGTAGGTTTTAAGTGCTGTCCAAGAAATTTCCTAATAAATATCTTTTCTAAATGATTTAGATCCAAAAACCAACCAACTTAAGTAAGTTTTATTTATCATTTGATAAGGTTCCTCAACCAACTTTCATTGTTTTTCTTTTAATAGAGGCACAGACTTTTCTTTGGTTATAAATTATGTTCGCCTTCAAATTCTTGTTTCTTATAAAACTAGAGAAATTGTAAGACATTCATATTAGGTAATTTTTTTTAATAGATATTAAAATTTGATCGAGAATTCAGAAGGGAATTATCCGAATTCAAAATTAGGGCCAAAAAAGATAAAATCTTTAAAAAAAATCAAATATCTTAAAAAATCATAGAAAAATATCTTTAGAGTTCCTGAAATGTTTCACGGGGTTTTTTGAACAAAAAAAAAACAATACAATATTCTATTAGTAATTGTGTGTCATAGAGCTAATTTATGAAGAAATAATATGATTATGAATATAAATAATCAAATGAATTGTTTATTAGGCATAATAATTACAAAATAAACCATGTAGTATGTTCTAATGTTTGGAGGGTGAGATAGAGACTACCCCACCCTCCAATCAGTAAAACATAAGCAAGAGTTTTAATTAAAAATTATAATTTTATTCATCAGATACATGTTTACTATGCTTTAAAAATATAAAATAAACCCTGTAGCATGTTATATTGATTGGAGGGTGGGATAGAGACCCCCCACCCACCCTACATATGCGCTGTAACATCAGTTATTGATCGCCGATGCGTTTGCAGAGAAATTAACGACAAAATTGTTAGTATGAGCAAAACCATAAGAACATAATTTATTGCAAGTTAAAAATATATTTAGGAAGGGATTTCTTTATTGGAAATAAGTATAGAACCTACCCACTTAATGTATTAATTTTGTTTTAACGTAATTAGGACTTTGTTTAATATCTTTATACCAAGCAGATGGTTAGATTTTTGTTTAACTGCAAAATAAACAGCGATCAGTGGCTAAAGTTAAAGTATGTATGTAGGGTGGGTGGGTGGCCACTATCCCACCCTCCAATCAGTAAAACATACGCGAGGGTTATAAATATATAATTCAATGCCATAAAACATGTAATTTCGATGTTTAATCAGATACATGCTTAATATGCTTTAAAAATACAAAATATACCCTGTAGTATGTTCTATTAGTTGGAGGGTGGGATAGATGCCAAACACCCACCCACCCTACATATGCGCTGTATCATCAGTTACTGATCGCCGATGCGTTTGCAGAAAAATTAACGACAAAATTGTTAGTATGAGCAAAAGCATATGAAAGCAAAATTTATTGCAAGTTAAAAATATATTTATGGTCGTATTTCTTAATGTACTAATTTTATTTTAACCGTAATTAGGCCCTTGTATAATATTTTTGTAACCACAATGATTTTTAGACTTTTTGTGTCTGCAAAATAAACGGCGATATGTAGTTTCGATGGTTATTCAGATATATGTTTATTATGCTTTAAAAATATAAAATGAACCCTGTAGTATGTGCTATTGATTGTAAGGTGGGATAGAGGCCACCCACCCGCCCAACATATACGCTGTAACTGCAATTACTGACCACCGTTGCGTTTGCAGAAAAAATAGAGACAAAATTATTGAGTGCAAAAACTTAATATCACAGAATTTACTATAGGTAAAAAATTATACGTTGGGTGAGTTTTCTTAATTTAAAAGAAGGGTTGCAAGCTACGTTATTTTATTTCATTAACCACACAGATGATTTCATTTCTTATTTAACTGCAAAATTGGGATTAGTACTTAAAGTTATAATGTATATGTAGGGTGGGTAGGGGTAGGTGTCCTCTAACAAACCACCCAATCAGTAAAACATACCTGAGGGTGTGGTTAATAAATAATTATATCCCATGGAATCGAAGTGAATATTGTTAATCGAATAAATTGTTTATTATGCATAAAAATACAAAAGAAACCTTGTTGTATGTTCTAATGATTGGAGGGTGGGATAGAGGCCACCCACCCACCCTACATATACGCTGCATCTTCAGTTACTGATCGCCGATGCGTTTGCAGGGAAATTAACGATAAAATTGTTAGTACAGTAGACGCCGCTTATTAGAATCACGGATAATGTTATCAATCGGATATTGTTATCACTTTTGCGAAGAACGGGCCGAACGTGTAATACTACATACAAAAATTTTCGTTTATAGTAATCATGATTTCGGTTTATGTTATCATTTTTACTCTCCCTCTATACGAAGTATATATAGGGGAAGTATTGTGATCGTGATTTTTTTTTGAAATTTTTTTTTTGCGGTATATCCGTTTTGAGGTCCCCCGAGTCCATTAAACTAATTACTGGAAAAAAAATTTTTGTGTCTGTGTGTGTGTGTCTGTCTGTCTGTCTGTTCGTGGGTGCTGTATCTCAAAAACGACTGATCCGATTGAGATGAAACTTTAAACTTAAGGTTTTATCGTTAAAAACTGGAACTGAAAAGCTTTTGGTAAACATTCATAAACCGGAAGTGGGTGTTTACTCGACGCATTTTTTGTTTTTTTCCGATATTTTTTTTAATATGCAAAATATTACAAAACTTTTCGAACAAAAGTTAAAGAGAATGAGAAACTGAACACATTTTGTTAAAATATATTTTTCATAAAATTCTTAACTTTCGAGAAAAAAAATAAAAATTGAAATTTTTGACACTTTTTGCCAATTGCTAATAAACTATTGAAGCAACATGAAAGTTATATAACAAATAATTGTAGAGAATTCAAAATGTTACGTTATTATAGTTTGTTACGTTATATATTTTTATTTAAAATAAAGTTTTGTTTTTCGGCTATTATTATCAATCGGTTATTGTTATCAAAAACCCCGAGTCCCGTTGTGATCACATTAAGCGGCGTGCACTGTATAAGCAAAAACATAAAAAATCAGAATATATTACAAGTTAAAAATATATTTAGGGTGGAATTTCTTAATTGGAAATAAATATAGAACCTACCCACCTAATGTATTAATTTTGTTTTAACCGTAATTAGGCCTTTGTATAATATTTTTGGAACAACACTGATTTTTAGACTTTTTGTGTCTGCAAAATAAGCGGCGATCAGTGGCTAAAGTTAAAATATATATGTAGGGTGGGTGGGTGGCCACTATCCCACCGTCCAATCAGTAAAACATAAGCAAGGGTTGTAATTAATAAATCGTTGCCTCAGAATATGTAATTTCGATGGTTAATCAGATACATGCTTATTATGCTTTAAAAATATAAAATAAACCCTGTAGTATGTTCTATTGATTGGAGGGTGGGATAGAGGCCACCCACCCACCCTACATATGCTCTGCACCTTCAGTTACTGATCGCCGTTGCGTTTGCAGAAAAATTAACGACAAAATTGTTAGTATGAGCAAAAGCATATGAAAGCAAAATTTATTGCAAGTTAAAAATATATTTAGGGTGGGATTTCTTAATTCGAAATAAATATAGAACCTACTCATTTAATGTATTCATTTTGTTTTAATCGTAATTAGCCCTTTGTATAATATTTTTGTAACCACACTGGTTTTTAGACTTTTTGTGTCTGCAAAATAAACGGCGATCAGTAGCTAAAGTTAAAGTATATATGTAGGGTGGGTGGGTGACCACTGTCCGACCCTTCAATCAGTAAAACATACGCAAGGGTTTTAATTAATAATACGATACCAAAAATATGTAGTTTCGATGGTTATTCAGATCCATGTTTATTATGCTTTAAAAATATAAAATTAACCCTGTAGTATGTTCTATTGATTGTAAGGTGGGATAGAGGCCACCCACCCACCCTACATATACGCTGTAACTTCAATTACTCACCACCGTTGCGTTTGCAGAAAAAATAGAGACAAAATTATTGAGTGCAAAAACTTAATATCACAGAATTTACTATAGGTAAAAAATTATACGTTGGGTGAGTTTTCTTAATTTAAAAGAAGGGTTGCAAGCTACGTTATTTTATTTCATTATTTTTGTAACCACAGAGATGATTTCATTTCTTATTTAACTGCAAAATTGGGATTAGTACTTAAAGTTATAATGTATATGTAGGGTGGGTAGGGGTAGGTGTCCTCTAACAAACCACCCAATCAGTAAAACATACCTGAGGGTGTGGTTAATAAATAATTATATCCCATGGAATCGAAGTGAATATTGTTAATCGAATAAATTGTTTATTATGCATAAAAATACAAAAGAGACCTTGTTGTATGTTCTAATGATTGGAGGGTGGGATAGAGGCCACCCACCCACCCTACATATACGCTGCATCTTCAGTTACTGACCACCGATGCGTTTGCAGAGAAATTAATTGTTAGTATAAGCAAAAACATAAGAAATCAGAATGTATTACAAGTTAAAAATATAATTAGGGTGGGATTTCTTAATTATAAATAAATATAGAACCTACCCACCTAATGTATTAATTTTGTTTTAACCGCAATTAGGAATTTGTATAAAATTTTTGAAACCACACTGATTTTTAGGCTTTTTATGTCTACAAAATAAGCGGCGATCAGTGGCTAAAGTTAAAGTATATATGTAGGGTGGGTGGGTGGCCACTATCCCACCCTCCAATCAGTAAAACATACGCAAGGGTTATATTTAATAATTCGATAAACTATATCATTTACAATATACATTATGTTATTGATACTGGAAGTAGTACTCTCAATAAGTACTTACATCAACATTCTTAAAAATATTTCCTGCAATGATAATTATATTCATTTTGATAGATTTTACCTACCAGTGCTTGTCTGTCACTAAGTAAAACAGTAAAATAATGAAAAGGTCGCGAGTAAAGATTGATTTGTAGTAAACACGACCACCAACCAGTCCAAACGTATTGATCTTTCGAAATCGTTCCGTCTCGGGGACTTGATTAATTCGGAATGTAAGATGCATGGTCACGGCTTCGGTTTCCCCTTGACGTGAGTAGTTCGTTTGGTCGGTTGCGAATCACCGCCCCCTCATTCAACGCCACCGCCGCCGCCACCGCTAACCCTGCCCGGATTATTGATTCGTCTGCTGGCCGCTCTTCACGCTACCAAACACTCGCTCGCGTTACGTAAAATCCCGTCGGCCTCTTTCTCTTTCTCTCGCTCAAAATTTCCATTGTTTTCCGGACAACAATGTGTTTAAATATAGGCGTTATGCAAACGAGGCATATCTTTTTTTTTGCGTTTTTAGCGCTGTTATAACAGCGTTTGAAGGTTATTTCGCTGCGCACGTTTCGCGTAACGTCGCACGTTACGCTATTGACGTTTTGTGATGAAAGTAAGTATAAATGGTATGTAATTGAGGAAATTCTTATAGGTATAATAAGTGTTTAGTTAATTATTCAAATTAAATACCTTTCGATATCAATAAGAAATGCTCCTTATCAATACAAGTCTCTAAAATAATAAGGGATACAGAATGGTTCATTACCCTTTAATATCATCCTATCTACTAACTAAAGTTTTTTAGCAAGAAACGAAATAATCGATCATTATTTTGTTTAGTTTAGTTTATTATACTTTAGCTTCTTTCCAACGGAATATATAAGAAAATACAAAAATATTATTTGAAGGTGATAATAGAAAATTTTGAACGGAACTTCAAATAAAATAAACAAGTAGAACATACATAGTCATTCAAGACTTTCTCCTGATGACGATACAGCAGGATCTCAACTTATAATCCCAAAAAAGTCAAACCAAAGAAGTACTATAGAGATTTTATGTTGAACTAATGGTGAAGACACTCCATAAACTAGTAATTACATATTTTTGGGATGTTTTTTTGATAAACGTCGCAAATTGCATTAAACATTTGTTAGGATTGTAGGAAGTACAAAGCTGCAAATTATAAGCCATCAGCTCTTCAGCAAACCCTGAAGGACCGATGATTCGAAGATAAGGTAATCGAACTTTTCGACTCACTTCCTGTAGGCACAAAAATATAAATATTGATTCTCATCGTGGATCAAGAAGAAGAACAGAGTGAAAGGTGTTTTATTCATGTGTCAACTTTCTACACTCAACTATTATCTGTCAATTGTCTTCTACTAACTATGATCTGTCATCTATTGACTATTATGTATCTTCATTAATTTATCATCTCTGAACCGACAAGTGCCAACTTAAAATCGACTGGAAAAAGTGTATCTGAATTTACAGTAAGGTCAAATTCCAAAGACGTCAGCCCAAAACGATTACCATCCCATCTCCAATAAGGTTGCAGAAATAATTCAGAGGACCGTTCCGAAAAAACACATGAAGCAGCTGTTAGGATTTGTACAGGTCTTCATTCTTCTCGGAATTTGCAAAAATCGCAAAATATTAACGAGTTGACGAAGGAGGATGCTAATTGATATTGGGGGTCGATATAACAGGAAGCGGTCAAATTCTATAGACATCAGTCTAAAATTATAACCATCCGTTCCAAAATGCACATGAAGCAGCTGCTCTAGGATTTGTATAGGTCTGCAGTTGATTTAGAGAATTCATCTCGGATATTTCAAAAATTGCAAATCCATTAACGAGTTGACGAAGAACGATGCCAATCGATATTGGGGGTTGATGTAAAAGGAGGATATTTAGATGCCGAAGTAAGTCCCGTTCACTGCCTTAATTTGTACTACGAACAGATGCTAGCGAATACGCCTTTGTAGCAGCTTTATCGAAGAGGAAGAAAAATTATCTACACCAGCCTCCAGCCATGCAGAAATAATTTACAGCAGCAAAAAACTTGAAGTTTTACCAGTAGTATAAAAATATGAAGATTACAACAAGAATATCCTAGCCGTTATTCTTACCGATCACCAGGCTTTTATGTGGTTAATGACGACGCCTTACGAGACGGTCAACCATTCAACCTCACCATTTAATATACATCCGGAAAAGCCAATTTGATAACTAATTTCTTGTTCAAACCATCGAAAGAGGATAATTAATCCAGCCAAATCATCGTGGGTCGCCCAGCGAAAAACCTGTGGAACTGTTGAAAGAACGACTCACTGACAAAGATCTCAAAAATTTGATCATTAATTTCTTGTTCAAGCCATCGCAAGGGGATAATTAATCCAACTTCATCATCATGGATTTCCCAGTGAAAGACCCATGGAACAACTCACAGACAAAGATCTCAAAAAAATCATCGAGATATTTGGACCAAAAGAAATTATACAATGTATAAATAGAAGTTCAATTAAGAAGATCTTTATAGACAATCTCCTGATGACGATACAGAAGACCCTCAGATCATTATCTCTAAAAATATCAATACTTTCGCTGCTACATTCTTGATGGAACATAATCACATATGTCAGGAATCTGATAAATTAATTATTGAACAAACGAAAACTTGTATTTACAAATCCACCCTTCTCTAAAACAACAAAACAGGGATTTCACAGTAATTCAATCGCCGAACATTCCAGAAACTGCTTCGAGCAAATTTTTGGCCTGGGATTCTAATGTGGGTCACGTTACAAGCCCAACTAGAACGCAAAATTCTCCCCAAAACGAGATTGATTATAACATGACCAAGGACACAATTAAATTGCATCCCAGGATATGACTAAGTAACTTACCCTACTTCTGCACTACGAAGATGCTTGGAAAATACATTAAATCCCAAATTACTCATTCGATCTTAGAAAAATTCAGAAAATTTGGGCAAAAATACAGATGGTCGATAGCCCAAACGGACGGACTAACCCTTATTTTAAATTAAAATATATTTCTTCTAAATGTAAAGATGTTATTCTCTTTCTCTCAAGAAACTTTAGTCAAAACGTCCTAAAACTCAAGACAAGAGATTTTTTTGGAGAAGGTAGTCCAATCTTAAAATTCAAGAGCGTTATGCACTACCCTGTCTCTCTGCCGCCCGCATGCACTTCTTGGCATTGAGAACCACCCCAACGGACAACTTAACTTTGATCAGAAAATCCTGAATTATTTTTTTTCTTCGATAAATAATTTTGCCAACTTTCTTCTTGAGTTATTACAACGTCAGTTAACCGTCTTCTCCAATAACCCAGGAAAAAAGTTCTGGCCGTCTTATTTGACTTATTGAGGCAATTTAAATGACAGATTTTCAATTCCTTAGGTTAATAAGATGAGGTTAGGTTTAGTCTGTATAGTGTAGAAAGTTTGTTGGAAAATTCTGGAAAAATAAAATCAAATTAGCTGGTTAATTCTAAATATTCTAAAACAATTCTGCAAAATACTAGAACCATTTAACTAAGCAACAAAAAAATACCAGACAATTTAATAACGTAATTCTAATGTTGAACAAAAATTGTTGGAAATTTCGGATAAGATGATCGAAAAGTTATGTAAAATCCCAAATTTTGAATCAAAAAGCTGGTAAATTGCCTTTTGGGGTTTTCCATAATTTTTTGCTCACCTTATCTGAAATTTCCAGCAATTCAACATTAGAAAATAAAATGAAACAGAAACTGGTAGAAAACTCTAAAATCCTTGAAAAAAATTCTAATAATCTGTAAAAAAAAATTCTAGCAATCTGATAAGATATTGCAAAAAATATAGTGGAAATTTGGGGAAGGTTTGGGGACAAAATACTGGCAAATTGTAAAAATGTGGAAGACGAGCAATTGTTTGTTAGAAATAATAATTAAATTTAAAACACTTGGTTTGTTTTACCGAATTCAGTGAAACAAACCAAGTGTTTTTAATTTAATTTTACCTATTATTTCACAATATTTCACCAAGAGGTAAATGAGAAAATCATTCAAGAAATAAACTGTTAGAAAATTCTAGAACCATCGAGGATAATGTAGAAATGTGTGAGAAAATGCTACAAGAAATGTTATAAAATTTAAAGAAAAAATGGAAGATAATACTCTTTTAAATACTAGATATTAAGAAAGTCTGGAAAATTCTATAATTACCAAAATTGTAAAGTTCTGGAAAATTCTAAAAAGATACAGTAAAATTTCTTAGAAATAATTCTAAATATTTGGAAGAAAATATATTTGAAGAAAAATTTTAAATTAAGTTAGGAAAATTACTAAAAAATTTCATTAAGATTAAGTACGATAATTTCAGAATCTTCAAATTCTAAATATTTGAAAGAAAATTTGTTTGAAGAAAATTCTAGAAATTTGTAAGAGAAATTGCTGAAAAGTTCCTTGAAGATTAAATAATTTTAGAATGTTAGATTAATTGCTGGAATCTTATGAAAATATAAAGCAAAAAACTGTAATTCTGATTCCTTAAAATAGAAGACTGAACGCTGTAAATTTTAGATATTTAAAAGAAAATTTGTTTGAATAAAATTCAAGAAATCTCTAAGTTAATTTTAGAAAGTTGGAAAAATTACTGGAAAATTAAGAAAATTTGAAGCAAAAGATGTATTTCCCGATAATAGAACATAGAACATTGACAGAAATTGCTGAAAAGTTCTAAAACCATAGAAGAATAATCTAGAAATTTAGAAGAGAAGAAATTGCAAAAAAAGGTTAATCTCTGAAAATTGGTGAATTTTTCTTAAATTATAAAGCAAGAAATGGTGAGGATTTTTGAAAACACTTGAAAACTTTTACCACAGTATATTTGAAAATATGTGACTATAGTAACCAGTTTTTGATAGAAGTTATAGTAAAACATTTTCAAATACATATATAGTAATAAAGTAAAAGAGTGTTTTTAAAGTTTCTTCCTAAATTCTTACTATAATGTTTCACTAAGTAAAAGCTGACAATATTCAATAATCAATTTATAAAAAATGTAATGAGAAAACGCTAATCAATTCTAAAAATTGCAAAATTCTGGAAATCCCGAAGATAATTCTAGAAACCTGGAAGAACAGAAAAATGTTGAGAGCTTTTAGAACAATCAAAAAAACTAGAAGAAATATTATCGTTAAATTCTGTAAAAATGGAAAAAAAATCACACTGATAATTTCTAAAAGTTTGTCAAAAAAGCTGTTACCAAAAACTGGAAATCTGAAGCGGGTTATTTTTGTACAATCCGACAAGGTGAATCAAAGAATGTAAAATTCTCAAAACTGGACACTGGTCATTTGCAAAATTTTAGACAATTCGAAGAAAAAATGTTGAGATCTTCAAGAACCATCAATATTATTGTTATATATTGTTATATTCTGGTAAAATAGAAAAATGAAAAAAAACACACTGTTAATTTCTAATAGTTTGTCAAAAAAACTGCTGCCAAAAACTAGAAGTCTGTAGCGGATTATTTTTGTACAGACCGACAAGGTAAAGCAAAAAATCGAAATTTCTTAAAACTGGACAAAGAAATTCTAAAAATTTGGAATATTTTATAACCCTATAAGAAAATCGTGAAGAGCAGACATTACAGAAATTCTAGAATCATTTTAAAGAATATTATAAACTATTCAAAAATCGCTGGTGGCAGATAACCTTGCAGTCGACGCCAAAAAAAATAACATTAAAAAAAATTGTAAAAATTGCTAAAAACATTTTATATAAGATCCACCAAGAAAATTCTCAAATAAAAGAAGATAGTTTTGATATTAGGGATAAAGTGTCATGGTCTTTTCAATAATAATACAAAATCTTTTGAGGTTCTGAAGTTTATTTTTGTAGTAGTTAAATTTTTACAAATTTTTAAAACCTTGGAAACATATCTGTTTAATTAATTATAATTTGAAACTGATTTTATTTCATAAATACTTAACCGATTTTTTTGATTATAAATTAAAAACACATTCCTTCTTAATATATTTTGACCTTTTGAAGATAATTTTTTTTTGTTGGTTGAATTTTTACAATATTTTAAATCAATTGATGCACTTTTCGTTTCTTCATCATAATTTTGAATTCACTTAATTTAACTAAATATGCAATAGATAGTGATTGTTTTAACTATAAATCAAAGATATTCACCTTTTAAATAGATTTTGAACATTTGAGGATTATTTTTGTGGTTTCTTTTATTTTTTCAAATTTTTTGTTTTTGTTTTTATTTTCCTTCATTTCGAACTCAATTGATTTAATAAATACTAAATCTATAGCGAATGTTTAGATTATAAATCAAAGATACGTTCCTTCTTAATCAATTTTGAGCTTTTGAGTATTATTTTTTATGTGTTTAAATTTTTACAATTTCTTAAAACATTATATAAACACTGTTTTGTTTGTCGTAATTTTAAACTTACAAAATTTAATAAATACTCAATCGATAGCTTTTGTTTTAATTGTAAATTAAAGATACGTTAATTTTTAATAGATTTTGAGCTTTTGAGTATTATTTTTTTTAGTGGTTGAATTTTTACAATTTTTTAAATTCGTAACACTTACACTATTTTATATATGATAAATACTGAAGCAATAGCAATTATTTCAACTATAAATCAAAAATACGTTTCCTTTTAATAGATTTTGAGATTTTGGGGATTATTTTTGTACTAGTTACATTTTTAATTTGTTTTTGAACCAAGAAATAATTTTTGTTTACTTGTTAATATTGGAACTGATTTTATTTGATAAATACTTAATAGATAGCGATTATTTTAACTTTAAATTAAAAGTATGTTTTCCTTTAATAGATTTTGAACTTTTGAGTATTATTTTTTGAGGGGTTAAATTTTCACAATTTTTTAAATCGTTAGAAACACTATTAATTTCCTCGCCATAATTTTGACTTCTTGTGATTTAATAAATACCTAATTAATAGCAATTGTTTTGACTCTAAATCAAAGATACGTTTCCTCTTAATTGATTTTGAGCTTTTGAGGATTATTTTTGTAGTAGTTACATTTTTAGAATTTCTTGAAACGCTAGAAATACTTTTAGTTTACTTGTTATTATTTGTAACTGATTTTATTAATTAAATACTTAATGGATAGCGATTTTTTTACTATGAATTAGGGATACCTTTCTTTCTAATAGATTTTGTTTTTTGAGTATTTTTTGAGGGGTTACATTTGCACAATTTTTTAAATCGTTAAACACAACTATTCGTTTCCTCGTTATAATTTTGACATCTTGTGATTTAAAAATTACCTAATCGATAGCAATTGTTTTGATTATAAATCAAAGATACTTTCCTTCTTAAAATATTTTGAGCTTTTGAGGAATATTTTTGTAGTAGTTATATTTTTAGAATTTTTTGAAACGATAGAAATACTTTTTGTTTACTTGTTATTATACGTAACTGATTTTATTAAATAATTACTTAATGGATAGCAATTGTTTTGACCATAAATTGAAGATACCTTTCTTTCTAATAGATTTTGTGCTTTTGAGTATTTTTTTTTTGAGGGGTTAAATTTTCACAATTTTTTAAATCGTTAAAAACACTTTTCGTTTCCTAGTCATAATTTTGACTTTTTATAATTTGAAAAATACCTAATCGATAGCAATTGTTTTGAGTATGAATCAAAAATACTTCTCTTCTTAATAGATTTTGAGCTTTTGAGAAATATTTTAGTAGTAGTTACATTTTTAGAATTTTTTGAAACGCTAGAAACACTTTTTGTTTACTTGTTATTATCTGTAACTCATTTTATTAAATAAATACTTAAGAGATAGCAATTGTATTGACTATAAATTGAAGATACCTTCACTGCTTTTGAGTTTTTTTTGAGGGGTTAAATTTTCACAATTTTTTAAATCGTTAAAAACACTTTTCGTTTACTCGTCATAATTTTGACTTTTTGTAATTTGATAGATACCTAATCGATAGCAATTGTTTTGACTATGAATCAAAGATACTCTCATTCTTAATAGATTTTGAGCTTTTGAGGATTATTTTTGTAGTAGTTACATTTTTAGAATTTCTTGAAACGCTAGAAATACTGGTAGTTTACTTGTTATTATTCGTAACTGATTTTATTAAATAATTACTTAATGGATAGCAATTGTTTTGGCCATAAATTGAAGATAACATCCTTTCTAATAGATTTTGTGCTTTTGAGTATTATTTTTTTGAGGGGTTGATTTTTCACAATTTTTTAAATCTGTAAAAATACTTTAATTTGAAAAATACCTAATCGATAGCAATTGTTTTGAGTATGAATCAAAGATACTTTCCTGTTTAATAGATTTTGAGGTTTTGAGGATTGTTTTTGTAGTAGTTACATTTTTAGAATTTCTTGAAACGCTAGAAATACTTTTAGTTTACTTGTTATTATTCGTAACTGATTTTATTAAATAATTACTTAATGCATAGCAATTATTTTGACCATAAATTGAAGATACCTTCACTGCTTTTGAGTTTTTTTTGAAGGGTTAAATTTTCACAATTTTTAAAATCGTTAAAAACACTTTTCGTTTACTCGTCATAATTTTGACTTTTTGTAATTTGATAAATACCTAATAGATAGCAATTGTTTTGACTATGAATCAAAGATACTTTCCTTCTTAATAGATTTTGAGGTTTTGAGGATTGTTTTTGTTGTAGTTACATTTTTACAATGTCTTGAAACGCTAAAAATAATTTTAGTTTACTTGTTATTATTCGTAACTGATTTTATTAAATAATTACTTAATGCATAGCAATTATTTTGACCATAAATTGAAGATACCTTCACTGCTTTTGAGTTTTTTTTTGAAGGGTTAAATTTTCACAATTTTTTAAATCGTTAAAAACACTTTTCGTTTACTCGTCATAATTTTGACTTTTTGTAATTTGATAAATACCTAATAGATAGCAATTGTTTTGACTATGAATCAAAGATACTTTCCTTCTTAATAGATTTTGAGGTTTTGAGGATTGTTTTTGTTGTAGTTACATTTTTACAATGTCTTGAAACGCTAAAAATAATTTTAGTTTACTTGTTATTATTCGTAACTGATTTTATTAAATAATTACTTAATGGATAGCAATTGTTTTGACCATAAATTGAAGATACCTTCACTGCTTTTGAGTTTTTTTTTGAGGGGTTAAATTTTCACAATTTTTTAAATCATTAAAAACACTTTTCGTTTACTCGTCATAATTTTGACCTAATCGATAGCAATTGTTTTGACTATAAATCAAAGATACTTTCCTTCTTAATAGATTTTGAGCTTTTGAGGATTATTTTTGTAGTAGTTACATTTTTAGAATTTTTTGAAACGGCAGAAATACTTTTTGTTTAATTGTTATTATTTGTAAGTGATTTTATTAAATAAATACTTATTGGACAGCAATTGTTATGACCATGAATTGAAGATACCTTCATTTTTAATAGATTTTGAGCCTTTGAGTATTATTTGTATAAAGCAGTGCAACTTTTACAATTTTTTTTAGTTGTTAGAAACATTTTTCATTTTATTGGCAGTACAGTTAGTAAATATTTATTTGATAGCGATTGTTTTGACAATAAACTAATAATTGAAAGAACTGGGGCTTCAAGGAAAATTTATTTCATCATCAGAGTATTTTTTTGAGGGATTAAATTTACACAATTTTTTAAATCGTTAGAAACATTATTCGTTTCCTCGCCATAATTTTGACTCCTTGTGATTTGAAAAATACGTAATCGATAGCAATTGTTTTGACTATAAATCAAAGATACTTTTCTTCTTAATAGATTTTGAGTTTTTACGGATTATTTTTGTAGTAGTTATATTTTTAGAATTTTTTGAAATGCTTAAAACACTTTTTGTTTATTTGTCATTAATTATAACTGATTTGATTAAATAAATACTTAATGGATAGCAATTGTTTCGACCATAAATTGAATAATTCTTCCCTTTTAATAGATTTTGAGCTTTTGAGTATTATTTTTGAAGCAGTGCAACTTTTACAATTTTTATTAATAGTTAGCAACAGTTTTCATTTTATTGGCATTACAGTTAGTAAATATTTATTTGATAGCGATTGTTTTGACAATAAACTAATAATTGAAAGAACTGGGGCTTCAAGGAAAATTTATTTCATCATCAGAGTATTTTTTTGAGGGATTAAATTTACACAATTTTTTAAATCGTTAAAAACGTTTTTCGTTTCCTCGCCATAATTTTGACTCCTTGTGATTTGAAAAATACGTAATCGATAGCAATTGTTTTGACTATAAATCAAAGATACTTTTCTTCTTAATAGATTTTGAGTTTTTACGCATTATTTTTGTAGTAGTTACATTTTTAGAATTTTTTGAAACGCTAGAAATACTTGTTATTAGAACTTTGCCTTGAAAACATCTAAAATCGTACCAATCTATAAAAAGGGTTCTAGAGTGATTAAAGATAACTACCGACCGGTAGCCATATTGAGTGTTTTTTCAAAAGTATTTGAAAATAATTTGGTACAAAGGATACGTGGCTACATCGGCAAATTCCAAATAATAAACAACGCCCAGCATGGATTCAGAAAAAATCGATCAACCGAAACAGCGAGCATCGACTTAATGGAAGAAGTAACGAAGAATATTGATGTGGGAAACCATGTTGTATCTCTTTTTTATGACTTTTCTCGTGCGTTTGATACAATTGAAGTGAAATTCGTATGCGATAAGTTGTTTGCGTTAGGCATACGCGGGAATACGCTGAAACTCGTTGAGTCATTCTTAAGTGACCGCAAGTTATACGTACAGATCGGCCAAAGTAGTTCACACAAGCGTGATTTAAATAAAGGCATAGTGCAAGGCTCAACCTTAGGTCCTCTCTTGTTTCTTCTTTTCATAAATGACCTAAGAGAATTCATAAGTGAAGGTTACATGATCAATTTTGCTGATGACACGGCAATCGTCTTGTCAGCAAGTAGTCAAGACGAATTAGTAGATAAAATGAATATTGTTAACGAAGAGATATCTGACTGGTGCAAGAAAAATAATCTTATCTTAAATGCTGACAAAACAATTACCGTTCAATTTTATAACAGGAAACCTCCAGAAAATCCAGTTGCCAATAATTCAAATGCAGTCAAATATTTAGGAAGCTATATTGACGAGAAAATTAAATGGGACAAACAGATTGATCACGTAACTTCAAAATTGAGTAGTTCTTATTACGCCATTTTAAAATTAAAAACAAAATTTCCAATTAAGTCATTAATTGATATATATTATGCACTTGCTTATACACACTTGGCATACAATATCTTAATTTGGGGTAAAGGTGACACCACCAGGGTATTCGTGGCACAATAACGAATACTCAGACTGATATTTGACTTAAAACAAACTGAAACCTGTCGCCACACATTTATAAAAAATAAAATATTAACTGTAGTCAGTGTGTATATCTACAAGTGTGCAGTATATGTATTTAATAATCAAACAAAATTTATAAAAAATAATAACTTTCATAATTATGCAACACGACATGGATCCGATATAAGAGCTACCTTACATCATACTACTAAATATGAAGGATCTGCGATGTATTCGTGCATGGAAATTTTTAATAAATTACCAACCTACATTAAAAATTGTACTAATTTAACAAAATATAAGTTAAGACTAAAGGAATTTCTGGTACAAAATTGTTTTTATACTTACGATGAATACATCAACAAACAAACATGAATATTTTGTGACGTCCTAGTTTTATACCGTGTTATGTTAATTTCTAGAATATCTATTTAAATTTTATCTTATTTATATTACCGTATTTTAATTTTATGTCTTTTTATTTTATTATTATTATTGTAATTATTACATTGACGCGCACATCCACAGAAATTGTATTGTATTTCGTTTGTGGCTTAAGTGACAATAAAGACAATCAATCAATCAATCAATTATTTGTAACTAATTTTATTAAATAAATACTTAATAGATAGCGATTGTTTTGACCATAAATTAAAGATACCTTCCTTTTTAATAGATTTTGAGCTTTTAAGTATTATTTTTAAAGCAGTACAACTTTTACAATGTTAGAAAGATTTTTCATTTTATTGGCATTTCAGTTAGTAAATATTTCTTTGATAGCGATTGATTTGACAATAAACTAATGATTAAAATGACTGGGGCTTCAAGGAAAACTTATTCCATCATCAGAAAATCTATACAAACTATGTGACCTCACTTGATTGTTACAGTATGAAAGAAAAAATCTTGAATTTTCTCCTATTCTGGTCGATATATCAAGAACGATTAAAATATTCATCTCTAACAAAATAGAAAATGTGTATTCTTATTCAAATTAGGGATTTTTATAACACAAATCTACAAAAAGAGGAAATATCAACCTGGGTTAGATTAGGTTACGTTAGGTTAGGTTAGGTTATGTTAGGTTAGGTTAGGTTAGGTTAGGTTGCTAAGAAAAACATAATTGATTTATTAATTATAAAAAATACCTGCCTTGGTAACTTCTGCTGCTTCTTTCTAAGATAAGATGAACTGTCAAAAATAAGTACCGTTGACTTTTTAATATTTGCGTATACTTTAGATTTAAGATAACCCCACAAGAAAAGCCGTTAAGCATTTGGACGGCTGCTGATTCTTCCATTTAAGTTTAGAATGCTGTCATTTCATTTCTTAACATACTTTAGTAATTTTGTTAAAAACTACATAATTACTCAAGTGAGTAATTTTTTACAATTAGTTTTAAATCCACGAATGAAATATTATTTCCTCCCATTGATTTTTAGAGTGCTCCCATTTTGTTTCTTGTTTTCATTATTTAAAAATGCTTCTAAACAGGGATAAAATTGGACATTTTGTTGTAATTTTTGGTTACACCTGAAAAAATGTTCCACATGTTTAAGAAACGTGGTTTTAACAGGATGGAGCGTCATCACACACTGCAAGGAAATCAATGAAAATATTGTAGATACTATCTGGCAGTTATAAAGAGTTTGTGGTATTGTTAATAAAGGTTAGGTTAAAATTTTACGCAGTAAAAAATCCTGCTGGCTGCTGCAACGAGGCAGAGGCTCTTCATGGGGGCCTAGGCTCGTAAATCAACTCCATAAATATTCGTTCGGCCGCAACTGTAAAGCGTGAAAAGTGAACTCCCGTCCTGCACACGTACCGTTTCCCCGTATCGATTAGTCCGGCGGCAGGAATTCTTTGTGCAGGCGTGAGTGACGATTTGGGTTGTTGTTCCGCTTTCGGAATCCATTATTTATATTTAACATAATAGAACGTTCTCGCGTGACGTCACCGGCGAGGGTAACAACAAGAAATAAACACGGCCGACATTGAAAAAAGTCGACCATGTCAATGCACTCCCGGTCGTGGGGCCTTCTGTTTTGTTGCTTGCACACGCCCCGAACGGTACAGTATTTTTAGAAACGCCGGCGGTACACCTCTTCGGCAACGGGATGCTCCCATTGACGTATGGTAGGCGACTGCCAAGGAGCGTGCGACGCGCGGCGGCGTTACGCTATTTTGAAAATTTCGTGTTTACCAAACGGTAAATATTGGAATTGGCCCGACTTTCGGATTCGGACCTTACGTTGCCAATGTAAATGACTAACGGATTATGGCATGGCGATTATTTAGAAAGTTTATATTCGGTAATTAAATTGTAATTAATAATTTTGCTATAAATAGATTTAAGAAATTAAACATTTCAATGTGAAGTGGATGCAGTTTTATAACAGGCAGACGTCTGGAAGAAGTCGTGATCGATGCCCAATTAGGCAGAGACTAACGAATACTATAAATACAAACACAGTATTTCATCCAGAAAAATCTGTTTTTAGATTTTCAATTAAAACCTTAATTGAAAATCTAAAAACAGAGTCAACAGTCAATTTATAAACAGTTCCTTTACAATATGTTTCTGGATTAACCTTATAGGTCTAAAAACAAGATGTATAAAAGAATTCGTAATCGAACGCCAATTAGGCAAAATCTAATGAGTACTATTAATAACATAGTATTCATCCAGAAGATGAAGAAGAAGTTTTTAGATGCTTTCAATTAAAGCTTCACTTATCATACAAAAAATGTCTAATTGAAATTTCGCATTTATTGTTGAACACTGCAACATGTTCACCACACAATGGCTTCATCAGACAGATAAATACTTAATGTTTGAGTTATTAAGGAACATATTTATCAAAAAGTGCTATAAATATTAGAGACCTTGACTAGAGTAATCATAAAATCCCTGCGTAGTTTATTTTACCACCAATTTAACTAAACCATTGATTTTTTGTAAACAATTACCTCACGTTCACTTCGAAAACAAATAGGAGCTCGTTAGTCCGAAGCCAAATCAACAGTAATCCAACTCCGTCCGTACGGATCCTGATTTAGCAATTTTCTTGGTGCAGACGAAACAATGCACTTCTTCTCTTCCCATCGCCGAACGATATTCGCCCATTGTAGTCCGCACTGTTGTCTTAACAGAGAATAATTCAGATCGTTTTCTTCACACAACCCTGCCTCCGCAAAACGGCGCGAGAATGCATTCGTTTTCCCGTCTTTGTTTCGGCCACCTTCCCATGAACGAAACAATCGGCTCAGAGGCGTATCGAGTTGTTGCATTGTTATTTTGCATCGTTTAACTGTAGACTCGATGTGCGTATGTCTGTGTGTGTGTGTGTGTGTGGATGTGTTTGTGCCATTTTTCACTTAAGCAAATTTGATTATGCAGAGATTACTACAGCAGACTTACGGACACGGTGATGTTTTTTTTATGAATAATGCAGCATTCAGTCTGCTGGCACAGTTGGTGGTATATTCAGAGAAGTTTTCAATGAGGTATTCTGTATTTCATTGAAAAACTACTTACATGTTGTAATTTCTATAAGAAATAATAGTTGATAACTAAAGCAATAGAAAGAAATAATATTTTATATGCATAGTACGAGGAAATGAACATGGGCTTCCTGAAGAACATCCCATGGACTTCATAGAAGACATCCAAAGGCGCACAAAAGGATCTGCACTACGGAACGCTAAGCGATACCACCTCACGAGCAAAAAAGTATGACAAGGACATCAATTCTAAATAAATCCAGCTTCTTGTTACCTTCCTTGACTTGTTCTGAGTATCCTGGGGGAGAAGTCGCATTTTTAGGATTGAAGGTACTTCGCATACAGCATCTCATCTCCCATCCAAAACCACCCACACTCCTCAAACGGTCTAAAAGTTGAAGACTTGAAGATTTTTAAGAAATTAGTAATTTTGATTCTTCTACACATTAATAATCTATAAGGACTAGTTGTTAAATTTAGGCTCAACTTTTGAAACATGTTCAAATAGTGAAAATCATTCAACAGTCGTTGCCAAATAACCTGACCTCAAAAAATTTTGACTATAAATTAAAGATACCTTCACTGCTTTTGAGTTTTTTTTTTGAGGGGTTAAATTTTCACAATTTTTTTAATCGTTACAAACACTTTTCGTTTACACGTCATAATTTTGACTTTTTGTAATTTAATAAATATCTAATCGATAGCAATTGTTTTGACTATAAATCAAAGATACTTTCCTTCTTAATAGATTTTGAGCTTTTCAGGATGATTTTTGTATTAGTTACATTTTTAGATTTTTTTGAAACTCTAGAAATACTTGTTATTATTTGTAACTGATTTGATTAAATAAATACTTAATGAATAGCGATTCTTTTGACAATTAATTGAAGACATCTTCCTTTTCAATAGATTTTGAGCTTTTGAGTATTATTTTTGAAGCAGTGCAACTTTTATAATTTTTTTTAATCGTTAGCAACATTTTTCATTTTATTGGCACTTCAGTTAGTAAATATTTATTTGATAGCGATTGTTTTGACAATAAACTAATGATTGAAAGGACTGGGGCTTCAAGGAAAACTTATTCCATCATCAGAAAATGTATACAAACTAAGTGACCTTACTTAATTGCTACAATATGAAAGAAAGAAAAAGTTCCTCTTATTCTTGTCGATATATCAAGAACAATTAAAATCTTCATCTTTAACAAAATAGAAAATGTGTATTCTTATTCAAATTAGGGATTTTTATAACACAAATCTACAAAAAGAAGAAATATCAACCTAGGTTAGGTTAGGTTAGGTTGCTGGTACAGTTAGTGGTATATTCAGAGAAGTTTTTAATGATGTATTTTGTATTTCATTCAAAAACTACTTACATGTTTTAATTTCTATAAGAAATAATAGTAGAACATGTGCTTCCTGAAGAACAACTGAAGAGCATCCCCTGGCAAAAACTCCTGGACTTCATAGAAGACAGGGAGTAAAACATCCAAAGGCGCACAAAAGGATCTGCGCTACGGAACGTTAAGCGATACCACCTCACGAGCAAAAAAAATGACAAGGACATCAATTCTAAATAAATCCAGTTTCTTGTTACCTTCCTTGACTTGTTCTAAGTATCCTGGGGGAGGAGAAGTCACATTTTTAGGATTGAAGGTACTTCGCACACAGCACCTCATCTCCCACCCAATACCACCCAGACTCAAGAAAGCTACTCAGCCCTTCAAAACGTTGAAAACTTGACGATTTTTAAGAAATTAGTAATTTTGATTCTTCTACACATTAATAATCTATAAGGACTAGTTGTTAAATTAAGACTAAACTTTTGAAACATGTTTAACTACTGAAAATCATTCAACAGTCATTGACTTCAAGAAATTCATGGAACTAGTGCTCAATTCCCCGTCAACTATTTCTTTACAGCACGTTTCGATTGCAGTTCTGTATTAGCCTTACAGTCCACGAAACAAGGTCTGCAACGGAGCCTCTTTATTTTATATTTTATTAAAGTACACATTCATAATTTCTCTGCTTAAGTTTGTTTCTTTTCTTTTTAAAATCCTTGCTTCTATCTAAATATTCTTTATATGTTCTTGAGCCCCTTATTTCCATCTACATAGTCTCGATCTATCCGTGAGCTTGTTTTTTTTAATCTAGCTTCCTTAGTTTTGCCTCTATTTGTAAAATGTTTTTCTCTATTTGATCTTAATTTCTTTTCCTTTCATCTTTTCCGTCATTTGGTTTTGAGAATAATTTTTCTCTGCTAACACATTTTAAGTAAGTCTATCTGTTTTTGTACATCTTATTTTCATCTAATAATTTATTTTTTTATCTGTTTGAAGCTTTCTTTCTTTTAACTCTTTATTTCTCTGTCTGAGTTTGATCTGATTTTTCCTTCCAGCTCGTTCTTTCTCTTTCTGTTTTTGAAATCCTTGCTTCTACCTAAATATTTTTTATATGTTCTTGAGCTTCTTATTTCCATCTACATAATCTCGATTTATTCTTGAGCTTGTTTCTTTATCAATATAGCTTCCTTAGTTTTGCCTCTATTTTTAGCGCCCTTACTATGTTTTCTCTATCTGGTCTTACCTTTTCTTCCTCTCCTTTTCCGTCATCTGGTTTTGAAAATAATTTTTCTCTACTAACTCATTTTAAGTAAGTCTATCTGTTTTTGTACATCCTATTTTCATCTAATAATTCCTTTTTTATCTGTTTTAAGCTTTTTTCTTTTAACTCTTTATTTCTCTGCCTGAGTTTCATCTAATTTTTCCTTCCAGCTCGTTCTTTCTCTATTTGTTTTTGAAATCATTGCTTCTATCTAAATATCCTTTATCTGTTCATGAATTTCTTAGTTCGTTCTATTAACTCGAACAATTCTTGAGCACTTTTTTCTCTAACAGTTCTGAGCTACCTTTTCCTGTTTTCACACTTCTAAATTCCATCTAACTATTTCTTACTCTATCGTTTTTCACCCTTTACTTTTCTTTCTGAGTTTTATATGTTTTCCTTCTAACTCTTCCCTTCTCTATTTATTTTAGAAATTCTTGCTCCATCTAAATATTCTTTATTTGTACCTGAGCTTCTTATTTTTTTCTACTTTACTCTCAATCTGTTCTTGAGCTTGTTTTTTTCAATCTAGCTCTTTTTTCTCTATCTGTTCTAAGCTACCTTTTCCTTCTAATCATTTTTTCTACTTTCTTCACTTCCTACTTTTAAACTTCTTATTTCTCTATTTTTCTCTATCTGTTCTGAGCTTCCATTTTTCCTCTAGCTATTTATTTTCTCTATTTCAGTTTGATCTCTTTTTCTTTTAAGGATAGTTATATGTTTTAGAAATATTCTTTACCTGTTCTTGAATTTCTTATTTCTTTCTATTTTTTCTCTATCTATTCTTGAGCTTCTATTTTTTCTGGTTTGGACTTCTTATTCCTTCGTACTCTTTCTTTGAATTTCTTGTTCTCATCTAGCTATTTCTTTCTCTATCTGCTTTAAGGTTTTATTCTTATTCTTGGGATTTCTTTTTTCAAACTATTTGAAGCTACATTTTTCCTATAACGCCCATTTTTTATCAATTTTGAACTTCTTGTTTCCATCTAATTATTTCTTTATCTATCTATTTTGAGTTTTTCCTGTTTCCTTCCTTCTAACACTTCGTTTATGAAATTCCTGCTTCCATCAAAATATTCTTTATCTGTTCCTTATTTACTATAATAGGTTCTCTTCCTGAAATAAATAACATATCAATCTAGGTCAAATAATTATTTATTGGGGTAAGTCACGATTACGCCAGGACAACTAACTATTTTTTTTAGTCTAGGTCAAAAATAATATATCAGGTCAAGAGTACGCTGGGGCATTGGGTGACTTGTTAGCCTAGATCAAGAGTACACTTTAAGAATAAATAATTTATTGGGATAGGTCAGAAGCGCGCTTTGCAGATGAACAACTTATTGGCCTAGGTTAGGTGTACGCTAGTACAATAACTAATTTATTATAATAGGTTATCCTTCTAGAGAAAGAGAAAAATGTTGCTAGCTAGCTTAACTGTCCAGGTTATTCGAGGTTATGATGTGGGGTGATTGAAAGGTGTTTATATTTAGATTTATTCAGAGATTGTTGGAAAAATTTACACTTCAGCTATGCATACACTGGGATATATAGGTAACATTGGTGGGTTCGTAAAGGATCTTATAGGAGTGAATTGACGACATGTCATATTTTGGTAAACATTCGTAAGGCTGACCTTTTTGGGACGAAATGACGCATAAGAGGTCAATATATCGATTTATATACAAAGTAAGTGAAAAGAAAGTTTATTTATGAAATATTATATTTCTAATAAGGAGAAATTGAATAACTTTTTGGTGCATGAATAGCAAAACTTTTCTGGCTAAAACATTGTTTCAGCAGAACGGAGCAACATGACACACGTCCAATACGTCACGAGATTTGAAATTGATTTCTAGGAGAGGGTACATAAATTGATTTCCACACAGTCATCTCCTCTGAGGTTATTTCAAATCTAAAGTTTACACCAATAGGCCAACTTCTCTGACACATTTGAAAGAAAGTATTCATCAAAATCTACTTGCCGAGACGTCATTAGTAATTTTAGTGTTCAAATAATTGAGTGTCATAACCATTTTCTTAATTGGTTCACTGAATATAAACTTAGTTTTGAGACACCCTATATATCAAACCTTGGTTTTTGTACGTTAGGGTTCGAAAATGTCGAGTTCTAGTTTTGATCTGGTTCTTTATAGGATGCCTATATTTACAGGAATAGGTAGGGTAAATTAAGGTGTTGGTGTTGTAACTAGATGTGATTTTATGGTATGTAATAAGGAGTTTTGGTTTGGAAGGGTTTATTTTCATATACAATTTGAAGCATAAGGATTGGAGCGGAACGAAAGTTGTTTGAAAGCATAGTTACGCAAACAGACTTCAGTTATTTGTGGTATGTCTTTAGACCTTTTTTTAGTTATGAGTTAATCTGACCAATAATCATCTGCCATCATATCATCTTCATCATTTTCACAGCTTCTTTTTAGAATTTATTGGATTTGATATGTTACAAAAAAAAACAAACAATGTACGATTCTTCAGCACCCATGTACAGTTTTCAGAAAGTGAATCTATTTATTCCGGCATTGTTTGAATGAAATAAGTCTAAGGTCTAAATTCAGTAATTGCAGAAAATGTTGCCATTATACAGACTGATGGTTTCTTTGAACATCAAGATATTCTCAATAATATTTTTCCGATGGTCGTTCTTTTACGATTGGATATCTACTCGTAACACGAACTTGTCCTGTTTCTTTTTTGCCTTGACGTCTCAGGATCTTAAAGCCTACAATTCATAAGGTATAAGATTCATAGATCTAAATTTTCCTGGAAGCTTCTCAACAGCCCAAGCTTCCTCCTTGACGTTCCAGATACTTAAAAAACCTTTTGGCTACAATTCATAAGGTATAAGATCTAAATTTCCTGGAAGCTTCTTAACATCCCAAGCTTCCTCCTTGACGTTCCAGATACTTAAAAAACCTTTTGGCTACAATTCATAAGGTATAAGATCTAAATATCCTGGAAGCTTCTTAACAGCCCAAGCTTCCTCCTTGACGTTCCAAATACTTAAAAAACCTTTTGGCTACAATTCATAAGGTATAAGATCTAAATTTCCTGGAAGCTTCTTAACAGCCCAAGCTGCCTCCTGGTGAAGCCTTTTCTTTGCATTTGCTTCTCAACCCACTGGCACGTTCAGAAAACGAAAAAAAAAAACAAGAGAATCGATAATGGACGAAGGGGGCACACACATGCCGGCCGTTCGTTCTCCTAATTACGGATCGTGCCTATTGCCTAACACGCCGATCCGAGCGATTTCACGTGGAAAGGTTAAACGTAATTATCGCGAATATCGCAGGTGCGTCACGCGTCGGCTGCCCACTCCGGCCTCCAGCCGGACCTTTGTTTTCGTTTCCACTTACGCGAGTACTTTGTCTATGGCCTCCGAGTCTTACAAATTTACGTCTGCACGCTCAGACACGCTCGGCTAACCGACTTCGAGACTCTCTGCTCGCGCTCGCATAAAGAGACTCGAATTTGAATACCTTTCGAGTGCAGTAATAAATGCCTGTTTAGGTGAACAAAGATAAGTTACCGCGCGGCACGGACGGATGCCTGTTAATTCGACCGCGGTCCCATTTTTATTTTTCCATTCCTTCCTCCGTTCCCACATAATTGTAAACGTTCAGCAAACATAACACGGTGACGTAACACAAACAATGGACACTGTTTCGCACGGTGAGTGACGTGCAGACATCCATTACTCATCAGATTCGCTGGTTTTGAATTAAGGCAGGTTTTGAAACATAGGTCAAATTGCAAAATGGTGAAAAACATTCAGCATAACAATGTGTATTTTTTTTCCTCTATAGTTTATGCACTAAATCTAGAGCATAGATCTTGAAGGTGGAGTTCACGACTTCTGGTGTTCGTCTACTCGACCCATTATACCCTGCAGCTGGTGATGATATCCATCAGGCGACTGCAGCCATTGAAGTAAGATTTTTGCTATTTCTGGCAGTTTAGGTCTAATAATTGCCATTTCTGTTAATTTAAGTCCAATTGTTACCATTTTGGCATATTTAGGTCCAATTTTTGGAGACCATATTGATGAACATACGTATGTCACTATAGCAATCCAAACTCGTTTTTTTGTTGTTTCCGAAAAATTAATTACATTTTTATATGTTTCCAACGACCTAAGATTTTATTTCTATCCTGGTAAATCCTGACATTATGAGAAATTATGATGGATTTTCTTGAAGTTTTACAAGTCTATGTTGTATTACAATCAACGTAGACTTTTAAAATTCCAAAAAAAATCCATCATACTTTATCATATAATATCAGAATTTACCAAAATAGAAACAAAATCTTTTCATTTCCTCTATAAGTCAAAGGTGATGAAATTGAAATGTAGATGAAGGCTAGAGCAAATAGTTTTCTGATATTAATTATTGTAAACTGTACACTCGTAAATCAATGTCGATACATATCAATGAATAATGGTGTAAAATTCCCATATCGATAGGGCAGCAGCCCCTATTGAATGGATGTGGGTGTCTGCGAGAGCTATTTGCATAGTAGGGTGCAGTGAACGCGTCCCTATCGATCCGTTGTTAGCTCCGTCATGCGATCCGAGAGACCGACATATGAATCCAAAATAAGGCACACGTATTACTCAGGAAAACTATGACACGACCTCGGCCACACACCAAAATATTACCACCGATAAATGGAGGTCTTCGGATTAAAAAACACCAAAGCAATTTTCGCAAGCAACAAAAAATAAAATCAGGAAACGAAACCGGAATACCTGCGCGCAGGCCCGACGGCTCTCTCTTTCTCTTTCCAGCTCCGAGTTGGACGATTGCCTAGAGCATTAGTGCAATCTAAATCCAGGGGAATAGAAAGCGTGACCGCGGTCATAAAACTTTACAGTAATTGAGATTGACGTCACGGCATTCAAAAATAATCCAATCCAATTCCGAGCAATCTTCACGATCAATTGGTGTCCTCCTGTTCTTATTACGCAATCGGGTCCGGGTCCGTCCGGGGTGGCCACTTCCAACGATCGATACCCGCCGCCGTCGACTTAATTTTAGACACTTTCAAGTGCAATGTTAATGCATACGCAGGATGTGAATGGGCCGGTTGGGGTTTATTAGACCCAAGAGTCCTTGGTTTGAGGCTAAAATTAAAAGCCCCGCACCCACAACGCACCGTCGCCGACGCGCTCATTTTGGCACCCAACAAAAACCCACAAAGAATTGGGTTACCAATTTGGACTGGGGGTATTTTTAGATGGGAACGAGTTGCTTGCACCCGCGGGCGCAAGATTTCGTATTTATACACATTTTTTTTTAAATTTCGTATTCGTGCCGACGCACAGATGCCGGGGGAAGGAAGTCGCGAAGGGAAACGTATAAACAAACCATACTGTTCCGAGCAAGGAGCGTCAACAAACTGTACTGAAAATAAGCTTTTATGTTTCGGGGAAGCTATTTTCGTGCTCGTGGTAGAAATTAGAAAGTAGCACAAAACACGCGCTTTGTGCGTCAATTTAAATTATTGATATATATTTCTTCTAAATCATCCATTTTGTAGTCGTATCATAAATAAACGCAAGAAATATTAACAATCTTAAAGTAATCCTAAACCTGAAAGTTTCCAAAATTTATAAACTTTTGCTTTAGCGAAAAATATTGGGTTCTTCAAGAAATGCTGAATTGTTTTTTTCTACAGACTTAAGTTGCAAAACCGTTATATATTTTAGCAGCTCATATAGAAAGGATTACTTGTAAAAATTTCTTGTCTTGTCTTTTCAAATATGGAAAATTAAAAGCAGCATTTAAGAAACATCTTATTTTTTTAACATAGAAAAGGCACCCTTTTGCTGTGGTTACCATTTCTGATTCTCTCCCTATTCCTTCTAGGGTTTTTTAAGTACGGCTTTGATCCATTTTATTGTGGGTGTGTCGATAAAAAAATGCTGTTCCAGCAAGAAAATGTAAGGAGAAGATAAGATGTATTGACAGGATGCTAGTGTCAAAGGTGCTTTGCTAAAATTTGATCTTGCATTTGTTTTTTTTTAACCTTAAGTTTTTAAAAAATTAAGGTATAAAAACAAGGTATAATGTATAGATTCGAAGAGACCGAAGCCCATGTCCTCATTTTCATCCTCAGATTCTTCCTTTTCTTCTTCTTCTCCTCCTCGACAGCAGCTGCAGTTGCCTTTGAGCTCAGCCAAGACATTTTAAAGTTTTTCACCATCAGTTTCAATATCAACGTAGCTAAGGATTTTCTCAAGAAGCAGGGGAGACATTGCTGCCGAGGATGGCCAAGAGGTAAGCAGCAAGGAATTGTCACATTTGGAATGCCAGTTAAAGCAGCTGACGACACAATGAAGGCGTTAATTTCAACTCGTAAGATCGCTGAGGGATTAAATTAGTCCATTGGTGATCATTTCAAATGTTGACGTTTAATCTCAAAGCTTAACATAAGGGTTTTACATGTTCTTACGAAAACGAATTTGTACAGTCACGTTGATGTCTGTGAATTGCTTCTCAAACAAGTAGAAAATGAAACAATTTTCAAGAGCATCATCACTGGAGACGACCAAGGAGTTGCTCAAAATAATGCTAAACGTACAACGTCATTGAGCAAAAACGATTAACTTTCTCAAAGCACTTCGAAAACCGATAGTCATCAAAAAAGGTAATTAATTAACACGGTAATACTTCTTTATACAACTTTAAACTTTATTTTGCAGTGACTAGTTTCAACTACACAGTAATCATTATCAAACTAATTTTGATAATGATTACTGTGTAGTTGAAACCAGTCACTGCAAAATAAAGTTTAAAGTTGTATAAAGAAGTAAAAGTATTTTCTTTATTCTTAATATCGAAATGTACCACGTAGTGAATACCTTTAAGATTCAAGAAGTGATGCTATTTGGTGAGATTTTTTGTTACTGTAGATAATTTGTTCACTGCACTCTTGATGTAACGAAATTATAACATTAGATGAAACCTTTTGTAGCTTCTATCGGTAAACACAACGACCAATTTTGAAATGTACTGTTATCAATTGCACAAACTAAATCATTCACTTAAACAGAATTATCCAGAATTCATCAATAAAATAGATTTAGTGTTCCACTAAGATAATGTGAGGCTTCACACAAATTTAGTAACTCTGCTGCTTTAACAACTTGGATGGAAAATACATTCACAGCCACCATATCCTCCAGATCTGGCACCTTCTGATTATTATTGAATCTATTTCTATTTCAAATGAGAAGATCAAAAATTATCTGGATGAGTTTCTTCCTCCATCTTGTGTAGAGTTGAATGCTTTAATCTCCAAAAAGTCATCTTCAAGTAGATCCTATTTTCGAAACACTTTTCTTACTTCAACAGTGATTCTGGGTAATACAACGATCAATCGAAGTAATTAATATTTCTTTTCTAATACAGCTAAAAATAATTTTCCATTATCCAACGGCCATTTTCACATAACCCCTTGAAAATGACGACCGTTGGTCAATCAAGTCGGAAAAATCTAAAAATAGTGAAACATAACCAAATGCTTAATTATTCTTTTTATTAATATAAAAATGTTATACCACGGGTTAATTGAGAAGTTAATTAATCGTATGGTCATTTTCAAAATTATTTAAAATTATTAAACGGTAATTTAAGATCATTTAATGATTATTCAAGGTCATTTAAGCTCATCAGTCGATCACTAAAGCTCACCTATCTGCCATTCAAGGTTAATTTAAGGTCATTTAACGATTATTCAAGATCATTTGAAGTCATCCAAGATCTGTCAAGGTTGTCCAACTGTCATTAAGGATCCAATGAGTACTAACGATTATCAACAGTCATTTAATGTGTAATAGATGAGGTCATTTGGGGTATTTCAAGAAGATTTAATTATCCAACGAGTCATTCTAGGTAATACAATGATCAATTGAATGGCGATTGGGTTCGTCATTTAAGGTTTTCCAATAATTATTAATTATTGGAAATTATTAATTAATCAAAAGTCATTCAAGGTTCCTTAATGTGATCCAGGGATGAGGTCATTTAGGGTAATTCGAAAATTAATTCTAGGTACTAAGATGGCTAATGGAAGTAAGATTTATATTTTCCCTAAGGCAGCTGAAATCACTTTCTAATTATCGGTCGCTTTAAAAATTATTCAAAAATTATTCTACGACTGTTTAAAATCATCTAACGATTATCCAATTTCATTTAAAGCCATTCGACTCAAGGTCACCTAGCGGCCATTCAAGGTCGTCCAATTTTAATTAATGATGATCAGCAGTCATCCAAAGTTCCTTAGGTCATCTAGGGTAGTTCAAAAAAATTAGCTAATGAAAAGTTTTTAGAATTTTAAATAAAGCTCTAAAGAGCGCCAGATAATATTTCTAAACTTTGGAATTAGAGACAAAACATTATTTTAAAACATAGGAATTTAAAAAAACCTTTTTTGAACGATTTTAATATAATTTTTTCTTGTTGAATCCCAAAGAATGTCAGTAAAACTTACATTAGAGGAATTGAAAACTTTGGAAGTACAGATAAATTTCAAAACTTCGTAATGCCCGATTTTTTTGAAACTTTATCGTTTATGATTAAAATTGCACACTTCTCTACAATATCAGACGTTTTGGATACTTTGAAAATACTGATATTATTTTTTAAACAAAGAACTTTTATGAAATACAACATTTTTAGAAATTTAAAAACTGCATGAATCCTATAAGGATTTCAGATAATTCGGATTTAAGAACTTTTGAAGCTACAACTACTGCTTTAAAGAACATCAGCTTTTGCAAATTTTAGAATTATAGAGAGCTGTGAAGAATATCCGAAATTGTAAAACTTGGGGCGTTACAGATATTGTTTTTAAACTGGAATTACAGAGAATATTATTTGAAAACATGAAAAATACTTTTAGAATCGTATATCCTTATAGCTTAAAAATAGTATTCTTGGTAGGGAAAGGAAATTGCTAATGAAGGCCAATGTTTTTAGGATAACAAATCATTCTTCCAGACAAATAGCTATTGAACAGGCCTTACCAAAGTTCGGCAATTCATTTTAGAAATTTGATAAACATTTTGAAACATTAATTATTGTTCCCTGCCAACAACGATCTATTTTTGGTCTCATCAGAGTAGCGCAGTTCGAAACAGGGAATTGAGATTTACTTCGGAGTATTTAACTCCAATCTCCAACTGCGCTACGCTGATGACATCCAAAATAGATTGAAACCGGTCCGTGGTTGTTGACAGGGAACAATAAGTAATGTTTACATTATTATTGTTATAATTGTCGCTGTTGACAGATCCCTTTAATGTCGGTGATGATCCACCCATTTGGGATCTAGTGCAACGTTTAGACTATAGATGACATCGTTGAAATTTGAAATAAACTTTTCCGATGCAAGGAGTTGTTTGGGGATGATTTCTCCTATGGACCCTAGTTTTTGCTGTTTTAAACAAACTAAAAAAAATGGTGTTCCATCAAAAGGACACATAGAGGATTCAATAATTCTCATAAAAGTTTTTCGACGAAAATGAATGAGCTGCAACAGTGCCCTCAATATAATATGGAAAAGTGATGTCTGAACACTTCTCTCCTTCAATTCGAAACTAGTAACATTGCAATCAATAATACTAACAACTCTATTGAGAAGAGATTAACACAGAAGATCTATTCTGTTTGCTCATCCATCACCTGGTGAAACGTAATTTGTCTTAACCTTACTTTAGACACTTTAGGCTAGAAAAAAATGACATAATGGAAGTCGTTAATAAAGATTCTGATTTTTAAGTATCTTGTTTATATGACAAAGTTTCAATTTCTAGAGAAAATGTACGCCGATGATGGCGCATTCAGTTACGGACCCAAACTGACGAGAAGCAACATTGGTTTAGGTCACTAGTTGGATGGGTGACCGGTAACATTCACCATTGGGATACAATTAATGGTGCTTTAGAGTGACGGGGGCGATCCATTAAAGTAACAAGGTCATTCACACACACAAATAAACAAATAACACGGCGGAAGGACCACGTGGTCTATAGCCAAACACTACTACTACTGTACAGAACATGTTACTGAGAAGCTTACACCAATTTGGATATTTTTGAAACCATTGAAACTGCATGGATATTAGAATGCAAATTCGGATATTAGAACTTTTGAAGCTACAACTACTGCTTCAAAGAATATCAGCTTTTGCAAATTTTAGAATTATAGAGAGCTTTGAAAAATATCGGAAATTCTAAAACTTGGAGCCTTAGAGAAATTGTTTTTAAACTTTAATTACAGAGAATATTATTTGAAAATATGGAAAATTTAAAACTTTGGAACCTTTAAATTTTTGAAACCATATATGTACTGTGTCAGTATTTTATTAAGTTACACCAATTTGTTTTATCGTTTTAAAAAATCTTTCAAAGGAAAAACTGGTTTAGAGAAAAGTGCATTTAACGTTTCAACACAAATTTTCGCTGCTTTTTTGAATTTTTGACTGTCATACAATTTGACTACAACAAGACCTTATCTTCTCTCTAAGTTGTTAGATTAAGGCGGAGTTCAGCTCTTTTATTGTTTTTTTTTTTGTAAAAGTTTCCACATTTACTACGGAATATATGAAATATATACCTACCAAATCAAAGGTGAGAAAGATTATCTTCGGTATGTGAAATTTCACTTTCAGCTTCTTTATCATGAAATAAAACCGTTAGTTTAAAATTTCAATTACAAATCTTTAACGAGTTTTAAATACAGCACGTAAACACATACACAAATATAGATATATTTCTAAAATCTCTTAGATAGCCTACTCTTGACCTACCTCAATAAACTATATATTAACCTAGCGTAGCCTTGATATCTCTGAAGAAACTATTTGTTGAGGTAGGTTAAGAGTACGCTGGATCATGCGATGGATTTATATAAGACGGCCAGTGTACGCTAGGTTAATGGATAGATATTTGAGGTAGGTCAGGGGTCCGCTATTGTCTTAAGCCAAGAGGTCGCCCTCCGTACCTAAAGTCCTGTAGTTTGCAGACTTGTACAAATTTTCTGAGTTTGGATCTTCTTCACAACTCTCGCGTGCCCTTCATTGAAGATACTTCTGACAGGCAAATTCGATTTTGGCTCCATAAATTAAATGTTTTAAAGTAGGATTTTAGGTGCAAACTCAATAAATCGTCTTGGAATAATAATTCATTTCAAACGTTATCTGCTCGTAGAGAATCATTTTTTGTCACTTCAAGGTTTTGGAGGGAAAAAAAAACATATGAATCCAATCAGTTAAACATAAACGAGGGTTTTAATTAAAAATTTTAAGTGTAAATAAGCACAACATTATTGCAAAATTTAATACATTTATTGAAACAAACTTTTCAAATAATTTTTGATGATGTTTTACTGATTGGAGGGTGGAATAGAGGCCACCCACCCACCCTACATATACAAATAAACTTTAATTCCTAATCGTATCGCTGTGTCCAATGAAATTAATTACAAAACTTTTTGAATAAAAAAGAAATTAAAAATGTAAAAGTTTTGAGTGAGTAAATTAGTAAAAATTTGATACATGATGGGTGGGCAGACTCTAAATCTAAATTAGATAAGATTAGCTATAGAAAGTCATTTATATTTAAACTTAAATTTTGATTTTATTTTATTTTTTATTACGTAACGGGTTTGATTGTTTTCAGTAGGAAAATCATCAACGATCAATAATTGAAATTTATATGTATATGTAGGATGGGTGGGTGGCCTCTATCCTACCTTCCAATGAGTAAAACATAAGGGAGGTTTTTCATTAAAAGTTGTGAAATATAAATAAACACAAAATAATTGCAATTTTTAGATATTTATTCATACAAGTTTTTCAAATAATTTTGATGATGTTTTACTGATTGGAGAATAAGATAGAGGCCACCCACCCGCCCTACATATACACATAAATTTCAACTACTGATCGTCTCGCGGTTTGGAGTAAAATTAATTAAAAAACTTTATGAATAAAAAAGAAATTCCAAAGGTAAAAATTTGAGTGAGGAAATTAATAAAATTTTTATGCACGATGGGTGGGCAGACTTTAAATCTAAATTAGATAAGATTACCTATGAAAGGTCATTTTAAATTTAAACTTAAATTAGGATTCATGTTTAATTTTATGTACCCGTAGAGGATCACGTGATTTCTTCAAATCACTGTTATCCTCCACCACCTGTCAGTACTTGCAGGGCAGTTGTCTGTTTTTTGTCACTTTCAGTCTTTAAAGGTTTTGGAAGGAAAAAAAAACATCTGACAACCTTAACATATGGAATCATGAGTCTCTACTAATTTCTAAAGAACGCACACATATTTATTTTGAAGATAATTTTCCTGAGAGTAAAGTAATATTTGAGAGGGGAGTTATATTTCAGTTAAGCGCAAAACACCCATACATATAAGGGTTTTTTTTCAGAGATAACTCATAGTTCAGAAGGTTTGGAAAAACTTTCAATGATGTTAGTACTATCCAAACTCTAACTACTCCTTCAAAAAACTTTGACATTTAAAAATTTAGAATTATAGTGGGTTTTAAAGAATATCATAGCGAAATGTAAGCGTTTTTTTCAGAGATAAATCATATTTCACAACGTTTGAAAAAACTTTCAATAATGTTAGTACTATCCAAACTAGAACTACTGCTTCAAAAAGCTTAAACATTTGAAAATTTAGAATTACAGTGAGTTCTAAAAAATATCATAGGGAAATTGTTTTAAAACTTTGAAGTTGTCATGTATGTTTAGGGTGGGGGATGTTTGCCCTCTAACACAATTTTCATTAAAAAATAAAAACAACCCAATAGAATCTACTGTATTGCATATTTATAACAAAAAAACTATCTCAAATGCATAAGTCATTAATGTTTTTAAAATTCCTGAACCTGCTTTGAAACGAATATGTAATTAATCCAACGATCACCTTCAACAACACATAATTTCAATATCAAATTATAGTGGCTTAACAAAGGAGGTGAATTGATTTTCAAGCATAATTTCATGAACACTAAAGTAGTAGTAAAGAAGAGAAGAAGTATTTCGAAGACGAATTGTTTTTTTTTATGTATTCCACTTATGGACGCACGATTTACAAATGTCAGTTTGACATGAGAATAAAAATATAATCAGCGCAATTTATTATAATGCTTTTTGAAGCAACATAAAGCCAAAATAGCAATTAGAAGTCTGCAAGGAGTGGAAGAACATTCTGCCGAGTAAACTCCCGCCAGAATCTTTTACGACAAAATTAGAAGTACATATTTTTATCTATCCTTTTGTAATCAATTTATTTATTGTAAGAGAAACAAAGCATTAAATACAAATCTTCTAACTTATGTATATTCAGAGGTTAAAAGAAGTTCAGGTCGAAGACGAAATTCCATTGCGCTATCGTTGTAGAACTCGTTCACAGTGGTCTACCGATCGACTGGTTGGCTAGACAAGGACACCAGTGGCATCATTGCATCCCTTTTCCTCATCCTCTTCTCTTCCTTTTTTCCTACATCTTCCTCACTCGAAATCCACGCCGCGATTGCCTCAGAGAAATAAGCTTCTTTTTCTTTCAGAATTTCTCCAGCCGTCCGGGTTTCCTCGTTCTCAAGCATGCAAATAACGAGGCTTCCTGAGACGACCGGCTCGCCCATTTCCCTATTCTCCTCATTGGCGTCTACAGTTAACGCAAAGCAATTTCTTAACTGGCCCGTGTTGTCTTTGTTGGTGAGCCTTCCGACCTTCTTCAGGATTAATTCAAAATCCGTATTAGCACCTCTCTAACTACTTGGTCAGCTTGTTCCAGATCGAAGACAAACTTCAATTGCGCTATCGTTGTGGAACTTGTTCATGGTGGCGTCGATCGATTGACTGGTCGGCTAGACAAGAATATCCGTGGCATCATTACACACTTCTTTTTGTACCTACCACCCCTTCTAGCTCTTTATTTTTCTTCCTCTTTATCCTCCTCATTTGATAAACACGCCCAGGCTACCTGGAAAAAGCTTTTTTTTTCCAGAATTTCTCTAATCGTCCGATTTTCCTCGTTCCCAAACAAGCAAAGATCGAGGGGTCCTGGCTCGACCGGCCCGCCTAATTGTCTGCACAGCTCTTACCGTTCTCCCCACCACCGTCAGTACTCAAAAAAGATGTGCCACGCGTCGTCAATCTCGCCCTCGCACCAAGGCTACTCTTCTCCAGGGGTTTTTCCGATTTTGTGTAGTTACTTGCTAAAGCACCCGTTACTTGAAAGGATTTACGTCAGGTAACGACTCCTCATTATTTAAGGCCCGAGCCCATGAGCTCCAGGATCTGCCTCATTGTTGTCATCCTATCGATCTTGCCACTGGTCCATCAGCATCTTCTCAGCATTGCGTTTCGCGGCGCTCTTGGTCATTCCACTCGTCGTCACTACGTATACCTTGTCTCTTCTAATGATTTCCAATTCCAGAGGGACTGACGAGATTGATCCCTCGGCAAAATTGGTGAATAACTCTAGCTCTCAAGGCTCTATGTAGCATGTCTCTCTTCCTCTGGAACAACATACATCAGCTTGACACGCACGACCACCAGCAGCAACCTTCTGTTTCCCTCCTAGATGACCTTTGTGCCTCCAGCCGCCGTCTCCATTACCTGGTTGCTGCACAAGGGGTTCGTCTTGATCATGACTGTACTTGGCCCAAGATCTCGCCTTACTTACTTCCTACTCCTTCTTCTGCCATCCACTACAATATCTTGCTAGTCACCACCCTCGTCAGCCTAGAGACCTCCTTGATCTCTTTACTTCTGACGATTATCATGTCATCAACAAATCTGATGATATCCACCTCGTGCAACCATAAAAGGTGCCATCTATTGCCTAAACGTAGCACTACATTCCAAATGGGTGGTTATCCATAGATGGCACCTTTATGGTTTTATCGTATCAATGGTTAACCCAGAGAGTTAAATATCTCCTAAGTGAATCTCGGTTCTCTGTCTCCAGCTGCGCTACGTTGATGAGATCCAAAAAGATCGAAACCGGTCCGTGGCTTTTGATGACGGGGAACAATATTTAAGGTTTAATTTGATTATATAAAACAACATATCATTAACTCATTTAAAAGCTGATAAATAAGAATGTTTTGAATACTGACATATCAGCCGACAGAAGTCAATTGACAATTAATAACTAACAGATGACAGCTGTTAATTATCAGTTGACGGGCAACAGTTGACGACTTTTGCATTTATAACTAAAAGTTATTAGATGCCAACTGACAATTAACATTTGATAGTTGGCAGATGAATGTTATGAATTAACAAAATTCAGTTGACAGTTTACCAAAAATAATTGACAGTTAAGAGCCGTTGAATTATTACTCTTTAAAGTAATTTCACTTATTCTTCTTCCTCGCGTGGTTCATAAAACATATCATCAAGCTGATAAATGACAGTTTACATATGACAATTGACAGTTGGCAGGCTACACTTAATTTTCCTAAATCATTTTCAATCCTATGTTTTCTTTGGATTTACAGCGCATGATCGGCCAAGCCAAGCTCATCTCCAATTAGCTTTCTTCTTCAAAAAGTATTCTTACTTTAAGAAGTCGTAAACTAATAATCTTTTTATAACAAAAAACTTAAATGAGGTGACGTAGTATACTAACACTAATTCTAATATTGAGTTATTCTACTTATCGTTAAAAGAAGGCCGAAAGACCGCGGTCGATAGCCGCCGATTAGAAGAAATCTAAAATCTGCACACTTCACCTCACAAAAATTGTAAAAATATTTACTTCTAATAATAAAGATGTTTTATCTCTCTCGTTAAAAGATCACCGCAAAATAGCTTTTTTCTTCGAAAGACTTTTTTCTTTTCTAAAGTCGTAGATGATGTATCTATATCACCATATTCATAGCAAAAAAAATACCATAGAAACTTGAGAGCAGAAGAGTTCTTTCAAATGAACTACTTGAGTGAGGCGTCATACGAAATTTTCTTAACTCATTTTCCATCCTGAGATTTTTAGGGGGGAATTTACAGCGCATGGATTACCAAGGTCATCTCGAAATTGCCCTCTTCATCAAGACTTTCTTACTTTGTAAAGTCGTAATGAATCGCCTGCATCATCTTATTCATTGAATTAAACTACCGTAAATGTTTGATAACAAAAGAGTAGTTTCAAATGAACTACTTAAATGTCATACCACATCAACACTTTTCCTAAATCCTTTCCAATCATGTTTAAATTTAAAAAATTAATCGACTACTAAAGTCGATCGCAAAATTTGATACGTCCAAAAGGCATTACCCAAAATTTGAATAACATCTTGTCTAAGATTATGAATAAAGCAATAATAATCTTTCTCAGCTCATTTTCTAAAAATATTACCAAAAAGAACTATTTCAGTTTCTTGTCGTATATCTCGCGGGAAATGAAGATGAATTGAGAAATCTCTCATCTTTCAAGACCTATTGAAGTTGTGCCAAAAATTTAAGATAAAAATTAGATCTCAAGGCAACCGTCTTTCAAGTCCTATTGAAGTTGTGCCAAAAATTGAAGATAAGAGTTAGATCAAGAAATTTACAAATTGATTTATTATTGTATTCTGATCTCTATTCAAGTACCTGGAAACGCAAAATAGAAACTCAAAAGAAAGATTTTTGTTTCGGTTTGGTCTTGTAAATACGTTCAGACATTTGAAAACAGAATTAAACTTTAGAATTTGAGAACAAGAACTTTGGAATTACAAAAACTTTAGAATCTTTGAAAGTACAACTAATATTTCCAAATTTTAGAATTGCAGAAAGTGAAATTTATAGAAATTTTGGGATCTATAACGTTGGAGTTACAGAGGGCTTTATTTAAACACACGCGAATTTTTAAAGTTTTGGGCGATTTCAGTCAAGGACTTGAAGTCACAACTACAACTTGAAAAACCTTCAAAATTTATAAATATTCGAATTACAATAAGTTCTAAAGATTTTCGGAAGAGAACATTGTTTGAAATCATAATAATTTTGAAGTACTACTTTAAAATACTTCTAAATTTACAAATACTTGAATTACAGAAAGTTCTAAAGAATTTCGGAAGCGAACATTGTTTGAAATCATAGAAATTTAAGAAAAATGTATTTTAAGATATTAATCAAGAATTTTGACGTACAACTACTGCTTCAAAATACTTCAATATTTGAAAATTTTAGAATTACAAACAGATCTAAATAATAAAAGGATTTGTAGGAAATAAAGCCATTCAGAAATTATTGGAAACATAGAAATAAAAAAAAACGGCGATTTAAGTCAAAGATTTTAATTCTTTGAAACTACAAACACTGCTTCAAAACACATTAGCAGTTGCAAATTTTAGGATTACAGAATGCGGAATTTATAGAAATAATTATAATAAGAAAAACCAATAGTTTTTTTAGCTCTTAAAAAAATGTTATTACTAACATTTATCAAAGATCAAAAAGTTTGTCATCAGAACTATGAATAACATTAATCAACGTTTGGAGTACCAGAAATGGGAATACTAATCATTAGAGTATTGAATTATTGATTTTCTGCAGACAGCAGCTACGGAACGGTTTGTATATATTTTTTGGACCTTTCGAAGTTTCGAGGGAAAAGAAAATATGATTTAAACATTTCTGACGACCTCAAAAGATCAGATTGCATACTTTCGGAAAAACGCAAAAAGGCTTTTCGAGGAATTTACTTGAGATGAAGGTGATTTGAAGTAAGTATTCTAATAATAATCATTAAGGAATAGTTTTTTAGAGTTAAAAGTCCTTCAAAAGTTTCAAGGATATTATGCGTACGTCCAAAAAAAAGATACAACCAAGGATAAAAAAAGGAAATCTCAATAGGTAATTGCACCAATAACCTTATCAACGATGCCGATGGTGATTGCCGTGAGTGGGCGTCATTTGTTTTTCCACGTCATGTTGCATGTTTTCGGTGTGGTATCGATCGATGGAGCTGGGGGAGACACGATAATATTCGTATTGGGCCTGCGTCATCATTTGTAATGTTCGTGAACTTCTGAGGAAACGGCATCGAGAGGAGACGGGATCGAAAGTGCTGCTGGGGGCCATCGATCCGCTCATCTGCGGCGCAGCAACGGTGCAGCTGCAGCATCTGCGCAGTGCGGTCGTTTCGCCCGGCAAAAACTTAGGGGGTGGAAAACAATCCGTGACGCGGATTAATTCCTTAGCTCACCGGATAACGAACTACCGATAATGAGACTGGATACTGAAATCGTGAAACACATCAAATATTCTTCTTCGTTATCAAAGATTTGTCCTTGAATTAATTTACTTCAGTTTCCTATGCTTTCATAGCAACTTGTTTAAACTTTTCAATTTGATTTCTATAGTATTGTTCTATTAAAAATTTGCTTGTTCTCGCGAAATAACTTAAAAAATGTTTCTACATAGCAATTCAGAAGCTACTAACCTTAAATTTAATGGGTCTTGTAAAAGCATCAACGTTTGAACGCGAGATGAGATTTGTTGAAAATCTTTAAAAGCTTTGCAAAGAATACTATCCTTTAATTGAATGGCTCTTACAAAGGCATCAATATTTAAACAACAGATGAAGTCTTTAGAAGCTTTTCAAAAAATACTTTCCTCTAATTTAATGGCTCATATAAAGATATCAATGTTTGAACACTAGATAAAATTGGTTGGAACTCTTTAGAAGCTTTGCAAAAAATTATATTTCCTAATTCAACGGCTCTAACAAAGGCACCAAAGTTTAAACACTAGATAATGTGTATTGGAAGTCTGTAGAAGGTTTTTCAAAAATGTTCTTGTCTGATTTAATAGCTCCTACAAAGGCATCAATGTTTAAACACTAGATAAAGTTGATTGGAAGCATTGCAGAAAACTACTGTTTTTTAATTTTATGGCTCTTACAAAGGCATCAATGTTTGAACATTAGATAAAATTTGTTGCAAGTCTTTAGAAACTTTGCACAAAAACAATCCACAAATTTAATGGCTATTATAGAAGCATCAATGATGAAGTTTATTGAAGGTGTTTAGAAGCTATGCAAAAAATACCAGCCATCGACAAAACCTATCAATTCATTACAAAAAATTGTTTACCTAAGTAGTCTAACAAAGAAAAGTGAAAAAAGTTTTAGTCGTGTGATAAAAATGTAAATTACCTTACTACCAAAATCTTCCAAAACAATCTAGGATACACACTTTGGTACAAACATTTTTTTGGGTATCTCATCCTTGAACTCAAACTCACAGACAGCTTAATGAATCAACACGGCGTCGTGTACATGGAAAATTTCAAACGCATTAATCATGTCTCCTTTCCGTATCGCACACCCACAGTTTACCAAACATGTCGCTGGCCGTACGATAAACGGATGGAATTTTTTACAACTCGTTGATCTCGGATTAATTAAGTGCCGGGCGATAAGGCGCGATCTAAATATCCTGAAAGTGTAAAGATCGCCGGGCGGTTGCACGCGATGGAAACGTGCCACGTCACAAATCATCATCGGCGTACGGCAGGAGACGTAACGAAAATCGACGTTAACCCCGTGTTATCGGTGAAACGTTCGTGCTGAGCAAATGTGTTTCGGAATATGTGTCATTTCGTTTAACCATAACAACAGCTATCTAACGGATTTCGCTTGCGTTGCACAAGCTCTGTCCGGTCTCTAATTAGAACGTTTGTCCGAGGTCGTAGGTTGGATGAATTTTTATGTCTTCGTGATGATGATTTTTTTTTTGGGATGTAGTTTCTGGTTATCAGTAGTAGTGCATTTAGGTCGTGATTTTTTGGAGCAAATGACATTGAATTTTCTACTTCCTAGTAGTTTTGGAATATCTTGACAAAATTCTAAAAATCACTGAAAGACCTATGGTCGATAGCCATGAAGAGAAAGGTCGTAGATTGGATGATTTTTTATGTAAAGAAAAGGTCTTACTTAGGCTGGCTTTTTTTGGTCTTGGTGATGATTTTTTTGAAGTGTAGTTTCTGGTTATCAGTAGTAGTGCATTTAGGTTAAAACTTCGATTCATGATTTTTTTGAGCAAATGACATTGAATTTTCTACTTCCTAGTACTTTTGGAATACCTTAACAAAATTCTAAAAATCACTGAAAGACCTACGATCGATAGCCATGAAGAAAAGGTCTTACGTTGGATGGATTTTTATGTCTTGGTGATGATTTTTTTGGGAAGTAGTTTCTGGTTATCAGTAGTAGTGTATTTAGGTCAGAACTTCGATTCATGATTTTTTGGAGCAAATGGCATTCAATTTTTTACTTCCTAGAATTTTTTGTAATACCTTAACAATATTTTAAAAATCACTGAAAACTCCACGGTCGATAGCCTTGAAGAAAAAGAAAAAGAAGAAGACGAAGAATCACAAAAAATGTTATAATTAAATATAACTACTATCTTCAATAAAGATATTTTTATAACTTTAAGTAGTACCAATGCCAAAAAAATTAGGATATCTAGAAAAGTATCATGCTAAATGCTTAGCTATAGGTATTTTAATGGTTCAAAATATTTTACATACATTGCCTGGAAAAAAGATTTAATAAAACCAATTGTAGGGACAAAGCTTGGGATATATAGTTATCTATTTCCAAGGTCAAAGAAACAGTTACAAAGATAGTAGTGGTTGCGCATGGGAATTACTTGCAGTTCTCTAGTGCGATCAAAATTTTTGTACAACTTTGATCAAATTTGGAATCTCTTGTTAGCATTTAAAACAAAGTAACGAACTAACTAAAGACTGGTTTTCAAAATCCTTTTGTGGAATTTTTGCTTAATTATTTACATATTTTGTAGATCTTTAAAAATACTTCCAAAATAGAAATAATAGGCCATCTTGTTGTAATATTATGCAATGTCTCAAAATTACTATCTTGAACAACTCGTTTGTTCAATTGATGTTGAAAAGTTCGAGCCAAATTTTATTCACTACAATCATTTTCCTATTCTTCTTAATTTGAGAAGTCTAGATAGGAATACCAACTAGATAGTGACAGGATAGAGTGACAGAAAAGAAGAAGAAAAGAGAAAGAGGAAAACCTAGGATGTGGCAAGAGAAAGAGAGATAGAACGAAAAAGAAACAATGATCAAACCTAAGAAGTAGCATAAAAAGAGGGAGATAGAAAGAGAAAAAAATCAAAACGAGAAAGAGGGATACAGTGAAAGAGAAAGAAAAGAATGGGAATGAACAACATTCTCCATTTAGAAAATTTCGTTAATATGATTAGTCCTAAAGAAGATCATCAAAATAAGGGTGAAAATATCTTTTATTTAATTGCTTCCTCATCTTCTTCAGTAAGAGAAAGAAAGGTGGAATAAGAGAAAGATAAAGTGGCAATTGGTTGGCCTTGAATGACCTTGAATTATCGCTAGATGATTTTAATTGATCATTGGATGATCTTGGATAATTTTGAAAACGACCGTTTAATAATTAAAGAGTAATTTTAGCTGTGTTAGATAAAAAATGTGAAATCAATTAAATTACTTCCATTGACAATTGTATTACCTAGAATGACCATTTTATCTTCTTTATTATTTACCCCAAATAACCTCACCTCTAGGACACATTAAAATACTTTGAATGTTTGTCAGAAGACCTTAAATGACCTTGAAGAATCATAAGATGAACAATCTTTGAATAATCTTGAAAACGACCGTTAGATAATAAATAATGTCAATTGTTTTTTAGGAAAGAAAGATGAATTCATTTATTTATTAGCTAGAATTATTGTTGGATAATCTAAAATCTTCTTAAACTACAATAAATATGCCCTCATTTCTAGGTCACATTAAAAGATGTTAATGATCGTAAATAGTCATTGAATAACCTTGAATCACAATTGGATGACCTTGAATGTTCATCGGAAGACCTCAGATGACCTTGAATAATCGTCAAATGAATATAATTCATCGTTAGAGAATCTTAAATAATTTTGTAAACGACCTTTGGATAATCAAAAACTAATTTCAGCTGTTTTAGGATATAAAGTTGAATTCATTTAAATTTTTATTACATAGAATGATTGTTGGATAATCTAAAATCTTCTTGAACTTCAATAAATATGACCTAATTTATAGGTCACATTTAAAGGGCCTCGAAGGAATGTTAATGATCATAAACAGTCATTGAATAACCTTGAATCGCAATTGAATGACCTTGAATGTTCATCGGAAGACCTCAAATGACCTTAAATAATCGTCATATGAATATAAATCATCGTTAGATAATCTTAAATAATTTTGAAAACCACCTTTGGTTTAAAAACTAATTTCAGCTGTTTTAGGAAAGAAAGGTGAATTCCTTTATTTATTACTTAGAATGATTGTTGGATAATCTAAAATCTTCTTGAACTTTAATAAATGACCTCATTTCTAGGTCATATTAAAGGACCTCGAAGGGATGTTAATGAACATAAATAGTCGTTGAATGACCTTGAATCACAATTGGATGACCTTGAATGTTGATGAAGACCTCAAATGATCTTGAATCATCATCAAATGAATATAAATCATCGTTAGATAATATTAAATAATTTTAAAAACGACCTTTGGATAATTAAAAACTAATTTCAGCTGTTTTAGGATTGAAAAATGAATACATTTAAATTACATTAATTGACCGCTGTATTACCTAGAATAACTGCTGGATAATCTAATATCTTCTTGAATGATCTTAAATGGTCTCACCTCTAACGGTAACATTAAAAAACCTTATATGAGTGTTAATGACTATTAATAGCAGTAATAACCATTGGATAACTTAAATGACAGTAATTCTAGGTAATGAAACGGTCAATTGAAGTAGTTTAAATGATACTTCAATTGATTGTTTCATCACTTAGAATTACTGTTAAATCACCTAAAATCATCTTAAATGAATGACCTCATCTCTATGTCACACTAAGGTCCTTGAATCAATAATAATCATAATAACCTTGAATGATAGTTTAGTGACCTTAGATTAACGTGGGTTAACTTCAAATGACCTTGAATAATTGTCAGATGATCATAGATAATCGTTGGGTGATCTTGAATAATTTTGAAAACAACCGTTGGATAATGTTCTTGTATAACAACCCTAAATTACCTCACCTCTGGGTCACATTAAGGGACCTTAAATGACTGTTGATGAACAATAATAATCATTAAATAACCTTGAATGGTAGTTTGGTGACCTTGAATTATCGTGGATTAGCGTCAAATGACCTTGAATAATTGTTAGATGATCATAGATCATCGTTTGGTGATCTTGAATAATTTTGAAGACAACCGTTGGATAATCCTCTTGTATAAACCTAAATGGCCTCACCTCTGGGTCCCATTAATGGACCTTAAACGACTGTTGATGATCAATAATAATCATTAAATAACCTTAAATGATAGTTTGGTGACCTTGGATGATCGTGGGTTAACCTCAAACGACCTTGAATAATTGTTAGATAATCATAAATCATCGTTGGGTGATCTTGAATAATTTTGAAAACAAGCGTTGGATAATGTTCTTGTATAACAACCCTAAATGACCTCACCTCTGGGTCACATTAAGGGACCTTAAATGACTGTTGATAAACAATAATAATCATTAAATAACCTTGAATGGTAGTTTGGTGACCTTGAATTATCGTGGATTAGCCTCAAATGACCTTGAATAATTGTTAGATGATCATATAGCATAATTAATAATTTTGAAAACAACCGTTGGATAATCCTCTTGTATAAACCAAAATGGCCTCACCTCTGGGTCACATTATGGGACCTTAAATGACTGCTGATGATCAATAATAATCATTGGACAACCTTGAATGATAGTTTGGTGACCTTGGATGATCGTGGGTTAACCTCAAATGACCTTGAATAATTTTTAAGATAATCATAGATCATCGTTGGGTGATCTTGAATAATTTTAAAAACAACCGTTGAATAATCCTTTTGTATAAACCTAAATGACGTCACCTCTGCGTTAAAGGGCCTTAAATAACTGTTGATGATCGATAATAATCAATAAATAACCTTGAATGATAGTTTGGTGACCTTGGATGATCGTGGGTTAACCTCAAATGACCTTGAATAATTGAAAACAACCGTTGGATAATCTTCTTGTATAACCCTTAATGACCTCACCTCTGGGTCACATTAAAGGGCCTTAAATAAATATTGATGGTCAATAATAATCAATAAATAACCTTGAATTATAGTTTGGTGACCTTGGATGATCGTGGGTTAACCTCAAATGACCTTGAATAATTGAAAACAACCGTTGGATAATCTTCTTACATAACCCTCAATGACCTCACCTCTGCGTCACATTAAAGGGCCTTAAATATATAATAATATAATTAAATAGATCGTGGGTTATCCTCAAATGACCTTCAATAATTGAAAACAACCGTTGGATAATCTTCTTGTATAACCCTCAATGACCTCACCTGTGCGTCACATTAAAGGGCCTTAAATATATAATAATATAATTAAATAGATCGTGGGTTATCCTCAAATGATCTTCAATAATTGAAAACAACCGTTGGATAATCTTCTTGTATAACCCTCAATGACCTCACCTCTGCGTCACATTAAAGGGCCTTAAATAACTATTGATGATCAAAAATAATCAATAAATAACCTTGAATGATTGTTTGGTGACCTTGGGTGATCGTGGGTTAGCCTCAAATGACCTTGAATAATTGTTAGATGATCATAGATAAATGACCTTGAATAATTGAAAACAACCGTTGGATAATCTTCTTACATAACCCTCAATGACCTCACCTCTGCGTCACATTAAAGGGCCTTAAATATATAATAATATAATTAAATAGATCGTGGGTTATCCTCAAATGACCTTCAATAATTGAAAACAACCGTTGGATAATCTTCTTGTATAACCCTCAATGACCTCACCTGTGCGTCACATTAAAGGGCCTTAAATATATAATAATATAATTAAATAGATCGTGGGTTATCCTCAAATGATCTTCAATAATTGAAAACAACCGTTGGATAATCTTCTTGTATAACCCTCAATGACCTCACCTCTGCGTCACATTAAAGGGCCTTAAATAACTATTGATGATCAAAAATAATCAATAAATAACCTTGAATGATTGTTTGGTGACCTTGGGTGATCGTGGGTTAGCCTCAAATGACCTTGAATAATTGTTAGATGATCATAGATCATCGTTGGGTCATCTTGAATAATTTTGAAAACAACCGTTGGATAATTAGAAAGAAATTTCAGCTATGAATTAATTTAAATTAATCGTGAATTATAAAAAAAAGACCCTAGGAAGTAGCGAGAGAACGAGAGATATATTATGAGAGAAAGTAATAAAGATATTCTTATGCTTGTCAATTGTTACTAATGGTTTTGAGTAGATCTTTCACCCTTAGTACGAAACTTCATTAATAATTTTTATTTTCTTCAGTTCTTTGTTAAAATTCAGTGCGAACGTGAAAAAATCTATGCTCACCATTTCTGTTTTCTTCATTGCCGAGTGATAGAAGGAATGAAAATGACCAGAAGGTTAGAGACAGCAAAGGAGATGGAAAATAAAGATTCAGCAAGATCGCAAGAATAATTTATACTGAAAGAAGAAAAGCTAAGAGTTAAATGTTGATAATCCTAAGAGAAGGCGGTGATGTGGAGATAATGGAAGCTATGAAGGAAGAGAGAGAAATAGCAAAAGAGATGGAATGATTGGGGCAGAAGAGAAATAACAGAAAAGAAAGAAGAAAGGATGAAGATAAGAAAGATATAAACATTACGATAAATTAATACAGGATTTATGCGAGCAAAAGAAAGAGAGGAGGTGAAGAAAAGGGAATCCATTTTTTTACTCATCTTTTGCTTGTCAACTTGAAAGAGAGGAAGTGAAGAAAAGGGAATCAATCTTTTTTACTCATCTTTTGCTTGTCATCTATTGTTAACCCTGAAAATAGGCGGTGAGATAATAAGAGCTATAAAGGAAGAGAGAAATAGCAAGAAAATTCAAGAGAAAACAAAGAGAAAACGAAAGAAATAAAACATACAAATAAGAAATGGATACAAAATTCAAGCAAGCAAACGAAATAGAATGGAAGTGCGAGCAAGAGTTAAAGATAAAGAGAGAGAGAGAGTAAGCGAAAGAAATATAAATCAATCTAATTTACTTACCATTCAAAACGAAGAGAATAATAGCAAAAGTGATAGAGTGATAAAGGGCTAGAAATAAGACGAAAAGAAAGAAAAACAACAAGAAAGATATGAAGATAATTACAAAAAGAAAAAAAACTAGAGCGAGTGAAAGAGGGTGTGAGCAGATTGGAGAAAAATCAAGTGAGCAAAAGATTAGAAAATCGATCTCTTGAAGATTGTTTTATTTTTATGAAGAGTATATTCCAATAGAAGGTAATGAAGAGAAAGTGAGAGTGATGAAGGTGATAGAGAGAGATAGTGGTGGCTGTAAAGGTAGAGAAGAATAGGAAGAAAGATAGAATTGTAGAGAGCAAGAGGGAGAGCGAGAGAAACAAGAAAGAAAAACGGCAATTACGATATAAAGATTACGACAAATGAGAGCGAATAAAAAGAGAGTGAGTGTGAGCAGATTAGAGAAAAGAAGAGTTAGTAAAAGAGAAGAAAATCAATCTCTTTTACCTATCATTTACTTATCAACTATATTGGATGCTTGAAGCCATAACTTTGTGATACATCTTGAATCAGGACGATAAAGTACAGTTTTATTTATCGTCTGATAAAGTTTCTACTTATCAACTGATTTTAATGGTTTTGAGTGGAAGATCTTTTAAGAAGAGAGTACTTCCAGAGAAGAGAGTAATGAAGAGAAAGTAAGAGTGATAAAGAAAGAGAAAAATAATAACCAGAGGGACCAAGAGAGATCGGAGGAAAAGAAATGAAAATGATAGCAGAAAGCCATGATAGATATAATGATTAAGAAATAATTAAAAAATACGAAAATATTTCGCTAATCTACTACAACAATGAGTCTTATTAAGACTACAAAAATAAATTACTTATGGATTTGTTAATTTTCTACACCGACCTAAGGACTTTAATACATAGTGATTAATATTCCTTCTTAAAAAATACATATAAAAACTAATTAATTAATTATAAAAACATGCGTAAAATTTTGGACGAAAGAAGCACGAGTGGAGTTCTTAAATGCAAATCATGTTCTTCCACACAAACCCTTTTTGGACCATGCTGCTGGAAAGGCAGGTATCCTCATCCACATCCGGAAACTTTTGTATTTTCTTCTATATAAAAAAATATTCGAAAGTAAGACAAATGTTTAAACTATTTTTTTTTTCAATTATGTGTATTAAGAAATAATACTTGGCAGGAAATCATGTCGTGTATTTGTTGTTGTGGATGTGAAGAGCCCATCGTCGTTAAATATTCTTCACCTCCTTCTCCACCACCTTCTCCAGAGTCCATGCCAACCACTCATAATATATAGTTTTTGCCCACATTTTAGGAGGAACTTTTTGGCCGTTGTATTCCTTGCGAAGAAGAGATCTTTCAAACGAGGTGTCACTTGACTTACCTTTCTATTTGAAAAAGAGGAAGAAGAAGAACGATCGGAGGTAAACAGATAAACAAATAGCATACACATAGAAATGAGGGCAAGAGAAAACAATACGTAACGTGTTTCTGGATTTTTTGCAAAAATCGCCTATATTGAAGTTATAAATTTTATTGCAGTTAAAGCTTCCACACTGTATATAAAGATATAGATATGTATGAGCAAAAGAGGAGATAAACAATCTACTTCTCTTTTGCTTCTCAACTGTTTTAATCACTTTGAGTGGAAGATCTTTTAAGAAGAGCGTACTCCGAGTGAAAATATTGATAGAAAGATAATAAAAGCTTGAAGATAGAGAAAAAGAGCAAGAAATATAGAATGACAAAGGGCGAGAGTAAAAAATAAAATAAGAAAATAGGAAAATAGAAGATTATACCAAAAAAAAAAACAGGGATACAGAACTTAAGCGAGCAAAAATAGAGTGAGTTTGAACAGAAGAGAGAGGAAGATTGAGCAAAAAGATTAATAATTTATCTCTTTTAATTTTCTACTGTCGGTATTCATTTATAATACAAAAAACAAAAACTACTGCCAAAAGGAAAACATGACGAAGAAAAGCAGTTGAGAAATTGATGCATGTCAAATGTTGTTAACAGTTTTGGGTGGAATATTATTTGAGAAGAGTGAATTACAGCCTTTGACATTTGTTTGTTTTTTTTATCCTTACATTTTGTTTTTATGTGTGATAAATATTATGTAACAATTAACAAATTTGCTAATCATTATGAAACTTAATAACTTGAGACTCAGTCCAATCATATGTTTAACTTTCTAAGTATTTCAATAGATGTGGAAATAAGTTATGTTGTTTATATTGATATTATAATGGCGACGTTTCAGGAATCTCGTCAAAGTAAACTCACACACTTATCAGGTGAGAGAGAGATAGAGATAGAGAGAGATCAAGAAAGCAAGAGGAGAGAGTAAAAGAGAGAGAGGGAGAGAGAGAGCTCTTTAGGTGATGACGATCACTATAGCTAAAACTTGTGATTGTAAGATGATAAGGAGTTGGCTTCCGAATCAATCATGTAAGGCGATTTGGTTCAAAGAGAGAGAGAGAGAGAAGTAAGAGGATAAAGAAATTAAGAAGAGTGAGTAAAAGAGAGAAAGAGAGAGAGAGTAAGAATGGCAAAGGGCGCACTTTATTTATTCGTAATAGCAAAATTTTAGATTTATTGTTTAATCATCAAGTAGTTCTTACTGTATCATGAAATTTTGGTTCCTAAGATAACGGTTCTAAACTATACGACCATTTGTTTATTTTAAAGTCCAATAAAAGATATAAGAATTACTTAAGGAGATAACTCAGAAAGTTTTTGGAGTACTGCAGAAAATTGCTCCAACAATTTTTTTGAGCTGTCTCTCCAAGTAATTCCTGGATTTTTCTCTTGGTGTTTTAAATAAATAAAATGTTGTATATTTTAATAAAAAATCCTTTGCTATCGTAAAAATCGTTGTTTATGTTGTTGTAATTGGAGGGTGGGATAGAGTCCACACACCCACCCTTTAAGTTTCCAAACATCATTAACTCAAATTCTGTTGTTGTTTTTGGAAACGGAAAGACGGATAGTAGATGAAATAAAAATATATATGTAGGGTGGGTGGGTGGCCTCTATTCCACCCTATAATCAGTATAACATATGAGAGAGTTTGACTAATTAATTACTTAATGAAAAAAGATTTGCACTTTATACAATCATGTAAACATACATTTCTTTAATACAAATATTTCTGTAAAATCGTCGTTTATGTTGTTGTAATTAGAGGGTAGGATAGTGGTCACCCACCCACCCTACATATGTACCTAAACTTAAACTAAAACTCTGTTTTAAGTTTCCGAATATTATAAACTCAAACCCTTCCATTGGTTTTGGAAAAGGAACGAAGGATAGTAGATGAAATAAAAATATATATGTAGGGTGGGTGGGTGGCCTCTATTTCACCCTCCAATCAGTAAAACATATGCGAGAGTTTGGCTAATATGTATAACCCTCAATGACCACACCTCTGCGTCACATTAAAGGGCCTTAAATAACTGTTGATGATCAATAATAATCATTAAATAACCTTGAATGATAGTTTGGTGACCTTGGATGATCGTGGGTTAGCCTCAAATGACCTTGAATAATTGTTAGATGATCATAGATCGTCGTTGGGTGATCTTGAATATCCGTTGGATAATTAGAAAGGAATTTCAGCTGCATTACGAAAGAAATATGAATGAATTTAAATTAATCGTGAATTATAAAAAAAAAACCTAAAAAAGTAGCGAGAGAACGAGAGATAAATTATGAGAGAAAGTAATAAAGATTCTTATGCTTGTTATAAATGATTTTGAGTAGATCTTTCACCCTTTATTTTTATTTTTATTTTCTTGAGTTCTTTGTTAAAATTCAGTGCTAATAAAATATTTCATGAAAAAAAATATTTGCACTTTATACATTATGTAAACATACATTCCTTTAATACAAATATTTATGTAAAATCGTCGTTTATGTTGTTTGTAACTGGAGGGTAGGATAGTGGCCACCCACCCACCCTACATATGTACCTGAACATAAACTAAACTCTGTTTTAAGTTTCCAAACATCATTAACTCAAATCCTGTTATTGTTTTTGGAAACGGAGCGATGTATAGGAGATGAAATACAAATATATATGTAGGGTGGGTGGGTGGCCTCTGTCCCACCTTCCAATCAGTAAAACATATGCGAGAGTTTGACTAATTAAATATTTAATGGAAAAAGATTTGCACTTTATACATCATGTAAACATACATTCCTTTAAAACAAATATTTCTGTAAAATCGTCGTTTATGTTGTTGTAATTGGAGGGTGGGATAGAGGCCACCCTACATATGTACCTTAATTTAAACTAAAACTCTGTTTTAAATTTCCGAACGTCATTAACTCAAACCCTGTTATTGTTTTTTGGAAACGAAGCGAAGGACAGTAGCTGAAATAACAATATATATGTAGGGCGGGTGGGTGGCCTCTATCCCACCCCCCAATCAGTAAAACATATGCGAGAGTTTACATTATGTAAACATGCATTCCTTTAATACAAATATTTATGTAAAACCGTCGTTTATGTTGTTGTAATTGGAGGGTGGGATAGAGGCCACCCACCCACCCTACATATGTACCTAAACTTAAACTAAAACTCTGTTTTAAATTTCTGAAAGTCATTAACTCAAACCCTGTTGTTGTTTTTGGAAACGGAACGAAGGATAGTAGATGAAATAAAAATATATATGTAGGGTGGGTGGGTGGCCTCTATCCCAACCTCCAATCAGTAAAACATATGCGAGAGTTTGGCTAATAAAATATTTAATGAAAACAAATATTTGCACTTTATACATTATGCAAACATACATTCCTAAAAATCGTAAAGTCGTAAAAGAATTTGCTGATATACCTAAACCCAAAATGAAGCTTGTAAATTTTCTTCATGAAGAAACCCATAAGGAAAATGAAGCTTGTAACTTTTTTTCATGGGTTTAGGTAGATCACCAAATTCTTTTATCTTTTCCCTTATTGGTTTGAAGAAAACATACTTTTCAATTTTGGCTCGTTTATGGTTTATACCTACGACTCGACTTGATAGATTACCACGGTTTATAGAAAATAAAATTTTGGAAAATAACTTTTAATTTAAATCGTAAACGAGCTAAAAAATTTTATGATTTATTTTGAAAGTCCACTTTATATCCTTCGTAATCACCTACTTGGCAATTGACCTAGGTGTTTATTCAGATTGTCACTATAATAATTATACGTATGTAATTTCGAACCCCACTAGTATTAGAGCAGAACGCCTGTTATCACCACCACCACCGCCACTGTATACGATAATAGTGTTGATTACACATGTGAGTGGGTGTTATTTGTTTTTCCACGTCATGTCGCATGTTTCGGTGCTGGTATCGATCTGTGTCCGAAGCAAGGAGCACGATACTATTACTATTGGGCGTGCGTCATCACTTATATGTTCATGAACTTCTGGGTTCTGAAGTGGCGGAAAGGCGAAGGAGGAAGATATGAAGGAAAAGGAAGACGACCTCGGAGTGCAAGTTTAAAGAATTCGGGTGCCCACTGTTGTTTTCTTTCCTTCTTTTTTTTTTTAATCCAGGTCAGAATTAACGGTGACAATTATGTTATTACCTGGACTAGTGGGATATGAGTGTTGTGTTGTTGTTGCAGCAGCGCGCGCGCAATAAGTGACGTAGCGGACGGTTGCGATTGGTCTGCGTCTAGTTATGACGTCAGGGGTCCGATAATGATTATTGAGGCACGTCCGCGCCCCACCACTTCGAGCTACGGCTGACGGAGTCAGTTGAGCAGTAGTCGGTTCAGTGAGTCGTACGTTGGCTGGGCGAGCGCAGCGTCTATTGTGAGAATACTGCTGCACCTCGGTATGGCGAGAGTGGTTAACGTGCGCGTCTGATATCTTTTGTTTTTCCTTTCCGTTGTGCTTACAGTGTATTAATTTTCTACGCGCGGTTTACGTTTAACGTTAGATGGTGAAAATGTCGGTTATGCAAATGCAGCAGGCCAAGCGTCAGCACTGCTATTTGTGCGACCTCCCCCGCATGCCGTGGGCCATGGTGCACGACTTTTCGGAAGCGGTTTGTCGCGGTTGTGTTAATTACGAGGGTGCCGATAGGATCGAGGTGGTTTTGGAAACCGCCAGACAATTGAAACGGGCTCATGGATTTCAAGAGCAGCGCTCTGGACATAGTAAAACGCACCGCAGCTCTAACAGTGGTCACGAGCATCAGAACGGCGACGTAGTGGCCACCTCCAGCAGGCAGCAGGCCGCCGGCGCTCATCATTCATCCTCCTACAGCTTCAACCATCCTAGATCCAGCATGCTGGCGGAATACCAGGCCACGCAACCGCCGCCCCCGTCGAGGGGCGCCACGACAATGTCTCGACCCACATTACAGGACTCCACCACGGACCACGAGGCCTTAGTCGGTCGAGCTACCGTTCGAATACCCACGGCCCACCTGGCGGCCGCTGCCCACCATACCCTCCAGCCGCACCATCATTCTTCCACGAACGGCAGGCCCACCTCCATTCCGCAGCAGGGTATCAAGCGCGGGCTGTCCACCACCGAAGAGGACGACCACCACGGTCACCATCATAGCAACGGCGATGTAAACGGGTCTAAGAGGATGATGTCGGTTGAGGACCACACCTCCTCCAACAGGCCGCCACTTACCCGCGGGGAGTCCCTGCCGGCCGTTTCCCTAGCGCAAACGTTTACGGTCACCGCGGAGAGGAGCTTCAAACAGGAGAAGCACCCCATCCGGACGGCCTCCTTCGACGCTACGACGGCCTTCAAGCCAAACGGTGAGATATTTACAGAGTATTAGACTAATCAAAACATCTGGTGAACCTTTATCGCATTTACTCAAGTTCTGTATTAAAAAGAAACTTCCTGGTCAAAAAAAAGAAAATAAAGAAAAAAAATGTTTACAACATTTTTTGCTGCATATCCAACATCATTTTCAAAAAACAATTAAGAATTCTAAAATTTTGGTCATTCAAATTAAATTTTTGGCTCAAACTCTCTCGAAATTAAATTTCAAAAAATTTCCAAGCTTCTAATTCATTTTCTTTCTGGTTTTGTATGAAGTATCACTTTAAAATTATTAATTAACATCCTCAATTGTGGAAATAGCTGAACTGCATCAACCATAAATAGACTCATTGTTATATAAACAAATGTTGTGACATGGTGTATAGCATCAAGGATAAAAAATCAATAGCTCTGAAGGTACAGTGTTATTTTTCAACTAATTCTGACATGATTGTGATGAACATGCATCCAAAAATATGTTGGTTCATAAGTAATAAATAGAAAGAAACAAGAAAAATCATTAAAAACTTTTGCCAACCATTTTTTGTCCTATGAGATTTTTGATTACATAAATAAACTCGTTTAGATTATTGTATTAATCAATGCAACTTATGTATTTGTTTTATGATAAGAAATTAATAATAGCTTTATCTGTAATAGACAATATAGAAGCTCATCTATTAAATTTTTCGTTAGAATTCCAAAATGCGTTGTTTCCAATCAAGGTTATTTTTAGATTTATTATTGCGTTGCATTATTACAACATTTCAGACATCTAAACATCAACGATTTTAAATGCAATTGTTGGGAAACTTTTTTTGGAACGATAAACATTTTTAAATAATCCTTATTACTTCATTAAACTCGTAAAATAAATCATATTGCTTCAGATGTTCACGTAATGAACATTTTTTTAATAAATCCAATGGAATTGTAACTTTGTAGGTATTATGCATATCATGAATTCAAAGCCTTTACAATCAAGAATTTAACTATTTTTTTGGCTAAAACCATTACGAATATTGAAGGTCATTAATAAATGTGTTATATTTTAAAGATGAGGTATCAAAAATTCCTTTAAAATAAAATGAATACTTTCGATGCTACATTCTTGATGGAACATAATCACAAGGGTGGATTTAAATTAATTATGGAACACCTCAAGTCTTTCATTTAAAAATCCACCCCAAAAATTCCCTTTTTTACATGCCAAATATATAATTTCTTAAACAGATCAGTTTTGAAAGCAATTGTTAGGAAACTTTTTTGGAACGAAACATATTTTCAAACAATAATTGTTTTTATTGTATTAAACTCCTGCAACCAATCATATTTTTTGATATCGAGTTTTTGCTTTTTTTCGTATCAAACGTCTAATTTCTTGTACAGATCAGAGGTGCTAAAAATTTTGAAAGCAATTTGTGGGCAACTTGTATGAAACAAAAAATATTTCTGTTCCAATTAATAATTCTGATTAATAAATACGTTAGGAAGAGTTAAAGATGATTGAGGAACCTTTGGACAACGAAAAGTAATACAATTTTTGCATATCAAACATATTTCTACTACAGTATTATTTAGTATTCATCTACTTGATTAAGTCAAGTGTAGACATTTTAGTAACCACTTATCAAATTCAATCAACGCTTTTTATTTGTCGATGCTTTTGCTCTGAAATCAATCGATCAACCTACGATTAGAGAAGTTTTGGAACATCCAAGATTTTGTAACATAATTTATTACTTTTACGTTTTCAAAACGTAATCCCACTCATCAATTTGGATTCTTTTACACGCATTGTTTTCTTTAGAAACCCTCGAGTATGTTATAGTAACTAGAGGTTGGGATAGTGGCCACCCACCCACCCTACATATACACTAGAACTTCATCTAAAATGTTGCTTCGAAGTTATTCAAAAGTTTCGCCATAACATTGAAGTTGATCTAAATATATTATTATTACTGCTAGTGTTTAGTTTACGCTCTTCCAAAATGACCTTATGACTTAATTTTTCCGAATATTTTGCAGCAATTCGTATTATCATTTCTTATTATTTTTCAAAATCCAAAACCAATTTTGGATTCTTTTTTGCGCAATTACTTCTTCAGAAAACTTAATTTATGTTATAGCAATTGGAGGTTGGGATAGTGGACCCACACACACCCTACATATACGTTGGAACTTCACTAAAGTGTTGCTTCTAAGTTATTCCAAAAATTTCGCAATAACACTGAAGTTAATCTTAATAATATATTATTATTTCTACTGGTGGTTAGTTTACGTTGTTCCTAAATGACCTTACGACTTAATTTTTTCCGAACATTTTGCAGCAATTCGTATTATTATCATTTCTCATTATTCACAACAAATGATTTTCAAAATCTTGCCCTATTCATCAATTTTGGATTCTTTTTTGCGCAACTTGGTTTATGTTATAGCAATTGGAGGTTGTTCAAAAAAAAAATTAGGTTTTCAAAAACTCATCAATTTGGATTTTTTTATGCGCATTGTTTTCTTTAGAAACCCTCGATTATGTTATAGAAACTGGTGGTTGGGATAGTGGCCACCCACCCACCCTACATATACGTTGGAACTTCACCTAAAACGCCGCTTCTAAGTTATTCAATAATTTTCGCAATAACACTTAAATTGATCCAAATATATTATTATTTCTGCTTGTGTTTAGTTTACAATGTTCCTAAATGACCTTACGACTTAATTTTTTTCCGAACATTTTGCAGCAATTCGTATTATTATCATTTATTATTATTCACAACAAATGATTTTCAAAATCTTGCCCTATTCACCAATTTGGATACTTTTTTGTGCAAACATTTCTTCAGAAAACTTGGTTTATGTTATAGCAATTGGAGGTTGTGATAGAAACCACCCACCCAGCATACTTAACCACAAACATCGCTTTCAAATCATCATTTTTTGCTTATCTGAAAAGTATTATATTGTTTTGTAGGCAACTTATATGAAACAAAAAATATTTCTGTTCCAAATAACAATTCTGGTTAATAAATACGTTGGGAAGAGTTTATGATGATTAAGAAACCTTTGGGCAACGAAAAATAAGGCAATTTTTGCATATCAAATATATCTCTACTACAATATTGTTCAGAGTTCATCTGCTTGATTAAGTCAAGTGTTACAGTTATTTTCAAAATTGAAATTTCAAAATTTCTACTATAAATCGGTTTGAGTTTACTTGAGAAGTGTTTTTAATCGAATTTTATTCCTTACTTTACTTATTTGTCATAATTTATAATAAGAGAAATAAGGAATAAAGTTTAATTTGGTTGATTGAGTTACTTGAAGATAATAATAACTTTGATTAAAACACTTAGAACCTTTCTTAAATATTTTAAATATTGAAGAAAGGTTTTAAGTGTTTTAATCAAAGGAATAAAGACTTTAATTTGATTAATTAGAAGGTTAATTAAACATAAAAATGTTTCACCACTGATTAAGTGTAAATTCAATTCGTCGTTAATTTGATTATTTTTTTATAGGCTCCTTCTTTTATTTAATTCAACTCTAAAGGCAGTTATTCTTCCTTCAAACCTCAGAAAGTACTCTAGACCACATTTTTGGCTTATTATGGTCATTTTATGGAAATAAATTAGCTATCAAATCTAACTACAAATACAGTTGGTACTACATTTCGGTACAAACTCAAATAAAATATAATTAAAGGTTAAAACACAATGTGTTTTAAATAGTTAAACCTTGAATTATAAGTTACATCTAACTAGAAATACAGATAGTACTGCATTTAGGTACTGACTCAAATAAAATATAATTAAAGGCTAAAACACAATGTGTTTTAAATATTTAAACCTTGAATTATTAGTTACATCCTCAATCAAGATAATTACAAGACATTGCTATTGTTTAGTACCACATCCAACAACAAAAACAAAAGCTTCAACATTTCAAGGTCCCAATATTGTAATATTGCTTAAACTATAGCTCTATAATAAATAGTATGCATGAATAAATTATTGTTTCGACTTTAACAGCCGATTTGTTTCGATTGTAGCTTTGGCATTTAAAAAATCTTCCTTTCTAAAATTGCTTTATTAGTACTTTTCCATTAATCATTATTCAAAATGTAAACCCTAACGTTTTTTTTTTCTTTTCTTCTTTCTTTTTTCTTTTCACTGTATGCCGTTGCATAAAATAGGCAGAAGAATAGTTGGTAGTACCCCTCTTCTGCGCGCCGCGCCGCCTCTTTGTGTATTCGTATCCGGACGGCCGATGGGTACCGTCTGGGGCCGCATCCGGTTCAACGGTCTCCTCTGCGTGACATTCTACACCTCGACGCCTGACGTAATGTTTATTTTCGCTCGAAACCGCAACATTTTAGAAAATAGGCGTGCGGATGTGTGATTCAGTGGTCTTTAAATACGACAAACCGGCGGGCGTTTCGCTACGGTCAAAATTTAGTCTCCAAAACAATCGTAATACATTTATCATCGACTATATAATTGTTGGAAACAGAATTGTAAAGTAAAAGCTTTTAAAACAATCGATCCAAGCAATTGCAAGGTAGTACCAAGTGTCGTAATTTTTGGAATGATGTTATAATTTTATGTTAATCCAAGAAAATAAGTTTTTAAAATAATCCATCCTTGCAATTGTAAGGTAGTACCAAGTGACGTAATTTTTGGAATGATGTTATAATTTTATGTTAATCCAGGAAAATAAGTTTTTAAAATAATCCATCTATGCAATTGAAGGTAGTACCAAGTGTCTAATTTTTCGAATGATGTAATAATTTTATGCAAATACAGGAATATAAGTTTCTATTAGGATTCCATCAATAGCCTAAATAAATTGATTAACATTAAATTAAAATCGTAATACATTAAGCATCGGCCATATAAATGTTAGAAGCAGAATTTTAAAGTAAAATAATTGATCCCTGGAATTAAAGGTAGTACCAAGTGTCTAATTTTTCGAATGGTGTAATAACTTTATGCTAATCCAAGAAAATACGTTTTTATTGGGGCTGAAGTACCACTATCTATACCCTAAATGAAATGATTTTCGATAAATTGTAATATTAAATACCCAAAGATACATTTTTTTAGGTTTTTTAAGCTGTTGGTTAAATATTAAAATTAGAGGATTAATTTTTAGAAAGTGTGATTGTGGAGGTGTTTCAAAGAAATGATGTTAAACAAAAATTTCATTAAGCCTCTCACAAATAGTACCTTCTAAAGTTCGAAGGTCATTTTTCATTTGAACTTTTTTGTTATTGATTAGTTACTGATAATTATAACCATGGGGTTTTAAAGAACCATCATTTCATTCATATTTTTTTCTTATATAAACATCTGTTGTATGATGGTACTCCCTATTTTACAACCCTGTTTATGATGGTGTTCCGTTAAAATAAAAAAAACGAGCCGACGGTATTCCCCTAGCAACGTTAACCGTAATTACCATTCGTCTAGGAAAGCCGTACCTCTCATTCCTAACGATTATAACCATCAGTCCGTCCAGTATTCCAATTACCCAGCTTTCACTGGGCCGTTGTCGGCCTGACGTCAGAATCGCTGGTGCTAAACCATTCGCGCGGCCGGTCGGTCGGTCGTATCGTTACACCAACCGGTTCCTGCTGGTAGGACCGGTTCTTCGTTTTTTTTTTTATTATTATTATTATCGCCATCATCATCATCACCATTACTATTCCGCCGGGCTACGTCACGGCTTTCACGAGCGGCCATCCGTGTTCTCGGAATTTTTATAAAACACATCTACCTGCCTGGTGGCCCCCTTTCGAAGTACCGTTGCGACCGTACCCATTTTTATTACATCAGGTGCCTACCTGCCTGCTTCACCTCCTCTCGTCGTGCCTTTTTTCTCTCTTTCTCGCTTCTTCGCCTTCTGGTCCCACGCCGAAATGGAAAAGAACAGTGGAATGTTTCGGTTCGGATGATACACGCCGACGATTTCCGTAGTACAGTTATTAACGTAATATTTAAACAGTAAACTTTAGTACCGATCGTACTTGTGATTAAGATTTTTTAATTTATATACATATTTAAAACAAATTTTATTTTTGAATTTGTTTAGGTTTAATTTTACTACCAAAATGTAGTACCAGTAGTACTTTTAGTTCGATACAAAATCGTATGTTTGAAATTTCAGATTTAAGTATGGTTACCACGTAGTAACGGTCGCAACCATTCTCTTTATTAAAACAATTTTTATTTGAGTACCAAAATATAGTACCATTTTTTGATCACATTTTTTGCCTCAAAATTTGGTCGACCTGAAAAACTCGCCCAGTAGCCCCTTGAAAAAAAAGGGAGAAAATATTATTAGCAATTGAAAACCTTAACAAAAATCACATGATTTATATACCATTAAGGTGATACTTATTGTCATGCATTAGATAGCAAATGTTTTCCCAAATCAAAAAGAGGTAAAGAGGTTTTAGATTATTTTTAGCAAATATGGTAGAATAGTTTTTGCTAAAAATAATCTAAAACCTCTTTTAGGTATTTCATGGATAATTTTGGTAATTCTTTCTATCAAAAAAGCTAAAGAGATTATTATTTAGCCATTTTCATTGATATTTTTTTATAATTTTAGAAACTCATTCTACTTCTACTCTTTTTATTTTGGGAAGTCTTATAGGTATGCAAATATTTTGCTCTTCAACAAGTAAGCAAACTATGATTTAAGTAATTTTAGATCATTTTGATGGTTAAATATCTACGTTTTATTACCTTTTAGTTGTGATTCTGATGGCTCAAAAAGGAATTTTAAATTTATTATAATTTTAGAAACTCTTTTAATTTTTTTAAGACTTACAGGTATGAAAGATTTTGCTGTAAATCAATCAAACTGTGATTTACGTAATTTTAGATCATATTGATGGCTAAATATTTATATTTTAGTTTTTGCTTTTGGCCAATCAAGCAAACTGTGATTGTAGTAGTTTTACTGTGGTTTCAAAAAAATTACTGCCCAAACGGAAGGTTCAGAAAGGCCATAAATGATTTCACAGTTTTGTTATAAACTTTGGCGATTTTGGAAAATTTAGGCAAATCAACGTACTTTTTTTAAACATTACTTTTCATTAAAGTAGTTTTTAATTATTTTGGCAAATGAATATGTTCATTATAAGCTTCAAATTTAGTTTTAATTAATGTACGAGGTAATTCTAACTAGTGGCGGATATTCTACTTGTTTAGAAGAAAAAAAACCTAAAACATGCAGCTACTCTAATAATGTAAATATCTTTAGAATTCTAAAACTTCAGAGAATTTTTTCTCTGTAGCTGAAAGATCTTTCTATTTAGTAACCCAAAGAAACTTGAGCTAAAACATTAGGGAAAGAATTTTTAAATTTTAGGAAATTCTAAAGGCTTAAATAATCTAAATTTTCTAGAAAGTTGTAGACATAATATTGGAATAGTAGCTACCCATCCACCTTACATATAAAGCTATAAAATAAAATACCCTACATTTATAGAAGAAAAAACAACTCTAAATCATTTAGGAACTCTTTAAGTACAAAGTTCTAGAATCATAGAACTTCAGAAAATTATTCCTCTGTAGCTGTAAGATGCTTCTATTCAAAAACCCAAAAAAAACAAACTAAAATATTATGAAAAGAAAAATCTGAAAGGTTTCCGAGCTATAAATTAAAAATATATAATTGGAAATTTAAGAATTTCTAGATATCAAACAATATAGAATTCTTTATTATAGGCAGAACATTTAAGAGCTTTCTAAATAGAGATTCCTCTAGAATCCTAGAATTTTTGGGAAGTTTTTTCTCTGCAGCTGTAAGTTTCCTCTATTCAAAAACCCAAAGAAACTTAACCTAAAACATTGGAGAAAGAATTCTCGAAGTTCAGAAAATTCTGAACGCTCTTTGAGCTGTAAATCATAAATAAATTTCCAATAATCTATTTTTGATTAACAGCTCAAAGAGCGTTGAGAATCTAAAATTCTAAAGAGTTATAAACAAATAATCTAGAATTCTTAAAAGTTTTAAACAAAATAACGGAATTTTACAAAAGCTATAACATTTATAGAAGAAGAAAACTCAAAAACATTTAGAAACTCTTTAAGTGTAAATTTCTCTAAAATCATAGAATTTCAGAGAATGTTTGATTAGAAATTAGAAACGCTTGGTTTTTTTCTCACAAAAAATTTATTATTTCTTCTTCGACTACTTTCGACAATAAGTCATTATCAAGGAGTAATGATATATTGTCGAAACAATAAATTTTCTGTGAAACAAACCAAGGATTTATAATTTCTAATCAAGATATTTCTAAAATATTTCACGACGGATTAAGTGAGCAATTAATTAAATATATTCAGAGAATTCTTTCTTTGTAGATTCTAGGTTCTATTCAAGAACCCCAAGAAACCTAAACTAAAATATTAGGGCAAGAATTTTTGAGGTTTAGAAAATTTTGAAATCTTTTCGGAATAATCTAGTATTCTAGAAAGTTATAGACAGAACATTGGAATAGTACATATAAAACTATTAACTGAAATATTCTACATTTACAAAGATAGAAAACTCTAAAACAATTAGCAGTTTTTTCTAATTCTGTTTTCCTTTTGTAATTCTTCGAATTTTTCATTCATAAAATTCATATATTCTTTAATCCCTTTTAACATTTTCATTATTTCCTTATTTATTGGTTTATCTTCGTTTTCATTCAGTTTATTTTTGTGAAGATATTTTTATTATGTTATTATTTGAATATCCAAAATTATAAATCTTAAGTATAAATTTCTGTAGAATCATAGAAGTTAAAAATTAAATATTCCACATTTATAGAAGGAGAAAACATTAAAACATTTAGGAACTCTCTAAGTATAATAAATTTCTCTAGAACATCAGAGATAAGATGTAAGAACCCAAAAAAACTTAAACTAAAATAGTAGGTAAAGAAAATTTTGAAAGGTTTTCAAACTATAGATCAGAAAGAGAGTATGTAGAATCATAGAACTTAGGAAAATTATTTTTCTGTAGCTGTAAGATCCTTCTGTTTAAAAAAAAATCAAAGAAATTTAAACCAACATGTTAAGAAAAGGAATTTCTTAGAAGTTTTTGAACTATAAATCAAAAATATATTATTGGAAATTTCTATAGGGCAAATAATCTAGAATGCTAGAAAGTTAGTTAACATTGGAAGAGTAGAGCTACCCATCCACCTTACATATAAAGCTATGAAATAAAATATTTTTATTTTATACATATTTATAAAAGAAGAAAACTCTAAAACATTTCTAAGTATACTAAGTATACATTTCTCTAGAATCATAGAACATCTGAGAAAATTCTTTCTCTGTAACTGTAAGATCGTTCTATTCAAAAAAAAACCCAAAGAAACCTAAACTAAAATATTATGGCAAGATTTTTTGTAGTTTAGAAAATACTGAAAGGTTTTCGAACTATAAATTTAAAAAAAAAAATTAGAAATTTCTATTGGTCAAATAATCTAGAATTCTAGAAAGTTAGTTAAAGATAGAACATTGGAGTAGAGTAGAGCTACCCACCCAACTTACATTTAAAGTAATAAAATAAAATATTTTACATTTATAGAAGAAAAAAAACTATAAAACATTTATGAATTATCTAAGTATAAATTTCTCTAGAATCATAGAAAATCAGTAAATTATTTCGCTGTAGCTGTAAGTTACTTTTATTCAAAAATCCCAAAGAAACCTAAACTAAAATATTAGGGCAAGAATTCCTGTAGTTTAGAAAATTCTGAAAGGTTTTCGAACTATAAATCAAAAATATATTATTGGAAATTTCTTTAGATCAAATAATCTAGAATTCTAGAAAGTTAATTCTCTAAGTATAGTAAATATATATTTATCTAGAATCTTAGAACATCGGAGGAATTCTTTATCTGTAAGATCCTTCTATTTTATTATTGGAAATTTAAAGAATTCTGAAGAACAAATAATCTAGAATTCTGTAAGTTATATATAAAGCTATAAAATAAAATATAGTAGCTACCCACCCAGAAAAAAAACTCTAAAATTATTTAGGAAGTCTCCAAATATGTATAAGTTTCCCTACAATCATAGAACTTTAGAGAATTCTTTCTCTGTAGCTAGAAAGTATTGTAATATAGAGAAAGAATTCCTGAAGTTTAGAAAATTCTAAACATTTTTCGAGCTGTAAACCAAAAATAAATTATTGGAAATTTAGTAATTTCTAGAGAACAAATAACATAGAATTCTGAAAAGTTATTACCAAAATATGGGAAAGCTACCCACCCACCTACACATATAAAACTATAAAATAAAATATTCTATATTTAAAAAAGAAGAAAATTCAAAAATATTTAGGAATTCTTAACTATAAATTTCTCTAGAATCATAGAACATCATAGATTTTTTACTGTAGTTGTAAGATCCTTCTTTTTAAAAACCCAAAGAAACTTAAACTAAAATAGAAATCGAAGTTTTCGAACTGTAAATTAAAAATAAATTATTGAAAATTTAAGAAGAAGAAAATTCTAAAACATTTAAGAACTCTCGACGTATAAGTTTCTCTAATCATATAACTTTAAATAAGTCTTTCTCTGCAGCTCTCAAATTTTTATATTCAAAAACCCAAAGAAGCTTAAACTAAAATATTAGGGAAACAAAATTTTGAAAAGTTTTCAAACTATAAATCAGAAATATATTATTGGAAATTTAAGAATACCTGGAGATAAAATAATCTAGAATTCTAGGAACTTATAGACAGAACGTTTGAATAAACTATAAAAGTAAAATATTCTACATTTATAGAAGACGCAAATTTTAGAACATTTAGGAACTCTCCAAGTATAAATTTCTCTAAAATCATAGAACATCAGAGAATTATTCCTCTAGCACACTAGAGAATTTTTCCTCTATAGCTGTAAAATATTTTTATTCAGAAACCCAAAGAAACTTCTTTCTTAAAGTTAAGTTTAGAAAATTTTGGACGTTTTTCAATCTAAAAACCAGAAATAGATGATTGGAAACTTAAGAATTTCTGGAGATCAAATAATTTAAACTTTCAAAAGTCTTTTCTTAATTTTTTAGTCTTAAGTTTCTCAACTCAAATATTGGGTAAATAGTAAATTTGTAACTGTAAATTAAAATTTATACAGCGTATAAATTTCTCTAATTATAGAACTTCAAATAAGTCTTTATCTGCAGCTCTACGTTCCTTCTATTCAAAAACCCAAAAAAGCTTAAACCAAAACATCATGGAAAGAAAAATTTCTAAAAGGTTTTCAAACTATAAATCAAAAATAGATTATTGGAAATTTAAGAATTCCTGGAGATAAAATAATCTAGAATTCTAGGAACTTATAGACAGAACGTTGGAATAAACTATAAAAGTAAAATATTCTACATTTATAGAAGACGCAAATTTGAGAACATTTAGGATCTCTCCAAGTATAAATTTCTCTAGAATCATAGAACATCAGAGATTTTCTTCACTGTATCTGTAAGATGCTTCTTTTCAAAAACTCAAAAAAAAACTTAAACTAAAATATTGGGAACATAAAAATCTGAAAGGTTTTCGAACTGTAAATTAAAAATATACTAATGAAAATTTGAGAAGAAAAAAATTCTAAAACATTTTGGAACTCTCAGCGAATAAATTTTTCTAATCATAGAATTTAAAAAAAAATCTTTCTCTGTAGTTCTAATATCCTTATATTAAAAAACCCAAAGAAGCTTAAACTTAAAAAAAAATTCGAAAGGTTTTCACTCCGTATATCAAAAGTAGATTATAGGAATTATAACAATTCCTAGAGATCAAGTAATCTGGAATTCTAGAAGCTTATAGACAGAACGTTGGAATAAACTATAAAAATAAAATATTTTACAATTATAGAAGAAGAAAACTTTAAAACATTTTTGATTTCTTTAAGTATACTAAGAATAAATTTCTCTAGAATCACAGAACATCAGAGAATTATTTCTCTGTGACTGTAAGATCCTTCTATTAAAAAAAAACACAAAGAAACCTAAACTAAAATATTAGGGCAAGAATTCTTAAAGTCTATTAAAGATTATTAGTAATTTAAGGAATTGTGAATATCATATAATCTAGGATTCTAGAAAGTTATAGGCTGGACGTTCGAATAGTAACTACCCACCCACTTTATATGTATATAAAGCTATAAAATAAAATATTCTATATTTATAGAAAAAAGAACCTCTAAAAATATTTAACAAGTCTCAAAAAATAAATTTTCCTACAATCATCATGAAACTTTAGAGAATTCTTTTTCTATAGCTATAAAATATTGTAATATAGAAAAAGAATTCTCGAAGTTTAGAAAATTCTAAACGTTTTTCGAGCTGTAAACCAAAAATAAATTATTGGAATTTCTAGAGAACAAGTAATCTAGAATTCTAAAAAGTTATTACCATAATATGGGAAAGCTAAACCAACCACCCACCTTACAAATAAAGCTATAACATAAAATATTCTACATTTAATAAAAAAGAAAAGTCAAAAACATTTAGAAACTCTAATAAATTTCTCTAGAATCATAGAACATCAGAGTTTATTGTTTACTGTAGCTGTAAGATCTTTCTTTTCAAAAACCAAAAAAAAAAACTTAAACTAAAATATTAGAAAAATAGAAACCTGAAAGATTTTTGAACTGTAAATTAAAAATAAATTATGGAAATTTTTAGAAGGAAAAAATTCTAAAACATTTTGCTTATAAGTTTTTCTAATAATAGAACTTTAAATAAGTCTTTCTCTTCAGCTGTAAGATCCTTCTATTATTCAAAAACCCAAAGAAGTTTAAACTAAAATACCAGAGAAAGACATTTCTTTCAAACTGTAAATCGAAAATAGATTATTGGAGTTTTAAGTATTCCTAGAGATCAAGTAATCTAGAATTCTAGGAACTTATAGACAGCACGTTGGAATAAACTACAAAAATAAGGTATTCTACATTTATAGAAACAGAAAACTTCAAAACATTTAGGAACTCTCTAAGTATAAATTTCTCTAGAATCGTAAAACATCAGAGAATTCAACCTCTGTAGCTGTAAGAAGCTTGTATTCAAGAACCCAAAGAAACTTAAAAACTAAAATATTAGGTAAATAAAATTTTGAAAAATTTTCGAACTATAGATTAGAAATTAGAAAATTTTACAATTTCTAGAGATCAAATAATCTAGAATTCTAAGAAGTTATAGAAAGAATATTTGAATAGTAATTACTCGCTCATCGTAAATATAAAGCTATGCAATAAAATACTCTATAATTATAGACTAAAAGTCCCTAAAAAAATTAGGAACTTTCTAAATATAAATTTCCCTGAAATTCTAGAGAATTTTTCCTGTATAGTCTAAGATCCTTCTATTCAAAAACCCAAAGGAACTTCTTTCTTGAAGTTAAGTTTAGAAAATTCTGATGGCTTTTCAAACTAAAAACCAGAAATAGAAACTTAAGAAATTCTTATAGAAGATCAAATAATTTAGAATTTAAACTTTAAGAATTCTTTTCTTATATTTATTTTAATTTAAGTTTCTTTAGGTTTTGGAAAATGACGATCTTACAGCTAAAAAGAATTATTCTAGAATGTTCTATGATCCCGTAGAACTTTATACTTAGGGAGTTTATAAATGTTTTGGAATTTTGAAAATTCTGAACTGGGATAGCGGGCACCCACCCACCCTACATATACTTGGAAAATTTATTACGAACTCTGTAGTCGTTTAAAAAACGCAGAATTATTTGCGTGTACAAAAAATTATTAAATTAATTTTTTTCAAGCTGTAAATAAAAAATAGATTATTGGAAATTTAAGAATTTCTAGAGAACAAATAATTTAGAGTTTTAGAAAGTTATTACCTACCCACCCACCTTACATATAATGCAATAAAATAAAATACTGTACATTTAAATTTAAAGAAGAAATCTCTAAAACATTTAGGAACTTTCTAACTATAATTTTCTCTATAATCATAAAATTTCAGAGAAGTAGTTTCTGTAGCTGTAAGTTTCTTCTATTCAAGAACCCAAAGAAACTTAAACTAAAATATTAGGCAAAAGGCTTTCGAATTCTAAATTAAAAATAAATTATTGGAAATTTAAAAATACGAAAATTCTAAAACATTAGGAAATCTCCAAATATAAAATTTCTTTAAATTTATTGAAATTCGTCAGAGATTTCTTCCTTTGTATCTGTAAGATGCTTCTATTCTAGAACCCAAAGAATCTTATACTAATATATTAGGCAAAACTTTTTTGAATTGTAAATTAAAAATAAATTATTGGAAATTTAAGAAGGAGAAAATTCTAAAACATTTAGGAAATCTCCGAGTATAAAATGTCTTTAAATTTGTAGAAATTTTCCAGAGATTTCTTCCTGTATAGCTGCAAGATGCTTTTATTCTAGAACGCAAAGAAACTTAAACTAAAATATTAAGCAAAATGTTTTCAAATTGTAAATTAAACATAAATCATTGTAAATTTAAGAATTAGAAAATTCTAAAACATTTAGTAACTCTGCAAGTATAAAATGTCTTTAAATTCATAGAAATTCATCAGAGATTTCTTCCTCTGTAGCTGTAAGATGCTTCTATTCAAGGACTCAAAGAAACTTTAACTAAAATATTAGGGAAACAAAATACTGAAAAGTTTTCAAACTGTAAATCAGAAATAGATTATTGGAAATTTTAGAATTTCTACAGATCAAATAATCTAGAATTTTAGAAAGTTATAGAAAGAATATTGGAACAGTATCTACCCATAAAATATCCTATAATTATAGACGAATTCAGGAACTTTCTAAATATAAATAATTTCTCTCGAATCCAAGTAATTATTTTCTCTGTACCTGTAAGAACCTTCTATTCAAAGACCCAAAGAAATTTATGGTAAAATATTACGGAAAGAATTCTTGAAGATAAGTTTAGAAAATTCTGCACGCTCTTCGGACTTCAAACCAAAAATATATTATTGAAAAGTTAAGAAATTCTGAAGATCAAATAGTTTAGAATTTATACTTCTAGAAAAACGTTCAAAATATTTTATAAATTAAAAATAAATTATTGGAAATTTAAGAAGAAAATTCCAAAACATTTAGGAACTCTCCAAGTATAACATTTCTTTATATTCATAGAAATTCATCAGAGATTTCTTTCTCTGTAGCTGTAAGATGCTTCTACTTTAGAACCTAAAGAAACTTTAATTAAAATATTTGGAAAACAAAATTCTGAAAAGTTTTCAAACTGTGAATCAGAAATAGATTATTGGAAATTTTAGAATTTCTAGAGATCAAGTAATCTAGAATTCTAGAAAGTTGTAGAAAGAATATTGGAACAGTATCTACCCACCCATGTAAAGTAATACAATAAAGTACTCTACAATTATAGACCAATTCAGGAACTTTCTAAATATAAATATCTCTGGAATCTAAAGAATTCTTTTCTCTGTATCTGTAAGAACCTTCAATTAAAAAACCCAAGGAAATTTATGCTAAAATATCACGGAAAGATAAGTTTAGAAAATTCTGAACGCTCTTCGAACTACAAGTCAATAGTAGATTATTGAAAACTTAAGAAACTGTGAAGATCAAATAATTTAGAATTTAAACTTCAAAAAAAGCCTTCAAATTTATCGACACCCCAAAACATTTAGGAACTCCTTAAGCATAAAGTTCCACGGGACCATAGAACATCAAAGAATTTTCTCTGTAGCTGTAAGGTCCTTCTATTCAAAAACCTAAGGAAATCTATTCTTAAATATCACGGAAAGATTTCTTGAAGATAAGTTTAGAAAATTCTACATGCTCTTCGAACTACAAACCAAAAATATATTATTGAAAATTTAAGAATTTCTGGAGATCAAATAATTTAGAATTTAAACTTCAAGAAAAGCGTTCAGAATATTTTTCTAAACTCCAAAACATTTAGGAACTCTTTAAGCTTTAAACTCTTTCTACGGAATCATAGAACATCAAAGAATTATTTTTAGTTGTAAGGTCATTCTATTCAAAAACCTAAAGACATTCAAATGTTAAGGAAAGGATTCTTGAAGATAAGTTTAGAAAATTATGAACGCTCTTCAAACTACAAACCAAAAATTTATTATTGAAAACTTAAGAAATTCTGGAGATTAAATAATTTAGAAGTTAAACTTCTAGAAAAGCGTTCAGAATATTCTGTAGGCTCATCGAACTATGAATAAAAAATATATTAATAAAAATTTAAGAAATTCTGAAGATCAAATAGTTTAGAATTTAGACTTCAAGAAAAGCGTTCAGATTTTTCTAAACTCCAAAACATTTAGGAACTCTTTAAGCATAAAATTCTACGGAATCATAGAACATCAAAGAATTATTTTTAGTTGTAAGGTCATTCTATTAAAAAAAATAAAGACATTAAAATATTAAGGAAAGAATTCTTGAGGTTTCATAGATAGAATATTGTAAAGCTATACAATAAAGTATTCTACAATTACAGACGAATTCTAAATATAAATTTCTCTGGAATCCAGAGATTGTTTTTCTTCGGCTGTGAGATTCTTCTATACAAAAAACCAAAGGAAATTTATGCTAAAATGTCACGGAAAGAAATCTTGAATATTGGAGTTAATTTAGAAAATTCCGAACGCTCTTCAAACTATAAACCAAAAATAGATTATTGAAAACTTAACAAATTCGAATAATTTAGAATTTTTAACTTCTAGAAAAGCGTTCAAGATATTCTGTACGCTCTTCGAACTATAATCGAAAAATAGATTATTGAAAACTTAAGATATTCTGAAGATCAAATAATTTACAATTTAAACTTCTAGAAAAGCGTTCAGAATATTCTGCACGCCCTTCGAACTATAAACCAAAAATAGATTATTGAAAGCCTAAGAAATTTTGAAGATCAAATAATTTAGAATTTAAAGTTCAAGAAAAGCGTGCAGAATGAAAACATTTAGGAACTCTTTAAGTGTAAAGTTCTACTAGATCATGTAACATCAAAGAATTCTTTTTAGTTGGAAGATTATTCTATTCAAACACGTAAAGACATTAAAATATTAGGGAAAGAATTCTTGAGGTTTTAAACAATTCTGAACGGTTTTCGAGCTGTAGATTAAAAAATAAATTATTGGAAATTTAAGGATTAAATTAAATCTAGAATTTAAACTTTAAATATTCTATCCTAAGTTTTTGAATAGAATGGATCTTCTATTCAAAAACCCAAAAAAACTTGAAGTAAAAAACAGTTAAATAGAAGAATTGGTTAATGTTCGAAGTAGGACTTACTTTCTAAATACTAAATAAATGTTTTGGAGTTTAGAAAATTCTGATGACCATCTCAATTATATAGAATTAATCAATGGAAATAATATAGATTTTTGGGCGCGGGTAAAAAGTTTCATTGGAAAACGTCTATAATCAAATAGAAGAAGGCGAAAACGTCGTGCAAATCTAAGAAAACTATTTGAGCAACAATTGAATCCCTTTGTGCAACAGTTACGAAGAGATTTTGATCAATTTAGGTATTAGGTACTATTTATTTTATCCAACATGCTAACAAAAATATTCTAGCATTATAATACATAATAATTTTGATCACATTTAGAAAAGCTTGATTTTAGAAAATATGCGTTCTTCCATTCGCACCGTCTATTCTTCTGGCGACAGTTGCTTCATAAAGACTCTCTTGATGACGATTCATCAAATTTGCTAAATTGGCCGTTTTGCTCTAAAAATGGATTCTAACTTGTTATGGAAGACATTTAAGTTGGTCTTGATAAAGAATAATTGAGTGGACAGTTCCCCAAAATTATCGGTTTTTGAAGTTTTGCTAATTGATTGAGTTTTGATAATAATAAAAATCTTTGATGATGTTGATCGTCTCACATCACCAGTTCCAATGAAACATGTCCAAGAACGTGCATGCGTCTCGGTATATCGGATGCATGCTCGGTGCAGCAGCATTTTCGATTTCTAATGTGACTTTCGAAAGTCGTGATTCCAACGTACCGACCTCACACACACACACACGTACATACAAACACACAAACACAAAGGTATGCAACGTGGCCGCTGTCAAACCAGTCTGCATTATGGCCTTGATCCTACAAGAGCTTTCTCACGGTCCAAGTGCAGTGCCCTCCTGCACAATAAAACGGAGGGACTGCTAACACATCTGTGCGCGCATAGAAAGCGAACAAACACACTGCATAAAAATGCTCTCACACTCACACACACACACATACAAATGCATACATGCAGCGGCACATTGTTCTCTGCGAATTCGAGCATGAACGAACCAACAGCGCCCAACCAATTCGTCATTGTTTGTATGTGTGTGTGTGTGTGTGCGTGCGTGTACGCCGCGATGAGAATTTATAACCGTGCGATGCATTTTCTCATGCATATTATTAATTTTAATCGCTTCGTTTGTTTGTTAAATATTTATGCGACGGGGATGTGCGTACCTAATTTTTGAAGGAAGTTGGTTGCTTGGTTGAGTCGAGGAAAATATTTTATGTGAGAACAGATGTTGTTCATGTTTCTACGTGGGTTAATTGTTTTTTTTTATATTCTCCATGAACTAGCAATTTTCGAAGCACTTTCTCGACTCTGATAGATTGAGGTACGTCCAAAATCCCAGCATTGCGTTCAAACGCTTCTTAGAGAGTCGAAAAACTCTGACCTCGCAATTTATTTTTGATTTGCAGAAGCCATTGGGTGCCAATAACCAATCAATTCGACTTTAAGTTCTAAAAGGATTTCTTGTTTGAGCCGATGTGTTCTCGTATTGTTTTAAGCGGTTGATTTCCCTTATTTTTCCTCTTCTCAAATCATTCAGAATTGAACGTCCAACATTGCACGAACGGTAGAGTTACCACATGTTTGGTTTTTCCAAAAAAAACAGGCGACCATTTGCTTTGAAGTGCTTCGTGCGAACATCTTCTGTTGGATTTGGAAAGACCCAATCCAACAGCTGTTTACTTTGCCAAATAATTATCGTCTTTAGGGTCTTTAAGCTTCTCTTTTTTTTTCATATCTGACTGTTGAAAACATTACACTACAACACACATTTGAATTATGCGTAGATTAAAACTCCAAGAATTGTACAGAAAACATTAAGTGATAATACCGTCAAGTTGGTCATTGCCGCTTAATAATTAAAGAACGTCGGCAGTCTCTCAAAAAGTCAATGGCACAATAATCAGTTTTACTATCACAGGTACGAAATAAATATAATAAAGGAGGAAGCGATAATAAAATTCCTCGCGTAACTTCACCTTTTTTTTTTATGACGGACCAGACGAGCCTTCTTTTTATCGGCTATTTAAATAATGGCGATAGTTAAATACGCGTGTGACCTAAATAAGCAATCCGACAATCAAGTGCGTTGGAAACTGCAAACAATTGAAAGTTTTCTGTAACTGCTACAGCAAAAATTTTAAAAGTATAAATTTAGCTTTTAGAAAAGGCTGACCAATTTTTCGGGGATTCTGGTTCAGAAATATAAAGTCTTATTACTTCAAGACCTCCTGAACAGTCAAAAATTGGTTAAATTTTTCTAATGTTATATTATTTCTAGAATTGACCAATAAAACATTTGTGTACTTTTACGAAAAGCTAAATGGATATTTTTAAATTATACTTCCAGTTGTATTATTTCTAGAGCTGACCAATCAAAAATTGGTCAACTTTTTCTAAAAACTCAATAAATATTTTTAAATAGTGCTTCCAATTATATCGAGCGTATAATGGTTATATGTTTTTTCTTTTCAAAAAATTAAATGTCAAAATACAGCTTCAGAGCTCTTGAATGCAACAAAAATGCGCAAGAAGTTCCTTAGCTTCCCAACCAGGCAGAAACAGAAGTCTATGTTTACAAACTACATTCAAGTTTAGGAACTATATTTTTTTTAAAGTACTTCATAATAAAATTGCAGAAATTTGGCCATAACGATATTTAATGTATGGTACTGGTCATCCAGATTTGTATTTTTTAGCTTTAGTACGGATTCAATTATAAACTCAAAAAACCAACCATAAATTTCACTCATATCTTTCTATTTCATGACAGATTTAACTGTTTTGTTTATTAAGTCGTCTTCATCGGCCCCTTGAAATAAATGTACTGGAGCACCCACTTGAACTTCTGTTTTGAATAGAGCTACCATTTGTTTCAACACTCAAGAGTTTATTTATGTTCCGGTTGCGACGTACAACTTTTTTATTCACAGCAATTATTTAAGTACAACGCTAACAAAACATGTTTAATTAAGTGAAGAATCGAAAAATGTATGATCACTCAAAACCTCTATCCTTCTTGTCATTCATGAATCTTTACGTTGAATAGTCCAATTAATATTACGCACGTTGAAGTCTTATTTTATTTCGATTATTTAATTTGATTAAAAAAATACTAACTCAACATCGAGCATAAACCTAAAGAACTAGTAATAAATATCACAATGAATTTTTCACTGCATTAGCGAACTATGGACGTACACCAATTATTTGTTCATGGCACACTCTTCTGTTCACATTTTCAGTATCCTCTTCGCCTATTCCAATAAATAATTCAATGTCCTGCCGTATTCCTGACATTTGCTAATAAATTATTCATTACTGTTGCGTAATCTTAACCTATCCCAATAAATTAGTTATTGCCTGGCGAACTTTTTATTTAGAATAACAAATTATTGATTACCCTTGCGTTCTCTTGACCTATCCCAATATATTATTAATTACCCTAGCATACTCTTGACCTATCCCAATATATTATTCATTACCCTAGCGTACTCTTGACCTATCCCAATATATTATTCGTTACCCTAGCGTACTCTTGACCTATCCCAATAAACCAGTCATTGTATCCTCGACCAAGGTCAATCCTTTTATTGTGAAGAAACAAATAATTAAATTACAACAAAAAAAATAATTGAACAGTTTTAAGACACGAAAATATTATTAGAAAAAAGATAGAAACAGATGAGATTATTGAAAAAAAAACAGGGCATAAACAATCGATGGGAGATAAAAACTTTTACAAATTTTTGGAAAAAAAACGATTTAAATTATAAAAAATAGCATTTAAAATCATTTGAAAATATCATTAAAACTATTTACTTTATAGAGATTACCGAAATTAAATGATACTTTGCAAAAAAAAAAAAACAATAAAGGGAGAAAATATGGATGTTCATGTGATTTGTGCAAAACATTTCAAAGATCATATAAAAAGACAATATCAATACCTGTGACAAAGACTATGGGAATGACTATGACATGACTTTGACAATAACCATAACAATGCAATACGTAGATATTTGTAAAAAAAAACATTTAAAAGTTCACAAACAAAAAAAACGACAAATAAATCTTCATGTATACATATTTGATTTTTAGTTATTTTCAACAATTATTTAAAAAAAAAATCGTTTGGTTCTTATTTAAAATTATGTTTTTAAAAATAGTAATTTTAGAAATGACAATGACTGTAACAATGTTTTGACAGTGACTATGACAATGGCAATAATAATGACTATGGAGATGACAATGATCATAAAAAAGACTATAGCAATACCTATGACAAAGACTATGGCAATGACTATGACAATGAATATGACATGACTGACAATGACCATAACAGTTACTATGACAATTGTCAAAAACATAGATATGCCAAATGACAATACCTATAACAGTGGCAATGACTATGACATTGATTTATGACATGACTATGACAATGACCATAACAATGACTATGACATTTATAAAAATCGTAGATATTTGTAGAAATAAGGCATTTCAAAATTCACAAACAAGAAACGACGAAGTCCATTGATATCGATTGGATTTTGGTTATTTTCTACATTTTTTTAATCTTTTGGTTATGACTATGACTGAAAATGATCATAAAAAAGACTAGAGCAATACCTATGACAAAGACTATAGCAATGCCTATGACAATTTCTGTAACAATGACTATAACATGACTATGACAATGACCATAGCAATGACTATGACATTTATAAAAAAACGTAGATATTTGTAGAAATAAGGCATTTTAAAAATAACAAACAAGAAACGACGAAGTCCATTGATATCCATTGGATTTTGGTTATTTTCTACATTTTTTTAAATCTTTTGGTTATGACTATGACTGAAAATGATCATAAAAAAGACTTGCAATACCTATGACAAAGACTATGACAATGAATATGACATAACTGACTATGACAATGATAATAATAATGACTATGGAGATGACAATGATCAAAAAAAAAAGTCTATAGCAATACCTATGACAAAGACTATGACAATGAATTTGACATGACTGACAATGACCATAACAGTTACTATGACAATTATCAAAAACATAGATATGTCAAATGATAATTCCTATAACAGTGGCAATGACTATGACATTGATTTATGACATGACTATGACAATGACCATAACAATGACTATGATATTTAAAAAAATCGTAGATATTTGTAGAAATAAGGCATTTCAAAATTCACAAACAAGAAACGACAAAGAAGTCTTGATATCCATTGGATTTTGGTTATTTTCTACATTTTTTAAAATCTTTTGGTTATGTCTATGACTGAAAATGACCATAAAAAAGACTACAGCAATACCTATGACAAAGACTATGGCAATGCCTGTGACAATTCCTGTAACAATGACTCTAACATGAATATGACAATGACCATCGTCAAAAACGTAGATATTTGTAGAAATTCACAAACAAAAAACGACAAAGAAATCTTTATTTCGAATTGTTTTTGGTTATTTTTAGTAATTAACAAAAAAAATCTTTTGGTGATTATTAAAAATGATGATTTGTAATGACTACAACGACCTTGACTTTAACATTGATCATAATAATGACTTTGACAAAGATCATTACAATAACTATTGCAATGATCATTACAATGATTACAAGAATGACATTGTCTTTGATAATCACCATAATAATGACTATGACTATGAAAATGATCATAAAAATGTCGATAGCCATATCTATAACAGAGACTATGACAATGACTATAATAAAAACTATGGAATGACTGTGAACGGGCTATGGCAATGGCTATGGCAATGACTGTACCAATACCTATGACAAAGACTGTGGCGGTGACGATTGCCATGACTATGACGAAGACTATGACAATTCCTGTAACAATGACAATGACCATGATAATTGTCTAAACGTAGATATTTGTGGGGAAAACAACATTTTAAAGTTCAAAAAAAAAAACGTCAAAGAAAACTTCATTTCTAATTATTTTTGGTTATTTTCCGTAATTATCTAAATAAAAAACTCCTTTGGTGGTTATTCAAAATTATGTTTGTGAAAAATAGTAATTTTAGAAATGACAATAATTATGATAATAACTATGACAATGACATTGACTATGACCATGATAATAAAAAAGACTATGGCAATACCTATGACAAAAACTATGGTAATGTTTATGAGAAAGACTATGGCAAGTACTGATAATTCCTGTAACAATGACTATGACAATGACCATGACAATAATAATTGTCGAAGAGGTAGATATTAGCAAAACAAAACATTTTAAAGTGTACAAACAAATAAACGACAAAGAAATCTTAATTTCGTATTGATTTTGGACATTTTCAACAATTATCTAAAAAAAATCTTTTGGTGACTATTTAAAATTGTGTTTTTGAATATAAGTAATTTTAGAAATGACCATGACTGTGGTAATAACTATCATATATTGACTTTGATTGTGACTATGACAATTATTATAAAAAAAGACTGCAGTAATACCTATTACAATTCCTGTGACACTGACCTTGACTATGACTATGACAATGACCATAACAATGGCTATTATATTTGTCAAAAACGTAGATATTTGTTAAAAAAAAACATTTCAAAGTTTATAAACAAAAAACGACGAAGAAATATTAAATAATTTTGTTTTTGGTTATTTTCAGCAATTATCCTTTGATGATTGTTTTAAATTGTGTTTTTGAAAAATACTTATTTTAAAAATGACAATGACTATAATAATGACTATGACAATAATAAAAAAGGCTACAGCAATACCTATGACAAACGATTATGCAAAGACTATAGCAATGACTATGACAATTCCTGTAACATGACTATGACTTTGATCAAAACAATGCCAATGTCAAAAACGTAGAAATTTGTGAAAAAAGAACTATGACGCAGACACTGACTATGACAATGGCCATAAAAAATACTATAGCAATACCTATTAGAAAGACTATAACAATTCCTGTAATAATGCCTCTGACATGACTATGATTAAGACAATGGCTAGTGCAATACCTATGACAAAGACTATGATAATCACTATGACAATGCATATAAAAATAACTATGACAATGACAGTAGCTATGACAATAACTATACTAATAACTATGTCAATAACTATAATCATGACAATGACTTTCGTTTTTTTTTTTTTGTAATGTTGCTTTTAGGGAATAATGAAATATTTTTAGATTTTTGACTGTTTTTTATTTAAATTAATTAAAAAAATAAATAAATTTAAGAACAGAATTGATTATTGAAGAAAAAATTGACAATAATAAAGAAAGAAAATATGAACGTTAATGGAAAACAATTTATAATGTCGAAAACGTAAACATTTGAGATACCTTGAAAAATGAAATTAATTGACAAAGAAGTCACTGTTACTTTATCATTTTGAATTGTTTTTGGTTATTATTCAAACATTATCTAAAAACTTCTATTGGTGATATATTTAAAATTGTTTTCTTTAAATGATAAAAATAAATAAAAACAATTCTTATTCTGCAAGATTAGCGTAAAAACAATTGACAATTGAAAACATTTTCAAATTCCTGAAAAAAAAAGAATTTAAATTATTACATTTTAAAAGGACAGAGAGATTATTGAAACAAAACAATGGAATAATCTTCAAAAAAAACATTCGACAAATCTTAAAAACATAAAGAAAGATATTTAAGCTAAAAAACAATTGACGCCAAACACGTAGATTTGTGTAGAAAAAATTGTTCCAATTGTCAATTGTTTCATTAAGTCTGGTTTTTCTTTATTATTAGTAAATTTAGACAAAGGAGAAATCCTCCAGGCGTGTTTATTTTCCCAGTGTATTTTGACAGTTTATTTTTCATTGCCTAAGCCTACTAGATTATGGTAATAAGTTATAGTTAGATTTAATGTAGTAATTTGAGTTACGTGAAGGTTTATAACGGGTGTCCAACAATTATTGAAGTCCCGGGTGGCGTTGGAATCAAAAACGTAGGTCAATTCATTCATGTGCCAAATAAATGAACTGACATTTTAATTGTCAAACATAACTTAAATGTGCATTAAAAATGTCAGTTCATTTATTTGCAACATGTAAGAATCGACCTACGTTTTTTATTCCAACGCCACCCGGGACTGCAATAATTGTTGGACATCCGTTATAACTGTGTTTCAATTAAGTTATAGATAGATATTGTTAACCCAAAAATAAATTATTACGTTTGCTTGTAAAGGACACAAACAATAGATAGATGATAGGTAGACACGTAGAGTTGATTTCGTTAAATGGTTGCCGCCAATTGCACAAATTACGTAGAAGACTAGAAGTTCAAAAACAAATGACTATCGTATTGCAAACATTTCGGACACCTACGTGTTGTACCGTACAATGACCTAGCTTTTCTAAAGACCGTGTGATACTTTTTGAATGGTGGGGCATTACATAATTCCAAGATTGTATTCGGAAGTAACCGCAGAGTATGAACGATACGTGTGTGTGTGAACTAAATTTTGTAAACTTGTTGCGTAAGTATACGTGGAAACAGTGGAGTGCGTCTTGGGGACCATTGGCGTAGGTCGCGCACACGGCAATTGTTTCCCGCCATGAGCGCGCGCGCGTGTACCGTTCGCGCACCGTCGATAAATGGAGGCAACGCCGCGTGACGACGGACGACGACAACGGCGGCGGCGGCGGCAACGCTCCAATTGGCCGAAACGGTAGAGCCGGCAACGCCGCCCCGCGTGACGACGTATCCGTTAAAAAATACGTAACGTGCGAAGAAAAACCAGTCGTGGTCACATTCCGCTCGCTACGGACCAAGCCGCCAGAGGGCGCTGCCTGAAATTACCGCGCCCCCCCCCCTCCTCCCGTCTCGGGCCGCGTCTCCGGCGCCTCCGGCTACGTCACGCGATTGCATATCGAGGTCACGTGAACGTCAGCTATATACGCGCCATTCCGTGTGTCGGCCGGCGAAATGTGTACCGCACGTGACCGACCTACCTCCCCCCCCGCCTCACCGCCTTCACTTCCCATTCCGCGCGCTGCTCCACATTTTCGACGCATTTCATTTGTTTTTAAACAAATGCTAATCTGTAACAATTGAAAGTATTCGAATTAGAATAATTGAATGGAGAAACAAAAGTTTATTTCGTGTAAATTGAAATATTGATTTACAGGTGTAGTATTGATGAAAATAAAAGTAAATTTGTTTATCGCTCGTGTTGGCACAGTTCAGGTGACGTTTTCGTACAGCTATAACATAACCCGATTATAAATGTTAACCTTCGTCCTTTCTTTACATACAAAACCTGTTTATGTTTTAACAAACCAAAAAATAAACAAGTTACACAAGTACACCAAACTTTGAACACTGCAAACAAAATTCGTACTTTTGAAAAAAATCTGAATTAAGATGATACAAAACATAACTCGATAAAAGTTAAGATTATTTCAACGCTTATAACTTTTTATTAATGAAAAGTTTCAAATTAACGGATGCAGAAAATGTTGGGCAGTAGTTTTCCCAACAAAACAAAACCATCTCAAATTTTTGAAACTTACAAAAAACATTGTATTTGTATTGTTAGTAAGAATATTTTATTATTTATTTATTCTTACTAATAATACAAATATGTGTTTTTTGTAAGTTTCAAAAATAAAGTGAACCCCTAAATGAGAAAAATAGGTTATTTCAATTCTTAATAACGAAGTCAAATATTAAAGAAAATGTTGGACAGTTTTGACAACAATACAAGACCATCTCTAATTTTTGAATCTTGCAAAACACCTATTTGTATGTTGGTAAGAATAAGAGAATATTTCAGCCCCTAAATGAGGAATAAACTATATTCTAATTGTTAATAACAAAGTTATGTATTAAATCGGCAGGTGGAGAAAATGTTGGACAACAGTTTTCACACCCAAAACCAAACTACCGCAATTTTCTAAACTTGTAAATGAGAAAATGAGTTATTTCCTTTCTTAATAACAACGATAGGAATTAGTTCATCGTACGAAGAAAATGTTGGGCAAATAGAATTACAACGCTTTGAATTTTTGCAACATGGAAAAACCTTTATTACTTTTTCGAAACGTAAATAACCGCAAATTTCTCATACTACGACGAACACTCTTCCATTCAGATCAATCTATTCCGAGAATGATTTATTCCGAGGCGTGATTTCACTGCAGTTCCTGGAAACTCGTCGCCACCGGATGACTCATTGTTGATACGGATTCAACATATTTACGCGCAATTCTTTATCAGTTAATCCGAAGTTGGTATGAATAAACTTCATTAGGCGTGGCAACAAAATAAAAATATTTTTAAAACAAAACAGTTAATTTGCAGTAAAACTTTGGGAATTGATTTAGCTTCCACTTCTTCAATTTTTTTTTACGAGAGAAGAATCCATCATGGACATCCTTCGTGTATAGTAGTGTCGGACCCCTACCGATTAAAACCACTCCTCTGAAATTGCTGTTGTGACTAGTCTTTTCTAGTCGGAACTCAAAATCATCAAAATGGCTGCTAAGATTTAGGACTTCTTAAATTTACAATAAAATAATACTTAATAATATTTGTTCTTTGTTTAGATTTTTGTAGTGGACAGAAATCTAAACAAAGAACAAATATTATGAAGGATAGCGTTGGAAGCTTCCAGAAGGCCTGAGTTGGGCTGTAGTGATGTCGAAAAAGAAGGATGGCATTGTCAAAGATAAATCTTTAGTCACAAAATACATTCCGTATAATAATAATATCAACAAAGTGCAGTTTCTTTTAAAGTTCCTGTTTCCAAAATTACAGTATATGATTTCATCGTATACAAAATTGTTTGTGGTTCCATTTGTTGGCATGATAAAATGAAATCAATTGATTGAAGCCAATAACTTTGTGAAACAAAAATCAATAAATCATTTTTAATCACGAACAAAATTCTAATTTGTAAATGTGATGCTTATAACCACACCAATTGTTTTGAACCGATAAAAACAACCAGACATCGAGAGTGCAATAAAGGCTTACACATCTCCTACTTACTCTTCTACCACGGTATAATCCCTACATTTAGGGATTATATTGTGTTTGTAAAGTTTATCACCAACTGTTGCGTTTTAGGATACACAGCGCCAGTGTCAGTGGCGAGCGCGAATGGCACTAGCTCCAGTTCACCCCTTAGCAGTAGGACGGGGTCACCTCCGGAGACGATTCCCACGAGCGGCACCACGCAGCCCCAGCAGGCCACCTCCGGCTCCGGCCAGAATCCGATGGCCGCCCTAATGTCCGTAGCAGATAACCTACCGCCAGGCAGTCCCAGGTCGACCGGTGGAAGTCCACCCAGCACGGTAGCACCTAGGTCGGCGTCCAGGGGATCTCAACATTCGCCAAATTCATCAGGTAAAAAAAATAGATAACTCGAAGGTTTTCCTTTATTTTTGGATAAATAAATATTTGGTGGTAATACGGACATTTCAAGATTTGTTATCAACATTCGCCAAATTCATCAGGTAAAAAAATAGTTAACTTGAAGATTTTCCTTTATATTTGGATAAATAAATATTTGGTGGTAATACCGACATTTCAAGATTTGTTATCAACATTCGCCAAATTCATCAGGTTAAAAAGAGTTAACTTGAAGATTTTACTTTACATTTGGATAAATAAATAAATTATGGACAAGTCAAGATTTGTTATCAACATTCGCCAAATTCATCAGGTTAAAAAAAGATAACTTGAAGATTTTACTTTATATTTGGATAAATAAATAATTTATGGACATTTCAAGATTTGTTATCTCGGACGTGTTCGATCAAGTTCTGGAAACGATCAATGGATTGGAAGGAAAATTTGGGATCTTCCACAGAAATTTTTGGATAATTAGCTAACTATACTTTCTAAGAAAAGATTCAAAGTTAAAACTTTTGATTCATATTGCAAAGAACAAATTTAGTAAATGTTCAAGTTTTCCCATTTTGAAAGAATTTGTTGACAAAAGTTGAAAGTTAAAACTTTCATATATTCAATACTTCTTCTGCTACTTTCTTGATGGAACCATATATTCAAAATGGGTTGAGTAAAACACTTGTTTTGTTCCATGATTTTATTAACAGTTTCCTGACACGTGTTTCGATCCGTTACGAATAAAACAAGTGTTTCACTCAACCCATTTTAAAACTTTCAATTCATATTTTAAAGAACAAATTTAGTAAATGTTCAAGTTTTCCATTTTGAAAGAATTTATTGACATCTTTGGATCTATCCAAATACTTTTTCAAAAAAATCAAGATAACTTTGGTTTTTTGATTAACTTCAAAATATTTTCCACTTTGGTTTGCTTCCCGTTCGTGACTTTTTTTGGATTTTAGTCATTAAAATTTTCTTGAACAACTTGTTAATAATTTTGGCTTAACAGTTTCTTCCTTTTTCTTCTTCTTCTTCTTCTTCTTATTTTATTCCAATCAATAGTGACAACAAACTTATTTTTTTATTTAACTTTTACCATTGAAATTATTTAAAAAATTGTTAATTGATTGATGGACCTATATAAATCCTTGAAAAAGTTGATATTTAAAAAGACAGTAGGAAACTTTAAGAAGAACAAAAAACATTAAAAATTCGTGAAAAAAACTACGTGAAATTTGGTAAGAAAACAAAGTCTGAACATTCTTTTTTTAAGTTTGCTAAAGCAAATTAAAATGATTTAAAACCTTTTAAAGAAAATTTGTAAACATTTGTTCAAAAAAACATTTTCCAAAAATTTTGAAATTATTAAATTTAATCAATAGAATGATATTTATTATTATTATTTTAAGAAAAGCAACATTTAGAAACAAAACACAATTTAGATTTGGAAAAAAACAATTGAAAAAAATCGAAAAAAAGAAACTTGAAGAGAGCTATGATTTCACAAAAAAAAACAATTAAACATTTATTTGTTGAAATATAGAATTTTACAGAAAAAATCATTGAAAATTTCTTAAGAAAACTGTTGAAAAGTTTATCAAAAAATTCCAAAATAATAGTGTAAAAAAACAGTTAAAAATTGCTTATAATATTTGGAACTTAAACAACTCGAATTTTATTTAAAAAAAACAGTTTCGATACTCAAAAAAGAACAAGTGAAATGCGATAAACAAAAGACTAAATTCTAGACAAGTGTAAAAAAACAGTTAAACAATTGCTTATAATATTTGGAACTGAACCAACTCAAATTTTATCAAAAAAAAAAGTTTTGAGTCTCTTGCAAAAAAAAACAAGTGAAATGCGACAAACAAAAGACTGTAAAAATACTAGAAAATTTATAAAGTAGTTTGTTCAAACGAAAAACCACTGACATTGATCAAAAACCTATTAAAAACGTATTTAAAAAAATTATACAGCAAGCTAAAAAAACATAAGAAGAATCTTGAAAACATCTTGAACTTAAGAATAAGAAGAAAACAACCTTAAAATTATAAAGAAAAAATCTTGTAAAGAGCTTGAGTTATAAGAAAAAAAACAAACTTTAAAAATAACTTCAATTATAAAAATACTGTTGAAATATTTTCTCAAGAAAAAAACAACATTAAATTTTACTTAAAAACACTTAAAAAGCATTCCTAAAACACATTTTAAAATACATTTTGGATTTTACATTAAAAAAACAATTTAGACTATACAGAAACATAATTGAAATTTTCTTAAGAACAAAAGACTGTAAAATTCTAGACAATTGTAAAAAAAAAACCGGTAAACAATTGCTTATAATATTTGGAACTTTACCAACTCAAATTTTATCAAAAAAAAACGATTTTCAGTATCTTGCAATAAAAAAAAACAAGTGAAAAGCGATAAACAAAAGACTTTCTAAAAAGTCTAGAAAAATTACAAAATTGTTTTGTTCAAAGGAAAAACCATTGATATTGATCAAAAACCTATTAAAAACAGATTTAAAAAAATAATACAAAAAACTAAAAAAACATTATAAGAAAAAAACTTAAAAAGATCTTGAACTTGAAGAAAACAACCTTTGAATTATAAAGAAAAAACCTGTAAAGAGCTTGAGTTATAAGAAAAAAAAACGCTGAGAAAAAAAACTTTAAAAGAGCTCGAATTATAAAAAAAAACTGTTGAAATATTTTCTCAAGAAAAAAAACAACTTTAAATTTTACTTAAAAACACTTAAAGATACATTTTAAAATACAACTTGGATTTTACATTTAAAAAAATAACAATTTAGATTATACAGAAACATAATTGAAATTTTCTTAAGAACAAAAGACTATAAAATTCTTGGCAAGTGTAAAAAAAAGAACAGTTAAACAATTTTTGTTGATATTAATGGATTTTATATACAATTTTGAAATATTATGTAAGCATATTGGAATAAATAAATAAATAATAATAATAACAATTGCTTATAAAATTTTGATCTTTGTATCCAAATACTTCTCGAAAAAATCAAGATAACTTTTCGTCTGTTCATTGAAAATCAATATTAGACATGTAGTATAGTATCATACATAAATATAAACTAAAAACTAAAACTAAGTACAAAATATGCTACATATAAATATAAAATTAAAATTAAAATACTTCAGCTTGATGTTTCTATTGGCTTATTAATGAAATCAACAACACTGTAGAAGGCGTGTTGGGATAAGTAGAACTTTAATTTTTCTTTAAATTTCTTTAAAGTTAGAGTTGTCATTGAAATAGGAAGTTTATTATATAAATTTATTCCTGAATTATCAGGGGATTTTTCAAAGTATACATGTTTATGTTTAATTTGAACAATTTTTTCGTTATTTCTGGTCTTATAATCATGTATATCACTATTTTTTGTAAATTTACTTCTATTGCTGTGGATGTAACACAGAATTTTTAAAATATAAATACACGGTAAAGTTAGTATTTTGTGTTCAATGAATTTGTTTTTACAGGTTTCAGTGTAATTAAGGTTAAACATTAATCTTATTATGCGTTTTTGTGATACAAATAATCTACTTGAGTCGGACGATAATCCCCATAATATGATATTATATGATAGGTACGAATATACTACGGAAAAATAAATATTAATAATTGAACTGATATTAAGCTGACTCTTCAGTCGTGAAATTAAGTAATATGACTTGTTTACTTTGCTACTGATGTATTCTATGTGTTTTTTCCAATCTAAGTGCTGATCTAATAGTATTCCTAGGTATTTAGTAGATTCGGTTGTCTTTATTATGTTATTTTCGAATGTAAAAGTTGTAGGAGGTATCTTTTTATGGATGTTTGAAAAATGTAGTATTTCTGTTTTGTCCACATTTATAATGAGTTTATTCACATGGCACCATTTGCTAAACTGCGACATTACTGAAGTTACTTTACTTTTAGCTATATCTGAGGTATTTGCGGAAATTAGAACGGCAGTATCGTCTGCGTACATGAAAACTTCTCCATCCGTTATGTATTTAGGTAGTTCATTAACAAAGAGTAGGAATATTAAAGGGCCCAGAATACTTCCCTGAGGTGTACCCATATCAATGGTGTATTCATGTGACATTGATTCTTTGTATTTAACAAAGTATTTTCTATTTCTGAGATAAGACACAATCCAGTCGTTAACACAACCCCTGAAGCCAATATCAAATAACTTAACACGCAATAGATCAATATTTATGGTATCGAAGGCCCTTTTAAGGTCAAATAAAATAACATAGGTGTCTTTATTTTTATCTATTTCGTTAAGGGAAGATTGTAACTTTGGTTTTTTGATTAACTTCAAAATATTTGTCCATTTGGTTTGCTTCCTGGTCGTGCCTGAAAAACAATTGAAATTTATAATAAAAACATTCTAAAAACCGTTTTAAAATACACTGAAAATAGTAGAAAATTTCCGAACCAAATTTTTCTTAAAAACTGTTAAAAAGTTTATAAAATCACATTATAATTTCTTTAAAACCAATTAAATTTTTAAATTGATATTTAAAAAACCAGCAGGAAACTTTAAGAAGAACAAAAAATATCTAAAATTTGTAAAAAAAAACTACGAAATTTGGTAAGAAAAACAGTTGAAGTCTGAACATTTTTTCTAAGTTGTCTAAGCAAATTACAATTGTTTAAATAGACAATTTGTTGACATTTTTTCAAAAAAACATTTTCCAAAAATTAATTAATTAAATTTTTAAATTGATATTTAAAAAACCAGCAGGAGACTTTAAAAAGAACAAAAAATATTTAAAATTTGTAAAAAAAACTACGAAATTTGGTAAGAAAAACAGTTGAAGTCTGAACATTTTTTCTAAGTTGCCTAAGCAAATTACAATTGTTTAAATAGACAATTTGTTGACATTTTGTCAAAAAAACATTTTCCAAAATTTATTAAATCTAAATAGTAGGATGGTATTTATTATTATTATTATTATTTAAAGAAAAGCAACTTCGAATTTGGAAACAACAATTGAAACTCTAAGAAAAAGAAAACTTGAGATTTCACAAAAAAAACAATTAAACATTTATTTGTTGAAAAAACATATTTTACAGAAAAAAATAATTGAAAATTTCTTAAGAAAACTATTGAAAAGTTTATCAAAAAAGTTTCCAAAATAAGAGTGTAGAAAAACAGTTATAAAATTGCTTATAATATTTGGAACTTTACCAACTCAAATTTTATCAAAAAAAAAAAACGGTTTTCAGTCTCTTGCAATAAAAAAAAACAAGTAAAAAGCGATAAACAAAAGACTTTGTAAAAATTCTAAAAAAATTACAAAGTTGTTTTGTTCAAAAGAAAAACAATTGATATTGATTAAAAACTTATTAAAAAAAGATTTTAAAAAAATAATACAAAAAGCTAAAAAAACATAAGAAGAAGTCTTGAAAAGATCTTGAACTTATCAGAAGAAAACAACCTAAAAATTATAAAGAAAAAAACTTGTAAAGAGCTTGAGTTATAAGAAAAAAAAAACAAACTGAGAAAAAACCTTAAAAGAGCTCGAATTATAAAAAAAAAACTGTTGCAATATTTTCTCAAGAAAAAACAACTTTAAATTTTACTTAAAATACTTGGATTTTACATTAAAAAAAACAATTTAGATTATACAGAAACATAATTGAAATTTTCTAAAGAACAAAAGACTGTAAAATTCTAGACAAGTGTTAAAAAAACCGTTAAACCGTTAAACAATTATTATCCAAAAAAAACAGTCTCTTGCAATAAAAAAACAAGTGAAAAGCGATAAACAAAAGACTTTCTAAAAATTCTAGAAAAATTACAAAATTGTTTTGTTCAAAGGAAAAACCATTGATATTGATCAAAAACCTATTAAAAACAGATAAAAATAATATAAAAACCTAAAAAAACATTATAAGAAGAAATCTTGAAAACATCTTGAACTTATAAGAAAAAAACAACCTTTAAATTATAAAGAAAAAAACTTGTAGAGCTTGAGTTATAAGAAAAAAAACAAACTTTGAGAAAAAAACTTTAAAAGAGCTCGAATAATAAAAAAAACTGTCGAAATATTTTCTTAAGAAAAAACAACATAAAATTTTACTTAGAAACACTTAAAGAGCATTCTTAAAACACATTTATAATACAACTTGGATTTTACATAAAAAAAAAAAACAATTTAGATTATACAGAAACATAATTGAAATTTTCTTAAGAACAAAAGACTGTAAAATTCTAGACAAGTGAAAAAAAAAACCGTTAAACAATTGCTTATAAAATTTGGAACTTTACCAACTCAAATTTTATCAAAAAAAAAACAGTTTTCAGTCTCTTGCAATAAAAAAAAAACAAGTGAAAAGCGATAAACAAATGACTTTGTAAAAATTCTAAAAAAATACAAAGTTGTTTTGTTCAAAGGAAAAAAAACATTGATATTGATCAAAATTCTATTAAAAACAGCTGAAAAATAATACAAAAACATTATAAGAAAAACACTTGAAAAGGCTTGAGTTATAAGAAGAAAAAAAACAAACCTTGAGTTATAAAGAAAAAAACTTGTAAAGAGCTTGAGTTATAAGAAAAAAAAACTTGAAAAGAGCTTATGTTATGTTAAAAAACAAACTATTAAAAGGTTTTCTCAAGAAAAAACAATTTTAAATTTTATAATACTTAAAAACACCTAAAGAGCATTCTTAAAATTCATTTTAAAATACTCTGACAGCAACTTGGATTTAACAAAAAAACAATTTAGATTTTCTCAATCATAATAACACTTGAAAAGTTCAGGGAACAAATTTTGCAGAAAAAAACAATTGAAAAAAAGCTTGTTAGAGTTTATAAAGAAACACATTAAAACTTCTTAAGAACAAATTAATTTTTTCTCCATTAAAACAATTGATTTTTAATAAAAACAATAGGAAACTTTAAGAAAAAAATTTTTTTTTAAATTTACAAAAAAATCTGGGTGATATTTGATTTAAAAAAAACAGTTGAAGTCTGAACATTTTTTAAACTGAATAATGCAAATTGTTAAAGAAGAATATTTTAAAATTTATCGACAGTTTTAAAGTAAAAAAAATATCCACAATTTTTGCAATTACGGGTTGTTTCCAAATGAATATCGGGGTTTTAACGCTTTGTAATACTTGTTATGTAAAACTTAAAATCATAATTAATACATGAAATGAAAGAGAAACTCAAACTGTTCTCTTTCAATTAATAAAACACGTTAGAGTTCACTTTCTTCACAATTTATTTTGTATTTACTAGATGTACATTTCGAGCACTAAGTGCTCATTATCAATAGCTAACTGTTCTATTTGTTTGTACGCGCATAAGCTAGATGGCGCTAGTAGCAAAAATGGCGACCAGTGAACAAAAAACAGACATGTGAACTTTCGCAAAGTGCGCTTTTGGACCTCAAATAATCCTCACGAGATAGTACAATTGCGACGAGACTCCTAAGAGAGAGAGAACCCTAAATTGAATGGTTTTTTTGTGCCATATCTCTCCGGAAAGTTTATTTGGAGAAGCAACTGTAACTGGTACTTCCTATCTAGATGCTCTACAACCCTGACATTTATTTAGAAACAAACGGTATAATAACAGTAGAATATCTATTTCAAAAATTAATAAAAGCGTTTTGGAGAAAAAAGAACATAGAATTTAGAAGAAGAAAAAAACAATTTAGATTAGATTATAAAGAAATGTAAATTTCAGGTATTTGTTTTTTTTTTGAAATTCAAACGGTTTATTTTTTTGGTCAATCCTTTTAAAACTATAAACACCAAAACAATTTTTCAGGTCATCAATATATTACAAATCGAAAATTAATATGTTTCAAATCACCACAATCATTCTAAATGACCAGAACCATTTTCTTACAATTAAATTCGTACATATCAACCAAAATATCAAATTGACGATTCCATGCATACACCAAATCACCATTACACCATTATCCATCCGACTTTCTCCAAATGTTTCTCTAACGACCAGTTGGTAATTATCGTGACCGCTGTTTTGGTGTCAACCTTCATAATCGACACCGCGTGGCCAACAAAAAAATCACACCCGTGACTCACCCGGCTTGTGTGTTTGTGTGTGTGGGTATGGTGAAACGGCGATTACCAGTTTTCCTGAACCTTGTACACACATAATTGGTCGTAATTGTCTCCTCTGTTTTTATTTATACACGTTTAAATCGTCTAAAATTAGACGTATTTTACTGCTTTTTCTTCCGTGATCCTGTACACTTGGTACGGCCTTGGGCTGCCCCAGTATTTCCTGTTATCCTTTTTTCAGATGTTCAACTTTCTAAATTTTTGTGTCTTAAATTTTTTGAGTTGTATTGATTCGGTAGTTCTGCTTCATCAATAAAATCCTGAAGCTTTTGCGCAGAAGCTCTTAAGTTATCAACCTGTTAACTTAAGTTATCAACCTGTTAACTTAGCTAAGAAGGAAACTAATTCTAATATAAGTATATATAAGTGGTATAAAAGAGTTAAGTGTTTACATTACTTAATTAAGGACTTGACATCATTATATATTATAATCAACTTGTTTCTTATTAATTAGCAGGTTCGTCGAGTAGTAGGAGGTCGTCAGGTTCAAGGCACGTCTCGTCGACGACGGTGACGTCGACGGAGGCGGGCGCCGGGGCGCTGGGAACGAACGCCGACGCCATTCCCACCACGGGGAGCGGAGAAAACGCGACGCCCGCCGCCCCCACGGCAACAACACTTAGGTGCACGATATGCCAAGAACGACTAGAGGATACCCACTTTGTCCAGTGTCCATCCGCCCCCCACCACAAGTTCTGTTTCCCCTGCAGTCGGGATAGCATCAAAAGACAAGGGGCTGGACAAGAGGTAACTATCAAAATTGTGTGTCGACTAAAAAAAGGATGATAACTGAATACATTTTAATGATTCAAATGAATTTTTTATATTGACCAGAAAAAAAGGTTTATTAGTAACTGTGTCAAAAGTCTTAATATTAAAATATACATTCTTAGTGATGGAGAGGTCTTGAAGATAGATTAAAATTGATTGTTTATACTTACTAGAAAATAAATTTTCATTGTTAAAGCCTTTTATAAAACCTTTCTTTCCCTGGAATTAAAAGCCAAACCATTTGTTTAAATATAGTTTTATTCTGTGATGTGTAAAGTTTAATTGTTTCATGTAAAGACATTCCTTCTTCTAATTATTATTCCCAATAATATTAAGGTAATGAGACTGTCAGATTTTTAAACTTGGTTCGTTTAAAAACACTACATATGTTTCGCCACACTGTGGTGAAGAAAATATCTTCGTCTTCAGACAGACATGTTACCTAAATATATTGGATGCTTAAAGCCATAACTTTATTATACATCGAATCAGGAACTTTATGAGACGATAAATACATTGCACACGTGTGTGATATTAACAAAGTGCAGTTTTATTTATAGTCAGATAAAGATCCTTGTTATACCTTAATATTAAATATGGATTTTCCTGAGTGCCTTAATAAACAATCTGTTATTCTTAAGGTGTTAAAATAATTTTACTTATCACACATTCTAACTAGATTTATTTAGATACAATCTGTAAAGATTGAAACTTTAAGGCTACGTTACTATAAATCGCTTTAAGGAAAACATTTACTAAAGAAATCTCCGGAATATATTCCACGGCAAATTTTATTAGACCTTTCTGGTGAATCTTTGATAAGATTTGAGGCTTCAGTACCCTATAATATTTAGTATACCGTATAATTTACTCCTGAAGAAATTTTTCCTCCTTCTATATCTTCTCTTTAATGTATCGTATATCTTCACTCTTTAGAAATTAAAAGGCAAAATCTTAATCTTGACAAAGTTTGATGTTGTTGAGAATGTTTTTACAAACATTATTTAAAAGAGTCTTTGATTTTCAGAAATTACAAAAATGTTGAGTTCCCTTAAAAAAAACAAGTTAATCTTAAATCTCAAAATGAAATACAAAATTGCCAACGATGTTTGTCTCAGAAACCCTAGAAAACTATCAACTATGGAATGCATGTATGGTCTATTTAAATTTTGTTGAATTGTCATCTGCTTCATGTATTGTTTACTGCTGTAAACATAATTGGCTCCATGTTTTGCCAAGTGCAATTATATAATTAATTTTTTAAATCTTAAGCACTCGCTTTGAGTTTATGTAAAGTGTTTTCAATCAAATTAAAACTGACGGTTTATTTCTTGAGTTACGTGAAGAAATTGCATAATAAAAGTTAGATTGCAAACCCACTCCGAGATTTCTCTTCATTTCATTAACATAACTAAGCCGCTTTACCTGTCAATTTTTGATTTTTTTATTTTGTCGGTTAACTTACGATAATGTGCATAGAGCACAAAAAAATTATATAAATTCTGTGAAGAAAGTGAAATTTAACTTTTATTATTAAATTAAAACTGAGTTTATATAATTGAGTCGTCGAGATCTGACTCTGGCTCATGCATTTTCATACTAAGATTGGAATTGCAACTAATATCTATCTTGTTCTATAATCATGTAGGATGACTGAGACAGAATGAAATGAAAGACGAAACGTGTGTCTGACTCTTCCTATTTAGAGAGATAAGTCACAGTCAGCTTTCGGCAGCTCGACTATACCATACCTTACTTATTTCATACCTTCATTTCTTGCCATAGTCCTCCTATCTTGAGAACTTCACTTGAGCTGCTTCATGCACTTATTGCACCCATCTCTTTCTTGGAATTCTTATTTTGTTTATCCCTTGTACTTTTACCTTATAAATTTCTTCGATCGATCTATCTTCTGGCCTCATCAGGATCCTATCTTATTTTTCTTTTAAACTCTCACCTCATACATTTTTGTCAATCTGTCTTCCTTTATGAAATGGCCTCTCTTTCATTACTGTCATTACCGGTTTTATGTTTAGTATATTGTGTACTCATAAGTTAAAAGTAGGGTTAAGTTAATTCAAAGTGTTGAATTACAGTATTATAACCATATTTACTTAACTCACCAAGTAATATTATAGAAGTTCTAGTGATAATCTACTATTATCTGCCTTAATGTATAAATATTATAAAAGTTCTAGTGATAATCTACTATTATCTGCCTTAATGTATTCTGCATACATGGCCTCACCAGCTTCCTATCTTGTTTTACCCTTATACTTTAATAATTCAATAAATTCCTTTCATCAATCTGACTTCATTTCTGAAATGGCCTCGACAACTAAGCTCTCTCTCTTCCATTACTGTCATTATTAGTTTTATGTTAAGTGTACTGTGTACTGATACGATAATAATTCTATCTCATCTGGTTATTAATTTATTAATCTAACTTAGAAATAACATCTTCACCACTGTAATTCAGTTCTTGTTTCTCTACGTTAATGTCCATGAATTGCATTCACAGATGTTCTTGCAATTTTTTATGCTCAAAAAAAAGTAAGGTTAAGTTATTCCAAAGTGTTTATTAAATTATAAACATATTTACGTAACTCATCAGGAAATATCAATAAAAGTTCTAGTGTCTGACGATCTACTATTATTGATTTAAACAATCTGCCTGCATAAATGGCCTCACCAGTTTCGTATCTTGTTTTTCCCTTCAATTTTAATAAATTCCTTTCATCGCTCTTTCTTCATTTATGAAATAACCTCTCTTTCAATTCTATAATATTTTTTTGTTTAATGCCTTGTGTACGGCTCATTTATAATTCTGCATCGTCTTGTTATTCTTTCCCTTCCTTTCTATTTCAATGTCCATATATTCAAATTAGTCTTACAACTTTAATATATTTTATGCATATTCCGTTTAAATAGAAAGTTGTTCAGGTACGGATGATGATTGTTCATTTCATGTTAAAACATTTTGTTTGATTTGTTTATATCATTTATTTATGCTTCGGATTAATATTTTCAGATTAGTCTTACAACTTTTATATATTTTATGCACATTCCGTTTAAAAAAGAGTTTTTCAGGTACTGATGATGAGAGGCTGTATCTTATTCTTCTCGTGCTAAAACAGGTTCTTTGATTTGTTCATATTATGTGCCTTAAATGATGTGTTTATAGATACCTAAAAAAAAGTAGGGTTAAGTTACTCCAAAGTGTTGAATTACAGTATTATAATTGTAATTACGTCACTCACCAAGTAATATTATAAAAGTTCTAGTTTCTGACGATCTACTATTATTAATTTAATCAATCTGCCTGCATAAATGGCCTCAACAGTTTCGTACCTTGTTTTTCCCTTCCATTTTAATAATTTTCTTTCATCAATCTGTCTTCATTTAGGAAATAACCTCTCTTAAAATTCTATCATTTTTTTTTAGGTTCAATGCATCGTGTACTGCTTCATTTATAATTCTGCCTCGTCTTCTTATTCTTTCCTTTCCATATCATCTCGATGTGCATACTTCGAATTCATATATTCACATTAGTCTTATAAATTTTATATATTTTATGCATAAATTAAACTACATGTCATCAAGCCATCACACTCGTGGGCTCTTAAACTTAGGCTCCATATTATTGTTACACCTATTGTTAGATATTACTTACCTTGTTATATTGTATATATATATATGAATATAACGGTTTGCTCAAATAAATATTCCGTTTAAATAGAATGTTGTTCTGGATGATTAGAGGCTGAAATCTTGTTCTTTTCATGTTAAGACAGTTTCTTTGATTTATTGATTTCATGTGTTTATTCTTCGGATTAATATATTCAGACTAGTCTTACAATTTATTATTTGATATATTTGATGCACATTCTGTTTAAAAAAAAGAGTTGTTCAGGTACGGATGATGAGAGAGGCTGAAATCTTGTTCTTTTCATAATTTGTTTATATCATGTGCCTTAAGTGATGTGTTTATAGATAGATACTATGTAACGATTTGGATTCTCTGTGTAGTGTAAAATATGTATAATGCGATGCCCTTTTCTCATACTACATAAGTTTTATGGCATTTTCTGTGATGGTCTTATACACTAAATATGATCAAATGATAATTTAGAATGAAAATATTTCGTACATTTACACTGTATAATTTTTGCAACTTTAAATAAAACCCTGCTTGTAAGTAAGTTTACTGACCGTCTTTCATATTGTTGTCTTAGTTTCCTTCAGTATCATATTACCTCGCAAAGGTTAATACTACAGTCTCGTAATAAATAAATCACGTGATATTAATGAAGTGCATTATATTTTAATGTTCTTTATTAAATAATCTATCATAAAGTGGCTTCTAGTGCAACATGCTTAAAACAAGTATATTATTCTCTTTTGCCTTCTCGTGCAACTTTATATTTTTCTATAAACCTCCAAAAGCATTAATTAATAAAGCACTAAAAACCTTTCTTCACAATTTTGGCCATTATCAATGTTTTAATACAGTATTGAAACATAAATGGCTACTTTGTGTCCGAAAAATATATCTGTGAATTTAAATAAAATTGTGAAGAAAGGGTTTTAGTGCTTTATTAATTAATCAAGTATATCTTCACTTAACTCATAAAAATCAAACTCCAAAAGCAGTATTTCTTTATTAATGTATAAAAAAAAGTTTAAAGCATTTTATTGAATCGATGATATAATAAATATATACTTCTAGTTATGCCGTCAGAATTGAGGCATCACTGACCCAATCTGACTGATCTTAAAAATATAAAAATTAAAATGTATATTTAATCTATCCGATGCAACCTAACCTAACCTTTAGGTGTTGAATACCAGGAGTTAATAAAACTGCACAGTAAAACTCCATTTCCCAGTCTTTAACTATACTACGCTGATGAGATCCAAAATAGTTCGTAACTAATCTGTGGCTGATTTTGAGTGTTTTCTAGTCTAATAATTTTTCGATTTAATAAAAAGCATTTCGTTTATATTTAAGTGTTACACTTTCTTATACTTACTGAATAGTAATTGAAACACTTTTAATTTTATTCTTGAATGATTAAAAAACCTAACCTAACCTACAATAATCTAATATGTAGGATAATTATGCAATTTAATATAAATAACTTTGCCTGTGCTTAAGAAAAAACTTTTACTTTGATATACATGCTGAATATCATTTAAAAAACACTTTTAAATTTATCCTTGAATGACACGATTATTTATTTCTATAATTTATCCAGCCAAAAATAATTTAATAATTGTAAGGTGAATTTCTAATATAATATAAATAATTGTATTCATTTGTAAGGGTTCTACTTTGACGTACATGTTGAACTTCGTTTAATTTTGTTCTTGTGTGACACGATTATTCATTTCTTTGACCTAAGTAATTAAACTTTGTATTATTAATCGAAACTATAAATAGGTTATAAATAACTATAAACTGATTATAATGGTTAGTTTAATGCATTTTTAAGTTCGTTTAAGTTCCTTCTAATTGTTTTTAATTTCAATAATCGTTAAAATACAATATTAAAGTCTTAAACCTAAATTCCATTGTTCCTGTTTAGTAATAATTAATATACCTAAATTTCTATACCACTTATGAATGAATAAATCAATTAATTAATCATTAATCTTTCTTTAAATGTGCATAATCCACCTTATTTAGAAATTATGTGGATTCAGACTGTTAAAGCAATGCATTTTCTCTTTCTTTTGCAAAACTTGATAATTACTCGTATCACTTTTACCTTATCAAGTCGAATTTTAAAAGGAGCAATTAGTGCAATAGATTCAAGGCCTAAAATGGTCATTTATAGATGTTTATGGTCATGCAATCATTATTTAAGATCTTTAACGTTATTCAAGATCTTATAATGATTATTTAAAGTTAATTAGCATCGTTTAAGGTCTTTGAACAATCACTAAGGGTCATTCAACTATTAATGAAAATTCAAAGGTGTAAAACGGTCAATTGCATTTAATGCGATTGATTCAAGGCTTAAAATGGTCATTTAAAGAATGTTATGGTCATGCAATCATCATTTAAGATCTTTAACGTAATTCAAGTTCTTATAATGGTTATTTAAAGTTAATTACTATCGTTTAAGGTCTTTGAACAATCACTCAGAGTCATTCAACTGTTAATGAAAATTCGAATGTGTAAAATGGTTAATTGGGGATTTTTAAAGAAATTAAATTATGATATTAGGTATGTTAGATCATTCTATGATCATTCAAGACTTTATAATGATTGTTTAAGATTATTTAGCTTCGATTAAGGTCTTTTAAGGAACAATTAAGGTCATTCAATGCTCGATTAATAAAAATTCATGGAGATCGAATGGCTATGACTTCAATATTTCGGTTATTATCTGTTTACCCTCTCCATTATCTAAAGAACTACGCTGATGAGAGTTAAAACTCGTAAACAGGTCTGAAGTTTTTTAAATGATAGGGAATTATAATTAATGTAAGCGTTATTTTGTTATTGATTGATAATTGTGTTTTGAAAACCGAAAAATAAATTGTACGTTTTCTGGTCTTTCAGGTGTACTGTCCAAGCGGCGAGAAGTGTCCGCTGGCCAACTCCAACGTGCCGTGGGCGTTCATGCAGAACGAGATAGCGACGATACTGGGCGAAGATTTCAAAGTGAAGAAGGAGCGCGAAACTTAAGGGATGACCTAGAAAGGACACCACCTTTTGGCTCACGTTTTTCTCGAATCTCCACGTCGGGATGAAATCACGCCTCAATCTGTAGAGGCGCAAACAAAAAATTGGCAAAGTTGGCGAAAGTTAGTGACACACGATGCTGGTTAAAGTGATGGTCGGTCGGGCTGATACAAATTCTACATAATAAAAAAAAAATAAAATGTGATGAGGCTGTGTTGAATTAAATTAGTTTACGTATATATGTTATTGAAAAAAAAAACATGAAGAAAAAAATAACACGCGGAGCCCTTTCCGCCTTACGTTTTTTTTTTTTTGCATAAGTACCGAATTATTATTGGCTAAATATCGCCGAAACAATTGTAAATACGCAGTCAACTAGATTTTTCTTTCATTATTATTATTATTGCGAGTGATTATTTCGCTTTTTGTGTTTTCACCGTCCCGGTTTGAAAAACCACACCAGGCGGATTCACAAAAGAAAAGGCCTTTACGTTCATGCATTTAATAATCATTTAGTGTTTGTACATACTGTATATATCCGTTCAGAAAATTGTGAAAAAGTGTACAAATATATTCTAATCGGTAGTGACGTTTTTTTTTTAATAGTTGTTTAGGGGTAAAATTAAAAAAAAAATGGATACGCACAATTTGGTGTTTCTAATCTAAAAATTAACGCCGTTGTATGTGTTTTTATTTTTCCCAAAAAAAAGTACCAATTTGGTACTTTTTTTTAAGTCCTTCACTGATTTCTCTTAAGCTGTAAATATTGTATATTCATCAGCTGGTTTAGCGGCGCGTGAAAATCAATTTCAGATTTCAAAACACGCCGTATTGTACGTTTTTTAGTTGTTAAGTAATTAAAATAATTAAAAAAAATAAATGGTATTTTGGGCCATCGCTTTTATTTATGGATTGTAACTTTGAAAGTAACCTAGTCAAAACCATGGGGTGTTTTCGTGAAACGCACCTCATCATAGGAACTCCAAAACTCGCTGGTAAATTATAAGAATGATAAAATAATAAAAAAAATCCTTGAGAGTAAAAAATAATAACATAATTTAAACTTGTATATTTATCCCCCCCCTCCTTCCCCCCCATACCCTCACACGAATCTAATTCATAATTAATTCTTAAAACGCAAGGTCCGCGGCCGTTTGTACAAAGTCGTCGCCACCCCCCAAAAAAAATTTTTTGTGCTGGCCTTGTGTAATAATGAAATCCAAGAAAAAAAATTGTATAAACGAACGAGCGAATCTTTAACTGATTATATAATCTAACGTTTATCAACATTAATAATAATAATAATAATTGAACGACCCTCGTTTGAATTCCAATTTTTACTCTTTAATTTAATCTAATTTTATCGTTTGATGATGATGAGGAAGTATATTTGTACAAAACCTGGTCGGTGTTTATTATTATTTTCTTTTCTTTATTAAAATTTTTTCTTGAGAATGAAGGTGACGAGAGTTTAATATCTTACCACATGTATTTGTGAACGTAAGCACACAGATGAATGTATTGACAATGTCAGTTATTATGCGATTGATTATATTGTTACGATCAGCTGACGATTTGTTTAATTTTTTTTTTCTGAGAAAGCTTGTACAATCTTCTGCTGTTAGTTGATGTAAAAAAAATATTATAAAAATATATTCAATGTGAATGTTATTTTATTATTATGAATCCCCTTCATAATTTATATAGGACGGTTGTGGTGTAGTTGAAATATTTAAAACAGAAACAAATTATAAAAGTTGTATTCTTTATTTCGTTGAAATTAAAAATGTACCAAGAAGTTAACACCTACAAGATGTAAGAAGAAAATTGATGATCTACAACATAAATGATGTGCTGTTTAGATTCCTGCTTTTATTTTATTTTTTATGAAAGTGGTTTTAAAAGTAAATATTTTCATCCGTTTAAAAAGAAATTGCGCTTGTTTTGCAAGATCAAATTTGAAAATTAATAACTCTTGTCTTAAACAAAATTTTGAAGAATGGAAAGATGTTTTTAATAGTAAGTAGATGTAGAAATGTAGATTAGATATAAAAATAGAAGTTATTTTGTTTTTTCAAATTTTTTCATCCGTTTAAAAAGAAGTTACGCTGGTTTTGCACCATCAAATTTGAAAATTAATAATTCCTAACTAAAATAAAATTATGAAGATTAGAAAGATGTTTTTAATAGTAAATAGATGTAGAAAGGTGGATTGAATATAAAAACGGAAGTTATTTTGATGTTTCTAATCTTTTCATCCGTTAAAAAAGAAGTTGCGCTGGTTTTGCAAGAACAAATTTGAAAATTAATAATTATTCACTTAAATAAAATTTTGAAGAATAGAAAGATGTTTTCAAGAGTAAATAGATGTAGAAATGTGGATTAAATATAAAAAACAGAAGTTATTTTGATGTTTCTAATTTTTTCATTCGTCAAAAAGAAGTTGCACTGGTTTTGATAGGTCGAATTTGAAAATTAATAACTCTTGTCTTAAACAAAATTTTGAAGAATGGAAAGATGTTTTTAATAGTAAGTAGATGTAGAAATGTGGATTAGATATAAAAATAGAAGTTATTTTGTTGTTTCTAATTTTTTCATCCGTTTAAAAAGAAGTTGGGCTGGTTTTGCAACATCAAATTTTAAAATTAATAATTCCTAACAAAAATAAAATTATGAAGATTAGAAAGATGTGTTTAATAGTAAATAGATGTAGAAATGTGGTTTGAATATAAAAACAGAAGTTATTTTGATGTTTCTAATTTTTTCATCCGTTAAACAAAAAGTTGCGCTGGTTTTGTTGGTCGAATTTGAAAATTAATAACTCTTGTCTTAAACAAAATTTTGAAGAATGGAAAGATATTTTTAATAGTAAGTAGATGTAGAAATGTGGATTAGATATAAAAATAGAAGTTATTTTGTTTTTTCAAATTTTTTCATCCGTTTAAAAAGAAGTTACGCTGGTTTTGCAACATCAAATTTGAAAATTAATAATTCCTAACTAAAATAAAATTATGAAGATTAGAAAGATGTTTTTAATAGTAAATTGATGTAGAAATATGGATTGAATATAAAAACGGAAGTTATTTTGATGTTTCTAATCTTTTCATCCGTTTAAAAAGAAGTTGCGCTGGTTTTGCAAGAACAAATTTGAAAATTAATAATTCTTCACTTAAATAAAATTTTGAAGAATAGAAAGATGTTTTCAATAGTAAATAGATGTAGAAATATGGATTGAATATAAAAACAGAAGTTATTTTGATGTTTCTAATTTTTTCATCCGTTAAAAAAAAAGTTGCGCTGGTTTTGTTGGTCGAATTTGAAAATTAATAACTCTTGTCTTAAACAAAATTTTAAAGAATGGAAAGATGTTTTTAATAGTAAATAGATGTAGAAATGTTGATTAATTATAAAAACAGAAATTATTTAGATGTTTCTAATTTTTCCATGCGTTTAAAAAAAGTTACGATGGTTTTGCAAGGTCGAATTTCAAAATTAATAACTTTTGACTTAAATAAAATATTGAAGAATGGAAAGATGTTTTTGATAGTAAATAGATGTAGAAATGTTGATTAATTATAAAAACAGAAATTATTTAGATGTTTCTAATTTTTCCATGCGTTTAAAAAAAGTTACGATGGTTTTGCAAGGTCGAATTTGAAAATTAATAACTTTTGACTTAAATAAAATATTGAAGAATGGAAAGATGTTTTTGATAGTAAATGGATGTAGAAATGTTGATTAATTATAAAAACAGAAAGTATTTAGATGTTTCTTATTTTTCCATGCGTTTAAAAAAAGTTACGATGGTTTTGCAAGGTCGAATTTCAAAATTAATAACTTTTGACTTAAATAAAATATTGAAGAATGGAAAGATGTTTTTGATAGTAAATAGATGTAGAAATGTGGATTAATTATAAAAGCAGAATTTATTTAGATGTTTATAATTTTCCATGCGTTTAAAAAAAGTTACGATGGTTTTGCAAGGTCGAATTTGAAAATTAATAACTTTTGACTTAAATAAAATATTGAAGAATGGAAAGATGTTTTTGATAGTAAATAGATGTAGAAATGTGGATTAATTATAAAAGCAGAATTTATTTAGATGTTTCTAATTTTCCCATGCGTTTAAAAAAAGTTACGATGGTTTTGCAAGGTCGAATTTGAAAATTAATAACTTTTGACTTAAATAAAATATTGAAAATGGAAAGATGTTTTTGATAGTAAATAGATGTAGAAATGTGGATTAATTATAAAAGCAGAATTTATTTAGATGTTTCTAATTTTTCCATGCGTTTAAAAAAAGTTACGATGGATTTGCAAGGTCGAATTTCAAAAATTAATATTTTTTGATTTAAATAAAATATTGAAGAATGGAAAGATGTTTTTGATAGTAAATAGATGCAGAAATGTGGATTAATTATAAAAGCAGAATTTATTTAGATGTTTCTAGTTTTTCCATGCGTTTAAAAAAAGTTACGATGGTTTTGCAAGGTCGAATTTCAAAATTAATATTTTTTGACTTAAATAAAATATTGAAGAATGGAAAGATGTTTTTGATAGTAAATAGATGTAGAAATGTGGATTAATTATAAAAGCAGAATTTATTTAGATGTTTCTAATTTTTCCATGCGTGTAAAAAAAGTTACGATGGTTTTGCAAGGTCGAATTTGAAAATTAATAACTTTTGACTTAAATAATATATTGAAAATGGAAAGATGTTTTTGATAGTAAATAGATGTAGAAATGTGGATTAATTATAAAAGCAGAATTTATTTAGATGTTTCTAATTTTTCCATGCGTTTAAAAAAAGTTACGATGGTTTTGCAAGGTCGAATTTGAAAATTAATAACTTTTGACTTAAATAAAATATTGAAGATTGGAAAGAATTTTTTGATAGTAAATAGATGTAGAAATGTGGATTAAACATAAAAACAGAAGTTATTTGGTGTTTCTAATTTTTTCATCCGTTAAAATAAAGTTGCGCTGGTTTTGATAGGTCGAATTTGAAAATTAATAACTTTTGACTTAAATAAAATATTGAAAATGGAAAGATGTTTTTGATAGTAGATAGATGTAGAAATGTGGATTAATTATAAAAGCAGAATTTATTTAGATGTTTCTAATTTTTCCATGCGTTTAAAAAAAGTTACGATGGTTTTGCAAGGTCGAATTTGAAAATTAATAACTTTTGACTTAAATAAAATATTGAAGAATGGAAAGATGTTTTTGATAGTAAATAGATGTAGAAATGTGGATTAATTATAAAAGCAGAATTTATTTAGATGTTTCTAATTTTTCCATGCGTTTAAAAAAAGTTACGATGGTTTTGCAAGGTCGAATTTGAAAATTAATAACTTTTGACTTAAATAAAATATTGAAAATGGAAAGATGTTTTTGATAGTAAATAGATGTAGAAATGTGGATTAATTATAAAAGCAGAATTTATTTAGATGTTTCTAATTTTTCCATGCGTTTAAAAAAAGTTACGATGGTTTTGCAAGGTCGAATTTGAAAATTAATAACTTTTGACTTAAATAAAATATTGAAGAATGGAAAGATGTTTTTGATAGTAAATAGATGTAGAAATGTGGATTAATTATAAAAGCAGAATTTATTTAGATGTTTCTAATTTTTCCATGCGTTTAAAAAAAGTTGCGCTGGTTTTACAAGATCGAATTTGAAAATTAATACCTCTTGACTCAAATTAAATTTTGAAGAATGGAAAGATGTTTTTAATAGTAAATAGATGTGGAAATGTGTGTTGAATATAAAAACAGAAGTTATTTTAACGCTTTTATTTTTTTTATGCGTTTAAAAAAAGTTGCTTTGGTTTTTCAAGATCGAATTTGAAAATTAATACCTCTTGACTCAAATTAAATTTTGAAGAATAGAAGGATGTTTTTAATAGTTAATAGATGTAGAAATGTGGATTAAATATAAAATGAGAAATTATTTTGATGTTTATAATTTTTTCATTCGTTTAAAAAAAGTTGCGCTGGTTTTACAAGATCGAATTTGAAAATTAATAACTCTTGACTCAAATGAAATTTTGAAGAATGGAAAGATGTTTTTAATAGTAAATAGTAGTAGAAATGTGGATTAAATATAAAAACAGAAGTTATTTTGACGTTTCTAATTTTTTCATGCGTTTAAAAAAAGTTGCGTTGGTTTTACAAGATCGAATTTGAAAATTAATAACTCTTGACTGAAATTAAATTTTGAAGAATGGAAACATGTTTTTAATAGTAAATAGATGTAGGAATGTGGATTAATTATAAAAGCAGAATTTATTTAGATGTTTCTAATTTTTTCATGCGTTTAAATAAAGTTGCTCTAGTTTTACTAGGTAAAATTTGAAAATTAATAATTCGTGACTCAAATAAAATTTTGAAAAATAGAAAGATGTTTTTAATAGTAAATAGATGTAGAAATATAGCTTAAATTTATTTATGTTACCAGCATAAACATTTTTATACATACTTATTATTTTTTTCAGGCCGTCCTTCTGCCAAAAACTCGAGGAAATCGATTCAAACAACAGAGACTTCAACATCTACAATAACTCAGAAAGCAATTCCCCAATATTACCGAAAGTTGGACCAATTGTGGATAAAGCAATCCCATTAATATGCGACCTATCCTTGCAAACAATCTCCGAAAAAAGCGAAACTGATGCAGACCACAAGAATGCCAAAAGCTTAATTACTGAAGTGCAGCTCTTTCCATCATCCAATGATGCTGATGGTACACCTAAAAAACCCGAAAAGGTGAAGACTATGGTGGAAACGATTTCGATTTATCCTTCAACTAGTGGCAAAAATAAAGATAAAGATTATACTACGAAGAATGGCCAAAAAGGGAAGGCTAAAATGCCGGAAACTGGTTTTAATGTAGTCATCGTTCCTATTAATAGTTACGATTTATTTGAGGGTAATAATGACAGAGAGTGCACTTGCAGAATGAGCAAAAGAGAATGTACTTGTAGAAATAATAAGAAAGATTGTAGTTGTAGAATTGATGAGGATATCAAGAAAAATAAAGGAAGTAAAGTTGATGGATTAAAGAAGCAAACTATCGAGGATAAAAATACGTTTCGTTTGAATAACTTGTGTATTCAGAAAATATCGCCGATTGCTATAGGTGGTCGGCAATTGGTCAAGCAAAACGTGCTCCAACTGCAAATTCAAAACAATGCTGATCGTGCTGAGTTGGGAAGTAAGAATGTAAGTTATGTTGAATGCAAACATTCAGGTGTAACAGAAACGTTAAATACAACAATCAAAACCTATTCTACAGAAAAAGCAAATCGTAATTCTGATGTTGTTGTAAAGAGTAAAAAACAACAAGTGGATGAAACTATCGCATGTCAATCTTTGGATGATCATTGCGGATGCGTATCTAAAAATGATTTAGTACATTTAAATTCTAGTAGAGTAAACATTTTTGAAGGTGAAATATCAGAGTCTAGAGAATGTTTTGAAAATTTTGATACACCTAAAAATCAGGAAATACAATCAGTTTTAAAAGTAGAAAAAGAACAAAATCAAGACCAGTTTATTAAAAAAAGTACGAAGGGACTCACCCAAAATAAGTTAGAAGATTCATCAGTAGTTCCTCAAGTAGTTCCAGACTTAGCAAATAAGGGAGAAATTAGTGATTCTTCCAAGGATAATAATATTAAATCTTTTAATTCGCCTAGGAATCAAATAAAACATACTGCAACAAAAAATGATCAAATCATCTTTTCTGATAATCATAAGCAATGTAAAGATTTTGATTATCTTAAGAAGGATCAAAAGAAATCGGAAACATTAGTTTCGAGAGATGATTGTCAAAATGAATCTTCAACTCCTGTAGGAAATACAAATTATTTTAAGAACAATGCGGACGTAGACTCTTCAAATAAACATCAACGTCAAATATTGATTTCGAAGAAAAAACCTAACAATAAAGTAAAAAAATGTGATTTTAGTAATTCAATAAAAGTAAATTCAATACATCATAATAAAAACGTGACTGAGAAGCCAAACAAAACAGATTCAGATAGTCATCATGAAAATAATCAAGATTCAAAAAATAGTTCGTTACAGATTCCAGAAAAATTCCAATCAGAACCGAACAGGAGAAGATGTAAACCGTGCACTCATAAAACACCTTCGAATATTTCTGCTAAAAGCACGCACGAGAATGAGGACCTTTTAAACAGGATAATAAAAATTTCGCAGGACTTAAAGTCCGGAATGGACGAACTGAAAAATCGCGAAGAGGAGGAAAATCAAAAGCTGAAAAAACTGTGCCCGTGCGAAACGAATGATTTTGCTGTAGGAAAATTGCTTGATCTTTCCATAACCTCAGATGATGATGATGAGGATGGATTGAATGCAGTTAATGATACGACTTATTTAAGTGGAGAAATTGATGTGAAAGAGCTGGAAGTTTTAAATACGACGAATACAGTTGAAGATGATGAAAATACCAATACGATTTGTACAGAAGAAAAGAGTGGATGGTTAAAATGTAAGCAAAGTTCATCCGAAGAATGCGATGAAAAATTTAAGACATACATTGAAGAAAATGATTACATTTTGGATCAAGCGTCTTCAAAAACGGAAAACGAAGAGAAGATTATTGATGAATTTAAAATCGAAACAGAACAACTGGTAAATAGTTATTGCAATGAAGACACTTGCAAAAATTTTGGTCTAAACATGAATTTGAAAGAGGACGCACCAATTGAAAATAACTTACCAGTTCAAGAAATTAGTTATAATGAAGAATTTATTGTTTCTAAAAATACAGAAAACGAAAATTTGGAATATGACTTTTCTAATAAAAGTGATAGTTATAGTACTGAAACTCCCACTAAATCAAAATCGAAAGTCAAATACAATTTAAGTCCATCTGAAAAGATGTCCTCGTCATATTCAAGGAGTAAGACCTTACCAAGATCTTCTGAATACCAACATTACGCCGAAAATGTTGCTATAAGCTACGACAACACGGTGCCAGCACCGTATGCAACACGCCGGAGGATGTCTATGAATTTGCAAAAACGCAAATTCGCTGATAGGAATGATAAGAAGAAAGTAAATTCTGATAAAACAAAGTCTTACGTAGAGCACAGCAAGACGTTCTTAAATACGGAAAGTTCAGGATTATTGATTGATAAACCTATTCCGACGCTCAGCGCAATCCGTGGTGAATATGCTAATGCTTTTAAGCAAACGCGCTTTGTTGGTTCAATGGAGAGTAAAAAACGTAACGAGGTTTTTGATAAAGTTGCTAAATCACCGAAATCACCAAAAAAATCCAGAAACACTACAACTACAACTAAAAGTTCTAAGAGGAAACAGGACCAACGAGTTTCTAAAACACCTTATCATAATCAGGAAATTGTTGATACGAATGTAAGCAATCAATCAAATCTTGATAATAAGAAAGTATCAATTCAGGACCCAGAATTAAATTTATTACATTTACAAACACCGCAAATCCCTGCAATTTCTCAATTTAATACAGAGGCATATGTTGAAGCTAACAGGACATTTAAAGTATCAAACGAATCACATTTAGTCCTTTCAAAAATTGAGAAAGATGAAGGTAAGAAGGCTTTTAAAACAACAGATTCGTCGCAAAACTATTATGAAATAATTAACGACCCTAAAAGTAATCAAAATAAAAACACCAAATCACCAAGTGTAACGACTGAATTTGATGATGGTGAATACATACAAGTCAGAGACACATCGATTCAAGTATCGTTAGAATCTTCGTATGGTGAGGATGAGCCGAAAATATGTTTCTGTAATCAAAATCAGGATGATGGTAATACAAAAGACCTGCCTGAAAGACCTGAAGCTCAAGGTTGTTCCGAAGATGATCAACAAAAAAGATACGAGGTTTTAGATGGTAAAAACTTTAAAATTGATGCTCAAACAAATTCTGAATTTAGACCTCAACTATACATTCGTAATATTGCAGATTGTACATGCAATCATAAAACTATTTACTATAGAGAAAATGTTTGTCCAAAATCTAAACACGTTCAAAAGCAGAATTATATTATAAACCAACAATGTGCTGCCATGCGTAATCTTCCAGTATGCTCTCCTATAGGTGATTCAGCAGGTGCAGGAAAATACGTACGAAACGATTGGATACCCCAAAAATTGGACACTAATGCTGAGTTGGATAGTTCAACTTTTGGATTAGAAGATAGCATTTCTGAAGGTGAAGTCCGTTGTAAGTGTTCTGTAAGTAGTGGCGAGCTACATTATTGTGACACCCAACAAATTCTCAAGACTTGTTACAATAGAGAGAAATTTCCGGAAGGAGTGAAAGTTATACGCAAGCATTTGTTTAACAAAAATTTCGTTTCGTATTACTACTCTAGAAATACGTCTCCTCCTTGATATAAGAATAAATATTAAATCTGTAAGTGTAATCAAATTTGGTTATCTTTTCTTATAATAAAGGAATCTTATAAATGTTTGGTTTTTATTTTTATTTCCAAAATATATACAAATTTATTTTTAATATTTTAGAGAAGATATAACTGTTTTTTTCATACAAATTTTTTTTTTTAAATGCACCAATTAGATTAATTTTCATTATCGAATCCAAAAATAATCTATACAATTAAAAACAAAATCACTTAATGAATTGACATGAAATATTTTCCAAAATCAGTAGATGAAAGGTATCAAAGCTTTCCTTTGTGGAGGGAAGTCTTTAATATTCTCTTTGTACCACCAATGCGAAAGTAGCATTGTTTGGACCTGAAAAATACAAAAATATATATACAATCAAATAAAACAATTACCACTTTTAATTAACCTGATTTGTCGTTACCCAGAATAATATTAAAAGCCAAGTGGGGTTCCGCCATAAAATCACCTCAAGACTTAAATAGACGAGAATTTCAGCTGTCGAATGCGGCGATGAGATGTACTCGAACCAATCACCTCTAGGCAGTCCGTGTTTAGTTGTTATTACCTCACCTGAGTGACGAAAATAAATGTAAGCGTTTAAGTATTTTTTTAAATCGAATATACCTTTTTTGTTCTTCCTTAAATCAGCTAGAATTTTCATTGCGACTCTTTGGTGGTGCCAAGCCCATAAAAACAAAATCGTCGCGGCATTGTCCAACAGGTTTAAGTCAGAGAGTTGTACAGGAAGTTTATAAACTGAAAAAATTAAATAAATACAAAAGAAATTGAGAATTACGTACGATATAGATGATGTTTAAGTAAAGTAATTTCAGATTCGATACATGCATGACAGTACGTTAAGGCACACAAGAGGTCATAATTCTCCCAACCTAAACTGTTTTTAGGAAGTTATCTTCCAATTATTAAGAGTAAATTTCCTCCTTTGGACGAATAATCACGAAGTAACCTTATCTCCTCCTTATGTACCTAATTAAGGAGAGTAGGAGGAGGTATGGTAATTTTTCAGATGTTCCAGAGAGGCACCTCCTTACAATCTGTTGGTTTTTACTCATCAATAGTAAGGAGGGATTTCTTCAAAAAAAGGGGAGGAGGATTTTAAATTATCGCTCTAAACTTTAGAGTCTAAAGGATTACATATCTTCTACCACATCGAAGCCTTAACTGGAAATTACTTTGATAATGCTGCCAAGTTACTTTATGTTACTGTTTAGCCATAGAAGTGTCATCTTCTTCTGTTATGTGCTGTTTCTTCCCGATGCATTTCGGAACTTTTGTTCACGCCAATGTCTGTCATTCAGACTCTCTGAGATTTGCGGGATACAAAGATAATTTCAACTCTCAACCTTAAAAGTGGATACTGGTAGAATTCAATTGAGGAATTACCCAAAGAGTACATAGCTTTTTCAAATCTTGATGGTGAGTACTAGTACTACTGATTTCGGGTTATGATCCCACCACTTTCCACTTTGATGTCCCAAGAAGTCCTCGCTTCTATATACTATATTACTATAGTTTTACATACATTACATATAAATAGTTATGTAATAAATATTCAATGCATAGCATGGGTTTGTGGTCCTTGTCCTCACCAAAGGAGCATGTTCGACGTGTAGTGCTTTTTTTCGAACGCTTGAATCAATATGACTTCCGGCTACAAATGAAAAAGTGTACCGCCCTTGACAAAAACTCATTAGAATGTCTAGTACATCTAGTGGACCTCTAGTCTGACCTAACCAAGCCTCAACAGAAGCACCTACAAAAAAACGCATCCCGTCAATTACAAATATTCCTGGGGAAGTGTAATTGGATTGATTAACTTTGTATTGACTGCTACGAAATATTTAATTTTAATGCCGATGGAGGAAATTAAACAACACGTCCAATTCTACAGACCTGTACAAGAACCGGAGATTCGCCCAGATGGTTATTTGGAAGGGATTGTTTTCCAAAAATGGCCGGAATGTCTCCAGCAGATGGACAACATATGCATGCAATATTTAAATTCATGTGTGTAGAATTCATATGTTTTCTTCTCCAAAGTGATGCTTGATTTAGGTTGATTTGATGAACTAGCCGGAGGAAATACCACCCTAGATGATGAGGTCACTGATCCTACATCTGATGGAGGATTCAAATACTGGTTACGCCTCGAGGAAGTGAACACGATACAATATCTAGCTCTAATGTTGTAACAAACGCTTCCACTAGATCAATTAAAAATAAAAAATAAAAATATCATCTCAGAAGTAACTACTAAATGCAGAGAGACGCATCATAGTTAGGAATATTAGCAGTACTCTTTCAAACCACCATAACCGGCGAAAAGAGAATAGTATCGTTCGATTCCGCAAACGACCAACTTAGTGCTAGTGTGGGATCTTCAGAGATATCGATATATCAAAGGCTATCGAAATCAAAAGATCAGGAGTCAAAATATACAAAATGGGTAATGATTCAAAATTTTAACTCTGAGATTAGTCATTGCTTAGGAGAGGACAGCCATCTACCAGACGTGAAGCATGAACCCCATAAATCAACCAGTAAATTAGAAGGAACGAACATAATCACCTTTCCATTGATTCAGACTGTAAAAAAGCTAAACACCTAGATGAAGATGTCCAATCTATATTACACCTGCTGTCCGATGAAACCCATAATGAATCAAACTAATTCAGCCAACATTGGAAAGAACAAGATGGACCCTTGTACCGCAAAACAACGTAAACGTTTAAGAGAACATTATATCTCAATTCCTAGTGTACAGCTTTCCATTGATTCAGTTTGTAAAAGAAGCACAACACCTAGATCAAGAAGTTAAATTGATATTACAGCTACTGTGCGATGAAACGCATGATGAATGGAACGAATTCAACTAACATTGGAAAAAACAGGATGGATACTTGTACCGCAGAGCAACGGAAATGCTTGACACAACATTATACTACATTTGCACCGTGGACGCAACGAAATGCTTCGAAGCATTTGCCGCCGCTACTACTGGGCCACGATATCCGCGGGTATTAAGCAGTATATCCAAAGATGTCTTACCTATACAGCTACAAAAAGAAGAAAACATAAAAAAGAAATTCGTTTTAAAAGCCCGAATCCTAATATGAACATTCGATACAGTCGTAGTGAATGGGATAATATCTAGCTACTAGCCTAAAAAAAAGATGCATTCTCGTAGCAACAGACCTATTTACCAAATGAGTCGAGGTGTTTCCGCTTGGCCAACCTAAAACCAATAATATGTTTAAATCATTCTAAGAGAGAGTGATAATTAACGACAATGGATCCCAGTTTTTCGCAAAGAAGTGGCAGGATAAACTCCACAGTTGGGCCAAGTAGCCAACTACACGCCAGTCTACCACCCCTAGAAAGAAGGAACAAAGTACTCAGGAAATGCCTGCGGATTCAAATTTAATGGCAACTTGTTAACCAATGAATCAATCACCTACAACCCACTTTGTTTGAGCTGCGATCTCGGATGAACGCTGCAACAGGAGTTACCCCCTCACGTACTTTGCTAGGGTATAATCTACCACGGCCAGCAGAACGCCAAATCCCGCCGAACATAAGAAACTTAAGTTGGAAAACTTTGTTTATATAAAGTTCAAAAGAACTTCCCAACTTCCAGAAGGTACATTGTTTGTGACAATACAGTCGCAAATTTTTAAACCGTGTCAGCAATTAATAAAATTCCGGGCAAACTTTTTGAATCTGGCTAGGAGAACGACAAGCTTTGTTAAGATCATCCAAAATTAAGAAATTTTTCAGAATTGTAATTGTGGAAATATCACTGAAACTGGCAGTGCAAAAGACAAGTTTTGTCAAGGCCACCGAAACCTAATATTTGAAAAACCTCCAAACTTCTGGAAGAAAAATCTCTTAAAAGTTTGGATCAACCGCCATAATTTTAAATGAAAATTCCAAGCCATGATATAGTCGGTATTTCATAAAGGAACATCTTTATCCATATAAAGTCCATCTAGTCCAGAAGCTGAATGTATATGCAGTGAACGATGAATAAAATTGTACCTATTCAGTCTCAAGCACTTCTACAAATCTTCACCCTCCATTGTCGCGACAACAGCTGCCGTAAGTACACTATCCCAACTAGCAGGGTCATTCGCCTTCGTTATTATCCAACACCAATCGGACCCCAGCGCGAGGGGGAGAAGGTTAAATACCTCAGTAGACTGCTTGGCAAGATGTCTCACAACCCATTAAGCTCGAAAGCTAACAGACTAGCCCCCATGTGAAACTGCAGCATAGTCAGAATTACTCCCGCTAGACTTTCTTATAGTAGCAAACTTCCTTAAAATGCAACAACTTCATTCATATAATGTACATATAGCTCAAAAGCTGAATGAAGTTACAGACAACTTTTACAATGAACGTTAACGTAACTAATACATACGGAGGGCGTTTGAAAAGTCCGTGCAAAAATAAAAACTACTAACGTGTTTGGGGTAAACCTTTTTTTATTTTTCGACATAGTCTCCTTTTAGGCTTATACACTTAGTCCAACGATGTTCTAGTTTTTTGTTCCCTTCCGAATAATAGGATTTCTTCATGTCTGCAAAATGTCCATTAGTGTGCAATCACCTCCTCGTTTGAATAAAATCTTTTTCCCGCCAGCCATTTCTTCAAATTGAAGAACAAATAGTCTGGAGAATAAGGGGGATGTGAAACGAGTTGGAATCCTATTTCCATTAATTTTGCGACCACGACTGCTGAGGTGTGTGCTGATGCGTTGTTGTGATGGAAGAGGACTTTCTTGTGTGCTAATCTTGCGGCTCGGTTTTCAAACGGTTCAATAACGATAAATAATATTTACCTGTAATAGTTTTACTCTTTTCCAGATAGTCAATGAGGATTATCCCTTGCGAATCCCAAGAGACAGTGCCATAATCTTTACGGCCGAAGGAACCGTCTTCGTCTTTTTTGGTGCAGATTCCCCCTTAGTAACCCATTGTTTAGATTATTGTTTGGTCTCAGGAGTATAGTAATTTATCCATGTTTCATCCACAGTGACGAAACGAAGCTTAAAGTCCTCCGGATTCTTCTGGAATAGCTGCAAACCATCCTTGCAACACTTCACACGATTCCGTTTTTGGTCAAGCGTGAGCAATCGCGGCAACCATCTTGCGGATAGCTTTCTCATGTCCAAATGTTTATGCAAAATATTATGTACCCATTCAGTCGAGATGCCCACAGCACTAGCAATCTCACGTACCTTAACTCTTCTGACATTCATCACCACATCATGCATTTGATCAATGATTTCTGGAGTCGTAACCTCCACAGGCTGTCCAGAAAGTTCAGCATCACTTGTGCCCATATGGCCAGTCCAAAAATTTTGAAACCACTTATAAACTGTTCTTATCGAAGGTGCAGAGTCAGCATAATGTTTATCAAGCTTCTCTTTAGTCTCCTGAGGCATTTTGCCTTTCATAAAGTAATGTTTAATAACCACACGAAATTCTTTTTCGTCCATTTCTTGAAAATCACTCGATTTCCCTGATTCACACGAATGCCAACCACAAAGAAATAGACCAATATGGCTGAAACTTGGTGTGCGTTCATTCAAGAGAATCTGCTAACTAAACATGACCTCGATACGCGCCGGTGGTGCCATCTCTCGGACTTTGCACGGACTTTTCAAACCATCCTCGTATAGGTATTAGTATATGTTTACATATATTGAGGTTTGCGGGTCACCTATGGGTAAAATGTCCTTATATTCTGGTTCTTCTATATTGATGCCGTAAGTATAATTTCAATCTCTTGTCAATAAAATGATGTTCTTCTTATAAAATTCAAGTTATTTCCCATCCTCGAGCCTTAGGTTTTTGCTAACCCCAAGAGCTTATTTTATTGCCTCTAGATCAATCGAGATTATGTTCTATTTCTAAAGAAGTTTTATCTTCCTATAATTTTCGACCGTAGTTGAACGTATGCGAAATGAGGGTGAGTTTAAATATTTTGCTCATTTCGCCCGTATCCTAGCATATACAAACAACTAATCCTGTAGCTGATTGAAGAGTAACTAAACAACAAATAATTCACTTTTTTTCCCCAGAGTACGGAGAGAATGTATGATGGTTGTCATATAGTCCTTTGTTTGATTGGTTAATTTTTTTTTTTGCAAATGTGATCGCATACATCACTCTACAAGCTCTCCTGCAACTTCCTTTTAGCTTTCGACCTGCCGATGTTCTATGAAATTACTTTTGTCTAACCTTTGGTGATATTTTTTGCTCTAACATTTGAAGGACGAGGCTTGCTCACTAATTGAACCTATGAATTATGTTGATTTTAAAGCCGCGCACCTGAAACGCCAGATTTAAATCTGGATAAATCTCCTGGATGTTCAAGCTTTTGGAATGATCGTAGTGTACTTGTATTGTTTAGACTTGAAACTATTAAGAAACTTCTTAATAGTTTCAAAAAAAGTTAAAAAGTTTAAACCTGAATAGCTTAAACACCAGAAACCAATGGAGATTACTAATAAACTGTGCACTTCTAATAAATGGGTGTTTAATATCGTTAATGGGTCTATTGAAACTGACAGTGGACTCCAAATTACCATCATCAACATTTATCTACAACAATCAGGGTCTACAAAGAATCACAAAGTGAAGCTGGATAAGAAGGACTTAAATAATAGGACTGAAGAAAACACTCCAAAAAATAGTCGAAGAGGAAGGAAATAGAATATATCTTGATACAAAGATCACAATGATTTAAGTCGACTCCCTCTAAAGATGAGAACAAAGTCTCGGTGAAAATTGCAAAACCTTCTCACATACCAACGATGATCAAGGGTGATAATGATCGGTTCAGTGTCTCCTTGAGCGACCGGACCATCACCAACAAAATAGACGACCTCCCATCACACTATTTCTGTCCAGTAAGTTAATCACACGCGAAAGTTGTGTCCAAATCATTAATAACCTTAGAAAAGTAGTTGAACATCGGTTAAGTAGTCAGCCAGTGTCGAAATTTTTATCAGGATTTTCTGTGAATCAAACTCGAAAGCTGATTAATTGATTAAAATGTTTTACAAAGTGGAAGCCTCTACTAATTTCCAAATTACCCTGGAAATAACTGATTGTAGAGGCTTTCACTTTATGAATTTAAAAACACTAGTAAACTTTGTTTATATTACAAAGTCTACTTGTGTTACTAATTTACAAAAAACAAAACTGAGACTGCATTTAAATCATTACCTATTAAATTAGTCACAAAGGAAATAAAATAAATTGATGAAGTACAACCTAATTTAAGAAAGTAAATATTGAGAAGAAAATCTAATTCAAAAAAAAGCCCAACGTCCAAGGGAGTGCTTATTTGAAAATCCAGTATGGGTAAAGCGAAGGTGAGACCAAGGAGGAATACTTTGCTTTGAACATGGAAGTTCTTAGAGACGTAAGCATCACGAAGGATCATACATACTTTATTCATGTACTACCATGGTTATCACTTCAAGTTAATAAAAAAGAGGATGTTATTAAGATTTAAAAACTTGTGAAAAGTGATTGATTTAAGTGAATTCGAACATATGCTAGTCGAGAAAAAGCTTTTTCACTTTGTCAAGTGGATATAACTTGTAAATGGTTATAAGTACAATATTATTCAACATGTCTAACAGCTTCAGACAATAGTTTGATAAAGGATTGGCCATGCAAACGCCTTGTGTATTCTAAAATGGAGTAATACAAATAGCTACGCGCCCCCCAAATGGAGGTTGGTAACCTTAACATATGCGTTAGACTACTTTTAAATTACAGTCATTGAGAAGTCATCTTATCAAATCATCGATGAGCTTGATTGAGTTTATCTACAACATTCTTAGTCCTGTAAGTTAAAAGCATACGGAAGTTTTGGTCAGTTATCGAATGGACGATAACAACAAACTACGGGTAGTTCAACTTATTGTAAATATCGAGAATTTGGAAAACGTTGAATGACATTGCTGACGCCGTAAGCGATTTCAAAATTCCGAAATTTTCGTTAGTTAAACAAACTGGCCATCCTGCCAACCAAATTCATTATCGAAAAGTTTAATTCTAATCCTAAAGAGACAAAGTCCACGAAAGAAGTTTTTTAAGACGTTTGTTTTGAGAGAACAAAAAAAATAAGATGAAATTATAATAGAAGGTCAAAAGGTCAAAAGATATTGATAGTATTTGGTTTTTAAATAAAAATTTCAATTTAATACAAGAAGAAATGATTCTAGAAGATCAAAAGGAACCCAACATATTTTCATACGTTGAGTATAATTTCTTCCTCTCTTTTGTTTATAAAGATATTCTTTAGAAAGATTAAGATTTTTTTGAGGAGAACACTAGAAAATTCCTTATAGAAGATTAATAGACATTACTATTTATTTCAATCCTCTAGAAATTGTTTATAGTTTTATTTGAAGAAGAAAATCAGAAATAATTCTAGAGGAAATTAGTCAAATGGCAGGTGACAATTGGCAGAGAGCTGATAGTTGGCAGGTGACAATTGACAGATGACAGTTAACAGATAAAAGATGACCTATAACAATTAATAAATGACAGGTGACAGTAAACAGTTGATACTCGAAAGATAACAGCTGACAGCTGGATGACAATTGACAGATGAGAATTAACAGATGAGAATTAACAGATGACAATTAACAGATGGCAATTGACAGTTAATAAATGGCAGATGGCAGATGAGAACTGACTGTTGACATATGTCAATTGACAGATAAGAGATGACTTATAACAGTTAATAAATGACAGATGATAGGTGACACTTAACAGTTGATACTTGAAAGATAACAGCTGACAGTTGCTAGATGACAATTGACAGATGAGAATTAACAGACGACAATTGACACTTAATAAATGACAGATGGCAGATGAGCTGAATGTTGACAGATGACAATTGTCAGATGACAGTAGGCACATAAGAGATAACAGATGACACTTAATAAATAAGAGATGACAAAAGGCAGATGATAGATGACAGTTAACAATAGATAATTGACAGATGGGAGCTGGCAGTTGATATATGATAATTAACAAATGACAGTTGACAGATGGCAGTTAATAAATGATAGGTGGCAGATAACAGTTTTAGTTGATGATAGCAGTTGAACGATGACAAATGTCAGATGACAGTTGATATTTTATTTCCTTTTGACTAATATAATAACTGTTTTTCATTTAGATTATTACTCCAATATATAAAAAAGCTAGAAGATTTTTTTTTATAAAACGCCCAAAAAGATATGTCCACAATGTTTTATTCTCTATTATTATAAAGATATAAATTTTCTAGAACTATTTCTCCACTCTGTATTAAGATTTTCTGGAGAATAATACGAGAAATATTTTTATAGAAGATAAGAAGATATAGAATCATTTATTCGATTTATAGATTTTTGAAGAAGAAAACCAGAAGAAATAATTCTAGATGAATTCAGTCAGCTGACAGATGACAGTTGACACTTGACAGGTTTGGCCGATGAGAGCTGACAGATGACAGTTAATAAATGACTTGAAGACATATGAAAGTTAACGGTTGACAATTGGCAGATAAGAGCTGACAGTTGATAGATGACAATTGAGTGATGACAATTAACAGATAATAGATGACGGTTAATCAATGACAGTTGAATTAAATAATTCTAGATGAATTCAGTCAGCTGACAGATGACAGTTGACACTTGACAGGTTTGGCCGATGAGAGCTGACAGATGACAGTTAATAAATGACTTGAAGACAGATGAAAGTTAACGGTTGACAATTGGTAGATAAGAGCTGACAGTTAACAATTGAGTGATGACAATTAACAGATGATAGATGACGGTTAATCAATGACAGTTGACACATATGAGTTGATAAATGACAGATGACCGTTGACACTTTTATTTGATGAAAGCAGTTGACAGATGAAAGTTTTAATTGGTAATAGCCGTTGACAAATGTCAGATGACAGTTAACAGTTTACTGTTAATGGTGGTTGAGGAGTGTAGAATAATTTTAGTTTAGATTATTACTTTGAGCTGTACACTTAGAAACATTAAAACAAGAAAAAATTATTCTAGATATTAAAATAGAAATTTTTTTACAATATCAAACAACCGAAGATACACGCACCGCTTTTGAAGAATAATACGAGAAAATGTTTATATAAGATTTGAGGCATAGACTCATTTATTATATTTATAGTTTTTTGAAAAAAAAACAAAAGAAATAATTCTAGATAAATTCAGTCAAAAGACAATTAACAATTGTTAAGTTAACAATTGGCCCATGAGAGCTGACAGTTGACAGATGACAGTTAACAGTTGATAATTGCCAGATGAGAGCTACCAGTTGACGGATGACAATTAACAGATGGCTGTTGACACATAAGAGATGACAGATGACCAAGGACAGTAATATGAGATGATAAATGACAAATGACAGGTGACAGATAAGAGATGACATATGACAGTTAATAAATGACTGATGACAGTTGACAGTTTACAGTTGATGATGGTAATTGAGGAGTCTAGAATACTTTTAGTTCAGATTATTAATAAAAAACCCTAAAGAAATAATTCTAGATGAATTCAGTCAAATGACAGATGGCAGTTAACAATTGGCCGATGAGAGCTAACAGTTGACAGATGATAGTTAATAGTTGATAATTTCCAGATGAGAGCTAACAGTTAACAGATGACACTTGACAAATAAGGTATGACTGATGACAGTTAATAAATGACTGATGGCAGAGGACAGTTTTATGTTAATTAGAGTTAACAATTGACAGATGACAATTGATAAATAGGAGGTGACGGTTAATCAATAGGAATAAACTGATAAATCTATTTTTATAAGGAAAATTGGATTACTGCGAGCTCTTATTTCGATAAGACTGGAGAATTGTAATTCAGTGGAGTCGTGCGTAAATCAAATGGTTGACACGGCGCAGAAATTGAAAGGAACAGGATTTCAAATAGATGATGAAACTGGCTTCATAATGTGTCAAAAGAAGTTGAACTGAGTGAAATTATGGTAGCAAATAGAAGTAAAATTCTAATTGAATGTACAGGACAAGTTAAAATTACAACAGTGGTTGGAAAAGACAAGCATAAAGTGACAATTCATCGTGCAATGTGTGTACCAGAGCTAAGGACAAACTTACTGTCGGTTAGTCAACTAATCAAGAATGATAACAGTGTGCAGTTTGAAGCAGATGGTTGCAACAGCTGATTTAATTGAAAATGTTTATAAGTTAAATATTGAAAGTCCGACTAAGTGTGAAAGAAGTCTGCTGAGTACAACAGTAGTCACAAGTGAAGTGTGGCATCGCAGATATGAAATTACGTCCTTGGGAGGTTCCAGGTATTTTTTGTTGTTTGAGGATGATTACAGTCGTATGACATTTGTGTATTTTCTGAAGACAAAGGATGAAGTTATCAACAAATTTAAAGAGTTCCAATGGTGATAAAATCAGACAATGGTGGTGAGTTTTGCAATAATGAAATGGAAAAATTACTCAAAAGAAATAGTATCATACATCAGAAAACAAACCCCTACACCCCTGAACAAAATGATCTATTGGAACGAATGAATAGAACTATTGTAGAGAAAGCGAGGTGCTTATTATTTGATGCAGACCTAAAAACCAAATTTTGGACTGAGGCTGTATATACAGCGGTTTAATAATGTGTAATTATCAAATCTATCTTCACGTAACTCTCAAAAAACCACGTTTCTACAGCGGTTTACTTGCGAAACAGATCAATAGTATCAGGTTTAGAAGGAAAAACCCCTTATGACGTTTGGCATGGATGTAAGTGATTTCAGAATCATTGCGAGAACTGTAATGGTTCATATTCCAAAAGAAAGACGAACCAAATGGGAAAAGAAGTCCGTACAAATGATATTAGTAGGATAGAGTGAAACAAAAAAAGGGTATAGAATGTACTATGGCAACAGAAACATTGTAACCACAATTAGAAATGTAGTAGTAATGGTAAACATTACAGAAAACCAAGTGCAGGTGAAGGACAGCAAGGAAGCCGAAATAGTGGAGAAAGTGGAGGATATAAGTTCTGAAGAAGATGCAGAAATAGCAGAATCAGTGAGAGATACAAGTTATGAACCTGAAGAAGAATCAAGTTGCAGTATGAATAACAGTGATTCTTTAGAGGAACAAGAACTAATTAGAAAATCCAAGCGACATCCGAAACCCAAGTTGTTTGAAGTTTTTGTGACATACATGTGCTGCGATGGAGATTCTACTTTCAGATCCATTAACAGTCGAAGAAGCCTGTTCCAGACCAGATGCGGCTCAGTGGAAGAGAGCGATGCAAGAAGAAATGGAAAGTTTCAAGGAAAATGAAGCATGGGATCTTACAGTATTACCACAAGGAGGAAAAGTAGTGAGTTGCAAGTGGGTTTTTAAAACCAAGTGCGATATAGAGCGAGACTCGTAGCGAGAGACTTCACTTAAAGACTCTGATGAAACTTTTGCACCTGTTGTGAGGCATTCAACTTTGAGAATGTTAATGGCTTAGCAGTCAAATTGGAATTGGAGTATCGCGAATTTTTCACTCTTATCGTGACTAGTTTGGTCAAAAGTAAAAAAAATCGTGATACTAGCAAAGTGTTTTTATTTCTTAACCCACTTCATAATCAATATGGTTCACAAAGTGAGGGCTTCAGCAATTGAAGTTACTTATTTCCCTATTTTAAGAAATAATTCTGAAAAAACAAAAATTTCTTAAATCTCTTTGAAAAATACGTCATTATTAAATTTAAATTATACCAAAATTTTCTCATTTTTGAATTAATTTAAAATATGATAATTAATAATGAGACAATTAATTTGCATAATTTAAATATTTTTTTTTTATTGTATCATCAGTCTACCTTAAATTTTAATTTCTATTGATTTTACATAGTGAGAAATCTTTTCTAATTTTTATATACATACATATAGATAAATGCATTACCACTAGATGAAAAAATCGGCGCCTCCACCAGAATAGCCAGAAGACATCCTGTGTAGTGAGCAAACCCAACCATGTAGTAAATAACGTTCATCTTGCACTCCGCCGCAAAGACCGACACAAACAACGTATCGTATAATCTTCTTAAGCAGTGTAACGTGAATAATGTCAGTGCTAAAAATGTATGTGCAGCAGTAACTGAAAAATAAAAAGAAACGTATATATAAATATTACATTACAAGCAAGATAAATATCATTAAGTGACCAATACCATTCGTTATTGGGATATAATTAACATGTATACAATTTAAACACATAAAGAATGAAACAAATTAAATTAATTAAACTTCAAATTGAATAAAGAGAATGGTTGCGACCGTTACCAAGTGGTAATCCATACTTACACTGAATAGAATAATTCACCATGTTTTAGCTACAATTAATAATTTGTGGTTAAAACATAGTGAGTTATTCAATTTAGTGTAACTTCAAATTGATTATTGAAACAGATTTTAAAATTATATAAAAATGATTTAAATATAAAAACCAAAATATTTAACGAAGGTTTACAAATACATGTTTTATTTATTATTATGCAAAAGAGGCACACATAAATTAAAATTAACTGAATTTCAATGTATTGATTATTATACAATATTTAAAAAAATAGCAACGTTTTATGTTATCTGTATAATTTCATCGTAAAATATAACGATGTGTCGTTTTATGTTTATTATCCATTGAAATAACAAGTTCTGACAGCCCTTATCGTTAAAACATGTAATTATTCCGAAAATCTGCGTACAGAAACTCTTTCAGACAATGGAAAGAATTTAAAAAAGAATTAAACTATTAATGCCGAATTTCAAAATAAAACATGGATTTGGACATTCAGCACCGGAGAGGAGTTTTAAAAAGAATTATTACAATAATTAGACTATTGGCTTCACAATGTTTAGCCTTTCAAAGAACAAGTTTCAACCTAATAAAGAAAATTTCCTAAAGCTGGTTGAATTTCTTGCCGTGTTCGATCCAGTTATGGAAGAACATGCCAGAAGAATTCAACGAGGGTCTGATAACTGGTCTGTGACTTATCTAAACAATAATATACAAGGAGAATTGCTAACTATGAATATACAGGGTGAGTTTTTTTGATGTTCTCTATGGGAATCTCGGAACTATAAGAGATAGAGAAACGGTTAAATAGGGAAAGAAGTGTAGATTTACGAGACGAATTAAATTCCACTTTCAAAGTTTTCAAAAAAGTCAAGGGTAACTAGATATTTTGAAAAAAGTAAAAAGTGTCAATTTGTTCAAATCAATATATCTCGGTTATTATAACAGATAGAAAAAAACTGTAAAAGACAAAATTTTGGGTAATTTTATGCAGATTAATAAAAAATAGTCAGAAAATTTTTATCGCCATTATTTTCCGAGATATGACGCAAACTTACATTTTTTTAATGGAAACCATAGTTGGCTATGGACTTATTGAAAAGGTAAATTTTTTCTCTTTAATCCAATATGACATACTACATAGTTATTTCTAAAAATAAGTGAGTTATAGTCATTTTAAGTTTTATTATAAATAAAAAATGGGTAGCCATGAAAAAGATGAAAGTAAAACAATTGCAGTTGTTTATAATAATAGCAATATTGTAATTATTAATCTACATAAAATTATCTAAAACTTTGTCCTTTACAGTTTTTTTCTATCTGTTATAATAACCGAGATATATTGATTTGAAAAAATTGACACTTTTTACTTTTTTCAAAATATCTAGTTACCCTTGACTTTTTTGAAAACTTTGAAAGTGGAATTTTATTCGTCTCGTCAATCTACACTTCTTTCCCCATTTAACCGTTTCTCTATCTCTTATAGTTTCCGAGATCCCCATAGAGAACATCGAAAAAACTCACCCTGTATATGATTGTACAGGGTGATTCATTAAGGGTGGCCACTGGCCGTATCTCGGAAACCGTATATCCTAGAACTTGGGGAAAAAAATTCTAATGACATAATCGGCCAAAAGAAGATGCGTTAAAATATTTTTAAATGCGTAGCTTTCCGATAGGTGGCGCATTTTATCATTTGCATAATTAATTTGCGTTTTTTACAAAATATTACCGCATTAAGGTTATTGAAAATTATCAAAATTACAAACTACTGTACTTGGTTTACAATTTTTGCTTAAGTCATTTTTTTCTATTACCTACAGTTAAGTGGTGGGGGAAATATACTTTTGTTTACAGAAAATGGTCTGTAACTTCCGTATACCTTAACCGATTTTCACAAGCTTAGGCTCAATGGAAAGAGTATTAGAAGTTGATTACAAAAATAAATAACACTAACACATTTAATCTATGCGCTGACAACTAGAGGGCGTTATGTAACACTTAACCCTATTTATGCATTTTTCTCAGACATATCAAATGGAATGATATAACTCGAAGCAGCCTACAAAAAAGAAAATGAAATTACATATTGTTTCGTCAAAACCGCAGACTGATATCTCTTGTCATTCCAAAGATATTTAGATTTTTAAATTGTCGTTGTTGTTTTTCTTTGTTTTCGAAGTGTTGGTTCACCCTGTAAGTTGTAAGTGAAAACATACTGCTACAGTTACATTTCAAAAAAATATCAAGTTAAATCGAATGGCATAATATTTATTAACATAATTATTGAAAAAAAAATACAAAAAACTAAAATTGATAACTGCACCTATTACTTAGTTATGAAACTCAAAATGTTTCCCATCATTTGCTATGCACAAATTCAGTCTTTCTATAGTGGAATTGACACTGGCCTCAATTTCAGCACCAGAAATACCTCTTACTGCTTGCCGAATCCTTTCTTTCATATCCTCACGTGTAGTTGGACGTGTTTTAAAAACCAAATCTTTAATTCTACCCCATAAAAAGAAATCTAAAACCGTAAGATCTGGTGACCTTGCTGGCCATGGAAAAATACTTCCCCTTCCAATCCATTTATTTGAAAATACAATATCTAAATTATTTCGGACACTTGCGGCAAAATGTGCTGGGCAACCATCTTATTGATACCACATGTCTAATCTGTTACGAATTGGAACGTCTTCTAGGAGGATGGGCAAATCGTTAGTTAAAAAATCTAAGTACCTTTCGCCCGTTAATTTTTCTTCAAAGAAAAAAGGTCCTATTATCTTCCTATTTAAAATACCACACCACACATTTATGCTCCAGCGATTTTGGTAATTGACTTCCCTCTGCCAGTGTGGATTTGTTTCTGACCAGTAGTGACTGTTGTGCAAGTTAATTTTACCAGAGCTTGAAAATGTAGCCTCATCCGTCCATAATATTGCAGATAGAAATTGTTGATTATCATTTAACATTTCTTTTAACCAGTTGCAATAATCTAGTCGTCGATCAAAATCTATGTCTTTTAACTCTTGATGTAAAACAACATGGTAAGGATGCATTTTATGTTCTTTTAGTATTCTATTCACCAAAGAATAATTAAATTCCAGATCTCTTGCAATTTCCCTAATACTTGCACGTGGTTCAGCGTTAACGTATGCTAAGACGTTAATAACATTTTCTTCATTTTGTCTTCTACGTACCCTATTTCTTACCGAAACAGGTTAAACATTGCCAGTTTTTCGTAATCGTTCTGCCAGTCTTTTAAAAACTTTTCTTGAATGACGCCGTCTTTCAGGAAATCGTAACCCATATTCTCTTTCAGCAATGACTGTATTTTGTAGACTTCCAAAATACACTGCTAGCATATCATATGCTTCTTCATTTGAAAAATAAAGCATTATAATAAAGTGATTTTTCAAACGTTCAAATTAACTTTGACAGCAACAACAAATTATAAATAAACAATCACAGAACAGAAATGTTATTTCCAAAGGTGACTTGATTACTTTTACAACATCGCCCAGGAAAATAGTTTGACATACTCGTAATGTTACAGCTTATCCATATAAAACCATTGAAGTAATTTTAAGGAATCTAGGATAAAATTTCACTCTAGAAGGACTGAATTTGTGTAGGTACAGCAAATAAGGGGAAACATTTTGAGTTTCTAAAATAACTAGATAACTTTTTCATTAATTATGCTAATAAATATTGTTGTCATTTGTTTTTACATGACATTTTTTCTAAAAGTAACTTTAGCCATATATTTTCATTTACACCTTACAGGGTGAACCAACACTTCGAAAACAACGAAAAACAACAACGAAAATTTAAAAAATCTAAATATCTTTGCAATGACAAAAGATAACAGTTTGCGGTTTTGACGAAACAATATGTAATTTCATTTTCTTTTCTGTAAGCTGCTTCGAGTTATATCATTCCATTTGATATTTCTGAGAAAAATACATAAATAGGGTTAAGGGTTATATAACGCCCTCTAGTTGCCAGCGCATTGATTAAATGTGTTAATGTTATTTATTTTTGTAATCAACTTCTAATACTCTTTCCATTGAGCCTAAGCTTGTGAAAATAGGTTAAGGTATACGGAAGTTACAGACCATTTTCTGTAAACAAAAGTATACTTCCCCCACCACTTAACTGTAGGTTATAGAAAAAAATGACGAAAGCAAAAATTGTAAACCAAGTACAGTAGTTTCTAATTTTAAAAATTTTCAATAGCCTTAATGCGGTAATATTTTGTAAAAAACGCAAATTAATTATGTAAATTATAAAATGCGCCACCTAGCGGAAAGCTAAGCATTTAAAAATGTTTTTACCCATTTTCTTTTGGCCGATTATGTGATAAGAATTTTTTCCCCCAAATTCTAGGATATACGGTTTCCGAGATAAGACCGGTGGCCACCCTTAATGAATCACCCTATACAATGATGCTAGCGGAAACAATAGAAAAAGTGAAAAGTTACAGGCAACTCGGATTTGAACAGATGATATTTACTGCTAATGAAATTTCTGAGAATCTTGAGTGTAGCACTGATTTTCCGTTAGAGCTAGGAAGAAAAGAAAAACGTCATTTAACGAAAAAGCTGCGGATGAACCCTTAACGGTGGAGGATAAATTTAAAAACAAATCATTTCAGAGTTGTCTGAAATAGAACATAATTTTTTCATTTGTTTTTAGTTTTTTTTTTAATTAAAAATTGTTTAAATTAAGAACAAAAAAAATCATTTTAGAATTATATCAAAAACAAAATCAATTTTTAATTCTTGTTAGTTTGTTTTAATTAAACACTAAAAAAATCAAATCAATTTAGAATTATGTCAAATAATTCATTATAAAAACAAAAACTCAAATCATTTTATGGTTATATCAAATAGAATATCGGGTTTTAATTTTTGTTTAATTAAAAACAAACAATTCAAATCATTTCAGAATTATATCAAATAGAACATCGACTTTGCATTTGTTTTTAGTAGAAACGGTATTAGGCGAAATACATTACCACGACTTTGTTGAGATCTTGCACCGACCGCATCCAACAAACCCACCAACCACGTCGAGGGTTCGGCTCCAAGAAAATACACCCCGATAACCGAGCACAACGCTATTATATTTATAATGGAGGAGTAGATGTAAAAATACTTGAACCAAGCTTTCGGCGCTTGTAAGAACGAATTTCTTCCATTTTTCGGTGCCCATTTCCCATACCTCAACAACGCCGAAACGCACTTCGGGAGGAAGGCTTCGAAATAGTTCAAAAGCACTGATATGAGTATCGCAAGCAGGAATAACCAGGCAAACATAGTTTGCACGTCATTTTGCAAAATCATTTTTCCGCGACGAATGAATTTATCCTATGCTCTAAGTTCATCCACGCAAATGATTTTGCTGCGTTTATATAAAATTATATTATAAAGTACACTTTGAGGATTTGATTAATTACTAGTGCAGGAATACTGACTTATATTTCGTGATATTGTTTACAGAATTCTTACGCGTGTTAACCAAAGGAGCAACGCGTTGATTCTAATATTGTGTTTTACACAAGCCAGGAGATTTTATCCTAGCTAACTGGCTTAACAAGTAGATAAGTTGATGTACAGCGCGCATGACTGAGTAACGCCATGTTTAATTCAGTGTGTTGTTTTTAAATTAATATTAATACATAAAATATGTTTTAAACACTTTGAACAATAACTCTTCCACCCAACATTCTCAACTAACTAACTTGCATATTGTGTATCAAAATGTGCGTGGTTTGAATAGTAAATCAAATGAATTTTACAATAGTGTTCAATGTAATGACAATAATATATATTTCTTAACTGAAACATGGCTCCATAGTCACATTCAAGATACTGAACTCTTCCCTTCTAATTACAATGTGTATAGATCAGATAGAAGGAGTGGTAGAGGAGGTGGTGTGTTAATAGCATCTCATAATCAATTTTCTACTGAAGTAATTCAATTTAACATGGACTCATAAATCAGTGATATTAATTTGCTTGTATATTAAACCTTCCACTTCTGTTGATGAATATTCCATTTTATTTGAACGCATCGAACATCAATTCTCACCCTTGAATATTATTATAGCTGGTGACTTTAACATTCCTACTTACTCTCTTAACGTGCACTATCCATGTTTGGATGCTTTAAATGCTTTTCTAAATTTTAACAACTTAATCCAATTTAATAATATCACTAACACAAATAATAAAATTCTTGATCTTGTTATTGCATCTGAAGATACAATCCAAGACTTGGAAAGAAGTTATTCGCCATTGGTCACGGAAGATGCTCACCATCCAACTTTAAGTTTTACTGTACCGCTTAGTTTAAACATAACTTCTAATTATTTTGAAGAAATGGCTTAAAAATATAACTTTAGGAAAGCAAAATATCTTGCCTTGTATAATGATATATATGAGGCTGATTGGTGTAAAGTATATACATGTTCAGATGTTGACGCCGCTTGTGAGGCTTTTTATAATATTATCTATGTTATATTTGGTAAACATGTACCACCTTATAAACCTATGAACGCCAATATAATTGCTCCATGGATTAGCTCCTCTATTCGAAGAAAAATGAAACTAAAACAGAAATTTCGTAAACGTTACTTAAAGAACCGACGAATTGAGGACCGTATTAAATTTCAAGAACTTCGTACGTCCTGTAAAAAGAGCCTAATTTAGTTTGGAATTACATAAACACCAAAAGGAAAAAATATCACATCCCAAATTCAATGACCCGTGAAGACATTACATATAGCACTCCTAGTGATATAGTAAATGGATTCGCTGACCAATTTTTAAAATCATATTTAACGAGTTCGGTTGGTACGCCTATACATAATATACCGCTAAATAAATGCCACATGGGTGACTTTGAAATCGATTCATCAGATGTTCGTAAGCAATTGAAGCGACTGAAATCCAATTTAACAATGGGTTTAGATCTAATTCCTTCTATGATTTCAAAAGATACATCAGCTGTTATATGTGAACCTCTTACACATATCTTTGAAAACAGGTATATTTCCTGCAAAATGGAAGAAAGTAAAAATATGCCCAGTATTAAAGACACGCTCCAATAAAAATTTTGAGAATTACTGCCCTATAGCCATTCTTAGTAATTTATCGAAAGTCTTTGAATCTCTGTTGAGTGACTATTTATATTGTAAAGTTTATCCTTGTCTTTCTATTCGACAACATGGTTTTATGAAAATGAGATCTACTTCAACCAATCTAATGAACTTAATGCAAATAATAACTACAGCGATGAATAATGGGAAACAAGTAGATGTTATTTATGGTGATTTAACTAAAGCGTTTGACAGAATATATCATTCTTTTCTTATTAAGAAACTTTACGACTTTGGATTACAACAGAACATTATACACGTGTTAACTTCTTACCTTCACGATCGTCAACAACTTGTAGAAGTCTACGGCTGTCAATCCAAATGGTATGTTGCAACAAGTGGTATTCCTCAGGGTTCCAACTTAGGCCCTCTTCTTTTCCTGCTATTTATGAACGATGTGTGTAAAATATTTAAGTGCCCTATGCTGCTTTATGCTGACGATATAAAGATCTATAATGTAATGGACAGTGAACTTCAGTGTGCTCAACTTCAAAGTGAACTCAACAAGTTTATAGAGTGGTGTAACGTGAACAAACTCTCATTGAATATTTCTAAATGCTATGTAGTTACATATTCTAGAAAAACTAACGTTATATTATATCCATACACTATAAATGATATTGAACTTAATAGGCTAACTGAAATTAAGGACCTTGGTGTAACGTTTGATTACAAATTATCATTTAATAACCATGTCACTAAAATTAGCACGGATTGCTATCGTATTCTCGGATTTATTATACGCAATTGTAGAGCTTTCACCGACGTTAAAGTTACGAGCTTGCTCTTTAGAACATTCGTTCTTAGCAAAATGACATATTGTTCTATGGTATGGTCACCTATGTATCTAAAATACATTAATATGTTAGAGCGTATACAAAGGAAATTCCTTAGGTACTTATATTTTGTAAAATATCGTGAATACCGTTTCGATATACCTTATAGAGATCTTTTGCAGGGGTTTGATTTTATTTCAGTACATAATAATCATACCTATGTAAGTTTGTGTTTTCTCTATAAGCTAATTCATTATTCTGTTGATGACTTGAACTTGTTAAAGTTATTCAATATTTACGTCCCTCGATCCTCATCAAGACAGTGTAGGACATTTGTATACAATACGCCCAAAAATAACTATTACGAGAATTCGCCGGTATTACGGTTATCACTGTTATATAACCATATCAGTATAATGTTGATATATTTACGACATCATTTACAGAATTTAAGCATAATCTTTTAGAATGTTTAAGATAGGTAATCTCTTAGACTTAAGATTTATATGTACTGTCCTTTTTGTTATATTTTAAACCCTGTTAATGGACCTTGAGTCTGTTGGGCTTTTGTATAAATAAATCAATCATTAATTATATCCCTATTGCTTTGGGCACACAGCGGCGGAATGCAAAGGCCCAGATCGGGCATCGAGTTGAAAGACATGTGGAGGGACAGGTCACGTGGAAAATGGCTGTGAAGCCAAGCTCAAATGCGGACCATCAAGGACCTGAGTACCTCCAACCGAAGAGAAGATTATTAATGAATTTAAAATCGAAACCGAACAACTGGTAAATTGTTATTGCATTGAAGGCACTTGCAAAAATTTTGATCTAAACATAAATTTGAAAGAGGACCAACCAATTGAAAATAACTTACCAGCTCAAGAAATTAGTTATAATGAAGAATTTATTGTTTCTAAAAATACAGAAAATGAAAATTTGGAATATCAATTGTCTAATAAAAGTGATAGTTATAGTACTGAAACTCCCACTAAATCAAAATCGAAAGTCAAATACAACTTAAGTTCATCTGAAAAGGTGTCCTCGTCATATTCAAGAAGCAAGACCTTACCAAGATCTTCTGAATACCAACATTACGCCGAAAATGTTGCTATAAGCTACGACAACACGGTGCCAGCACCGTATTCAACACGCCGGAGGATATCTATGAATTTGCAACAACGTAAATTTGCTGATAGGAATAAAGTAAATTTTGATAAAACCAAGTCTTATGCCGAGCACAGCAAGACGTTCTTAAATACGGAAAGTTCAGGATTTTTGATTGAAAAACTTATTTCGACCCTCAGCGCAATCCGTGGTGACTATGCAAATGCTTTCAAGCAGACGCGCTTTGTTGATTCAATGGAGAGTAAAAAACAACGAGATTTTTGATAAAGTTGCTAAACCACCGAATCGTCAAAAATATCCAGATCACTACTACAACAACTAAAGGTTCTAAGAGGAAACAGGACCAAAAAGTTTCTAAATCACCTCATCATAAGCAGGAAATTGTTGATACGAATGTAAGCAATCAATTAAATCTTGATAATAAAAAAGTATAAATTCAGGACCCACAATCAAATTTATTACATTTACAAAAACCGCAAATCCCTGAAATTTCTCAATTTAATACAGAGGCGTATGTTGAAGCCAACAGGACATTTAAACTATCAAGCGAATCACATTTAGTCCCTGCAATAATTGATAAAGATGAAGGTAAAATGGCTTTTGAAACAACAGATTCGTCGCAAAACTATTATGAAATAATTTACAACCCTAAAAGTAATCAAAATAAAAACACTAAATCACCAAGTATAACGACTGAATTTGATGATGGTGAATACATACAGGTCAGAGACACATCGATTCAAGTATCGTTAGGATCTTCGTATGGTGAGGATGAACCGAAAATATGTTTCTGTAATCAAAATCAGGATGATGGTAATACAAAAGACCTGCCTGAAAAACCTGAAGCTCAAGGTTGTTCCGAAGATAATCAACAAAAAAGACACGAGGTTTTAGATGGTAAAAACTTTAAAATTGATGCTCAAACAAATTCTGAATTTAGTCCTCAATTATACATTCGTAATATTGCAGATTGTACCTGCAATCATAAAACTATTTACTATAGAGAAAATTTTTGTCCAAAATCTAAACACGTTCAAAAGGAGAATTATATTATAAACCAACAATGTGCTGCCATGCGTGATCTTCCTATAGGTGATTTAGCAGGTGGATACAAGTGGATACCCGAAAAATTAGACACTTATGCTGAGTTGAATAGTTCAATTTTTGGATTGGAAGATAGCATTTCTGAAGGTGAAGTCCGTTGTAAGTGTTCCGTAAGTAGTGGCGAGTTACATTACTGTGACACCCAACACATCTTCAAGACTTGTTACAATAGAGAGAAATTTACGGAAGAAGTGAAAGTTATCCGCAAGCATTTATTTAACAAAAAGTTCGTTTCGTATTACTACTCTAGAAATACATCTCCTCCTTGATATAAGTATAGCCATTAAATCTATAAGTGTAATCAAATTTGGTTATCTTTTCTTATAATAAAGAAGTCTTATAAATGTTTGGTTTTTATTTTTATTTCCAAAATATATACAAATTTATTTTTAATATTTTCGAGAAGTTATAACTGTTTTCTTCACACAATACAATTTTTTTAAATGCCTCAATTAGATTAATTTTCATTATAAAATCGAAAAATAATCTATACAATTAAAAACAAAATCAGTTGATGAATTGACATGAAATATTTCCAAAAATCAGTAGATGAAAGGTATCAAAGCTTTTCTTTGCGGAGGGAAGTCTATAATATTCTCTTTGTACCACCAATGAGAAAGTACCATTGTTTGGATCTGCAAAATACAAAAAATATATACAATCAAATAAAACAATTTCTACTTTTAATTAACCTGATTTGTGGTTACCCAGAAAAATATGAATAGCCAAGTGGGATTCCGCCATAAAATCACCTCAAGACTTAAGTAGACGAGAATTTCAGCTGTCGAATGCGGCGATGAGATGTACTCGAACCAATCACCTCTAGGTAGTCCATATTTAGTTGTTATTACCTCACCTGAGTGACGAAATTAAATGTAAGCGTTTAAATATTTTTTTTAATCGAATATACCTCCACCTTTTTTGTTCTTCCTTAAATCAGCTAGAATTTTCATTGCGACTCCTTGGTGGTACCAAGCCCATAAAAACAAAATCGTCGCGGCATAGTCCAACAGGTTTAGGTCAGAGAGTTGTACAGGAAGTTTATAAACTGAAAAAAACGCATATTTTCTGTGTCAACTCTTTTCTAATATTTGTATATATATGTAAATAAATGCATTACCACTAGATGAAAATATCGGCGCCTCCCCCAAAATAGTCAAGAGACATCCAGTGTAGTGAAAATACCCAAATATGTAGTATATAATGTGCATCTTGCACTCCGCTGCAAAGACCGACACAAAAGACGTATCGTGAAATCTTCGTAAGCAGTGTAACGTGAACAATGTCAGTGCTAAAAATGTATGTGCAGCAGTAACTGAAATACAAAAAAAGTATATATATTTATATAAATATTACATAACAGACAAGAAAAGTATCGTTAAGTTGCCAATACCATTCGTTATTGGGATATAATTAATATAAATACAATTTAAGCACTTAGAAAATATAACAGATTAAATAAAATAAATAAATTGAATAAAAAGAATGGCTGCGACAGTTAGTACGTGATAACACTGAATAGAATAATTCACAAATAATAATTTGTAGTTAAACATAGTGAATTTTTCAATTTAGCGTAACTTTAAATTGATTAATAAAACAGATGATTTTAAGATTAAATTAAAATTTATTTATTTATTTAAATATTAAAACTAAAACGTTTTAACGATAAAAATAAGGTTACAAATTAATGTTTTATTTATTATTATGCAAAAAAGTATACATAAATTAAAAATTACTGTATTTCAATGTATTGATAATTAAACAATATTAAAAAAAAGAGCAACGTTTTTCGTAATCTGTATAATTTCGTCGTAAAATATAACGATGTGTCGTTTTATGTTTATTATCCACTGAAATAACAAGCACTGACAGCCCTTATCGTTAAAACATGTAATTATTCTGCAAGTTTGTATATTTAATTTATTTCGCGTAACGTTAATTATGTACTTGAATCAATATAAATATAAAATATATTTTATATTGATTTTAAACACCACAGTCGAAAAAACGTTTATTAATTTACGCTTATACTTAATGAAGTGAAGTGATAAATATTATATTTACGTCCTATTTAATATTTCGCCTTGATGTTTAATTATTAATATTTGTTAATAATTAGTTTTAATATTGTACATAAATATATTCAAAACAATAATTAAAATCATTTAACAAAATACTGGCACAGTATATGGTTTCAAAAACAAATGAAAGCCTCATTAATCTAGTAATTAAAGTAATAATTGAAGATTAGGATAGCTTAAACGTAATCGTTTGTATAAAATCTGTTTAAAACATAAAATCATTAACAAAATCTTGAAATAAATTAAATGTTTTAGATAAAAAATCGTATAACGCTTTTGTTATATGGTAATTTATAATATTTTTTACTGTTTAATAAATTTTATGCGATTTTTAGTTTGTTGAAACCAAAAAGAAAATTAGCGGGAACAATTGAACCATCAAATACAATTGAACAACAGTTGAAATGTTAAAATTAATGATAAAAATCGAATATAATATTTCTCATATCAGCAATTCGTAATTGACAATTATTATTAACTATTAATTATCAGTTGTCATCATTTATCAAATGTTATTAAATTTAATTTATATTCATCTATCAAATGTTAAAATATTTTCTGTCAATTATGAGTTATTAAAAATACATTTTCAACTATCGCCTTTTAATTGTTGATTAGGCAACTGTTAAATGTTAGCTTTAACAGTTGACTTCACATATCACCTGTATGACAATTAACTATTAATTGTGTGTCAAATACCTCCTAAAGTCAATTTTTACTGTTAACTATTTACTGTCATCTTTTAATTGTCTTTACTAATTATTAACATAAACTGTAACAACAACTTTTTATAATTGTCAACTGCCAACTATTAATTGAGACGATTGTCAATTGTCTAGTGTAAAATTTAATTTACTTAGCTTTATTGTCAAATGCCATCCTAAATTTTTGACGTCAATCATAAACAATAAATAGTCTAGTGTCAATTGTCAACTATAACTGCTAATGTCAAATAACCTAATCCAAGGAATCCACGAAGGTGCAAACAGGAATACTTCTTGAAGACAAGTTTGTACTGTTAACTATTTACTGTCAACTCTTAATTGTCGTAGACGTCAACTTTCTTAAGAAAATAATAATTATCAACTGTCACCTATTAACTGAAACGCCTGTCAACTGTCTAATGTAAAATCTAAATTACACAGCTTTATTGTCAATTGCCATCCTAAATTTTTGACGTCGATCATAAGTTATAAATGGTCTACCGTCAATTGTAAACTATAACTGCTGATTTCAAATACTCAACTACACGATCTAATCAGAAGAATCCATGGAAGGATAAATAGGAACAGAACCTCAAAGCGGTATCAGAATTCGTTCAAGTCCTCCTCAAAGCGTCAAAGCGGATGCTCACAAATTTCAAGGACCAGGCCCACTGACCAAAGTTTTTGCGTATCATAACTTTTGGGCCGAACACACCTGACCAAGCAATATACTATGAAATATTTGCAAGAGCAAACAAACAGCCGAGCAGATGACAGACGCGTTTATCAGTGACAAACGAGAATAAACGCGTCTATAATAATAATAATAAAGAGCTTTATTTATTTATCGTTTGCTCTGTGACAAACGCGACCAATTCGCCCAATTAGAAGACTAGCACGCCACGTTAGCGAAACTAAACATGATTTACAGCTTAATAATAATAATCTTTATTTCAGAGTGTCATTACAAAAAAATGTACAAAATGAAATTGTGTCATACTTATGCTAAGTTACTAAACAAGCCGTTGAGGGACCAATTCTCAAGAAGAGGCGGACATCAAGACATTCGACGAACTCCTGTTAAGAGCAAGACTCGTGGAGAAACGAATATACCGGAAAACATTTCCCCGATGAAGAGAACAAAATGCGACTTCTGCATGAATTTCGGCTAAATTTTTAAAAAAACGTGCAAAAAACTGAAGAGCAAGCAATAACTCAATTTGCACAGCCACAAACGATCGGCAGAGAGAACCAATCAAATGCTACGCCTACGGGAAACCGGGCGAAACTCGCAGCAGATGTTTCTGCGCTATCGAAACAACCACCTTGAAGCACTGGCCCGCTGTAGAATTCAAGAACGCCCTTCCTGGAGACGAGAGCCCGTACCAGTAAAGGCAGTCTTAGCTTATACATCCTCCTCAAAAAACAAGGGAATTATTAAAGGCATTAAAAATAAAGTACATTTATTTAGCCTTACGCATTTGGGTGAACATGTTAGAGAGTTCTTCATGCTTCCTCTTGGCATGGATGTGTGTACCCAGAAAGTGCTTCAAGAACTTGAGGGCCCTCTCATCCTTAGATACCTTCAATAATTCAATACTACCGCCGCACACTTCACGGATCAGATCACAAATTTAGCATGCTTGGTTTGGATCCCCTTCAACTTATCTCCCTATGTCCTTCCCGATGGAATTTTGGTGGTCTTATGGCCTTTGTTCAGACCCTCTGTGATTTCGTACCCGAGGGCCATCGTTAATAATTTATTAAACACACACGAAAATTCGCGTGTTTTTCTTCGCAAATGGTAACGACTGAAATTCATGAGAATAACACTGGCTGATAGTAACACCAGGATCCAGGAGGTGATAAAAGTCACAACTCCCCTCCGTTTGGAAGGAAAAGTGGTGAAAACCACTCTGATCATCCTACCGAATATCCCAAAGCAGAGACAATCCTATGGATCGATTTCATCGTCAATCAACTTCCAAACCAAAAGATAAGACTTCGATGGACCTACAGTTTCATCTATAAAGGCTAAACTAAGACTCCGGTGGAAGAAAATAAATTGATGATCACCAGATCCAATCACTGCTGATTCAACACCGGCCCATATAACCCGTCACGCCACTCGGGATACGAGTAATGCAAAGATGGAAGCAGAGTCGACATACGACCCATGCAATGCCTATACGCATCTTCAGCCAAGAAAGAAAGTATTTTGGCAAAAGTAGGACGAAGGATCCAGATATTGATGGGGAGACGCCACATACCTAATCGCAATTCGGTACACGAGCTTATAAAACTAGGCATCGAAAGACAGGTTGTTAACGTTGATGCGGAGGTGACGTCCTCATTGCCGTCTTTGGCAAGGAAGTAGCACTGCGGTACTATCTGGAAACAAATCCGGTTCGAAAGACCAAAAAAACAAATGTATTTTTTATATGAGCGCCTACAAAGCACTGATTTACTAATGGACTGTATTTAATTAATTTTTGAACGGTGGACAGTGATGCGATCATCGGTGATTTACCGGGTCTTAGCCTCTCCGTTACCGTGATGGGCTGCATCGTCTGGCGTGGTCGATTACAGCTCTCGAGCTTGATATTTCGTGGACTCGTGGTTCCCGTGGATTTTCGCGTGTGCTTCTCACGGTCTTTCACACATCTCTGTTCGTAAAGCACCGAGTCACCTGTTTTTCGCGCGACACTGCCCAACAAAGCGCGTGTATAGGACGAAATATTACTGAACGTTCCTCTAGGCGCATCATCAATTATCAGCCGCAGGCTTCGATTAAACAGTTTCACGCACGTGCTACTTACTTCAGCCTTCACGCCACGGATGGGTGACCGGCTGCTGAGGGAATGAAAACTAAAAGACACAATGTAATAACTTTAATTAGACATGGGGGCCAAAAAATATATTTTACAGAAAGGACAAGTTACAAGTTATGCTTGATTCGGCAGAACCGACCAGCCTGACCGTCGTTGCTGAATGCAGACAACTGGCAAAGAGCGTCGGTCTGGACCTGGCTTTATACCGTGATCTTCGGTAACGTGGCATTGTTCCGGTCGCGTAGGCATCGAAATTCCTGGAACATGTAATGATCTTCGTGCGCCAAAAGGGCCCGTGTTTATGGTTTGTAGTATAAGCACTTTTTAATTTGGTTTGCTCTTGTAAAGGGTAAGTGTGCATCCATTGGATTGGTACAAAAACGTTGAGAAACAAGCCACCTTTTTTCAGTTTTCACTTGCCGGCAGTTCATTCTTGTTTGCGCGTATTGTTCCAAGTAACGAAGTATTTTTAGATCTTAATTTTGACGCCAAAGGAATAGTTGCAAAAAAAAAAACTCGAGGGGCTTCTAACTTTGTATAAATTCGTATATGTCAAGTAAACACCCACTTCCGGTTGACGAATTTTTGCCAAAAGCTTTCCAGTTCTTCCCATTAATGATAAAACCTTAAGTTTAAAGTTTTAGTTCGAAAACTCTAGCGGATGTGGAAATAAGACCAAAACTCAGCAGAAGGTATGCAATTTTTTTATTGCTAAATATCCAAATCACCCGATCCACAATTAGTATGATTGAGTCCAAATTCAGAGAAACTGGTGATGTTAAAGATATACCTAAATATGGATATCAACAAATTACCGAGAATAAAACAATTAACATTTTTTAAGCATGTATATATAATGCCACTAGTTAGTCAGACTTGTGCTACGTATCATGAGGAAAGAAAAATATCGTAAAGGTAATGCTTGTTATGCTGCTACATTCTTGATGGAACCGGATGTATAAGATTGATGAAGAGAAGCACTTGTTATGTTCCATATTTTTATTTTCAGGTAATACCTTTGATAATGAACTGCAAAGTTCGAAACACGTGAAAATAAAAATATGGAACATAACAAGTGCTTTTCTTTATCGAAAAATATCGTTCCTACAAAATTCAGCTCGTGCAAGAACTCAATGAAGACGACCCTGATCGGCGACTGCAATTCTGTGAAACGATTATGAATCCAAATTTACACCAGCAAATACTTTTTTTTTCGATGGAGCTACGTTTTGTCTAAACGGCACAGTGAACCGTCAAAAATGAAGGTATTGGAGTCAGGCCAATCCACATTGGATGATTGAAGCACAGACTCAACATATTGAATAGCCGCAAACAGAATAATAGAGCCTTTTTCTCTCACTCTCACAAGTGAAAAATATTTGGAGTTTTTGCAAAATGACCTAGTTCCAACGCTAGCAGTAATTTTCCCAAACGACAATGATCCTGACATTTCAGATAACACACTTTGGTTTCAGCAAGACGGAGCACCTCTGCACTATGCGCGCACAGTTTGTGATTTTTTAAGCGATAGAATGGCCCGCAAGATCCCGAGATCTAACACCTCTTGATTATTTTTTATGGGGTTTAAAAAATGGGGGGTTGCCATTTGTAAGAAAGTTGATGACGTCATTACTCACAAACAAATGACAAACGAAAATAGATTTTTCATTAAAAATGTGAGTTTTTTTAAAACAAAATCGACCTGTTCTTTATCCAACAAGTTTTTGTTTCGCATTTACAGAATTTGTTCCATTCGTTAAGCGCGCACTGTATATAAAGTAAAATTAAGTTGATAAAATGTATTCTCTACTTATAGCTACAAAAGGTACATTCAGTAGGAATTGTCAATTCAAAATTCTAGTCATTTTGATTCTTCTGGTAAATCTAGTGTTAAAAAAACTCAAATCATATTTAGATAAAGTAAAACTCACTTTGTTAATATCACACTATTTATTTAAAAAGTGACTCGAGTTTCGATCAACAGCTGATCATTTTCAAACTTAAAGTGAATGCCTTTAAAGTGAAATTATAATTTATAGAATATCGAGTTTTAATTTTTTAGTTTTTTGTTTAATTAAAAACAAAAAAATATTATGTCAAATAGAATATCAATGTTTTATTCGTTTTTAATTTTTTTAGATATATGCCATCATTAAAAGTGGATTAAATTAATTTCGTTAGATAACTTCTATTATATTTTTAATTGTGTATTATAAGTTTATTATATAAATAAATACAATTTTGACGTTTTCTTATACTTAGACTTTTTCTTAAGTCGATCGTCAAGACTTAAAAATTATTACTATTACTATTTCCCTATTACGAATGGTATTAATGTTAAGAAATTAGGCACACTTTTGGCAATTAAAAAAATCAATTATACAAATGAAGTAAAAAATGTATTTAATTTACCAACGTAAAATATATTTTTGATTGTAATACATTGAAGATTAAAAATTATAACTCTACAGACAATTCATATTCACTTTTAAAAATTTTCAAATTATAAATTTTTGTCGTGTAACATTTATGGACTTATCAAAAGTTAAAAATAATAAATTCAGTCACCAACAAGTTGTAAATTAAGTATTAATATGTAAAATAAAAAGTATAAAATTAAAACAAATCAAGAATTTATCAATTAATTAATTACCTTTATTTTCATTTCAAAATATTTTATCAAGTAATAAACAAAAGGAGTTATTCAAGAAATATTTTTTTATAATAATAATATATTTTATTATTATGCATAATACATTACCACGACTTTGTTCAGATCTTGCACCGACCGCATCCAACAAACCCACCAACCACGTCGAGGGTTCAGCTCCAAAAAAATACACCCCGATAACCAAGCACATTCCTATTGCATTTATAACGGAGGAGTAAATGTAAAAATGCTTGAACCAAGCTTGCGGCACTTGTAACGATTTTTTTCCATTTTTCGGTGAGAATTTCCCATACCTCAACCCCGCCACAAGGCCCTTCGGGAGGAAGGGTTCGAAATGATTCAAAAGCAGTGAGGCGAGTAGGGCAAGCAGGAATAACCAGGCAAACATAGTTTGCACGTAATTTTGCAAAATCATTTTTCCGCGGCGAATGAATTAATACTACGGTTTAAGTTCTTCCACGCAAATGATTTTGCTCCGTTTATATATATAAAACGATAGTACACTTTAAGTGCTAGTGCAGGAATACTGACTTATATTTCGCGTTATTGTTTACAGAATTCTTACGCGTGTTAACCAAAAGAGCAACGCGTTGATTCTAATATTGTGTAAATCTCCTAACTTACTTAACAAGTAGATAAGTTGATATACTGCGCGCATGACTGAGTATAGCCATGTTTAATTCAATGTCTTGCTTTTAAATTAATATTAATACATAATATATTTTAAACACTTTGAATAATAACTCTTCACGTACACAACATCCCAAAAGAAATAATATTTTTATTGGTACAAGTTACTGCTGTATAAATTTTAATTTTAATATCTTACCAACCCATATTGAAAGTTTGCTCCAATCGCATTCAAGCATAAAAAATACTTTATTAAAATAGATGTTATCATTAAAAATGGATTAATTTATACTCTTAAGTATGTATTTCAAGTTAATTATATACTTTTTTGTCTTTTTCTTAGACTAAGTCGATTGTTAAGACTTGAAAATTTGTTAGAAAATTATTACTATTTCATCATTAATTATATCCCTATTGCAAATGTTATTAAATTACCCCTAATGGTAGAAATTAATGTTTAAATTATAATCCTACAATTGAGGCATATATTTTTTGAAAATTCATATACACAATCAATAAATATTTGAAATTTTTATCGTGTAACATTTATGGATTCATCATAAGTTAAAAATATTAATTTAATCGTCGACAAGTTGTAAATTAAGTATTATTGTGTAAAATAAAAGGTAAAAAATTAAGTAAATTAGTAAAACAAATCAAGAATTTATCAATTAATTAATAATTAATATCAATAAGTGCGGGCCATAGAAAATTGTGATGTAATGAATAACAATTAAAAAATCATATTTTGCATGCTGAAAGACAAAGGTTAAATCTAGGTTTATAATAAGTTATAATTGTTTAAATATTGTAAAAAGTAGCAATTTTTGAGATAAGTTAATGTACAGCGCCACGCATGATTAAGTATGGCCATGTTTAATTATTTAAATTAATATTAATTAATAATAACATTTTGAGTATGTTTATTATTCTTCTTCTACTATCCTCTTTGTTTCATCTCTCTTTTCTTTATATATCATGTAGTCATCTGTTTTTTTCGTTTGTATGTATGGTATCTCTTTCATTTTTCATTTCTTTCCTTTAACCGCTTTTTTTAATTTTCTCAATCCACCAATTTGTTCTTTTTATATCTTTGTTTCTTACTTTTGTTGTTCCGCAACTTTATTTTACTGCTTCCAAGATTATTCTTTTAAATGTTTTCCATTTTTTCTCTATATTCGATTCTTTTTCCATGTATTTGTTGTGTATTTTCTTCTGGAATTCCCCTTGTATGTGCTCCTCTTTCAATTTGTATGCTTTGCTTTCTTCTTTTGTCGGTTTATTTCTTTCCTTTCCATACCATGTCCATTTTTAACAGTTTGTGATCACTTCCTATTTCAACTTTCCCCGTGACTCTTACATTTCTTATTTATTTTTCTCCACTTATTTCTGCTTACTAAGTAAATAATCTATAATTGATTTCTCATTTCTTCTGTCCTGGGTTCGTGTGTATTTGTGTATTTCTTTATGTTTAAGTTTCGTGATTGTTATTACTAGTTTTTTTCGATGCACAATTGTATTATTCTTTGTCCATTGTTTTCTCCTTCGACTTCCATTATTTCTCCCTTTCGTTTGTTTTCGTTTTCTACTCTGCCATTTAGATCTCCTAGTAGCATTATGTTTTCAGTTCCTTCGTCTATTTCTTCCTGTAGTTGTTTGTAGAAGCTATCTCTCGTTTCTTTTTTTGCATCTTCATTTCGTCCGTATGCCACTATCATCGAAAAAATTTCATCTTCTATTAATTTTATGTCTGTAGTCATAATTCTTTCATTCAGGCGTTTTCTCTTATTGTGTATTGTATCCTTTTTGGTGCTATAATCAATCCTACTCCACCTTTTGCTCTTTCTTTTGTCTCTACTCTTGTTCGTATCACCCAATATCTTTTACGGATTTCCCTGCTGGAAATGCCTAGCCTTTGGGCCTACAGCGGCGGAATGCAAAGGCCCAGATCGGGCATCGAGTTATAGGAGATGTGGAGGGACAGGTTACGTGTAAAATGGTTGTGAAGCCAAACCCAAATGCGGACCATCAAGGACCGCAGTTCCTCCTGGAGGTGGCCAAAAACGACGATGCACCGAATTTCGTCCACGGCAATTCGACGCAGTCGAGAAATTGATATGAGAGATTGGGAAGTTTCAAATATTGTAGGAAGTAAGGAAAGTGTCAAAGTTGAGTCCAATACGATTTGTGCAGAAAACTTTCCCAAATTGGAGAGTGAATGGTTAAAATGTAAGCAAAGTTCATCCGAAGAATGCGATGATAGTTGTAGTGCAGTGGTAAGAGGAAAGTTTTAAATATGCATTGAAGAAAATGATTATATTTTGGATCAAGCATCTTCAAAGACAGAAAACGAAGAAAAGATTATTAATGAATTTAAAATCAAAACCGAACAACTGGTAAATAGTTATTGCAATGAAGGCACTTGCAAAAATTTTGGTCTAAACATAAATTTGAAAGAGGACCAACCAATTGAAAATAACTTACCAGCTCAAGAAATTAGTTATAATGAAGAATTTATTGTTTCTAAAAATACAGAAAATAAAAATTTGGAATATCAATTGTCTAATAAAAGTGATAGTTATGGTACTGAAACTCCCACTAAATCAAAATCGAAAGTCAAATACAACTTAAGTTCATCTGGAAAGGTGTCCTCGTCATATTCAAGAAGTAAGACTTTGCCAATATCTTCCGAATACCAACATTACGCCGAAAATGTTGCTATAAGCTACGACAAGACAGTGCCAGCACCGTATGCAATACGCCGGAGGACGTCTATGAATTTACAGAAACGTAAAGTCGCTGATAGAAATAATAAGAAGAAAATAAATTCTGATAAAACAAAGTCTTACGTAGGGCACAGCAAGACGTTCTTGAATACGGAAAGTTCAGGATTTTTGATTGAAAAACCTATTTCGACCCTCAGCGCAATCCGTGGTGAATATGCTAATGCTTTTAAGCAAACGCGCTTTGTTGATTCAATGGAGAGTAAAAAAAACATAACGAGGTTTTTGATAAAGTTGCTAAATCACCGAAATCGCCAAACAAATCCAGAAACACTACAACAACTAAAGGTTGTAAGAGGAAACAGGACCAAAAAGTCTCTAAATCACCTCATCATAAGCAAGAAATTGTTGATACGAATGTAAGCAATCAATCAAATCTTGATAATAATTAAAATTAAAATTAAATTTATTACATTTACAAAAACCGCAAATCCCTGAAATTTCTCAATTTAATACAGAGGCGTATGTTGAAGCTAACAGGACATTTAAACTAACAAATGAATCACATTTAGGCCCTTCCAAAATTAATAAAGATGAAGGTAAGAAGGCTTTTGAAACAACAGATTCGTCGCTAAACTATTATAAAATAATTAACGATCTTAAAAGTAATCAAAATCAAAACACAAAATCACCAAGTGAAACGACTGAAATTGATGATGGTGAATACATACAGGTCAGAGACACATCGTTTCAAGTATCGTTAGGATCTTCGTATGGTAAGGATGAGCTGAAAATATCTTTCTGTAATCAAAATCAGGATGATGGTAATACAAAAGACCTGCCTGAAAGACCTGAAGCTCAAGGTTGTTCCGAAGATGATCCACAAAAATGATACGAGGTTTTAGATGGTAAAAACTTTAAAATTGATGCTCAAACAAATTCTGAATTTAGTCCTCAACTATACATTCGTAATATTGCAGATTGTACCTGCAATCATAAAACTATTTACTATAGAGAAAATTTCTGTCCAAAATCTAAACACGTTCAAAAGCAGAATTATATTATAAACTAACAATGAGCTGCCATGCGTAATCTTCCAGTATGCTCTCCTATAGGTGATTCAGCAGGTGCAGGAAAATACGTCCGAAACGATTGGATACTCCAAAAATTGGACACTAATGCTGAGTTGGATAGTTCAATTTTTGGATTAGAAGATAGCATTTCTGAAGGTGAAGTCTGTTGTACGTGTTCTGTAAGTAGTGGCAAGCTACATTATTGTGACACCCAACAAATCCTCAAGATTTGTTACTAGAGAGCGGATTTCTAGCATTATGCTTATCCATAATATTAATAGCATCGAAAAAATTTCTTAATATCTATACGAATCTTGAAGAATGTGATTACTTAGCGCTAAGTTTTTTTGGGCTTTTTTGCTTATTTTGACTTTTTGTGCTTATTTTGACTTTTTATGCTTATTTTCATGCTTTTTTTTAGATTTTGATGCTTATTTGGAGCATTTTCTTAAACATTTAAAAAACATTTAATAATAATTTCACGCTGATATTAAATTAATGTGCTAATAGAGAATTTTCGTAAAAATCTGTATCCCATCATTTATAGATTATATTTGTATTACATATTTTCTTCGTGTCTTTTGACAACATAATTGTTAAAAATCTTCATAATATGATACAATAATTATAATGAATTTTATTATTAATAAATATTAGTATAAATTACCAATTTACAATGGATTCGTTTATAAATAAGTAGATATAATAGACCGTCTCATTATTCAGATAATACAGACGAACGCTTCATAGGAATCACACCTATGATATTCCGGATGTAAACGTCGTTAAACTAGGCCCAAACAGGGGCCCCAGTAAGTATAAAATGTAAACAAATTTAAGTCATAGCTAATAATCAGGTGTTCTGCAACCGTATCAATTTTCTACTCTCGGCAAAAGTACCGATGGGACGACTGGCGCATATTTACCGTTTTCGTTAATTTTCATATTCAAACTCGCATTCATAAACTATTGAATTGACATTCCAAAAACTTTGCTTATTTATTAAAAATTACTATATGCGTGAATCGTATTAACCTGGGGAATCACAGATAAATTATATTATATAATTCACATGTATATTTAACCCATAATGCAAAAGGTGAAAACCACAATACAAGAATTAATTAGAGGCTATCCAGAATTAATAAGTGAAAATTATACATTATTTTGTAAGGCATGTTTAAAAATAGTAAGTTTTATTTAATTTCCAACTGCATCCTAACTAGTCAAGACTTGTATGTAAAACATGTTATAACAACACTACGTCAAGAACGTTTGAAAAAGTTCAAAGCTGAACTAACAAAACAGCACAATTTCACAATCTTTAGCATTATCTTCAATTAAATTTACATTTGTGCAAAATACTTTTACATTCTAATATCCCTTTAAAAAAATTACAAAATAATGCATTTAAATCTTTCTTGGGAAAATATTGTAAAATACGCATTCCCGGAAAAAAATTATGTAGCTCTTAAATACTATGAAACCATACAAAAAATTAAATATATTATTAACAATAATTATATGTGGTTTGGTGTGGATGAAACCACAGACTTGTTTAATTTAATAATATGAGTTTAACATGAAGACATCCGACCAACAGTATTTTGATATATACAAAAGAATTGAAGAAAAGTGATAATAACATTATAGCAAAATTCATAAATGATGGACTGACAAGCTTATTTTTGCCGTAGACAATACCAAGTTACAAAATTTTACTAATAATGCATTTTGTGCATTGTACAAGTTTAGCACATGAATAAAAACGAATTTCTGAAACTATAAGAATGAAATTTCCATTTGTAGATTTAATTAAATATGGAAAAATAGTTCTTATATTCTTCTGTGAGTACAATTATTCAAGAAGTCATTATCTGATATCTCACTGCCCCATAAACCAACGCTAACAAAATGGGGAATTTGGCTATATGCTACAATGTACTATGCGAAAAATTTTGAAGAATTTAATAAGGTTATATACAACTTTCCCGAAACGACAAGCAAATCAGTTAAAGACTGTTAAACAGTTCTTAAGAAACAAGAGCTTCCTTCAAAACAATTGAGTTACATAAAATCGCGTTTAAATTTTGTGAGCAACACAATCAAATCTTTATAAAAGCAGATTCATTTTAGAAAATACCTGCATGCATTGGCCAAGAAATCAAAATAATATCGAAAGAAGTATTCGTTGAAAATGAAGGATTTTTAATATTAAATAAATTAAACTTGATTTTGAATGGCAATTTTCAAATGGATCCAGCTATAATTTAAAATAAAGAGAAGCTTTTCTACTTTCAAAAATTTATTGAGCGTCAGAAGTAATAATTTTTACAATTAAACCCTTAGAACAACATTTAATGATCTACTGTTTTTATGAATAGATTTTAGTTATTTTGAAACGTATACAAAATTACAATTTAATTTTTAAATACTTACATGATATTATATATTGCGTAAAGAAAGTATGTTTATTTTAGTTTTAAGCCAAATTTCTTTGTAAAATATGTTGATAAACGTGTAACATATCAAGAAAATATAGTTTTCTTTAGTGCTTTTTTCGTGTTTTTATGCTTTTTTCCTGTTTTTATGCCTTTTTAATGCTTTTTTTCTCTAAATTTTGTGCCTTTTTAAGTGCTTTTTTTCACATTTTTTAAGCTTTTTTATCCGCTCTCTATTTGTTACAATAGTGAAAAATTTCCGGAAGGAGTGAAAGTTATACGTAAGCATTTGTTTAACAAAAAATTCGTTTCGTATTACTACTCTAGAAATACATCTCCTCCTTGATATAAGAATAGATATTAAATCTGTATGTGTAATCAAATCTTTTCTTATAATAAAGAAGTCTTATAAATGTTTGGTTTTTATTTTTATTTCCAAAATATATACAAATTTATTTTTATTATTTTAGAGAAGTTATAACTGTTTTCTTCATACAATACCATTTTTTAAATGCGTCAATTAGATTAATTTTCATTATCGAATCCAAAAATAATCTATACAATTAAACACAAAATCAGTTGATGAATTGACATGAAATATTTTCAAAAATCAGTAGATGAAAGGTATCAAAGCTTTTCTTTGCGGAGGGAAGTCTTTAATATTCTCTTTGTACCACCAATGAGAAAGTACCATTGTTTGGACCTGCAAAATACAAAAATATATATATACAATCAAATAAAATAATTACCACTTTTAATTAACCTGATTTGTCGTTACCCAGAATAATACGAAAAGCCAAGTAGGGTTCTGCCATAAAATCACTTGAAGACTTATGTACATAAGAATTTCAGCTGTCGAATGCGGCGATGAGATGTACTCGAACCAATCACCTCTAGGCAGTCCGTGTTTACTTGTTATTACCTCACCTGAGTGACGAAAATAAATGTTAGCATTTAAATATTTTTTTTAATCGAATATGCCACCACCTTTTTTGTTCTTCCTTAAATCGGCTAGAATTTTCATTGCGACTCCTTGATGGTACCAAGCCCATAAAAACAAAATCGTCGCGGCATAGTCCAACAGGTTTAGGTCAGAGAGTTCGACAGGAAGTGTATAAACTGAAAAAAATACGCATTTTTTCTGTGTCAAATCTTTTCTAATATTTGTATGTATATGTAAATAAATGCATTACCACTTGATGAAAATATCGGCGCCTCCACCAGAATAGCCAAAAGACATCCTGTGTAGTGAGAATACCCAAATATGTAGTACATAAAGTGCATCTTGCACTCCGCTGCAAAGACCGACACAAAAGACGTATCGTGAAATCTTCGTAAGCATTGTAACGTGAACAATGTCAGTGCTAAAAATGTATGTGCAGCAGTAACTGAAAAATTAAAGAAAATATATACATTTATATAAATATTACATTAGAGGTAAGATTAGTATCGTTAAGTAAAAATGATTTAAATATTAAAACTAAAACTTATTAATGATAAAAATAAGTTACAAAAAAAGACACACATAAATAAAAAGTGACTGTATTTCAATGTATTGATTATTAATAAAATATATTAAAATCCTTTACTTCGTTGTAGAAAATTAAATAATAAATTTAAAAATACGAAAACATTTCGTGAATCTACAGCAGTGAGTCTTACTAAGACTACAAAACAAATTAATTTGAAACAACTACTTCTTGGGCTAATACCTCGACAGACATTGAATAATTTTGTAGTCTTAGTAAGACTCACTGTTGTAGATTCACGCAAACTATATGTAAACTATTAAGGGTCAGCTAAATGTAAATTGCATTATTTAACTATCAGTTTAGTTTAACTGCTGACGTTAAATATCAATTTTTAAAAATATAATTTTTAGTCTAATGTAAATTACGTTCATTAACCGTTAAATTGATGACCCATATCATCTGTATGACTATTAAGTGTCAGCTAAATTTAGATTGTGTTATTTGACTGCTGATAATTGACAGTTTAGTTTAGATTCTGACGTTAAACGTCTGTTTTAAACTATTAGTAAAATGTAAATTGCGTTAACTGTCAATTATAAACGTTAATTGTTGACGTCTGATGTCTACATAAAGTTTGTCGATTACTTCCTAAAGTCAATTATTTTGCCATCTTAAATTTTTGACGTCAATCATAAACTATAAATGGTGTATACTTAATTAACGCACTTACTTTGTTTTAAACACTTTTTTAGTGGTTAAAACATAGTAAGTGAGTAAGTGCGTTAGTTAAGTATTTATCATGAATTACCACGTAGTAACGGTCGCCAAAATCCTTATGTATAAATGGTGTATTGTCAATTGTCAACTATAACTGCTGATGTCAAATACCCAACTAGCGCTCACAATGCACGAAAAATCTGAAAAGCACAGAAACTCTTTCAAAAAATGGAAAGAATTTTAATTGTAACATATATTAGATATTCTTATAACAGCATTGATCAGAAAAGGAAAAGACTGTCTGGAAGCCAAATTAAAATGAAACGCTTAAAGAAAGATGAAGAAGGAAGAAAAAAAAAAAGAATTCTTGGTACCTAATCCTCAGTCAAAAGCGTCTACATCCACATCAACAGCAACCTCTTCGGATGTAGTGGACTCATCAGCGCTGTCTGAATCACCTCCTAAAGAAAGTGTTGAAGAATGCCAAGAAATCACAACCCCAGAAGCTGCATGATTGGTTTAAACAAAGGTTATTATTTCTAGGGAAATCTTGTACGTGCGCTCACATTTGCACAAAAGGTCTGAAAATCACAGAAACTCTTTCAGACAATGGAGAGAATTTGATGCTCGTTTAAAAAAAGAATCAAACTATTGATGCTGAATATCAAAAAAAAATATATGGATTTGAAAAATCAGCACTGTAGAGGAGTTTTAAAAAGAATTATTACAATAATTATTTTGGCTTCACAATGCTTAGCCTTTCAAAGAACAAGTGAACATTTCTTTCAACCTAATAACGGAGGATATTTTCTAAGTCTGGTTGAATCTCTTGTCAAGTTTGATCCAGTTATGAAAGAACATGTCAGAAGAGTTCAACGAGAGCCTGATAACTGGCCTATGACTTATCTAAATACTAATATACAAGGAGAATTGCAGTCTCTAACTATGAATATATCGGATTGTACAAGGATGCTAGCGAAAACAACAGAAAAAGTTAAAAGTTACAGGCAACTCGGATTTGAACAGATGAGAATTCCTGCTAATGAAATTGCTGAGAATCTTGAGTGTAGCACTGATTTTCCGACCGAAAGTGAAGAAAAATCGTCAATTTGACGAAAAAACTGCGGACGAGCAAGACTCATTTGTTCTAGATTTTACGAAATATTAATAAATTCTTAAATAATAAATTTATGGATTTATCAAAAGTTAAAAATATTAAATTCAGTCACCAACAAGTTGTAAATTAAGTATTAATATGTAAAATAAAATGTAAAAAATTAAAACAAATCAAGAATTTATCAATTAATTCAAAACCTTTTATTTTGTATCAAGTAATAAACAAAAATAGTTATACAAGATATAATTTTTTACAATAATATATTTTGTTCAATCCTGCAGTAGAAAATAGAACTTTCATACGTTGTTTTGTGGTTAGAAAGTTACAGTTTACCTCACGCAAAATGGTTGCTATGGAGATTTACTTTCGCCCACTCTTGTGTCACTTTCGCCCACTCTTATGTCACTTTCGCTCACGCTTTTATAAATACACATTATTATTTTATTTGAACCTACGTTTTAAAATGAATTTTCGGCAGGATTGAACAAAACGTAATACACCACTCGTGGAGTTACGAATTCGCTCACTTGTGTACCTTCGCACACTCGGCTGTCGCCTCGTGTGCAAATTGGTACACGCGTGAGCAAAACACGTACTTTCTCCACTTGTAGTGTAATATACTATTATTATTATGCATAATACATTACCACGACTTTGTTGAGATCTTGCACCGACCGCATCCAACAAACCCACCAACCACGTCGAGAGTTCGGCTCCAAAGAAATACACCTTGGTAACCAAGCACATCGCCATTGCAGATACAACGGAGGAGTAAATGTAAAAATGCTTGAACCAAGCTTTCGGCACTTGTAACGATTTTTTTTCATTTTTCGATGAGAGTTTTCCATACCTAAACGCCACCGAAACGCTCTTCGGGAGGAAGGGTTCGAAAAGGTTGAAAAGCACTGAGGCGAGTGTAGTAAGCAGGGATAACCAAGCAAATATAGTTTGCACGTAATTTTGCAAAATCATTTTTTCCGCGGCGAATAAATTAATTCTACGCTCTAAGTTCTTCCACGCAAATGATTTTGTTGCGTTTATAAACTACATACTTATATTTCGCGATAGCCAAAAGAGCTACGCGTTGATTGTAATATTATGTAAATCTCGTAACTAACGGACTTAACAAGTAGATAAGCCGGTATATTGCGCGCACGGTGAGGTGTAGTCATGTTCAATTCAGGGTCTTGCATTTATATTAGTACTAATACATTAAACATTTTGAATATGTTGGTTATTCAAAATTCTCTAAAATGTTGTTCTAATTTTTCGACGGTTTTTTTTTCATGCGCCCGCTGTATTAAGGAGCTCTTCAATAATTTTTAAATGATTTTAACTTTCTTTATAAAACATTCCATCCCAACAGTTGTAGAATATTGATGCCATTTTTGAGTCAAAGAAGGCAGGCAGTAATTGTTGACAGCACTTCCCAATTCAAATTGTCAATACATACATGGTGTTCTTGTGACTCGGGGAATAGTAAATTCTTTAGACAATTTGCCACTTCGATCGGACCGCGGAACTATACAGGGTGTCCCACCGAAACCACACATCAAAAGTATACGGACTTCTAGTGAATGTATTTTTATGAAACTTTCATGGCTTGTGTAATCAAGTGTGCTCTATTATATACTTATACTTATTGTTGAAGTTAAAAACGAAAATTCGATTCACTTGTTTTCAGTTTTTTGGCCATAACTCTAGAACGAGAGAACGAATTTTAAAAATTCTTGCACAAATGTTTCACTAATATCGCATACTTATTAAAATGGTGATGTGGCCATCATAGTACTTTCCCTATATTTTACAATTACTTATTATATGAATTCCACTTAACTCATATAGTTTATTAGCCATAAGAAAAAAATGTCAAAATTATTACTTTATGAAAAACATGGTTTAATAAAATTTGTTCAGTTTTTCATTCTTTTTAGCTTTTGTTAACTTATGTCTTATTTTTAAAAATTTCTCTTTTTGTTTGAATAAATCTATTAAATTAATGTTATATTTGTTTACGTTTTACAACTTTCAATTAAAACCCTCGCATATGTAGGGTGGGTTAGAGGCCACCCGCCCACCCTACATATGCATATTAACTGCAATTACTGATTGCCTCGCGGTGTTTGCAATAACTTTAATTACAAAATGGTGATGTGGCCATCATAATACTTTCCCTATATTTTTCTCGAAAACTATGAGGTTATTCCTAATTATTTGCTCAATTTTAAATTATTTATATTCACTTCTTATATAAATTTCTATTAGCTCCTAGAGTTTATTATTAGTTTTTAAATAATTAAAAGAAAAACTCTTCAAAGTTATTTTTATTAAAAATATCAACAAGTTTAAGTGGAAATTCAATGCAATTATCATTTGGGCTGTATGAAAAAAATTATAAAAACAATTGCCATCGGCTTAAAACTCTCTAAATATATTCAGAATATATGTCGGAATGTTGCTGCTTAAAAAAATCAAAAGTTTGCTTTTAGATCTTTTAATCATTTTACGTCAAATTAAAAAGACGTTAAGAAAATTGCAATCATATATTTGACAGTGTTAAAAAAATATAAGAAAAATTGTCATCGACTTGAAACTTTCTGAATATATTCATAATACATTTGGGAATGTTGCTGCTTAAAAGAATCAAAAATTTGATTGTAGATTTTTTAATAATTTTACGTCAAATGAAAGAGCAGTTAACAAAATTGCAATTATAATTTTGACGGTCTGAAAAAAATATATAAACAATTGCTATCGACTTAAAACTATCTAAATATATTCAAAATACATGTACAAAAGTTGCTGCATAAAAAATCAAAGGTTTCTTTTTAGCTTTTTCATTATAATTACGTCAAATGAAAGAGACGTTAAGAAAATTACAATCATAATTTTGATGGTCTGAAAAAAATACAAAAACAATTGCCATCGTTTTGAAATTTTCTAAATATATTCAGAATACATGTACAAATGTTGCTGCTTGGAAAAATTAAAAGTTGATTTTAGATTTTTAAATAATAATAGTTTTCTAGTTTTAAGTCAAATGAAAGAGACGATGCAAAATTGCATTCGTAACTTTCACGGCCTGAAAAAGTATAAAAACAATTCCTACCGACTTGAAACTTAAAAAATACATCTAGGAATGTTACTTAAAAAGTCAAAAGTTTGGTTCTAAATTTTTAAAATTTTACGTCAATAGAAAGCGACGTTAATAAAATTGCAATCATATATTTGACAGTCTGAAAAAAATATAAAAACAATTGCTATCGACTTGAAACTTTCTAAATATATTGAGACTATATGTAGGAATATTACTGCTTAAAAAATTCAAACGTCTGATTTTAGATTTTTTTAAATAACTTCACGTCAAATAATTAAAGAGACGTTAAAAAAATTGCAATCATAATTTTGATGGTCTGAAAAAAAATATGAAAACAATTGCCATCGACTTGAAACTTTCTAAAAATATTCAGAATACATGTAGAAAGTTTCTGCTTAAAAAATTTAAAATTTGATTTTATATTTTTTACAATAAGAAAAAAAATTCAAAATATTTAAATTAAGAACAAAAAAATGTTTCAATAAAACTTTACTTTACTTTAACTTTTTGTTTGTTTGAAAAGTTATGTCTTTCTTTTTCTTACATTTTAAAATTTGTTTAAATAAATCTATTAAATTTTGCAATAATGTTATGTTTATTTACGTTTTAGAACTTTTAATTAAAACCCTCGCTTATGTTTTACTGATTTTAGGGTGGGTTAGAATTTTTTTAAATTTCTAAACGTATCTTTTTTTTTTTAAATCTTACAGTTTCCAATAAAATCTTCACAATTTAGAAAGCGGGTTGAATTAATAAATCTCGAAACCTAGAGAAGGAATTAGTGGAAATTTCTTGATTTCTTGAAAAAGTGAGTCTAGATTTTAGAACGAACATTCTCAAAAATCTAAGGCCTCAGAAATCTAAGGCCTCAAAAAAGAGAAATTACTGAAAAATTCCCGAACCCTCAAGAAAAACCTAGATTTCTACAAACAAATTTTCTATAGCCTCCAAGAAAATTTTTGTAATTTAGAAGATAAGAAGATAACCTTGAAATCTGGAGGAGAAATCTGGAAATTTCTTGAACCCTTGAAAAAAAAATTCTAGATTTCTAAATTAAAATTTTCTAAAAATTCTACAGCCTCCTAGAAATTTAGAAGACCAGTTGAATAAATATAAGAGAAATTACTGAAAATTCTTTAAACTTTCTCTAAAATAAGAAGAGATTTCAAGCGGAAAATTTTCTAAAAAAATTTAGACCCTCTAAGAAAATTTTTGCAATTTAGAACTTTCTAAATAAGTTTATAGCCTCTAGTTGAAACAAAATGTTGAATTCTAGAGAAGCAATTACTATAATTTACCTGAATTTTCGAAAAGCAGACGAATTAAAAAACATTTAGAGCCTGAAAAAAATCTTCGCAATTTATAAGAATAGTTAAAAAAAATAATTTTTGTTAAGAAGTTATTGGCCTTTTTCTAAACTATAAACTTTTAGAAAAAAAAAATTCTAGAAAATACTAGGCATTCAAAGAAAATCTTTTATCAATTTAAAAGACCACTTCAAAAAAAAATCTCGAACTCTAGAGAATAAATTGCTAAAAATTTCCTGAACCCTCGAGAAAATAATCTAGATTTCTAGAAGAAAATTGTAAAAATTTTAGAGCCTCAAAGAAAATCTTTACGATTTAGAAGACAAGTTGAAAAATCTTGAAATGTAAAGAAGAAATTACTAAAAATTTCTCTTTCAAAAATAGTCTAGTTTTTAAAAACAAATTTTCTTAAAAAGGCTTCATTTAAATCTTCGCAATTTATTAGAAATTTTCTGAATTTATAAACAATTTTTTTTTTGACAATTCTAAAAACACCACAATTTAAACGACTGCTTGAAAAAAATCTTGATATCTGGAAGATAAATTAATGAAAAGAGTCTAGATTTCTAGGAACAGATTTTCTAGAAAAATCTATAGCCTCCAATCTGAATAAAAGGAAACTAGAAATTTCTGAACACTCGAAAAATGTCTAAAGTTCTGGAAAAAATCATTGCAATTTATACGACAATATTAAAATCTGGAAGAGAAATAACTGGAAACAGCCTCAAAATTCTATAAATATTAAAGCGAACTTTCTAAAAAACTCCCGAATAAGACCTTTGCTAAAAATTCTGGAAATATGAAGAAGAAATTACTGTAAACTTTCAGAATCCTCCAAAAACGTTCTAGAAACCTATAAGGAAAACTTCTAGAATCCTCGATCAAAATTCTTTGGAAAGGAAGATGCAAAAAACTTTTAATATGGAGAAGAAATTCCTGAAACTTCTAGAAGTCTCTAAGTAAGTTCTAGAAATTGAGAAAAAATATTCCTAATAAATTATAAAATTAAACAAAATCTTGAAAGTACTTTCTGAAAAATCTAGAACTCTCGAATAAAATATTTGCAAAATATCTGGAAATATCTATTTATTTATTTATTGGATCAGAAAACGAAATTACTGTAGACTTCTAGAATTCTCAAAAAAGTTTTATAAATCTAAAATAAAATCTATGGATCATCTGAGAAAATTATAGAAAAAGTTAGACAAAGTATTGTACAAAAACCACGAAGAAATTTCTATAAATAAATATAAATAATGACTTTCTGAAAGATTTTGAAACTCTTGAATAAAATTTTTGCTTTGTAAAATTTTGTGGAATTCTCGATGAAAAGTCTTTGGAAAGGAAGTTGCAATTAAAACTGAAAGTGTGGAGGAGAAATTACTGAAATTTCAAGAATCGTTAAAGAAAAATTTTTCTGAAAAATTCTAATGTTACATTTTTTTCTCACAAGTTAAGAATTTTACGAAAAACATGTCTTAATAAAACTTTCTGATTCCCTTTAACCCTTTTATGTTATATTTTTCAAATTTGGAAAAATATTGAGAAATATCAAAAAACGCCTCGAGTAAACATCCACTTCCGGTTTATGAATATTTACCAAAAGCTTTTCAGTTCCAGTTTTTAACGATGAAACCTTAAGTTTTAAGTTTCATCTCAATCGGATCATTCGTTTTTGAGATACAGCGCCCACAGACATTTTCATGCACGAAAACAATACTTGCCCTATATATACTTCGTATATAGGGAAAGTAATAAAAGTTGAAAAGGAAAATTCGATTTTCATTTGTTTTTAATTTTTTGGCAATTACTTTAGAACGAAAGATCGAATTTTAAAAATTCTTGCACTGATGGTTCACTAATGTCGCATACTTATTGTAAACGTTAAAAACGAAAATTCGATTTTCATTTGTTTTTAGTTTTTTGGCCATAGCTCTAGAACGAGAGAACGAATTTAAAAAATTCTTGCACTGATGGTTCACTAATGTCGCATACTTATTGTAAACAGTGAAAACGAAAATTCGATTTTCATTTGTTTTTCTCTTTTTTGAACTTAATTTCTAAACGAAAGTTCGGATTTTAAAAATTCTTGCACTTATGGTTTACAAATGTTCTAGGTTGAGGAAGTGCGCTGGGGTTAATGGAGACATGTCATTGGGATCTGAACTCATAGCACTAAGGGGCCTCGAATTAAGCACCGCTTCGATTTGAGTAAGAAGAGTAGAAGCCTCTTCAAATGTAAGAATTTGATTTCCAATGACCCGATACATATGTGTCTTAACTGACTTGACACCCGCTTCCCACAATCAATCCAAGTGAGGACTGGAGGGTGGATTGGAGTCCCACCTGACATTGAGCGACTCACTAGACACCTTTGCCAATGAAGACAAAAACTTATTTGCGCCTACGAAACCGCAGTCACTGTAAATATCTGTACAGCGACTTCTACGGGCAATAAATCTCCGTAATGCCGCGAGAAAAGCATCTGAAGATAAATCGGAGACAGCTTCCAAGTGTAGTGCCTTCGTACAAAAACAAACGAAAATGCAAATGTACGATGTTTGTGTCCTAGCTCCAAAATAGGGCCTGCAAAATCAACACCCGTATGAGTAAAGGGCTTGATTTGTGAGACTAGAAGGACGAATCTTAAAACAACGATAACAGCTTGCGAGGCGACGTTTAATAACCCTGCGAGCTGACAAAATCCAGATTTGTTGTGCAATTAAATGGTGCAGGGCCAAAGGACCTGGGTGTAAGTTATCTCGATGGATTTGATCGATTATCAAATCTGTTAATCGATGACCGCGGGGAAGCAACATAGGATGTTTTTGTTCTGAAGAGAGTTGAGAATGGTGAAGACGACCGCCCACCCTGACGATGCCTTTTTCATCTAAGAAGGGGGCTAGATGATTTAGAGGTTTTAAGCACTGATCTCTCCTTTTTAGTCTAGTAATCTCTTCAGAAAATACGTTTCGTTGAACCGAACGAACAATACGACATAAGGCGATATTTAATTATTCGTGAGAGTGTGTATTTCCACGTTGATTCCCTTTCTGACGGAACTTCAAACAATAAGCGATTACACCTTGAATTTTACGCAACGACGAAAAACGATTTAGAATTGAATCTATGAAGTTAGATTCAACTTTTGCAATTAATACAATTTTTCTCTCCTCGTCAAGCGACGAGCTTTGCGGCCAAGAATCATCATTTTCTAGTAACCACGACGGCCCCGCCCACCATGGCGAACACTCGAGTAGTGCCCGAGGAAGCAGACCACGAGATGCTGGATCAGCTGGATTAGTCAAGGTCAATAAATGAACCCATGAATGAGGAGGATTTTTTTCTTGAATGAGGGATACACGATTACTAACGAAAGTCTTCCACCGATGTGGCGATGAATTAATCCACGACAATGCTACGTTAGAGTCTAACCAAGCAAATATTTTATCAAATGTTAAGGTGTTACGATAAGTTTCGACGACAAATTCAACGAGTTCAGCTAGTAAAAGTGCCGAACAAAGCTCTAAACGAGGAATAGATATTATCTTGAGCGGTGCAACCTTGGACTTGCCACACACAAGATAGACTTCTACATTTTCACAAGACCTTACTCGACAATAAACGACAGCTGCATAGCCTGCTTCAGAAACATCGCAAAAACCATGCAGTTCACAAACTTCTGTGCAATCTCGATTAAGACGGCGGGAAACGAGAATTTCCACCTTAAATTGAGACCATTTCGAAATGATATCTGGTGGAGGAATTTCATCCCAGCCAATATTCATTGTCCACAAATGTTGTATGAGCCTTTTTGCAAAGGGGATGAGAAAGCCAATGGGATCGAATATCCTAGCAATCTTCGATAATATGTTTCGCTTAGTACATGATCGCTCAGTCTTTTCGACTTTGAAGAAAAAACAATCTATATTTGGGTTCCAGTGCAATCACTAAAATCTTAACAGCTGAATTTGGTTCTCTTTGAACTAGTGATAAAGCAGTAGTTGACACATCACATACATCTGCAAGGAGATCCTGACAATTGCTCACCCATTTACGCAGCTCAAACCCCCCCGTGTTCAACAACAAACTGATGTCTGATTTCAAAGAGCTTGCTTCTGCTAATGATGAGCAACCCGTGACTAGATCATCGACATACACATCTGTAGCTAATATTCTAGACGCCACCGGAAATTGATCCTTTTCCAATACAGCTAATTTTTGGATTGTACGCAGTGCTAAGTATGGAGCCGATGATACTCCATAGGTGACTGTGTTTAGCTGATATACCTTAATATCTTCTGAGGGCGAAAACCGCTACAAAATGTATTGATATACCCGATCTCCAGGTATGACATTAATCTGGCGATACATCTGTTTTATATCAGCCGTAAAGACGACCGAATGAAGTCTAAACCTCAACAAAACTGACGCTATATCTGTTTGCAATTTAGGTATCATTTAGAGAATACCCATTAGATGCTTTACATGAAGCATCAAACACCACTCTAAGCTTAGTGGTAAGGCTATTAGGCTTTTGAATATGATGATGGGGTATGAAATACATTTTATCTTCATCTGTCGGGTATGTGACCAGAATCCAAATAATCCTGCATGAAATCAATATACGATTTATGAACAGACGCATCCTTTAATAAGCGACGTTCTAATGAGAAGAATCGCCGCAAAGCAATTTCCTTCGAATTAGGAAACTTAGTATTATCCACATTAAACAACAAAGGTACTGAAAACCTACCCGAATCATCCCGTACATATGATGTGGAGTATATTTCTTCAGCTTTAATGTCTTCAGCTGATTTTTGTGGATTTTGTTCCAACTCCCAAAATTTACTAATAGCCCTATCTAATGGGCCAGTAGTGACACAAAATGAATGACACAATGAAGATTGTTGAAGACCAGCCTTTCCCATAAGTACCCAACCAAATAAGGTATTTATCGCGACGGGCGAACTATTCCCCCTACCCAATTTTCCATCCAGCAAACATGAAGGGAAAATTTCAGCACCTAACAACATATCTATTCGACTTGGAGTACCGAATGTAGGATCTGCAAGCTTTAGATTTTTAACATGCTTCCAACTCCCTGAGGGAATAAAAGCAGCAGGCATATCTCCAAAAATTTGCTTGAGTACAATTGCCACAATATGTATTTGTGGCGCAGCTTGCCCATTAGGTTTGATAATGTAAGACGTACTTCCAACTGAAGTCACCGATTGCATTTGGGCTAAACCGTGAATGGGTGTACCTGTGGGGATCAATTGCAACCTAAGTCGCTGCAAACACCGTTCGGTAATAAAGTTTGCTTGGCTTCCACTATCAAGAAGTACCCTTAAAGTCTGACTATTACCCCAAACGTCAATCACGTCCACTAATGCTGTTGATAGCAAAAGAGTAGTATTACTGGTAGTATTGGTTAAAGCCTTGATTGGCTCCAAAGCGTATTATTAGCGGCGTCGATTGCCTCATCAACGGTGACTGTATGTGCAGACATTATTATGTCACTAATCATGAAATGTACTAACAAAGGCCAAACTTGTTTTGTGTTCATAAAAATCGCTACGCGAATTTACAAAATTTCAATCATGGGCAACTTGATTTTTTTTAATGGAACTACCCACTTTTTTTGGTGCATCAAAGGCAGAATTTAATTACCTTTCAAACGATATAACATTGTTTACTTTTAGCTATTACAGTTTTTTTAAATTTGAGAATGTCTACTAATTGATTTTCAGCTATTTTCAAAAAATAGTAAGCCACGAAAAAAAAAAAAATTGTCACTTTACTATCACAATAGAAATTAGTAGTAGCTTACATTCTATTCCATCATTAATTATATCCCTATTTCGAATGGTATTATATTACCCTTAATGATAGAAATAAATTTTAGTAAATTAGACACACTTTTGACAATTAAAAAAACAATTATACTAATGGTGATGTGGCCATCATAGTACTTTCCTTATATATTTCTCGAAAACTATGAGGTTTACGCAAAAAGGCTATTTTTAATAATTTGTTCACTTTTATATTGTCTACATTTATTTGTTATATAAATTTCATATAACTCCAATAGATTATTGGTAATTGGCAAAAAAAATTCAAAATTTTCATTTTTTTTTTCTTTTTTCTTGAAAGTTAAGACTTTTATGAAAAATATGTTCTAATAAAACTTGTTTAGTTTCTTATTCCCGTTAACTTTTGTTCGAAAAGTTTTGTAATATTTTTCATATTAAAAGAAATATCGTAAAAAACAAAAAACGGCCTCGAGTAAACAGCTACTTCCGGTTTTTGAATGTTTACCAAAAGCTCTTCAGTTCAAGTTTCTAAATGGTGATGTGATAGTACATTCCCTATATTTTACAATTACTTGTTATATGAATTTCATTTAACTCATAAGTTTATTAGCCACAGGAAAAAAATGTCAAAATTATTAATTTTTAATTTTTTTATGAACTTTATGAGAAAGATGCTTTAATAAAATATGTTTTTTCATTCTCTTTGACTTTTGTTAACTTATTTCTTATTTTTCAAAATTTCTTAAATTTCAACATTTAAATAAATCTATTAAATTAATGTTATATTTATTTACGTTTTACAATTTTCGATTAAAACCCTCGCTTATGTTTTACTGATTAGAGGGTGGGTTAGAGGACACCCACCTACCCCACATATGCATATTATTAATTTGAAAAGTCCAGAAGAAAAGTTATTTGAAAAGAAAACCTTACAATTTAGAAGAGGTATTCGGGAATTTTCAGAAAATGTAAAGCTATAAGCTAAACATTTCTAAAAAACATTATGAAAAATTTAGAATTTCTTTATAATTTAAAAGCAAAATTCTTAAAATTTTGAAGAAAAAAATGCTAGAGATACTAGAATTATTTTTTTTTTGTAAAATTATGAAAATAAAAATACATCCGGAAAGATAATTCATGAAATATTGATAAATTCTCGGAAAGAAAAAGTACTGAAATAATTATGAACAATTATTAGAAGAAATCTGGAAAATAAGGGCTATAATATTCTACTAATTTGGAAAGAAATCGACCGAAGAAAAACATTACAATTGAGAAAATACATTACAAAAAATCTAATAATACAAAACTACAATTTCTCAGAAAAAATATGTGGAAAATTCTAGAAATTTCGAAAAAAACTTCTAATCTGATACATTTTATAAACCAGAAAGAGAAACCCTAAGAAAACTCTGAGAATTTAAAATTAAAAATTCATTTAAAATTCAATAGAAACAGTAGAATTGTATGGAAGAAAAATATCAAAAAGTTATGGAAAAAAGTTCAAGAATCCTTAAAAGTGAAACTCTGATAAGATAATTCGGAAATGGTAATAATTTTTCGTAAAATAGAAAAATAGTTTTCGAAAAATCTTGAAGTCCAGAAGAAAAAGTTGTTTGAAAAGTATTACTAAAAGGAAAATCTCACAATTTAGAAAAGGTTTTTGGGAATATTCAGAAAATAAAAATTCAATTTAATTTCTAGAATTAAATTATTACTAATAAAAAATTTTGGAAATTTTTACAAAATTCCCATAATATCAATTCAAAACATGGTGATACATTATTTAACAAGGAAAGAAAAATGGCATAAAAATTCTAGAAATCCTCAAAACAATCATAGAAGTTTGAACCTCTAAAAAAATTTCAAAAAACAATTTTACAATATTTTGGGTATTCAAAAAAAAACAAAAAATCTCTTAAATTTAGAAGCGATATTCCTTAAAAATTATGTAGAATTCAATAGAAAAACTAGATTTTTTTCAAAAATGAAAATTGTACGAAATCTTTAAATTTGAAAGAAATACTCGTAATCTACAAATAAAAACAAGCCACTGAAATCAAAACCATCAAAATAATTATACACGGAAAAACGTGCCGTGGGCTTCAGATATTAAGAGTAAGATGTAAAAATGACAATTTGGAAGAAAATAAAAGCAGCACTGACGAGAATGATGTGTACATTTTTTTTTGGAATTCTAGAAAAATGAGAGAACAGTTCTTACATAATAACAAAAAAATCTTACAAAATCGGTAATTAAATGCAGGAAAAATACCAAAAATTAGAGGAAAAAATTTTAGATCCCTAATAAAAAAGTATTTAAAAAAAGATCCCGAAAAATTTTGAAAAGATAATTTTAAAAATAGTGATAATTTCTGTTACAATTGAAAGAAAATTTTCTCGAAAATTCTATAAATCCCAAAGAAAAGTCAAGGATATATTCTTGGAATTGGAAAAATTTAGAAGAGATAATCTGGAAAATTTAGAAATTGTAAACTATACAATTGTAAAGCTAAAATTCTTTATTTCTTGTATTACAGCAAAATTGATAAAACAAATTCGAACAATTAAACAAAATTCTTGCAATTTAAAAGAAAAATTCTTATAAGTTAATAAACAAAATTCTAAAAAATTATTAAAAAATGATAGGAAACTTGCTGAGAAGCTATAGAGATCTAGAAGCAAAATTATTGTAGGATTGTTGAAAGTCTGAAAAAAATTCTCAAAATAAAAGTAAAATTTAGAAAAGAAATAATTCAAAATTTCAAATTAATAAAAGCAAAAATATTTAAAATATTAATAACATAAAAAATTCTAAAAGTAGAGAATTCTTATAAAGGTAAAGAAATATTAATATGCAAAATTCCAAAATTACCGAAAAAAAATGCATTCTTGAAAAATGCATAAAGCCAGAAATATATAAAATTATTGAGCAATTAAAGACAAATAACAGAAAATATTTAGAATACTTGGATGAATTCTCATTAAATTAAAGAAAAATTGTTGTTAAAATATTTAGATGATATAAAGCAAAAAATGAATATATTTACAAATTACCAAAAAAATCCTGAAACTAGAAAAATTGAAGAAATGGTGATAAATAAAAAATAGAAGAAAGTTCTAAAAATCAGAAAGATAAATTTCTGGAAAATTCTAGAAATCCTAACTGAATTTGTAGTAAAGCCTTTGAGAAACTCTGGAAAGAAAATTTTGCAATTTAAGAAATACATTCCTGAGATTTAGATAATATAAAGCAAAATGTGTTAAAATACTTGAAATCTGACATAAAAATTGATATCTTACGAAATGGCAGAAAATTCTCGAAAAATGAAAGTCATATTAGTATTATCACAATATATAAAATACATTGCTAAAACTATATTCAAAGCAAGAATTGTTATTTTGTCGAAAACTGAAAGAAAATATTTTAGAAATAGAAAATTGAGATAGTAAAAAATTTGATAAAATGTGGAAAGGCTTCACATCCAGCTTGAATGAGATTAGTCATTTATATTTAAACTTAAATTTGGATTCTGCTTTATTTTTTATTATATGCAAGGTTTTATCGTTTTATAAACAGCTAAATCATCAATAATTGTATTTAAAGTTATCGTGTATATCTAGGGTGGGTGGGTGGACTCTATCCGACCTTCCAATGAGTAAAACATAAGTGAGGATTTTAATTAAAAGATGTAAAATATCTATATAATTGCAATTTTTAGAGATTTAATCGTAAACATTTTTCACTAATTTTTGATGATGTTTTACTGATTGAAGGGTAGGATAGAGGCCACCCACCTACCCTACATATACATATTTACTGATCGTCTCGAGCGTTTGGAGTAAAATTAATTACAAAATTTTTTGAATCAAAAATAATTTCGTAAGGTAAAATTTTTGAGTGAGTAAATTATTAAAATGTTTATGCATGGTGAGATTAGCTATAGAAAACCATTTATATTTAAACTCATTTTGATTTCGTTTCATTCTTATTGCATAAAGGGTTTGATTGTTTTTAGTAGTAAAATCATCAACGATTAGCAATTAAAGTTATCATGTATATGTAGGGTGGGTGGCCTCTATCTCACCCTTCAATCAGTAAACATAATCGAGGGTTAGAAGTAGTTAGAAGTTGTAAAATGTAAACAAACAAGAAAAAAAAATGATGTGGCCATCATAGTAATTTCCTTACATTTCTCTCGAAAACGATGAGGTTTGCGCAAAAAGGCTATTCTTTATAATTTGTTCACTTTTGAATTCTCTATTATTATTTGTAATATAAATTTCATGTAAATCTAATAGTTTTTTTTCTCGAAAGTTAAGAATTTTATGAAAAATTTGTTTTAATAAAATTTGTTCATTTTTCATATTATAAAAAATTTCGGAAAAAAACGGCCTCTAGTAAACACCCACTCCTGGTTTATGAATGTTCACCAAAAGCTTTTCAATTACAGTTTTTAACGATAAAACCTTAAGTTCCAAGTTTCGTCTCAATCGGATCATTCGTTTTTGAGATACAGCGCCCACAGCCATTTTCACGCACGAAAACAATACTTCCCCTATATATACTATATATTGAAAGTAAAAATGAAGTTAAAAATGTGTTTAATTTATCAACATAATATTTATTTTTAATTGTAATAGATTTAAGATTAAAAATTATAACTCAACAATTGAGCCATATAATTTTTTTATAAATTTATATTGACTTTTAATAAATTCTTAAATGGTACACAATTAATATTTTAAATGTTTATCGTGTAATCAAAAGTTAAAAATATTAATTTAGTCACCAACAAGTTGTAAATTAAGTATTATTATGTAAAATAAAAGGTAAAAAATTAAGTAAATTAGTAAAACAAATCAAGAATGTATCAATTAATTCATTACCTTTTATTTTCAAAATATTTCATCATAAACGAAAAAGTTATTTAGGAAATAATTTTTTACAATAATAATATATTTTATTAGAATTAAAGAAGTAATATTATACATAATACATTACCATGACTTTGTTTAGATCTAGCACCGAACGCATCCAATAAAACCACCAACCACGTCGAGGGTTCGGCTCCAAAGAAATACACCTTGGTAACCAAGCACATCGCCATTACAGACACAACGGAGGAGTAAATGTAAAAATGCTTGAACCAAGCTTTCGGCACTTGAACCGACGATTTTTCTCCATCGTTCAGTGAGAACTTCCCATACCTAAACGCCACCGAAACGCTCTTCGGGAGGAAGGGTCCGAAATAGTTCAAAAGTACTGAGGCGAGTGTAGCAAACACTATAAACGTGGCAAAAATCGTCTGCACTTGATTTTGCAAAATCATTTTTTCCACGGCGAATGGAGTGCTTCTACGCGAATGAATTTTGATATGCCGATACTGCATTTATATATTACGACAGCACACTTTGTGCATTTGATTGATTGCTATTGTAGGAATCCAGACATACTTATATTTCGCGATAATGTTGACAGAATTCGTACACGTGTTAATCAAAAGAGCCACGCGTTGAATGTAATATTGTGTGGATCTCTTAAGGCGGTAAAAAATACGTGCATTTCGCATGTCCGGCCATAGAAAATTGTGAAGTAATGAATAACAATTAAGAAAACATAAATTGCATGCCGAAAGAGAAAGGTTAAAACTAGGTTTATAATAAGTTATAATTGTTTAAATATTGTAAAAAAAAGCTAACTAACTAACCTCTTTGTTTCTTCTCTCTTTTCTTTATATATCATATTGTAACGTTTTTAGCACGTTATACGGGTGTGTAAATAATTGCAAATGATTTATTGAAGTCAATTAATATTACCAGCACGTATTTATATCTGACATTTTTTTATCTGACGCTTATATCAGACACTTGTTTTCTTTTTTTAATTTGATCCAGTCGGCAGGTCCATGACGCATACCTTCTCCCCACGCACACTGCCCCCTCCTTAGGCATGTTTCGTCCCGAAATGAGTCCTCCGGCACCTTATGACGATACCTGCACTGGGACCCCTTTGTACATTTTGACGTTCGAAAGAAATAGCAGTCTATGGGCTTCTCATGTCGTATACCACTGGAATTATAACAGCATACCAAAATCTCGATCCCAGAATTGGCAAAAAGGACTTCCACCATGCTTCTGATTGTTCTCCAGTCCAATTGGTCTAACCCATAAGGTAGTTTCGGTATTGACAAGTTTTTGATACCCTCACGTAGAAGTGAATCCCTCAACTCATTTAATGATAGCCATACATCCCTGTAGGTTGGCTTCTGATGAGAGTACTTCTTCGTTGCCAGATAGTAAATGATCCTTTTCGGTAGGTGGCTACTAACATCTAGGTGGACTATGCTTCCGACTTTAGGACATTGAGTGCGTAGTTCCTCCAACCTTCCAAATTTCTTCCTGAAGACGGTAGCAATTCCTCGTGACATCTTCAAATCCTGGGCCACACAATGAGCAAGAGAATAGTCCTAAGGTACTTGGAATAGATCTCGTTGTTCTTCTCTCGTTACATCAAAACGACTCTTACGTCCATCAGAGTGCTGAACCACGAAGTCTTCAAATGCTTCCTCGTCGCTTTGTTCAACCACCGCACGAATCGATGCGCCATCTTCTTCGCCAGCATAAGGGGTCAGACGATTGAAATGGACAACTCTTGGTTTTCCTCGGGGTGGTTTTTGAATCCTGTATACGATGTCGTTGAATTTCTCTATTATCTGGTATGGTCCATCCCATGATGTTTGCAATTTTGGGGAGAGACCTCGGCGTCTTTGTGGGTTAAATAACCACACCATACCTCCATCTTTATAATCACTGTGATCCGTTTTTAGGTCATAATTCTCTTTTATTCGGTCGCTGGCACGTTGGATGTTGGATCGCACATGATTATGGATTTCATCAATTTTTCGTCTCAGGTCGCTCACATAGTCTTCCCCTGCCAAATCTTCTCCCGGAGGGCAGCCGAACTTTAAATCACATGGAAGTCGTAGCTCTCGACCCATGACGATGCTTGCTGGAGTCTTCCCGGTTGTTTCATGTACAGCCGATCGATACGCCAGCAAGAAAAGATGGAGATGTTGGTCCCAGTCTCTTTGATGGTCAGAGACTACTTTTGACAAATAACGATTGATGGTCCTGTTCATTCGTTCCACCATACCATCTGATTGTGGATGCAGAGCTGTTGTCCTTGTCTTATGAATCTTAAGGATTTTGCATACCTCTTAAAAAAAGATTCGATTCGAAATTTCTTCCTTGATCAGAATGTAGTTCTAAGGGAACGCCGAAACGACATATCCACTCCTTAATTAGTACTTCCGCTATTGTTGAAGCCTCTTGGTTTGGTAACGCATAGGCATCCACCCATTTACTGAAGTAATCCATAACCACCACGATGTATTATTTATTTCCTTGGTGAGACTCGGGGAATGGTCCAGCGACATCAATTGCGATTCGCTCAAAAGGACTACCAACGTTGTACTGACGCATAGGTTCTTGCACCATTCCCTGACGTCTACCTTACAGTTCACCCAGTAGAATCTCTCCCGAAGTTTGTTTAAAGTCTTTGACATACCCAGGTGTCCACCAGAAGATCCATTATGAATCTCTTTCATCACTTCAGGTATTCTACTCTTTGGAATTATAATCTGCCTTCGTTCTTCGCGGCCTTCTGAATCTTTGAATATGCGTTTAAGCAGTCCCTTGTCCAGTACAATAGAATCCCGCTGAGCCCAGTATGACTTCAATTCGGGCGAATATTTAGAGACTTCATCCCATGTTGGCCTAGTTCCACTTTCCTTCCATGTCATCAGGGGCTTTAGAACAAGGTCGTCGTCTTAATCATGTCGGATTTCTTTTAAATTCCAGTCATCGCTTTCTACAATTGTTCGGAGTACTTGACTTTCCTTTGATTCTGCGTTGTTACAGTGCTTGCAATTTTCTGGGCATGGTCTTCGCGACAAAGCATCTGCATTCCTGTGGATCGCTCCAGCTCTGTGTTCAGTATCAAAGTCGAACTCCTGAAGTCTTTCCAACCATCTTGCGACTTGTCCTTCCGGATTCTTGAACTGAAGAAGCCATTTAAGAGCAGCATGATCGGTTCTCAATAAGAATTTCCTTCCATATAAATATTTATAGAAGTGTTCTACTGATTTGACTACTGCAAAGAACTCTTTCCTCGTTACGCAGTAGTTCCGCTCCGGCTTGGATAAAGTCTTGCTAAAATAGCTGATCACTTTTTCCTATCCATCCTATAATTGTGATAAAACAGCTCCAATTCCTACATTGCTTGCATTGGTATCCAACAAGAACCTTCCCTCTGGCAACGGATAACTTAGAACTGGTGCGCTGGTAAGTGCGTTTTTCAGTTTTTGGAACGCCTCCTGACATTCCCCGTTCCAGAAGAACCGTTGTTTTTCTTCAGTGAGGCAGGTTAATGGTTTAGCGATGTTTGAAAATCCCGCAACGTAACGACGGTAATACGTGCATAATCCAAGAAAACTCCGGAGTTGGTGTAAATCCTTTGGAACTGGCCATTCCCTCACCGTTGAGATCTTTTGGCCGTCGACTGCAATACCTTGGCTTAAAACAATGTGTCCTAGGTACTGCACCTCTTTCTTGAAAAGGTGACATTTCTTCGGGCTGAGTTTTAGTCCAGAATCCCTTAATCGTCGGAACACCTCTTCTAAGTTCTTCATGTGGTCTTCGAAGGATTTTCCCATTACGATTATATCGTCAAGGTAAACCAAACATGTTTTCCAAGATAGTCCTGTTAGTACCGTCTCCATTAGTCTCTCGAACGTCGCGGGTGCATTACATAGTCCAAATGGCATAACATTGAATTGCCATAATCCATTGCCTACTGTAAATGCTGTTTTTTCTCTGTCCTCGGGAGCTACTTCAACTTGCCAATATCCGCTTTTAAGATCCAGTGTGGAGAAAATAGTAGATTCAGCCAAGGTATCCAATGTATCGTCAATTCGGGGTAAAGGATAACTGTCCCTTTTGGTCACATTATTTAGTTGACGATAGCCAACACAGAAGCGAGTTGAACCGTCCTTCTTCTTTACCAATACCACTGGCGAGGCCCACGGACTACTAGATGGTTCTATAATGCCCTCGCTCCCCACAATCCTGCACAATCCTATCAGCTTCCTTCCGCTTCGCCAGTGGCAGTCTTCTGGCTGTCTGCCTAATCGATCGAGAATTTTCGGTATTAATTTTATGTTGAACGATATTGGTTCTTCCTTTTTGTCCAATATCAAATACATCCTGGTATTCTATAATCAACTTTTTTACTTTTTCTCTTTTAGTTGGATTACAATCTTGGGTCGAAAGGGAAATCAACTTTTGTAGTTCCGGGTAACTCCTTTCATTGATTTTATTCTCTGCTGTGGTTTTCCGCAATATCGATGAAGCAGCAGAACAATGTCCTAGCAGCACTCCCTTCCACAAATGAACAGAGTAATAGTTAGTATTCATTATTCTAACTAATACATTGTTTTCGGTGCAAACGAGTGTTTTTCCTATTGCTACTCCTCGTCCCAGTTTATCGTCATCAACGATAGGTTCAAAGATCATAATGTTTTTTTGTGATGGGATGCTTCTTCCAACTGGCCCTCAATAATTTCTTCACTTCTCTCCGGAACTGATAATTCCGTTGGAAGGGTTACCCGGACTCTACCAATATTCCGTCTGTGGAGTACCACCTCCTCTCCATTAACTTTTAGGATTCCATTCTTAAGATCCAACAGGAAGCCTCTAGTATTCATGATGTCCATACCGAGAATTAATTCGTCTTCAATGTCAGCTACTATGAGTTGGTGTTGGAATTATGTGTTCCCTATGGTAATCGTGGATTTTATTTCACCATAGATATTAGCAGCTTCTCCTGTTGCTGTTCGTAATTTCCAGGTCTTTGGTCGTACATTTTGCGGTTTTGACACAATATCAGGTCTTATAATTGTCCTAGTAGCACCCGTGTCTAGTAGCAGTCGACAAGAGTTTCCATCAATGTTTCCATCCACAAAAACCGTATCGACGTGGTGTGACAAGTATGCTACTTTTGCAGTTTTTCTAGGGGCTTGATGTTTTTTAGCCGACGGACACCCCCTGAGGTCGGCTTGTTCTAGTTTTCCGACTTTTCATTGGTGCGATTATTTGATCTTTCTCTGCACCGACGTTGTATATGACCGTGTTTTCCACATTTCCAGCATTCCACTTTCTTCCTGTTTGCTAATGATTCCTTGATGATATCTTGTATCATTTTTCTAAGATCATCCAATCCTTCTCGTGAATCTTCCATTTTCCGAACACGGCCTTGACTCCTAACTGTACTTTTCGCTACTTCTATCTCGAGCGCACGAGACAGTGCGTCTACTAATTTAATTGGTCGAGCGAGTATCAATGCCTGATTTATGTCTTTATCCTTCAATCCATCTAAAAATGCCTGCACAGCTAATGTTTCCAAGATGTTCTCTGTTGCACCATGATACGCCAGTTGTGTTAATCGAGCTATATCTGCTTCAAATTCTTGCAAACTCTCATCAGATTTCTGGCAACGATTTTTAAGCTGTGAATGGTACACGTGTTCGAGGTGTATTTGTCCATACCTTATTTCCAGATGCTTGATTAGTTGGTCGTAATTCATCTCGCTCTGGGACACTCTCTGCAAGACATTTGTTGCATCCCCACGGAGTGTTAGAATTAAAGCTGTAGCCTTCTCTGTTGCGTTCCATCCATTGGCTGATGCTGCGGCCTCAAATTGTCTAAGGAAATTATTCCAAGAAGTTTGGCCATCAAAATTAGGTGGTTTCATTTTTATCGAGTGGTCAGGATAATTTTTTATGTCATTTAATTCAATTCCTCCGAAATTTCTTTTTATTTCCGTTAATTTTTCTTCCATATTCCTAGAAATTTCCAGCATTTCTTGTTTCATTTTTTCTGTTATTTTCTGATATATTTTCTTTTCCACGAATTCCGAATTTTCATTAATTTTATATTCAATTTCGATAATTTTCCTTGATTTTTTTTAGAGATTTTTCTTCCAGGTTTCTAGAAATTTCCAACATTTTCTCTGTCATTTTATCGAAATTTTGCCTCAATTGCTCCATAATTGATGCTGTGTCGCCTCCGATATCAAATAAAAATGTGTCTGGATCATAGCCATCTTCTTGCAGCGCTTCCTTAAGTCTCTGTTGTAACACACTCTTCTTGCCGCTCGTATCCAAATCCCGTTCTTCCAGTTGCACTTTTAATTCAGCCACTTTTAGGTCCGTTATTGTAACGCACTTCGCCATTTTGTTTGCAATTTTTCACACCCCACACCTGACACCAATGTAACGTTTTTTGCACGTTATACGGGTGTGTAAATAATTGCAAATGATTTATTGAAGTCAATTAATATTACCAGCACGTATTTATATCTGACATTTTTTTATTTGACGCTTATATCTGACACTTGTTTTCTTTTTTTAATTTGATCCAGTCGGCACGTCCATGACGCATCCCTTCTCCCCACGCGTCTCGTGACAATATATTCATCCGTTTTTTTCGTTTCTTCTTCTAATAATTGTTCCTCCTAGGCCACAGCAACTAGGCCACTTTAGACAGTCCCAGTATTTAATACTCGTTGAGGGCTGTCAGTTTCTTTGACAGAGAACAAACAACACCAAATTTCACTAGAGAGAAAAGTACACAAAGAAAATTACTATCATAGGTAATTGTTAGATTTAATCATATGGTGATAGAGTAGTTTACAGAATGCTTGGGAAGGGTTACATAAAACATCTTCAATGGTTATAGGGGAGGGAAAACTTATTTGGATAAAGTTCCTATATAAGTCTCACACTCTGTTAGAAGCAGTCAAAGAATATATGATTGAGGTCCCCTCTGGTTCCACATGAACAGTTAGGTGACTGAGTGAGGCCCATAGTGAATAAATGAGAGGGGGAGGAACAGTGGCCCAATTTGCACCGAACCAGGCTGGAGACAGCTTTCCTGCATGTGAAACTCTGTTTCTGAAACCAAGTTGTCTTAGCAATATGAGGATTAATTTTATGATATTTGTGCCGAGAGCATCCATTCCAATCTCTCTGCCATAATTGCTCTATTCCCTCCCTACAAGAAGGGATTTAATCCTGAAAGGGTAGCCCCACCTCTAGGGGGGAGCGTATCGTTAGCATGACGTGCCAATTGGTCTGCAAGTTCATTATTTTCTATTCCTATGTGGCTGGACTAATTCAAACAGTTTTCTCCTGATGTTAACAGTCATCGTTGACTTTTTGATACTAAAGCCTAGATCCATTCACGCCTGAAGGGCCGACAGGGAGTATGACAAAATTACTGTTTTTCATATGTCCTTGCTTTCAAGAAGTGTGAGGCATTTATCGATAGCATAGAGTTCAGCAGTGAAAATAGTGCCATCATTTGGGAGACGACCGGCCGAGTTGCATGTATCCTTAATGATCACTTCATAGCAACATGACCTATTCTGGTGGTTGCGAAAACCATCAGTAAAACATTGCACAAAGTCTGGCCACTTCTGGTGTACCATATGTTTAAAATTAGAGTTATTTATAGAGGGAGCAATACGTTTGAGTGAGCCCTTATCTGTAAAAAGGTCTGTGATGATGTAAGGTACAAAATAGTGTTTTTGAAACGAGTGTAAAAAACAGCTTGGGCCCTGTTTATACAGAATGTTCTGGGAAGCTGCGTGTAAATATTATGCTAAAAACATGGGGAGAGAGGTAATATACGCCTGAGCAAAGGTAACTATCTTCACGAAGTTATGCACCCCTAGGTTAATATTAAACATAATTTTCAGAGTATACTTGTAACATAAAAACTTCCTTCGGAGTGATAAACCTCAACTTTTACCCCTTTGAACGGAGATGAGTTCGTGGCTCCAATCGCAATTTTGCAAGCCTTTACCTGGATTCTATCTAAACAATTCGATAAAGCGGTGGATAGAAAGGACAAAAAGAAAGAGGCATAGTCAATGATTGATCTAACAGAGCTCTTATAAAATAATAGAAGAATGGTAGAGTCCGCCATGTGCTTGTAAGGGACCGCATAATAAATACCCTTGGTTGAAGCTTCATTAACGTATGATATGTGTTCTTTCCAGGAAAGCCTATAATCGAGGATAAGACCCAATTATTTAACTGAGAGGCATCTTGGGATTGGTTCATCATTAAAGTATATCTAATAATTTTGATTATTGTCTTTAAGAAAATCACACTCTTACATTTGTGAATAGATAGTGTAAGCCCATTAAGATACAACCAGTCTGATAATACAAACATAGCCTGATTAAGCCTATTGTGGATTGACTAAGTCTTTACCTGAATAAAAAAGGACGATATCATCAGCATACTGAATGATGTTACAGTACGTTAATATTTCAGGTTTCAGATCATGTGTATAGAGTGGGTATAAAACTAGGCTAAGCACTGATCCCTGTGGTAGGACCCGGAATGAGATTCTACCATTCTTTAAGAAGTTATCCCCTCTTAAAAACATTTTTTTGTCTGATGAGTTCCCAAATACATCTAGTTATCTCAAAAGTTTAGTTTCTTTAATTTTTCAATTAAAAAGGCAGGAATAACTGAATCATATGCTTTGGCAATATCCAAGAAGTATTCTCCTTTTGAAAAAAGAGTTCTGAATTTCGCTGGTGAGAATCGTCAAAGCATCATAACACCCTTTGCTCTTCCTAAATCCGTATTGGGATGCAGATGAGATCTCCTCTTTTTCGGCCCACCACTGAATTCTATTCCTAATCAGGTGTTCGAAAGATTTACAAAGGCAAGAGGTCAATACCACAGGTCTTAATGAATTCGAATTGTGTTTGGGGATAGGACAAACGATCTGGTTCCTCCATTATGGTGGGATTACTCCCGAATGGAAGAAAAAGTTGAAAAACTGTAATATCACTGCCAGCAGATTAGAGCTGAGATTAGTGATATTGTAGTGCCTAATGCCATCAACCCCTGGGGAGGAGTCTCTGACTTCCTGTAGCACTAGCTGTAATTCTTTACAAGTAAAAGCCTTCGTAAGAAATCCTGGTGCATCTGTGTCATATAAAGTGAGATCGAACTGAGGTGCGAGAAAAAACGGAGTTCAACTGAGGAAGTCGGATTGACAGAAATCGTTCTTGGTATAAAAGCCCGTTTGTATAATCTGATGTTCCAAATCTCTGCGATCGGAGTATCCCTAGATATTCGTTCGCAAAATTGCTTAAAATAATCCTTTTTTTATATACATGTTTTTTTGGCCTTTTGTCAGAATGAAGTAGTGTTCTGTACCATGCCTATAAAATTCCTTCAATTCCTTAACTCTTTCCTCTTTGTCAACAACTACTATCCCACCATACTTTTTTCCTACCAGATGAAACTTGTGAGGCTGTGAGAGAGTGTTCATTCAAGAGGCGATTCGTTAGTCTGAGAACGAACACAGTGCAGGCGAAGGAGACACACGTTACACACTTTTTCTTCACAATTGTCCAGTGTACGCGATCACGATATTGTCTTTTAAAAAACCACGGTATAGTTTGTTTGACGAATCTTTCAAAGTCATCTACGCTATTGGTAAGGTTTCCCGTACGGTTGTGCAGTCTGTTTTTTTGTAGTTGAATCGTAAAATGGTTTCTGATCTGTATAAGGATTGATTAGCCCTTAAGGAGAGTTCGCATAAGAGCGGGAAGTCGCCACCATATGAGTCTTCGAGTATAAGACAGCAACAACAATCCACCAAATTTAAGGACGTCATACAAATATCAATTATGCTCTTAAAATTAGCAGACCTGTTAAATCATGTGGGTTTCAAGTCATTGAGAACACTGATTCCTTTCTGGTCGATAAACCCCTCCAATATTGAGCCCTTTCTGTTTAAATAGAAGCCATGCAAGTATTTCAGATGGTAGTTAAAATCGCCAACAATGACTGCTGAAGCTTGGCATTTTTGGTACAGCTTCTCCCAAATTTGTACAGAGAACTTTATATTTGGTGGAATATACCCTGTTAATAGGTCAAAATAATCGAATTTGATAAGAAGAAATGGGGTGTGGTGAGAGAGATGAATATCTGTAATGTCAACAAACATGGAATAAAACTTTTCACCAAAATTGCAACTCCACCTCCACCGTTTTCTCGATTATCACAAACACTCGTATAGCCAGACAGATGGATGTTTTGATGGGAATACCACGTGCCAGGTAGGCATATAACATCTGGTTTAAATTAATTAATGATTCTTATTAGAACTTAAATTTCTAATATTCAAATGTGGAATTTTCAGAGTCATAATTAGGGAGTAGTAGAGAAAAAAGCCCTTCAGTATTGTTATTGCACAGCTTGATCATGAATGCGTCGTACAAGGCGGACTGTTGATCGCTCATATGTGTTGGAGGGGACATAAAGTTCTCCACGACATCAATTTCGATGGGGCACTCAGAATCCTTTGATGGCGAAAGATCTCTGAAGCAAAGCTTAGGGAGTAGTTTTGATAATTTAGTAGAAATAATTTCCTTATGCCATTTTTTTAAATTCAACTAACTTAATGGATTCAGTTGGGGAGTCTTTTTGTTACAGAAACATAAGAACTTGTATTAGCCTGTGGCGGTTTTATGATTGGATTAGAATTTTTAAGGGCTGGGAAGGAACCATGCCTGAATAAAGGGATGTTGCAGCACTGGAGTCATTTCTAGATGCTTTAGGAAAAAATCTTTCGGCATCAGAAAAACTTACTTTATTTGCTGTCATAAAATTTGTCTCTTAAAGTCTGGACAGATTCTTAAACTGGCTGGAGTGCCAAATTCAGTGCATAAGTGATTAGCGTAACAGTGAATGCATGTAGTTTCAATTGCCTTACAGTTCACATTGGAATGATTTACCTCCCCACATTTCGCGCACCTCTCAGACCCCTTGCAAACATTCTTACTATGTCCATACCGTAGGCATCTAAAGCACTGGATAACTGGATAATTATATTCATCTAAGATTAGTGAAGTGCAGAATAAATAAACAGCTATTGGAAGCTTGTCTGTACGAAAGTCAGTAATTACTGATTGAGTACGAGCAAACTCAATGAGTTTCATATACTCTCCTGGTCAGTCTGCGGACATACATAACCTCAAATTTGTTATAATGATTATTATTATCCATTATTTCTTTCTCCTCCAGACATGGGTCTACCCTTCTCAAAATCCCCCTTGTTAGAATTGTGTAATTACGGATGAATGCTTTCCATTCGTTATCTGTTAGTAATTTTGAGTTATTAACAAAATTGTTTGCTTCCTCCCTATTTGGGAAACTAAGGCCAACTCTATTTCTACCCCTTCGAGATGCAGTCACATTGTAACATTTAAATAAAAGCTTACCTACCGCCATGGGGTGCAACGAAGGGACCTCAGACACCTCCTCATATTTCTTTTCAACATAAACCACATAGGGAGCCTTGCCTTTGAATATTGCGATTAGATACAATTTTTAGGTTAATGTACGGAATCCCTCAGCGACCATAGATCGAGTTCAAGGAATCCAGTGCGGCTGTTAGCCAGGGTCCCCTGAGGTAGGTCCGGTCTGGAAACTTGACCTTGCGGACTGGGAGACCTTCCATGCTCACATAGCTAACTTTGCGTTGAATTTCATGGACCCGAACATCTTCGCCGACAAACTCTCTCTACTGGTGGTCGGATGAGGTGGTGGAAGCCCGAGGTACGGCAAACTGGGTAGGGCGAGATCTCATGGGGTGTCGCAGGAGAGACGAACGCAACACGGAGAGAGCAGCATCTAGTACCAGGGTCCAGCTCAAGGTAGCCATTGTCAGAAGCAAATGCGAGGCTTGGAAGAGGCTTTTAACAGAAGTTGCCGAAGATCCATGGGATATCTACCGTCTAGTCGCCAAGAGATTGGGCCACGCCCGGCCTAATCCTGCCGTACTCGTCCCAGGAGGCACAGAGGAGATGGTCAACTCTCTATTCCCGACCAACGAATGCCATACGTACCCGAGAGGTCCTCCAGCAAGCTTAAATGAGGATGATCTCTTCAGCGAGGAAGAAGTGGTGGATGCGGCTAGGTTTTTACCATGTCACAAGGCGCCAGGTCAAGGCGACATCCCTAACGAAGCCACCAAGGAGTACGCCACCAGAAATCCTGCACCGGTTGTTTCTTTCCTCAATCTCTGCTTGTCTAGGGGCGTGTTTCCCAAGTGCTATAAAAAGGCTGCGTCATGGTTGGCCAGGCGGAGGGCAGGCAGGCATACCGAGCACAAGATTAATATCTTAGGGCAAGAGATCGAAGTGGCGCCTAGTATTAAATACCTGGGTGTGCGCCTTCAGGCAATCCCTCTTTTCAGCCTTTTCCCTTTCCTCTCCTTTCTGTTCCCATGCTTTTTTTGTTTTTATGAGTTCTTCTTGTAGCTTTTCAAAATCCTTTTTCATTTCCTGATGTTTTATTTTCAGTTCCTGGTGTTTTATGTTCATTTCCTTCTCGATCTCGTCCTTTACCTCGTCTAACTTGTTTATGATTTCTTCAATTTGTTTCTCTTTAATCTCCCTTTTCTATGTTTTATTGCATCTGTCGGTTTTACCTTCTGTTTCTATTTTTCTTTATTTTAATTATTTTCTTCTTTCACTTATCGAACTCTTCGGGGCTTTCTTCTTTTCTTTTCCTCTTTATATAGTCATTTATTGATGTCACACTACTAGTTCTTCTTCTTGGTTCAGGTATTTCCAGGTTCATGGGTTTTTTAGCTGTTTTTCTATTTGTTTATTTTATTGCTTATTTTCGTTTTATTTGTCTGATTTGTCAACGTCGCTTTTTATCTCTGTTTTTGTCCGCCGCCTTTTCTAACCTCACTTTTCTGATGTTTCTACAATTTTTCTTACTCCTGTCCTTTACATTTCTTCATTCACTTTCTCACTTATTGTTTACGATTCTACCACTTCCTCACTTTTTCTGGGTTTTTACACTTTTACCGTGTTTGAAACGGAGCCGATATGGTCGGTTTACACGTTGTCAACCTTTCTTTCTATTTTCATAGTTCTATATACGAGGGATAGTAAGAAAGTAGTACACGTTTGCAACGTGCGGAGCGCTGTCGAATAGAGTAGCCTCCAGATGTGTAATAACATGTTCAGTTGTATATCAGCTGTTTACGTGCAGAGTTACGTCTCGCTGGCATTGAGTGTGCTGTTTATGTGAGTGTTTATAATGAAATCCGCCGATTGTTAAGTTAAGGCTGTGATTAGATTTCTCAACGCAAGAAATGTGCGACCTTGTGATATTTATCGTCAATTGAAGGATCTGTACGGAGAAAATGATATCTGTTCGGCTTGGGTATCGTAATTTCAACTTAGGATGAGAGAACATCTATGATGGCAAGGGTTCGGGACACTCGTCGGTCATTACGGACGAACTTTCAACCAACCTATAGTCGAGACTTAGCTTCTCCAAATTACAATCTGTTTATGAAACTCTTAAAGATTTTTTAACAGGAAAGAAATATATGTCAATACACTAGTGGAGGAGGAACATGAAGCTGGGATACAAAAATTCGTTACACGTTACGAGTAATTCTTAAATTTGCGAGGTGACTATGTAGAGAAGTAGTTTAAGTTATGTTCCTTACAAATAAAATGTCAATATTTGTTAATATATAGTTTTTTTTTTTATATTCCCAAACGGGCACTACTTTCCGGATGTCCCTCGTATGTTATCCTACACGTTAACATAAATATTGTTTATTTAAAACAGTGTTATAAATAAAACAATGTTTAAGATTTACTAAAAATGCATCGTGTATTGCCCATTATCCTTTCACCTCTACGCCTTCCCAAAATCATAATAATTTATTCTAAATAAGTAAGTAAATCCCCTAATCTATCTAAGTACACGTCTGGCACTAAACCTTCACAGCCTTCGGTTTGTTTGTACTCCTGCACATTCTCCAAACTCGATACACCGGTGAGCACCAGTAGAGTTTGAAAACCGCAATTCGTACCTAATTGAATATCCGTATTACACCTAGAAAACAAATATTATACAGAATAATGATAAATTATTATTACTTTAATAAGCTTACCTATCGCCTATCATCAACGTCCTTTCAGGGCATATATCATGCTCCTCCATTAAGGCCTTGACAATGTAAGGATTAGGCTTGCCCATCACCACGGGCGTACGACCAGAACAGGTCGCGATCGCGGCGACGAAAGTGCCGGTTCCAGGAATTACCAGGTCGTTTTCTAATGGAAAACTTTCGTCGGTGTTCGTGGCAACAAAGTGGCAATCCTTTCTAGCTAAAAATTAATTAATAAAAAAATAATAGTAGTATACAATAATCTTTTCTAAAAAAAATTATTATGTTAACAAACAATTTGTAGTTTTTAATTGCCTTGTAAATCCATATTCGAAATGATTTGAATTTTTAAACACTTAAATTAACCTAAGAAAAAATATTAATTTTAGTAAGTGCGTACGGGATTAATTGAGATTATCAAAAGAGAAAGCTTATATAGAAAATTTAAATAAGACACTTTATAACTTTGTTTTACCACTATATTAATTATAAAGTGTCTTAATTAAATTTGTTATCAAAATGTGCCACCAAGTAAACGCCGCCACCATACAAAAAATATACAGGGTGTCCCACCGAAACCGCACATCAAAAGTTTATGGACTTCTAGTAAATGTATTTTTATGAAATTTTCATGGCATATGTGCTCTATTTAATTAAAATATTTTCAAGATTATACTTCCGGTTATACTGGAAGTCAACACCAACTTCCTTATTTCAAATGGAATACTACATTTTTTAATACGTATTTAGATTCTACATAAAATTCTGCGAAAAAAATTATTAAATAACATAACGTCCAAATCTAAGCGTTTTCGAGATAATCGATATTTTTAAAAATTTTGTGCTTTTTCAAAGTTTACTTCAAAAATACATATCTCCGACGAAAATAAAATTGAAAGGATGTAATATTTGCTACATATAGCCGATACCTAAGGGTATCCATTGATGAATAATTTTTGAAAAAATAATATACAGGGTGTTCAAAATTTCAAACCACATTTAGTCAAATTTAAACCAATATATCTCGTTTTTCTTAAATGGAACACCCTGTATATTTTTACATATTCGGACGCAGAATTTAATTTTGCTTTTATCTATACTAGCGTTCCCTATACCTATCTTCTTTACTTTTAAAGTTATTAACATGTTTGTAAAAATATATCAATATTCTGTGCAATAAGAAAACAATGGGTACGTAATTTATTAAGCGAGCCAAGAAAACATAAACAACTCCTGTTTATTTAAATAGTTTAACTGTCTTTGTGACATTTTACATAGATAGAAAATTTTAATTTGTTATTATTTAATAAAAACCTTAAAAAATAAATATTCAGTTCAATCAATCCACTTATTCTAGTAGTTCATACAATTAGTTTAATAAATGTTCAAAATGGCCACCATTTTGTTCTAAACACTTCAAAATTCTACGGATTGTTTCATTATTTGTGGCTTTACTGTTTTCGTTTTGGTTTAATTTGCCAAATTCGGATATTATTCGTTCAATTAACTCTTCTTTGGAATTAACTGGTCTGTCATATACATTAGTTTTAATGCGACCCCATAAATAAAGATCAAGGGGTGTTAGGTCAGGCGATCTTGGTGGCCATCGCTCTGGCACATTACGTCCAAACCAACGATCTTCAAACATACTTGTTAATTCCTCATCTACGGCATACGACGAATGCGCTGGGACGCCATCCATTTGGTAACAGCAATTTCTAACAGTAATTAATGGTAAATTATCGGTAAATTCGGTTATCGTTCTTCAGAGTATTTGCAAATATCTGCTGCTGGTTAAATTTTCGTTGAAAAATTCAAATCCTACAACATCATCCATCATATGTGCAAATATGTTAACACTCAATGCATTTTGGAAGTTTCCTTGTTGTGTAAAGTGTGGTGTTTTATCAGCCAATTATGATGACTATTTACAATACCTTCTCTTCCGAATTTTGTTTCGTCCGTCCAAATAATATTACGCAAAAAAATGGGTTTTCCTAAAGATTTACTAACAACTTTTCACAATATTGTAAACGATGTACATGGTCATTTGGATTAATTGCTTACACTTTAATAAATGAATATGGGTGCATTTTATGCTTTTTTAAAATTCGCTGAATAGATGATCGGGTTATTCCAAGATCGTTGTGCGCAGATCTTATCGGAGCATGTGGATTGACTTGAAAATAGGCTAGAAAACTTACTTCGTTTTCTTCTTCATCAATTACAAATGTATCTCTTCTCGCGACCTGCTGAGTAGTACCAGTTTGCAAAAAGTTCGCTTCGATTCGTCTAAATTTCCATCTATTCATTGGCGTTAAATGGGGATACCTTTCATTAAATAATCTGCAGGTCCTCGCCACAACTCTTAGACTTTCGCCGTGAATGTAAAATAAATTCAAAATATCTTTATTGGAGTAATTATCTCTGGGATTCATTTTAGCTGTACGTCACTATTGAATAAAGTAATAACAATACGTTGATATTTTGATTTAAAACAACTTGTTCTTTTTTTTTTCTAGGTTCACTTGATAAAATGCATAGCCAACGTTTTTTAATTGCACAGAATATTGACATATCTTTACAAACATGTTAATAACTTTAAAAGTGAAGAAGATAGGTATAGGGAAAGCACAATTAAATTCTGCGTCCGAATATGTAAAAATATACAGGGTGTTCCATTTAAGAAAAACGAGATATATTGGTTTAAATTTGACCAAATGTGGTTTGAAATTTTGAACACCCTGTATATTATTTTTTCAAAAATATCTCATCATTGGATACCGTCAGGTATTGACTATGTGTAACCAAAATTACAATCCTTCAATTTTATTTTAGTCGGCGATATGTATTTTTAAAGTGAACTCTGAAAAAGCACAAAATTTTTAAAAATATCAATTATCTCGAAAACGCTTAAATTTGGACGTTATGTTACTTAATAATTTTTTCCACAGAATTTTATGTAGAATCTAAATACGTATTAAAAAATGTAGTATTCCATTTGAAATAAGGAAGTTGGTGTTGACTTCTGGTATAACCGGAAGTCGTATAATCTTGAAAATATTTTAATTAAATAGAGCACACTTGATTACACTAACTATAAAAATTTCAAAAAAATACATTCATAAACTTTTGATGTGCGGTTTCGGTGAGACACCCTGTATACAGGGTGACTGACGAAAAACCTTTGGTGCTGTATCTCGCTTATTTTTGATCCGATTTGAATAAATAAAACATCAAATTAAATGATTTTTAAAAGACTTTAATATGAACTGTACTGATATTTTTTCTTGCATCCAGTTTTTGACAAAAGGCGATCAACTTTTTTTTCAAATTGCACTGTATATATATTTTGTATTGATCCGCAAGGAGATTTTTTTCTGAATCTAAATTTGTAAACGATTTTATCCATTCATCAAACCAAAGTCGAGAAATTGAGGATTAAAAAAAAATTAAAAATCAAGTACCCATAGTAAACAATACACAGAGCCTATTCCAAATGTCAAAAGTGACAGTGTCAGTCATTGGTACAATACTGCAATGATTTTTAATAATTTCATAATAAAAATGTTGCAAGATTTCAAAAACTGAAAAACGATTTCTGTAGAAGCACAAAATTCTAGTACAGTGTTTGAAATATTGCAACATTTTAATTATGAAATAATTAAAAATCGTTGCAGTATTGTATCAATGGCTGTCACTGTCACTTTTGACATTTAAAATAGGGTCTGTATATTGTTTACAATGGATGCTTTTTATTTATTTTTTTAATCCTCAATTTCTCGACTTAAGTTTGATGTATGGATAAATTTGTCTACAATTTTATATTCAGAAAAAAATCTCCTTGCGAATCAATAAAAATATATATACAGAGCAATTTAAAACAAAAAATGTTGATCGTATTTTGTCAAAAACTGGGTGCGAGAAAAAATAACAGTTCAGATCCTATTAAAGTCTTTTAAAAATGGTTTAATTTGATGTTTTATTAGGTTTTTCGTCAGTCACCCTGTATATGCAGCATTTAAATCTACATTTATAATCTTTATTGCACATAGATTTCTGTAAATAAAAGATGTTCTTCTCTCTATTGAATAAATAATTGGAAAAATACATAATTCTCAATCCTAGTGTTTATCAATTGATTACTTACCTAAATAAGAGGCGGCTTTTGCAAGTTTTAGGTAAGATATGTGCTCATCAAAACCTACAACCACTGCACCGATCTCTGGGTCTGCTTGGAAGTTCTTTAAATGTTCTCCAATTGGGCCGCTTAATACATCCGGCTGGAAAATACTTTCATCAGTAAAATGGTAAAGCAAACTCGAAAAATAATTTAGAAATTGGGTAAACGAAAACAAATGGGAAAGTTTATATTGATGAAAACCAAAAATAGGGTTTGAAATTATATAAATGATAGTCACGAAAAATAAATAAATCATTGTTATATAACCAAAGGAAAGGATTTCTATTTTATTTATAATTTAAAAATGTATCACGAAGTAATAAACGCCTGCAGTGTTAAAGAATTCAAATTTCAATTATTTTTTTGTACAATAAATAAAAGAGGTCAAGAATACGCTACAAAGAAACATAATTTATTAATTTACAGGGTCTATTATCAAAGTAATTCGAATTATTTTATTGTAAAGCGACCATCCATCACAGAGGGATAAAGCGGGTCTGGAAATGTAGTGAAGAGTTTGCCCTTATAATGTAGCCAGTTACCATCCACCTTATTTTCCGGCCCTGGTACCAAGTGCTTACCATCTGTTCCTGTCCATGGCAAACCATTTTGCTGGTGAAAATTCGCTGGTGAAGAGTTTCCCTTCTAATTTAGCCAGTTACCAGTTTGCTCCAAGCAGTACAAAGACAAAGACGTGCCTTCGAATGAAGTGTGTTTTTCAACTTTAAACAAGGCGTGATGGAGCTTTCGCTTGAACAGCAATTCCCAATTAAATTTGCTGCTGGAAAAAAATGCAACCGAAATATTCCAAATGCTTCACGAGGGCTTCAAGGATTACTGCATTTCAAGGTCACAGTTCGTATCAAATCATTGATACCCCAAACATGTCCACATTTGCGGTACATGGGATAGTGATCGAGAATCTGCAAATTCGCAAGGTTGTGTGTTAACTAGAGTTTGGCGCTATTAAGAATTGTTGGATTTGAATCAAAATGAGCCGGACTTTCTTAACTCCGTCGTAACAGGAGACGAATTCTGGATGTTTGAGTAAGACTCAGAATCGAAAATGCAGCGAATGAGCAAGTCTCTCATCAAAAAGATGCTCATGGTCTTTTTAGATGTCAGAGGAATCGTTCATTTTGAGTTTGTAAAGAGGGGGGCAACTGAAAGATCAGGCTCCACAATGACAATGCCTCCAGCCACACATCCTTCATCGTTACTAATTTCTTGGCGCACAAAGGGACCACAGAGAGCGCACAAAAGGACCACGGAGACCGCAGTGCAGGGACGCTAAGCGACACAACCTCATGAGGAATTTCTTGGCCAGGAGCAACACCTTCACCAGCCCCATGCGACTTTTTTTGTTTCCCCAACTAAACAGATAACTGACAGGAAAGCATTGAGAAAACATCAAAAAGCACGTTACAACGTTTGTAAGAGATATTCTCGTCAAGGAGTTTCTAGGCATGACAGACATATTTCCGCAAGTGTACTGATGCTGGGAAAGAGTATTTAGAAGAATTTTAAGCACGAATTTTAAGTAAATATAGTTTTTGCCAGAAAATTCGTGTTACTTTTATAATGGACCTTGTATATCAAAAATATATTAGTACAATTCAAAATTGATTGGGATAGATCAATCACGCTAGAGCAATGAATCATTTATTGAGACAGGTTTTAATTATTTTAACAGAAACAATTGAAATTTTAATTCAAGAAAAAATTATATATTTCCTTAAAAACTTGAATTATTACAAAACGACAACAAATTTATTACAAATGAACGTTGAACAATTTTTCGACAAAGAAAACTGATTTATTAAACAAATTATATTTCGTAAAAAACGAGTTTTAGATTTGGATAAATCAAGATATTTGTTTTTTTTTACCATTTCACTAAAAACAATTGTTTTTTTTAAATAGAAGTCGTTCAGTTCCTTCATGTCTACAACTTTTATTTGAAACATTTTATGAAAATTTATATTTTTTTAAAAGATCACCCAAAAATACGCGAAAAACAAATTTTAAATTTGGCTAAATCAGTTTTTTCTCAAGAGATTTGCTTTGTTTTTCACTATTTTTCCAAAAACAATTATTGTTTTTAATTAAAAATCCTTCATTCTGTAATATCTACAACTTTTATTTGAAACATTTAGTGAAATTTTATGTTTTTCAAAAGGAAAACCCCTAAAAACAAAAGACTGCTTCGAGTAAACACGAGTACACGAATAAATAATTTATTGCGATACGTCAAAAGTAAGCTATAGTAATGAATATTTTATTAGGACAGGTCAAGAGTAAGCTAGGGCAATGCATTATTTATTGCGATAGGTCAATAGTACGCTAGGATCACGAATGATTTATTAGTCTAGGACAAGAATGCAAGGGTTGTAATAATTTATTGGGATAGGTCAGGGCAAAGTCTACGGATCAAGAATACAGTAGGACAATTAATTATTTACTGAGATAGGCGATGATAAAGAATGATAAGAAAGAGTATCAAAGAATAACAAAAAGAGGAAATTATGAAGAATAATTTTAATTCGGAAAATAAATATGGAGAAAGAGAAATATGGTCATCATAGTATGTCAAGATTCATTTGAATAAAAATAGTTTTACCAAAGTCACAGCCAACTAGGGTTTACATTTAAAACAATGTAAGTTTGTGTTGTAACTCAGAAACAAATACCAAAATAAAAATTCTAATGTAACTTTATAATTTAGAGTAAAATCATCTAAAATTTTACTCCTCAAAGTTTTTTCTACATCTTATAACAACAGAGCAAAATACATGTTTAAAAAATCGAAAATTTCATTTGGTTATAAAACATACTACATTGTTCATGCAAGTTTTTCTCTTATAGTTTCCGAGCATCCCATTTAGAAATAGTTATTTGTACAAGTGTAGAAATGCTATGCTTTTCAAAAGCAAAACATATAATGGAGATACAAAATAAGAAGACCTTGAAATGAAATAAAATCTTTTATACAAAACAACAAAGATACCATAGACAAGACACCATACTTGTACTTAAAATGTTGACCATTGGATGCAACAACTTGGCTAATAAGAAGTCAAAAAATTAACAAAAATTGTAAAAATCATATACAGGGTGAGTTTTTTTCGATGTTCTATATGGGGATCTCGAAAACTATGAGAGATAGAGAAACGGTTAAATGGGGAAAGAAGTACAGATTTATGAGACGAATTAAATGCCACTTTCAAAGTTTTGTAAGAAGTCAAGGGTAACTAGATATTTTGAAAAAAGTAAAAAGTGTCAATTTTTTCAAATCAATATATCTCGGTTATTATAACAGATAGAAAAAAACTGTAAAGGACAAAGTTTTAGATAATTTTACGCAGATTAATAAAAAATAATCAGAAAATTTTTATCGCCATTATTTTCCGAGATATGACGCAAATTTACATTTTTTTAAATGGAAACCATAGTTGGCTATGGCCTCATTCAAAAGATAATTTTTTTATCTTTAATGCAATATGATGTACGATATAGTTATTTCTAAAAATAAGTGAGTTATAGTCATTTTAAATTTTATTATAAATAAAAAATGGGTAGCCATGAAAAAGATGAAAGTAAAACAATTGCAGTTGTTTATAATAACAGCAATATTGAAATTATTAGTTCTACAAAGTTAAACAAAAATGAAAAACCAGCATAAAAATAATAATTTTGTAATTATCAAATGGCCTTATGTATGTGGTATAAACCCATTTGTCAAGAGGATAATACGTTTCTTACAAAAATATTATGAACAGATGAATCGCGATTCACTAATTGTGGTATTTTTAATCGCCACAATGAACATAGATGAACTTAAGAGAATCCACGAGAAGTTTCACAGAGAAAACTACAAATTAAATTTGGGTGTAATCCATGGTGTGTTTGGATTAAAAATCTCGGTCCATATATTTTTGAAAACTAAGTGAAAGTGATTACTTTCATTTTCTTCAGAAAACATTTGAAGATATGCTCGATTATTTATTTAAATATATTTAAATTTATCATTACAAGCAAGATTGAATAGGTTCCAATATGACGGTGCTCCACATGTTGGCTTTACAAATTATTTAAATAATGCTTTTTCTAACTCATAAGTGGGAAGAAATAAACCAATCCCAGGGCCACCTAGATCTCCTGATCTGAGCTTTTTAGATTTTTTTCTGTGGGGTTATGTAAAAAACAGTATATGAAAAATCATATCAATCTGTGGAGGATCATAAACTAGTTGTTATTGAAACATTTAATTCAATTTACATGAGAATAGTCAAAAAGCCATAAATTCAATTTTAAAAAGATATAATTTCTGTCATAATAGTATTAATAGTGGACTCTTTGACCATATTTTTTTAATATTAAAATTTCTCTCCCATTGATATATTGATAATTACAGAATTACTTTATGCTGTTGTTTCATTTTGGTTTATCTCGGTAAAACTAATAATTACAATATTGCTAATATTCTAAACAACTGCAATTGTTTTACTTTCACCTTTTTCATGGCTACCCATTTTTTATTTATAATAAAATTTAAAATGACTATAACTCACTCATTTTTAGAAATAACTATGTCGTATGTCATATTGGATTAAATAAAATAATGGCGATAAAAAATTTCTGATTATTTTTTATTAATCTGCATAAAATTATCTAAAACTTTGTCCTTTACAGTTTTTTTCCATCTGTTATAATAACCGAGATATATTGATTTGAAAAAATTGACACTTTTGACTTTTTTCAAAATATCTAGCTACCCTTGACTTTTTTGAAAAATTTGAAAGTGGAATTTCATTCGTCTCGTAAATCTACACTTCTTTCCCCATTTAACCGTTTCTCTATCTCTTATAGTTTCCAAGATCCCCATAGAGAACATCGAAAAAAAATCGTATAAATCTATTTGGATTGAATAAATTTAAATTTGAATTCAGTACAAAAGTAAGAACTCCTACTTAAATTTAGAAAAGCGCATTTCCAACGAGTTCTACACACCACACTTTCACATACTGCATATAAATTATTGGCATTGATGGATAGAAATGAAATGTAGAAATTTTAATTGGGTTAGGCACCGATAGTATGTGTTTTGTATATATTGCACAAAGTATGTAACTGAGTTTGACATTCAGTGATAATAAACAAAATACATTTTTATGCATAAAAGAGTATATACGCATAAACGGTTACCATGCAAATAAGCTCCACTTTTCTCAACGGTTTTGGATACACCAATATAAGGTATGTGAAAAAATTAATACCTCTTTAATAATACTAATCCAATATATGTAATATCAACATTATATAACCAATTTAATGATATAACTCGAATATAATAATACTATTATCCAATTAAGAGTTTTAGTGATAATAATAAATATAATTATTTATTAAGTGACTAATAAAAAATATAACATTCTTGATGAAAATGACTAGCTCCATTATTATTCCAGTTAAAACGTTTAAAAAATTATAATTGTTTCAATACATTTCTTAAATATCAATCAAACTCATACACACACAAATTTTTTTATTATATAATAAAAATGTAATAAAATAAACGTATAACTTACATATTTTATATTTCATTTGACCTAATATTTATCAAGGAAAAATGCAAAATTTGATTTACAACACATTCTCATACAAAATAAATATAAGAATACCATGAAATAAATAAATCACAAATGAATGTTACGATCGAAATTGTATACAAACCCCAATTCCTATATGTCGAATGCTGAATCTCGTCAGCTCGTTTGTTATACCAGTCGAACCCACAACATAGGCCTTTTCGACATGTTTCGAATGTAAATACTTCGCCGCCAAATATGATGTTGATACCATTTCTTTCTAAAAACATGGTTAGTTGTTATAACTTGAGCATGTAAATAATTAAACAACAATGAACAAACCTCATCACAAATAAATCCTAGTGATTTCGCCTTGTTGACGAAATCCTCCTTCACTTTAGTCGAGTTATTAGTAACGAAGAATACTTTCTTTCCCATTTTCTTAAGGGTATTGATCACCTCTGGAGAATTTTTGATTGGCTTATTCTCCAACCACAGGACCCCATCGCAATCAGTCAGAACCGTATCGAATGAATCGATGAACTTCTTTACTTCATCGCGAGAAAGTGATGATAATTTGGTCAACGTTTTATGGTAGGACATCGTATTAAGTTCGTCGTATCCGTTAAAATGAATGGTGTGTAGTGAGGAAAGTGTGCTATATGTCCTTCACCTCCAGCTACTATAAAATAACATCAATGTCACTTTGACATGGCAAAATGTTATAAATTTGTGATTTAAAATCATAAAATTTTAATTACAGGTACTAAAATTAACACCTTAATAATGTTTTTTTTTTATTTTTATAAATTTGATTTACCTTCTAGGGATAATAACGATGGGGTAATTTAGAGCCGAATTTTAAATTTTTGAAAGGAACAAATTTTTATTTGCGAAATTGAGTGACAATAAAAAAATGTCATAGATAATATCTCTATAAAGAAGTGCAAGTTTGATTTAGAAATAAATTATTTTTAATATTGATGTAAATTTTTTTTACGAATTTGCGTGGGAAAATGTTATAAATTTTTAGAATTTTAAATTATTATGTAATTTATTTACTTTTATACAGGGACTTTTTTGCATAATAGTTGGATATGAGAACCGTATATGGTTACTAAGCTACTTGTCCATCTATGATTGTTCATTTTGTTGTGAAACATTGGAAACACGTGCGGTAACCTAAAATATTTTGAATAGTGTTTATGATTCATTCATTCAACAGGGTTAAATAGACAAATTCAAATAAAAATAAGTGATCACTGTGACTAATAAAAAGGGGCATTAAACACGTATTATAGGAAGTAATTCATGCGTGATGGATTCATCAGATTCATGCGTGATGGATTCATCAGATTTGGACTCTTCAACTTCCCATGATACGGGAAAGCAATATAAATGTCCCATCGATGATTGCAAATGTTCGTTTGTTAAACACAGCAGGCTTGTAATTCATTTGAGAAAACATACAGGCGAGGTAAGTGATCCATCAAGAAATCTTCACATTTTTAATCAATAACAGAAATTTCAAACGAGGATTCAACATTCTGTTCGTCTTATTACAAATAACAAAAATATAAATTCATGAAAAAGTTACTAATTAACCTTTGATGAATACACAAACATATACTTACGGGTGTTTAGAGTTTGAAAATGACCTTGTACAGGATGAATAATTCAAATAAAAAAATCGTGTGTAATAACAAACAATCGAGAATATTTTATTAATGTACTTAAATCTTATTTTTTGAGGTTTTAACGATAAATAAAAAAACATTCACCATAGGGATATAATTAATGGTGCTTTAGAGTGATGGGGGGCGATCCTTTAAAGTAACAAGCTAATTTACACACACATACATACATGGCAGAAGGACCACGTGGTCAATAGCCAAACACTACTACTACTAAAAAAATAATAATATATTTCAATCTGATATTTGATATATTTTATTTACATTAAAACAGAAATATTTGTTTGTATACTTTTAATAATTTAGTATATACATTACTAAAACTAATTTATAATTTACTCTCTATGAAAACAGAGACCCTTCGCATGTGATGTACCAGAATGCACAAAAACCTACACGAACATTGCACACTTGCGTCGCCATAAACTGATGACGCACGATGAAAACCGACCGAAAATCTCCTGCACCTTCTCCGGATGCTACCAGGAATTCTACAGCATGAGCAATATGAAACGCCATTTCGCCATATTCCACGATGCCGACAGGAAAATGCCGTATACATGTAATGAATGCAACGAGGGTTTCACGAAGAAGAGGAAACTCCGAAAGCACATGTTTACACACACCGGCGTTTTGCAATGTGAAGTGTGCAAACTCAAGTTTGAGAGCATGTGGGGTTTGAGTAGGCACAAACGTACGCACACCGAGTATAAGTGTGAGTGCGGTGAGAGCTTCGAAAGGTGGTCAACTTTATTGAAGCATAAGAGGGAAATGCATAAGCCTGGTAAGTCAATAACAGTTATTGTATAGTTTAATTTAAGACGTGGTATTAGCCAGGGAAGTAAAGTAGTGATTTGTTTTTATAGTCTTAAAAAGATTCGTTGTTATAGATTTACAAGTTTTGTGTTTTTGAATTATTACTTAATTTCCTACAATCACGTAAAATTTAAAGGTTTAATTAATTAATTTACTAATAAATTTATGGAAATAATAATAATAATTAATTGTCTTTTAACCACTTGCGCTACGATTTGACTTTCGATAGTCGTGCCGCGCTCTACAATATATTTTTAGCGCAAGTGGTTCATTAATACATAGCCTTTCAATATCACATAATTATTTCTTGAATTAGTTTCTCATGTAAAACATTTTGTTATATAGATTATTTCTATATTTTACTTTGAAATAATATTTCTAATTAGTATATACGAGTATTAGTAAGCATAACTGAGGAATTGTTTGGTATTTGTAAATAAATACATATATTTTATGAAAAAATTAATTTAATGTTATTTGTAGAAATATTAAAATGTGATGAATGTGGGGTAGTCATAAAAGGAAAAAGTAATTTAACACAACACAAAAAGCTAGTACACGGGCCACCGGAAAAGAGTGTGGTGTACTCGTGTCATTACGAAAACTGCAATAAGACCTATATGTATAAAAAAAACCTTACGGGCCACATAAATACGGTTCATAAGAAAATTGCCAAGCCGAAAATCCCGTGTCCTGTAGAAAATTGTGGAGCCATGCTATCGAGAATGGTAAGTCTAATTGTATTCAACATTTATTTAAAATATAAAAATTGTTCTAACCTTTTAGCAATGTCTTAAAAATCATTTGAAACTTCACAAAACCGGCGTGAAGAGGAAAGTGGTAAGAAAGGTTAGAAAGGATGCTGGTTTACCTAAGAAGAGTACTGCCGGTGTGTTGTCAGGTGTGGGCTTGCCGGACAGTGTTAATAAGCTGCTGGTCAACGGCGAGAATGTTGATGTCGACGCCCTACAAGGGGAAACTGAAAGAGGGGTATAAGTTTAATGTTAATAATAAGAGTTGAGATTCGTTTTATTATTGCATAATATCCTATTAATAGAACTATTAAATAAGTTTATCAACACATTCTGTATTACTCTTATAGAATCTGAAAGGTTTGATTAGGACTGAAATGTTAAGGTTAATAATAAGAGCTTATATTAATCTATAAATATAACATTTATTGTAACTATTATATAAATTCAAATTCAACAACATAGTCTTAATTACTCCTTATGAAAAGTTATTAAAAAACATGATTTTAATATCACAAAAAGTGATTCATATATTTTTAATTACAATATAAAATAAAAACACTTTTTTGTTAATACCTCAATGATTTATTTTTAGTGACTGTAGTTTCGATCACGATCTTATTATTATTGAAGAAAGAAAAGTGTTTTTCTATTATATTTATGATTTAAAAATGTATTCAGTGTCGAACAATAATTTTTTAAATATTTATCGTCTGCAAACATTTTTCTAGACTTTCCAGTGGTGTCCAGTGTGGAATTTTAATATATAATCAGGTGAAATTGAATTATTTAATTGTGCAACTTTTAATTATTGTTTTGGCTAATTTAGAAAGTTGCTGTAGTCACTAGATCAAGTAAACAAGGCTTTACTCAATCTTCTGGAATGTATGCTGCTGCCTAGACAGATCAATAGTGACTAAAGCTAAACGTGGAAGCTCAAACGAACAATATCGCAATGGCGGGGTTACAATGTAACTATAAGAATAAAAAAATAATCAAAAGTAAACACCTCTGCAATAAAATAATTTTCAAAATCATTAAACAATGGGAAAGGTTTAAATGGTAATTAAACAATATTGGTGTCTTGAATGCATACATTTTGATTAATATTCATTTGAAAATAGTATTAAAAGTCAGCTATGAACTTTTTGTGTGAATTTGTGACTCTTATTTTCCTATAATCTAGCTCACTCAAAACTGTTTTGTGTATATCAGAATTTTCATGATTTATCTTTATAAATAAATTAAATTAGTTTAGCCTCAAAAAATAATGATTTTCAATATCAATTTAAAGCCAGAACTGCTATAATAAATAAGAATTAAATATGATTGTCACATAATTGTAAAAATTTTACTGATACCATCTAATATATAAAGGGTATTAGCGCTTTTCGTTTCGTTGGAAAATCTTTAAACGTCTCCTCGTACCACCAATGGCTCAGCAAAGCCGTTTCAACCTAAAAGTTTAATAACAAATTAAAATACACTACGCACTTGATAAAATATAAATAATACTAAAATTCCTAATTCATTTATGGTTTGAATTGCTTTATGAAAGTCTTTAAAAATTGAGTGATTTTTATAAATTCTATACTTATTATACCTGATTTGATAACACCCATGCAAACACGAACAGCCACGTGATATTCTCCCATAATATCACCGTTAGACTGAAGTACATCAATATTTCAGCCGTGTTGTGTGGTGAAGAGAGATACTCGAACCAATCTCCACTAGGCAAACTGTGTTTCTGGGTTACCACTTCACCTATAAATACATTTTTAGTTTTTTTTACCTTCAACATCACCTTCTATTTACCTTTTTTATTCTTCCTCAAATTAGCCAGAATAACGGTTACCTTGTACTGATGATACCAAGCCCAAAGGAACAGAACAGTCGCAGCATAATCCATCCAGTTCAAATCTTTAATCTGCACGCGTGAAGTAAATACTGAAATATTAAACTTATTATAATATGAAGTTTGACACCCTACATCGAAAGGTAGAAGGGCAAATGATTAAATTAAAGAAATTTAAAAATACGAAAACATTTCGTGAATCTACAACAGTGAGTCTTACTAAGACTACAAAACAAATTGATTTGAAACCACTTCTTCTCTGGCTAATATCTCGACAGACATTGAATAAAACAAAATTAATTTGCGTGTTACGAATAGTACAACTATCAAAGCAACACTAATTTGAATGAAATTATTTCTGTTGAATAAACTAATAAATGATAAAATGTATTTTAGATTGTTTAAATATGACTAATTTAATTATGAACAAAAATTAAATTTAAACTGATTTCATTAAAAACATAACCTCTAACAAATTGTCAATTGTATTGCCAACATTAATTTACTGAAGAAATTCCATTTCCCTCTACACCTGTTCTCATTGGCGTTCATGCACAAGTAAGTATATTTTCTATGGTCATGCATCAGCACCTCGAACAATTATGAAGACAGGAATTCTAATGTGTATAGTTTGATTAAAACAATAAAATACCCTAACCCAATTTAGTTTTATACAAATAAATAGAAACTAATTACCAGTGGGTGCAAATACTGGAGCCTCCATTAAAATCGCCAAAACAGCTGCTGTATAGTGAACGTAACCAACAATGTATTGTGAAAAATTCATTTTACTCTCCTTCCCAAAAACAGATACAAAATTTGTATCATACAGCCTTCGTACGCATTGTATTGCCAGCAACGTTAATCCCAGTAGTGTATGTGTGGAAGTAACTGCAAAAAATATTTATTACCTTTAAATTATTCAACATTATGATATTGTAGTATAAAATTGTATTGATGTTCATTATACGTTTCTCTAAAATAAATTATATACATTCTTAAAAATATATTTTTTCCAAGTCAATAACAACCATGGATCTATTTTTGTTCCAATCAGCATTGCTATCTGTAAATATGCATGTTTTTTTAATTATGCGTCAAAAATATTTAAATTACCTCTAGCCTCTCTGAAATATCCACCAACTTCATCCAAGAAAAAATCCAACCAAACTGGCGGCAACGAATCCCACAAGTACACTTTAATAACCAACCCGAGGGTCAGAACGCTCAGCACCGAGGAATAATAATAGAAGTGTTTGAACCACGACTTCGGCACTTCGAACGTGGCCAGAAAATTCCGCTCCTTGTTCCTGGCAAACTTACCGTACCTAAACGTACGTGTTATTATGACGGGCAGGTACTTTTCGAAGGAATTCATCAAGCTTCCCATTATGATCATGAAAGTGATCATAAAGGAGAGGGCTAGTCTCACGTAGTTCACAGTATTCATGTTTACACTCTCAGGTTTGACACTTAACTGAAACCTACTTAATAATCATTTGGAGAAAGCAGAGTGAGAGGAGAAACTGTGGGCAGGTCAATACAGCTGTGTGTAAATTCATGGTACTTTTTGTAGTGTGATAGGGCATGAACATGCTTGTGCAAATCATGCGGAACAGCTGATTTTGACGTATGATTAGGTTCTAATTGGCCACGAGCGCAGTTTAGTTTTTGCGTGTGTTTTAAATTTCCCGCATTATGGAAATTAGATTAAAATTAAGTAATATTTTAAGAAATATTTCACGTCTGTATAAAACACTATATACGATACCTTATGAGTGTTAATAAATGAAAAAATCACATTTAAAAGATATAATTTTATAGCACATTATGTATATGAAAAACTACATTATATTTAAACTTAGGAAATAGGTTTTCAATATCGGAAAGTACATTCTATACAGTTAGTTAATTTTATTATCAGAAATTGATAAATAAGGATTTAAACATAAATATGCAACCGAATATACGTTATTTGAAGCCTTTTTTAAACCGACATCAATTGCTGAGTTCATTAGCCGCTTAATTTTATCGTGTTTTATAAGTTTTAACGTTATAATAGAAAATACTTTTAAATTAGAAAATACCTAATATTTCACCAATCCATACAGATTAAGCATTTTTGTAAGCAACCAAACTTGCACATGTTGATACCCACTTTTCTAATTAAATTATGTTTTAATGATGATACTATTGTTTATATTTAGTTTTTAGATAATTGTTTGTGTATTAAAGATAATAAAAAGGGATTATTATACGAGAACAAATAATAAAAAATATAATTATATATGACAGGATCCGTAATGTTGGCAACGCGCATTTCTGAAATTGCACTTTTAAGAAGATGACTTCATTTTCTTTGCGTGATTAAAGGTAGAAAATAATCAATTAAAATTTCGCCAGAACGCAAATAACCGTTTCCGAACGACGGCCGGAACGCTGTCCGTGAAAATAATGCGCGAATATTGTCGGTGTCCCGTTTACGCAGTGTGACCGTTCGATCGAGGCGAATCAGCTGAAAAGTGGACAATTTCACAAAAAAGGACGTTTATTTTGTTGTTGTTTGTCAACGAATTTCTCTGAAACTGTGGATTTCAAGTCGTCAAACTGGAGCGACTACCGGAATACCTTCGGGACACCGTCGATTGGTTTATGGGGTGAGTACACGGATAACACTGCACCACCATTTTAGCAACTACGAGCTATTTTTAATAGCACCGAAGATGGTACTGTGTTGTTTACGAGTGGTGTTGATGTTAATTCACTCTGTCGACTAATTTATTAATGGTTTATGATTCCTAATTGACGGCTTATAAATATGGTTTAATTTTCCTGTCCGATATTATTTCCTTCATCCAAAGTTTATTTTTTATAAACAAATGATATATGTTTGTGGTCATGATGACTATAATTGTAAAATATAAGTTAATTAATTATGTAATTGAATTTAAAATTATATGTATTTATATTAAATGTGTAATAGTTATGGAAAATAAGTTGCACATTGATTACAAAAATATTTAGGTTGTTCAAGATTGTGTCTGTTTATTATATTGTGTGAGAACATACATTTTTCTGAACTGTTGATAATGGTGTATTAGATAATAATTATAATTAATATAACGATTCAGTACTATACATAATAATTATAACGATTAAGTATTATAATCTTTTATGTTTTGCATTTATACTGATTCTTTGATAAAGGCAAATAAATGCAATTAATAATATAAGTTTTAATAATAATATAATCCAACACTTTGCATACACAAAGTGTTTGTTTAATGCATTAAATGGATGTAATGTTTTGTTTAATATATTATGCGAGAATATTCATAATGTTTAACGAAGAAAATAATCAATGGAGGAAGTAATTAAAAAAAATTATTGTATGTTTAAATATACTATACATATAATTTAGGAAGTGTTTATAATTATCATCATGTAAGCCAGCAAATAATAATAATATAACCTTTAAACAGATAAATTATATTTACCACGTTATGTGAGAAGTTATTACTGATGATTAAATGTACTTTTACTTTTTATTTTGAACCATGAATAAAAGCAGTTGAAGTATTATATGTGATGTAATTTATTTTGGATACTAGTTAAAATTACATAACCTTTAAACAATAATTATTTCTATACCAACATATTTAAAAAAAATTAACAATCAAAGAATGATTGTTTTAAATCATTCAAGTTTTTATAATTGTTTTATAAATGCAGGAAATTGTTTATTACAATTAATAAGTTGCTGCTTAAATATTTTCTATTTTGGAATAAATAAATTAACTATTTGTTTAATTTTCTTTACCCACATTATATTTACATACCTTATCTGTTATTTGCAATTACCGCAATTATCAAGTTTGCTGATTGAACACGAACAATTATTATTCACTGAGTCAATATTGTTATCAACAAACTCATTTATAGTTTAAAATTAAATAAAACAAACATTGGGTTTCTAAATCCGTTCTCGTATTAACAAAAAACAATTGTTTTTGTTTTAAATGATAATAATAAGATTCTTTTGTTGTAGATTTTACGAAATATTTTCGTGTTTTATCTAATTATTTGTTTTATTTATAATTTTAAAATATATCGTGAAGTCAACGCCATAATGATTAATTTCTTCTTTTTAATGTGTGTTTAGTAGCCTTGGCTGCAAGGCCCTTTTGATCAGTCGCAGAAATAAATATATGAAAGTAAATATTTTAGTTTTTTGAGGTTATGTTTTGAAATTTCTGTATGTCATCATTATCGTATTGTATTATTTGATTATAAATTAAACAAACTACGACTACTGAGTACATTAACGAATCATTTTCAATTTACTCTTTGAAAATTATACGTTAATGTATTGAAACCATTAGTCATCACCAACGAGTAGATTATTTGATTGTATACAATGATATAAGCTGAATTTTCTGGGAGCTCATCATCAATTATTCCTGAATTTATAAATTATACTAAAACTAAACTCCTTGTTTATATTATAATGAAATAAATCAAAATTCTCTTACAATAATTTTTATTATTGTTTGAGTAAGTGAAAAGTTAATATAAATGTAATAAACAATAGTTTGGCATTTTTTTTCACTTTGTTTATTTATTTGTAATCTGTATTAGTTTGCTATTGATAATGATCACATAGTGACTGAAATCTACGTTTAGTGATAAATAAACAAGATGAAAAAAGTGCTAAACTATTATTTTTTACGTTCACTTAACTATAATAAGTACATTTTGAAAATAAAAATTATAAAATTGAATTTCATTATAACTAATGACAATAAAATACATTTTCTTTTCTTATCACGGAGAATCTGCAATCTGATCCGTCACTGATTACATTTGTATCATCTAGTACTTGATTGATTGAGAAGTAATCAGTTATCAATCGATTGTTTGGTTATTCTGACAAATGAAGTGTTTTTCTACTCGTTGAGTATTTGATGGATTTCCTTGGAATGCTAATTAAGCGAATTAGAGCTAATGAGATGGATTATGAAATGTGTCCGCTTTATCAGTCGTGTTAATGAGCTGTGTTCACTTATCTATGTAGGCCTATTTCTTGAAAAACAACAACAGTAACAATTGTTGTAACAAGTGATGGTGATTGCTTTAGTGCAAACAAGGTCGAAGGTATTAAAAAGAACCTTGTGTTTTTTTTTGAATTACTCAATGCTTTAGATGGATATAATTTTTGTTTAATAATATTATTCGATAATATTCAGATATTTTTAATAATCTAATTTATTAAGTAACATTTTTCGTGATGTAATTTTCTTCTCTATTTTGAAATTAAAACATTTACAATTGCCCGATGAGAGAATTATTAAACTTGATAAATGTATTTCTCTATTTTTCATACTTTACATACGGTTAGTTTAAAATGGTTCGTGTAAAAGCCTACCAATCTGTAGTTTGATTTAAGTGCTCGATTACTCTCTGCAGAGATAATAAATCTTAATTGTCCTTCGATTGCCACAGCACAAGGTGTTAGTTGGTTATGTCCATATAAAACCTTCCATATTAGAATACAGTGTCAGTGTAAATTGTTTTCGTACAATTTTGTAGTGGCCTTTTTATAGCTACTAATAGTTGAAATGAATTAGGTTATTTATTACGTAGTACACTTGGTACTGTTTCATTTGTTTTTTATTTAAATGAATAAATTGGTCGAAACTAGATGGAGGAATATAAAAAGAAAAAGTGAAATAGTTAGCTGGTAACTCGAATTGAAGGTTATGTAATCAGCAAATAACAGAAACATAAATAAACAGTCGTGATTGTTTAAAACACTTATATTTGATTATATGTATAGTAATCAGCTATTGTCTCTGACTCTCTCTTCTCTTTCTCTTCTCGTTGTTTATTCTTTCTTCTATTTCTCTTCTCTTTGTTTATTCCCTCAGCCCACTTTTGCTTGATTGAATGTCATGATCTGATCAGTAATTAACTCGAATTTCTCGAAGTTCTGTTAGGTTATATAATCAATGAATAATGCAAATATAAATAAACAATCATGATTAATTCAACACTTAAAGCAAAAACAAACGAAACCAAGTGTTTTGATTAATTTTTTAAACGTGAAATAGAAATAATGAAACGGAACCGAACCCATGAACTGAGCTGTGAAATTAATTAATCATAAATAAACAAGTTATATTTTTTTTACTTCTCATAAAGGTTTAAAATTATCCAAGTGGGCTGTGATTTCTGGACTGGCTCGGCTATTGATTTATCATTATTTACTCTATTTTTATCACTTGGCCAGATATAGGAATGCTATAAATAGACGAATAACTTCTTCACAAATGGAATGTGTAATAGGATTGGAAGGAAGGTTTGTATTTAAATGACATGCTGTTTGTTATTATTTTAAATGTCTCGATGTGAGATTATAAATTGTCTTTGTGGCCAGAAAATATTAAATCGAATTAAATAATTTGCAGGTTTAAAGTAGATAAATACAGTGTTTGAATTTAAAATCTATTTACTTTTCCATAGTTACGATCTAGTCTTAGTAACTAAATTAAGGTGTGAACAAAAGAGTAAGGAATTTCCTTGGCTTTAGTTTAAATCCCAAACCTGTATGCTATTGTAACTATTATTACAAAAATTATAAGCATTACATTACTATTTTACACATTTTCATATATTGAAAGAAATTATATGCTTCTATATATGAAATCTCTTAGTAATTAATATTTAATAACCAATAATAAAAAGGTCTTTATAATGGCTGAGAAGTTATACAGGTAGAATTACTTTTAGTCTGATAATGACCAGCTAAATTGTGTCGAAACTATAGTCACTAAGAATAATAAAGTGTGTGATATAAACAAAGTTTATTTAATTTAATTTAAAGAATTACTTTCGGTATATTCTACAGCAGTTCTGGAATATATAAGATATAGAGAAGAGGTCAGATAGGGAAAGTAGCACAGTTTTATGTACAGAATAAAATAACATTAGAATTTCAGTACACTAATACTAATATGAACTTTTTCTTCATACCTAGTTTCGATCACACGATCATTATCAAAAAGGGTCAGTAATCGTTGTAAAATCCCTCCTTGATAATGATCGTGTGATCGAAACTAGTTAGGGAAGTAATAAATAAAAATTGTTCTACAAGTAAAACCCAGTGATATCAATTACTAATTTACCTTTTATCCTCTGACAATAAAGTTTGGTGAATAGTCCTGTAACATTAACGTAGATGAAATATTAATGAAAGTTACCTTACTGTCCTTCGAAATAGTCACCTCCCATAACTATGCACCGCTGAGATCTGCTATACTTGTCCTGGAAACTTTTCAAGAAGGTTTCTTTTCGGATGAAGGTCGAAAGCCTCTTCAGGTTTCGTTGGATCTCAGGAATATCTTCAAATCCCATTCCTTTCCTTTCACTACAATATAATCAAAAAGGAGACACGATGACTTGTATAAAGTGGTGAAACAAAGTCACGGTGTCTCCTTCTGCATTATAAAAATTAGCTTTCTGTACATTGCCAAAAAGTTTCCGGATTTTCCTTTAAAAACGATAAATTTTAAAATATGTTTCAAATAAAAGTTACAGAAACTCGGAAACTAAGATATTTATGGACACTTTGTTTAAATGAAAAATGTTCTCATTTTTAAGTTCTATAACTTTTATTAGATACATTTTCTAAAAATTTCCAGAAAATTTTGGCATTATACAAAAAACATTTTTTTTCACAAAAACAGATATTTATTGTCAAGAAACACAATGAAGAAATGAGTTGAAGTAGAGAAGAAAACAAGGGAAAAACGACTAAGAAAAAAAGCACAGAATGAGCTAGTGTTCGCATGCTTCCTCATTTGTTTATTCAGTTTGCATAGTGACATCTGTTGAGTACACAGCCATTTCTGACTGTGCATTGCTATGTGTATTCAATCTTTACAGATATACCCTGTATATTACAATTTTATTAAAGCTATTCAAGTTATTGATGTATTTATTAACCCTTAATGAATTACTTTGGTATACTGCAGACGTTATAGGCATAAACCCATAAAAATGCAAATGGTGTCATATCAAAGACAATAAAAGCTCATTGTATAACACTACTAAAGCCACAATCTTCATGCCCACAGCTTTGAAAGTCGGTCGGAATCGTATCGACCGCACTATTCAGAACGGGCCATCTCCACAATGTTTTTCCCCTTTTAAAGACCGTTTGAGCGGCCCCGATGGGATATTATTCGCTGGGCAACAACGTTTCTTGGAGATTGGAGTACTGCGTTTCGGCCCGTTTTCGTGACATGTGTTATTCCTTATTAAACCGCTCAATTATTGGCTTAGATATAACGCGACGTTGTAATCCAATAACGTCGGCTTGATTTTACGGGGTTTCTTGTTTTTATGACACTGAAATAGTTTTATTAACGCCGTCGTGACGGCGAGATGTGGCTGGGGCGGTCGGTGAACAAATTGAAGGGTGTCAGCGCTCGGAATGTGCCACTCGACGTCGAGCAGACTATTTCTTGTTTCTGCAGGTTTATTAGTACCTTTCATTTAACTGTAGTTATAGATATGCGGTTTAGCTTGACCGAAACTTTTTATAAAACTTAAAAACAAAAGAAAAATTTTTGTGGTGTCAACATTTTAATTTGACAACGCAAAAATTCGTCAGCAGACTATTTCATGTTTCTGCAAGTTTATTAGTACCTTTCATGCCATTCATCTGTAGTTATAGTTATGTAGTGTAGCTTAACCTAAACTTTTATAAAACTTAAAAACAAAAGAAGAATTTTTGTGATGTCAATCTTCACTTTAACATTTTAATTTGACATTGCAAAAATTCTTCTTTTGTTTTGACATAAATAGAGAATTCAAAGTTGAAAATTTAACACATAAACAATAAATTCTTTGTATAATTTACGTAATGAAATATAAAAAGTTAATTATTTACATTTTTTATCTTCAATTTAAAAAATGTATATTATTTCATTGACTATCATTTTCAAACCGAAAGTTCGGTTTGAAAATGATACGTGAATGTATTGAAACCATTGGTCACCGTTTAAATAAATAACTGTTATACAAAACAAAGTAATTATTGTGTTTAATTTGTTAATGTATATTATTGACGATTTTTCATCATGTGTGATGAAGTTACATACTTCCATATCCAAATATTTAATTATTTTATTTTTAAATCTATTACAGAAAGGCAAGACGCAAAGAAAGAGAAGGCACAGATGCTACAAATACAGGAGATTCAAAGCTATACTTAGAATCGGCGGTACTTGAAAATAAATTACCGGAGATGGACATGAGGCTCCTGGTGGATCTACCTGCAGGCTTAGATTACAATGAATGGTTGGCATCGCACAGTAAGCGCAAATTGTTTAAAAATAAACGTGCACACCGTTTTACCCTGCCATTTTTATTTGTTCCAGCAATGGCTTTGTTTGATCACGTGAATTTAGTATATGGAACTGTTAGTGAATTTTGTACTATAAGTGATTGTCCCGACATGACCGGACCTGGTCAAAGGTAATGTATATATGGTATTCTAAAATTTTATTTTATAGTATTTACAGTTGAGGCGTGTAATTTATTAATCATCAGCCAGATGAAGCCACAGTATCACCTCTTTTATTTCACTCTCAGGAAGATAAAATTGTAATTGCTTTTAATACTAAAATATATAGTTCTTGTTTATAGGTTTTAATCTATATCTAAAAGTGTACGGTTAAGTCAGAATTGGTCTTTAAAGTTCAAAAAAATATTATTTATTTAATTTATTTAATTGAACACTATATTCTATTGGACTGAAATTAATTGTTGTTAATTATTATAATTTTTTTATACAGGGTTATTCACGCTGTACGGCACGGAATATTGTGGCCAAAATACGTGACTTTCAAAAAGTTTCACTTTGGGGATATATGGGGGTCTATTAGGGCTACTTTTCAAAATTACTTTCATAATATACAGGGTGTCCCAAAAACCCTAAAAGTATCAAAGTTGTGTTTTTTTAATGAAACACCCTGTATTTTATTGCATTTTTGGATCCTTCGATCAAAATAAGTGTGTGTTTTAATAAGGTTTTTATTACTTAAACCTTAAGGTTTTTGAAATAATTTGAATTTTGTAAAAATTTAACCTAATTTTCATGTTTCAAATACTTAAAAAGTAATTAAGTTATGCATACCAAATTTACACTGAAATGTAACAATAGATCATATTTTATTTTCCAAGTATAATAAATTTGACATCTTATACCGGGTGTAAAAAAATTGGAATTAAACAAATGAGAACTTTAAATGGCTATATCTTCATTTATTTAAATGGAACGCTATATTTATTAATTTATCAGCAAATGCACATTTTAATTACCTATCGAATGGTATTTATATCTTAAATGTTAAGTCTTCTCGTTTTTACAGAAAACGCCAAAATATTGTTTATTGCACCGTTTTAGTACTTTTTAAGTAAAAATTTTAATGTATCTAGTTTTCTATGGTATTAAAACCGTCAGATAATTAATTTAGTATGCCACTTTAGTTTAAAAAGCCGGTCTTATGTTATAGTTGTCTTATTTTGCATTTTTGTGTTAGATCGTTAGTAATCGTTATTGTTTGAACATCGCTGTTGTATTTTTTGGTAAAAAATGAAGATTTACTCAAAAGAAGGGGGTATTGGCATTATCTTTATGCTTGGAGAATGTCATCAAAATTGTTTATTGGCTTGTCGAGTTTATACTTAAAGGTTTCCCGAAAGAAATCACCCTAAGCCAGCCATTTTTGAGAAACTATTAAACCAATTTAAAGAAATTGGAAGTGTCAGTTATAAAAACCCCAGTATAAGAAAATCTGTGTAAATTTTCATTTTTTACTATTAAATACAACAACGATGTTCAAACAATAACGATCTAACACAAAAACGCAAAATAACACAACTATAACAAAAGACAGGCTTTTTAAACTAAAGTAACAGACTAAATTAATTATCTTACGTTTTTAAACACGATGGAAAACTAGATACATTAAAATTTTTACTTAAAAAGTACTAAAACGGTGCAATAAACAATATTTTGGCGTTTTCTGTAAAAACGAGAAGACTTAACATTTAAGATATAAATACCATTCGATAGGTAATTAAAACGTGCATTTGCTGATAAATTAATAAATATAGCGCTCCATTTAAATAAATGAAGTTATAGCCATTTAAAGTTCTCATTTGTTTAATTCCAATTTTTTTACACCCGGTATAAGATGTCAAATTTATTATACTTGGAAAATAAAATATGATCTATTGTTACATTTCAGTGTAAATTTGGTATGTATAACTTAATTACTTTTTAAGTATTTGAAAAATGAAAATTGGGTTCAATTTTTACAAAATTCAAATAATTTCAAAAACCTTATGGTTTAAGTAATAAAAACCTTATTAAACACACACTTATTTTGATCGAAGGATCCAAAAATGCAATAAAATACAGGGTGTTTCATTCAAAAAAACACAACTTTGATACTTTTAGGGTTTTTGGGACACCCTGTATATTATGAAAGTAATTTTAAAAAGTAGCCCTAATAGACCCCCATATATCACCAAAGTGAAACTTTTTGAAAGTCACGTATTTTGGCCACAATATTCCGTGCCGTATAGCGTGAATAACCCTGTATACCTCTATTGGTATAAAATCGTAACAAACAACATTCTACTCTTCTCTTCTATATTTCTTATTACCTCTCTCTCTGTAGCCTTAAATTATGATAATATTTTTAATGTTAATCTAATATAAAAATTCAATTTTTAGGACATATTTGTGGTTCGATGAAAAGGGTAAAAAAACTAGAGTCGCTGCCCCACAATATATAGATTATGTAATGACTTTTACTCAGAAAACTATTAGTGATGAAACCATTTTTCCTACTAAATATGGTAAGTTTTTTTTTAAGTATAAAATTACATAGGTATTTGATGAAAATTATTTTTCGTACTAAATATGGTGAGTTGTTTTTGCATAATATTGATGGTATTTTATAAATTATTATTCTCATTATGAAAGATTATTATTATATAATAAAAAACCTATTGCACTTTCAATTTAAATTAAAAATAATAAATAAATGTCCTAATTTTTTATACTACTAAGCAAAATTTTCTTTTATATTAAATTACAAATTGACCATAACATCAATAAATTTGTGCTTGTAATAGAGAATATAAATAAGCATGAAATGAATCTGGAAATTTTAATTAATTCTACACATATACAGGGTGACTGACGAAAAACCTTTGGTGCTGTATCTCGCTTATTTTTGATCCGATTTGAATAAATAAAACATCAAATTAAATGATTTTTAAAAGACTTTAATATGAACTGTACTGATATTTTTTCTTGCATCCAGTTTTTGACAAAAGACGATCAACTTTTTTTTTCAAATTGCACTGTATGTATATTTTGTACTGATCCGCAAGGAGATTTTTTTCTGAATCTAAATTTGTAAACGATTTTATCCATTCATCAAACCAAAGTCGAGAAATTGAGGATTAAAAAAAAAAAAAAAATCAAATACCCATAGTAAACAATATACAGAGCCTATTCCAAATGTCAAAAGTGGCAGTGTCAGTCATTGGTACAATACTGCAATGATTTTTAATAATTTCATAATAAAAATGTTACAAGATTTCAAAAACTGAAAAACGATTTCTGTAGAAGCACAAAATTCTAGTACAGTGTTTGAAATATTGCAATATTTTAATTATGAAATAATTAAAAATCGTTGCAGTATTGTATCAATGGCTGTCACTGTCCCTTTTGACATTTAAAATAGGGTCTGTATATTGTTTACAATGGATATTTGACTTTTTATTTATTTTTTTAATCCTCAATTTCTCGACTTAAGTTTGATGTATGGATAAATTTGTCTACAATTTTATATTCAGAAAAAAAATCTCCTTGCGAATCAATAAAAATATATATACAGTGCAATTTAAAAAAAAAATGTTGATCGTATTTTGTCAAAAACTGGGTGCGAGAAAAAATAACAGTTCAGATCCTATTAAAGTCTTTTAAAAATGGTTTAATTTGATGTTTTATTTATTAAAATCGGATAAAAAATAAACGAGATACAGCACCAAAGGTTTTTCGTCAGTCACCCTGTATAATTGGCTTTACACATTTAATTGATGGAGTTAAAATTGAATTTTATATGTTTATTTTTTGCAATTATATCATTATTATTTTTAATATGTATTAAAATGAAAATTATACTTTTTTAGCTAATGAATTTCCTTCGTCTTTCGAATCGATCGTGAGGAAAATAGTGAGGTTACTGTTCCACGTGGTGGCGCACCTGTACGCGGCGCACTTTAAGGAGGTCGTCCTCTTAGGCTTACACGCGCACTTAAATTTAACTTTTGCACACTTGACAGCTTTACATCATCGCTTTTCGCTCATAGAACCTAAGGAGACGGAGGTGCTGCGGGACTTGGAGGTCGCCCTGCGGCTGACAGAGGACAGCAGCCAGGAGGCGGCCGGCCCCGTCGATAACGAGTCAATAGATAACGTGGATTCAGATAGTAAATCTCATAATACAGACAATACAGCTGGTGAGTTGGTTATAATAATAATAATAATCGAAAGGGTTTATCGAAATTTGAATTTTCGTTTCAGGTACAGATTCAAAATCGTAGTGGCTACACGATTTTTTAAATGAGCCTGAAAGGACACACAGCAAAATTAGGCTAAAAGAAAAAACGTTAGCAATTTTAACCATTAGAGCATGTGATTTTCCAAGACATATTAGTGACTTCTATATTAATTTTTTAGCGCTATTTTATTTATTGTTTTACCCTTTTTTTATTTATATGATAAATTTATAAATAAAATCTATTTTAATTAGAGCTCAGCAGGAATCCAAAATAATTTCGAGGGAAATTACATTTCGTTATAAACATATAGAGAAAGCATAGGGCGTTGACTTAAGCAAAGCTGACACATTATTTGCCCACCGGTCCGTTTTTGTAAATAGTAATAGGTCGAGAGGATAGGATATTTAATAAAAAAAAAGAGGTTGTATATTGTACAGATGAAATATGTACTTATACCAAGAGAGCACTGGTAACGTGAAATTCCTTAGCATTTTTCTTTTGTTACTTTACAGTTATTCATTTTATTTTTGTACAAACGACACCCCGTTCTTCCTCCTTCTCCTCACTCCTCGTCCCATCCTCCTGGATATATGTTATATGAAATTGTGAATAGTTTTAAATGTATAGTGACCTAAATATTTAAGGATCTTTGCACATATTTTCTCTACGTTTTTTTTTTATTGTTTCTTTTTATTAATTTCAAATATGTGATCGAAAGATGCCTCTTATTTTTCCTGTACAGTGTTGAATTGTACCTTAATGAATGAAAGAAATATATATATATTATTATTAAAGAAAAAAAAAGTAAATACTATGAGAACTGTAAAATGAATTTTTAGTTTGTTATTTGAATAGAATATGTAAACTATTAGTGATAGAATTGTTGAAAAATTAATAAAACACATAATGTTATTTATTTTCATTGTGTTTACCCATGTTTTCATTTTCCCTAATTAATCAGTTGTAGAAATATATTTCAAAATATTAATCTTGACCATTTTACTTAGTATCTTAAACAAAAACGTTTACTTTGTTGATATCACACTTTATTTTTAAGTGACTCGACTTTAAGACACCATTTATTTCGCGGAAAAACATGGATGGAAGTTGACAGGTGACTGCCATTAATGTTTTATCCGCGAAATAAATAGTACCTTAATATCGAGTCACTTAAAAATAAAGTGTGATATCAACAAAGTAAACATTTTTGTTTAATTTTCCAAGATGTATCACGAAGTTAACACCTCAATATTATCTTAGTATCCTATTTTTTCTTTACATATTTTTATTGTTTTGGACTAACAATTACAATTTACAGAAACCTGAGGTTATAAAACTCTATAGTAAAATCGTTGATTAAAATATTTCAATCTGTTTTGCTGTATACGATTGTGCTATGCTGATAAAGATTCAAAATAAATTGAAATCTGTCCGTAGCTTTTATTAACAGGGAAATAATAATTAAATGGTGTTAAAATTTTAAGGTAGTTATTTTAACTACAATTTTCTTCACTGCCTCAAAATAAATATCCTCAGATAAATTGTAATAGAGCAAAAAGAGTCGTATAAATGTAATCTACTGGTTTTAAAATTCCAAATGTTATTTATTGAATAAATTCAGTTTATATTTTAATTTAAAAACATTAAGTTATTGCTTTCTTATCAATAACAACCACAGGCCAGTTTCAATCGATTTTCAATTTCATCAGTGTAGCACAGTTGAATCTTAATTTATTGAAGACTTACAGTAGTAGAACAATTATTATAATAGTAATTATTTTGTTGTAGGAAATCTTATTAAAAACGTAGTAAATGGCAGTCCTTAATTAATTTACTCAAAAATGAAAAATTCTAATCGAAAAGTTGACAACCAATTTAGATTACCTAAAACATGTTTTTAGTATAAACATTTTACCAGAATTGGCAAATATGTTCTCATATACGATGTTAGTATTACATAATTTACCTTGTGAAACTGCTACTGTAGAAAGCATTCATTATTTGGTCGGAATTTTTAAAATTTTGTAGTGCTTTCATATGTACGAAAAATCAACTTTAGTACAGTTGTACCAACCTTAAATTCAAGCACCCAAAAATCCGAAATTGTATACTTATAATAAAAATTTACTTCACAAATATCATCCAAATTCTTTATAAAATCTACAAATTACACAAACTTACCACGTAGTAGCTTAAAACAACCCGACCAACACGCAAAATTCTCAACGGCAGATTTTTAATTTATTCCACCCAATGATTAACGTGCGTCGGTGACATCAATCATAAAAAAAATGAATAACCCAGAAACGTCAAGTCAACGATCATCGTTTGTTTAGATAGGTTATGTATGATGAAAATACGAATCTGTTTCTTCCTGATATACAACATCGTCCAGCTTCATTACTGCGAGGTCGCCATCAACAACTCCAAACTGGCCGAAGATTTATGTATCCTTTTAATCCACGGACTGGTAATTTGCATTAATTATATTGATTTTCTTTTCTGGGTGGAAAAAGTAGTTTAATTTATTCCGCTCGCCACCCCCCTTATCAAAGCGTGGAATTCTTTGCGGTGTATAAATTAGGTGCTTTCGTTTAATTTACTGAGATTAACTCGGCCGAGGTTTTGAATGGGCTGTTTTATTACGATTTACATAAGTGTTACGATGCAGATTAAAATCTTAAAGTAGTTGTTATATAACGTTGGATTAATTTCATTAATGTAATAAAGATTTGTTTATCAAGAAGTAATGTTAAATTAAAAATTATAATACTTTGAATAAATGGCTTATTTTATTGTTATCTGCAAATGTTTTTTAGCTAATTTTCATGTAGTTCACAATTTGGCAAAAACTGTATTTTTTAATTAGCAGTGGTTAAACTACAACAGTTTTTTTGCATAGTCTTTTATTATAATGTTCATTTGTTTGTAACAATTACATTCAATTTATTTGTTAAAAAATCAACCATCTTCTTATTGACTTTCATTTGTTTTATTTACGAATTAAACTTTAATTATTATTAGTTTTTATGTTTTCAAGTTTATGAAAATGTTTTATTAATAATAGTTAAACAACAAGTATATGTTCGTTGGCTTGCATTCATTTTGAATTTGTTAAAAAAATCGGCTTTTCTTTTTGGCAACTTCTTTGAATTTTTTATCTTTGAACAATTTAAAACATTAATTATTAATTGTGTTTTTACCATGTAACAAGTGTTTTTTTAATATAATTTTTAATTGTTATTGCTTATTAAATTTTAAATAATTATAGGGTTAGTTTTTAAGATGTTCTCTATGGGGATTTTGGAAATTATAAAAGATAGAAAAACGGTTAAAGGGGAGAGAAGTATAGTTTTAATAGACGTATCTCTGTAAATATGACAGATAGGGTAAAAACTGTAAAAGACAAAGGTGTAGATAATTTTACGCAGGTTGATAAAATTTTACCATTATTTTCAGAAATATGAAGCAAACTTTTCTTTTAAATGGAAAGCATAGCTCTTATGGAACCTAGATACTTTCACTCCCTCGATCAAATCTCCCTTCCATTCTCCTAGTTCTTTTATTATTGCCGCCCTTCATCTTTCTCTTTCATCATACGTGGCACTAATTGTCAGTGTTCATCACCGCCACCCCTACAGTTTTCAACCTGTCCACTCCCTTATGAATAGGGCATATTGCTCCCACCTTCCACGATCCTGGGATTACCTCCTGCTCTCTATATCTGTTTCAAATTTTTCCTAAACCTTTTCATCCTCGCCATGCCATTGTCCCATTTCTTTCTTGCTCACTCCCTTATTCTCATTTCGACCTGTCGTCATCTATATAAATTCTCTCGCCTGGGTTCCTAATTTGCTTCTTATTCTGCATTATCCTAATCATATCTTTCCTTCCCCCAACTTCACCACCTTAATTTTACCTGTCCCGTCCACCCTAAAGCTCTCCTTCAATTCCACATTTACTTCCACCACCTCTTTCAGAAATTTGTTTATCTCCCCATTGTCACGGAAGTCCTTCCCTCTTTTACAGCATTGTTCCTCCGCTCCCTTCTTTTATATCTCTTTATTTCCTCCTCTAACCTCCTTACCTTTGCCTTTAAAACCTCCCTCTCCAATTTCCACATCTCTCTTCAAAGCTCTCTTGCTTCCACCATCTCCTCCTTTCACACCTCTCTCTTTTTTGAATCTCCCTCATAATTGTTTACTAACTCCATACAGTTTTCTTCTTCTTTCATTCTCTTCTTCTATTTCCTCCCTTCTTTCTTTTTCTGGTTTATCCCTCTGGGTACTTTAATTTCCCATGTCGAACACCTAAGAATTATTATGTTGATATCAAGTATTATTATCGCATTGTCATTTTGTAGTTGATATACCTTAACATTCCTATTAGACATAAAATTATTTAAAAGAAGAAGAGTGGAACAACTAGAAGCGGTCAAATCGCTGCGCAGGATCTCCAACTATGAGCACCAGTACAACATGATCATGATGATGGCGGAGAAGGTGTTCACGGTGATCCAAAACAGCCGCGCTCAGATCGAGTCCTCCGGCTACATACCCGGAATCTCCCAGTTTCCGTCCGACGACACGACAAAAGACGCCCTCTCCAACATCCTCGAAAACACCGCCCTCTTCTCGGAAATCCTCCTCAGGCTGCCTGACATTACGGTTTCAGTATTAAAGATCAATAACAATTGGGACATCCTGCTGCAGTGGAGCATCGCCTTCTCCCATCAGGTCAAGTACTTGCTGGACAAGAGCACCGTTAAGCTTCTGGAGTTGGTCAGCCAGGAGTTGAACCACACGGAAAGGGACCCGAATTATGTGAACCCCTACAGGAAAGGCAGCGCGGGAAAGCGCGCCCAGGAGGAGGATGTTAAGATGCAGAAGAAAAAGAAGAGGAAAGTTATAAAAAAAGGACCAAGGTTGTACAACGAACTGTAAGGCACGACCATCAAGCACGGAGTACTTTTCAGGCTTACTAGTCAATACGTTCATTGCTCAATTTATCATAGTTGGCTTAGGTACAGATATATTTATATACAAATTGCAATCAAAATTATTTTTTGCAAGGTGTTCAAGGTTTACTGTTAATGATTACATACAATTCTTCCAAGTGAGTAAACAAGGAAGGTAAATTGCATCATTACTTGATTAAACAACATTATTTAATATTATATATTGAACATTATCAATATATTAATAGATATATTATTATTATTCATGATGATGGTTGCAACCGTTACTACGTTAATGCTTATATTATTATATTGATATAATATTGAATAATGTTGCTTGATCATTGACATCCGACAAATGTATACTTGCTACATTGTTATACTTATATAATAATAATTTTAAAGGATAGTAAAATTATTAGTACAGAAAAAGTAGTAAGATGGCCACACCACATTTTTTAAGTAGTATATATTTGATTGTGGAGACCTTTACTTTGTGGTACATCTTAAATACGATGAAATTAAACTCGATAACTTTGTTTTATCACTATATTTGTCGAAAATTATCCGTACCAACTTTACTGAAACTATAATCATTTGTAATTCTACAATTATAGTGGTAAAATAAAATCATGATGCTTAATTAAGTATTATAATTGAGATAGTATTGACATTGCAGTAATTAGAAGTATTTAAAGCATTTTAGAAAAGGGACCGACGGCATGTATACACATGTCCACACAACAGTGCTGTGTTAGTAATTTGCTTATTTATTAAACGGCCGCTCAGTACTGGACTTTAGTACACTCTTGTTATTAGTGTTGAAATTTTAAGAGCAACGTGTTAAATCTGTAGTGATATATAGGAAATTCACTGAGCCAATTGTGAAAGATTAAAAATTTGATTTAAACATATGTAGAAATAATAATTGCTAATTAAATTATTAAGCTTTTAAAGTTATAAAGTTTATTTTCTTATACACGGAATCAATTCAGGGTCAAATAAATCAAAACAACATTTGATTGTTTCAAATTTTAATCTTTCATCGCTGGTTTAAAAAGGACCACACCATATGAAGCCGACCAAGTATATTATATATTTTCTAAGGACGGATTATATAAAGAGATAAATAAATTTATTTAAAGAGTGTTGAAATCAGTAATTACTTATTTCTTCACACTTTAGACCTCAGAAAGCTAAATACTTATTGCTTTCTGTCCTTTCCACATTAAATCCTTTTAATATTTTTATAATATAACCTAAAAGTTAAAAACATAAACAATTAATTATATTAGTTCAAGAGGTCTGTATAAATTTTGGAGTCTTGTAAAAAGGTCTTTTCATTTCTAATCTGTAACAACTCTACCCATCGGGTTTGCTGGTTGCCAGTAAGGATTTCTAATTGAGTCTTCAAATCCCGATTCTTCCTATTGTTGGTGTGAGTTTAATTGAAGTGTTTTGTAAATGAAAATAACACTCAGTTTATTCCTTACACCTTGTGAACGAAATGTACATTTAACACTTAATAAACAAGTGAAATAAGGAATAAACTCAAGTCACTGAATTGAAAAATTCACTATGTTTTAACAACAAATATAGTGAATTTTTCAATTCAGTGTAAGTATGGATTACCAAATAGTTGCGGTTGCAACCATTCTCTTTAATAAACTGAGTGTTATTTCCGATTCTTCCGTTTTACAGGATTTGCTTGCAGGTGATAACTGGGTATACCCTCTTACCTAGGACATACATAACTGACGAATTTGATTCCGCTGTCACTAACCACCAAACAACCAACACATAGGAATACTTCTTCGATCTTGCGTCACCGTAGCGCTTTTCAGCGCGAAGAGTTCTACCCATCGTAAGGCAAATTCTTCTACCATTAGGATAGTCGTCTTTCCATCTAGCGTTGTAGGCAGTGGTCCGAATAAGACCAGTACTTTGAATCTCTGACTATCCGTAATATTTTTTTCAGTTTTCAAGTTAGCTGCTTTGTAACGTTGACATGCGGCAGATTCCTTAACGTATCACTCGATACTATAGGGTCCGCCAACAAGGGCGCGTGAACTTTAAAATTGAATAAAACAAGTTGTGTGTGAGGTAGAAACGAAATTTATTTTTCATTCGAAAGGGTATTCGACCCCATTAAGTATGGAAGATAACATCGTTCAAATGACCACCGCGGCTCCGTTTGGTAGCCCGGATCCGGGAGGTTCAATTTTCGATGACTCTGGAGCACATATCGGCCTCAATTTGAGCGATGGCGTTGCGTATGTTGACTTTGAGGTCATCGGTGTTTAGAGGCTTGTTGGCGTAGACCAGCGACTTGAGAAAGTCTAAAGGCGTTAAATCGCACGATCTCGGTGGCCAGTTGATATCGCCTCCGCGCGAGATGACCATGTCCGGAAATCGCTCGTGCAGAATGTCCATTGTGGCATGGGCTGTGTGGCACGTGGCGCCGTCCTGCTGGAACCACATGTCGTCCGTGTCCATATCATCCAGTTTAGGCCAAAAGAAGTTAGTTATCATCGACCTGTAGCGCTCCCCATTGACGGTTATGGCCGCCCCAGCTTCGTTCTCGAAAAAGTACGGACCGATGATGCCGCCGGCCCAAAATCCACACCAAACAGTGACTTTCTGGGGATGCATTGCCACTTGGTGGACCTCGTGTGGGTTGTTCTCACTCCAAATGCGGCAATTTTGCTTGTTCACATACCCGTTCATCCAGAAATGTCTGCTTCCAATTGCTCCAGAGCCCAGTCAGCGAACGCCCGGTGCTGTCTGTGGTCGTTTATCTTGAGCTCCTGGGTCAATTGGATTTTGTACGGGTGCAGACCCAAATCCAGATGCAAAATTCTGCGAGTTGATGTCTCCGAAAGGCCAAGTTCCTGTGCACGACAAAAAATGGACTGCCTCGGGTTCTCGCGCACACTCTCACGGACAGCAGCGATATTTTCGTTCGATCGGGCGTTTCGTCGACATGTCAGTGTTGGCTGGTTGTTTACTGAACCAGTCGCCTCGAATTTGCCCACCAATCGGATAGTCGACTCTACAGGCCGATCATCGCGACCGTAAAATGGGCGAAGTGCGCGGAACGTTGCTCGAACTGATGACCCATTTTCGTAAAACAATTTAATAATTTGCACGTGCTGCTCGACACTCAAACTTGCCATGGTGATTTGGGGTTATATACTGAACAAATGACAGCAACTTTGACAGCTCTACCTCGAACGACATGGCCGCACCCTTCCGGCAAACTTCGCGCGTCCCTATTGGCGGACCCTTTATCTTGCATTCCTTTCCAATAATATAGGGGTTTAATGCGTTCAAGGGTTTTTTAGGCTCCACAATGATTTGCTGTTGCATCATCATTAAATGTAATCACGTATTGAGCGTCCTCCCGTTCATCTTTTGGGTCGTATCGATGCAAGATACCATTTAGCCATGACATTACCTCTTCTTGCCCAATAGGCAGCGATTTCACTTAGCTGGATTGCTTCAAAACGTTGATTTTTTACTGTTCGTCATTTTTGAGTTGCGCGTCTCGAATGTCGCTCTCCTTCCGAGATGTTTATCCATTGAAATTTGCTTAATTTCTTAAAGGTACAGGTCTCTATCTTTTACGTGACAAGGTGTCAGCTATCTAGTAAGTATGTTCAGGTGTGTAGTCGATGTGAAGATTGTAGGATTGTAACTGTAGTGTTCACCGTGCCAATCTTCCTGTCGGCGATGCGATGGGTGATGATCAGAGAGAACCATCCGAATTTCTTTCACGATGGTAGCGTAATTCTTTTCTACAGGAGTTAGTAAGCGGATGGCGTACTCGACAGGATTCGAGCTTCGATGGCGTATGCGCTAGCATCGGTGCGAATGGTGAATGGCTTCTTTGGGTCGGCTCTTTGAAAAAGGTGAAGATTTTTTAGTGTCTTGACTGTGTAATGAGCCGTCGATACCACCAGCATATTAACGGTAACAAACAGCTCCGGACACGACATAACATAATTTTGAAATATACACGAAAGGAAGGTATATAAAAGAAGTGAGGTTGAGGTGCAGGGGGATTCGGTCGTCCCACACCGAATCTGGGTATCCCTGGATGGACAGCTGGTGGTGTCCTAACGGACTGCGATGTCTGATCCGGCTAAGGATGGGCTAACATCTTGGGTGTACTGGCACGGCGCGAACCAAGACTGTGTTAATCCAGTCAGGTATAGTCGAACGTCGACGAGAGGTACGGGGCGGCTTGAGCTGGAACTCATTAATGTTTTTATCAGTCCCATTGGAGCGGCCACTGCATCGAACGCCGAAGCGGAGCGCGGGGCGGCCTTAACAGGTATGAAATCAGTCCAATCTATTGGGGATGCCCGTGCATTGATCGTTTTGGTGGAGCACGGGACGGCTGGCTATGAAGCTGACGGTGATGGTCGTAGTCGATTGGTACTGCATGAGGCCTCGCACTAAGGGTGACATCTGAGGGCGGCCTTACCGAATTGTGGCCAAGAAGTTCTCCACTACGGGGGCGGTAGCAGGGACAGCTGTGGAGGGGGGTGTTAGTGCAATTGTTCGTGCCTCTACAGATGAGAACTTTATGGTGGACTGGTTTACCGAGGAGAGTCTGCAGCAGATTCACTGCCTAGTATTAAGGCGCCCGGTCCAGGCGGGATTCCAAATGAAGCAGTCAAGATGGTGGTAAAGGAGTACCCGGAACGAAGGACCAAAAGCTTGATTTAGTGCCTGAAAAGGGAGAGCTTCCCAGTCCTCTACAAGAAGGCCAAGCTGGTACTGACTCTCAAGGGAGGAAGAGATCCGAAAGAACCCGGAGCCTACAGACCGATCTGCGATCTGCTTGCTGGATGCCGAAGGCAAGGTATACGAAAAGCTTCTTGCTCGCAGGTTAGGAGATCATATAGAGCAGGAAGGGGGCCTATCGAGTTCAGGAAGGGGCGCTCTAAAGTAGACGCCCTTATGGAGGTAAGGAAAATTGCAGACGAGGCGAACCAGGTCCCATTGCGGAAGAAGAAAAACGCGTTCAACTCACTACCATGGCCAGTTATTTTGGAGGCGCTAGAAAGGAGGAGCGTCCCGGAGTACTTGCTGAGGGTGATAAAGAGCTACCTAAACGATAGGGTATTCCTCAGCGCCGTCACCAAGGGTAGACAGGAGGCAACCAGGCGTACAAGAGGTGTTCCTTAGGGCTCTATTCCTGGCCCTCTCCTATGGACAATACTCAATTATGATGTGCTACGGCTGAGGCTGCCTTCCCAAGCGCGTACTGTCGGCTTTCCGGGTGTCATTCTCCTAATCGTCAGAGCGCGTGAGCTAGAGGTACTAAAAGCGGCAGCCGAGGAAGCAGCAAATACACTAACGGCCTGACTGACTGAGGCAGGACTTAAAGTAGTAGCACAAAACACCTGCGCTGTCTGGATGTCCCCCAGAAGAGCTGGCGGGGTCAGAGGGGAAAAGTTCGGCTGCTTGGCCACGACGTCGTGGTGGCCCACTCCCTGAAGTACCTGGGAGTAAAGCTTGAGGCTAACAGGTACGCTATCTCATAGGTAGCAATAGCCAGACTCATCTCCTCCTGGAGGTGGTGAGGGCCAGGTTGTCTACGCGGCGCCTGCTGGATGCGTTCGGGCGAAGCGGAACTCTGAACGGCTGAAGAGTGCACTCAGGCCAGGGACACTTAGGATATGCAGGGCCTATAGGACGAAGTCCACTGACGCTGCGGAGTTCCTTGCCTCGGTGGTGCCACCTGACCTAGAGGTTGAGGCAAGAGAAAAGGCCTACGCATCACTTAAGTCCGGGATCGTAAAGGCGGAAGTCAAGAGGAAGAAGGTGAAGGATCTACTGGCCAGTTAGCAAGCGAGGCGCGTGGACCAGAAGACTCATTCCAGACATCAAACCATGGGTCCTAAGAAGGCACGGTGAAATTGACCACCACCTGGCCCAGCTGCTTACGGTTCATGGCTGTTTTGGCGAACACCTCAACAGGATTTGCAAGGCCGCTACGGTAATGTGCGTACACTGTGGCGAGGATGTAGATACCCCCGAACCCACACTAACCGTATGCGGCGCTTGGGCAGAAGAGCGTGAGGAACTCGAGGAAGCGATATGGCGCGAGGTGCGTATAGAGTCCATAGTCTTTTAAGCTAGAGAGCGAAATGGGTTGGGCTGCCGTGACGCTATTCGCCAACAAGGTGCTACGAAGAAAGGACACCCGCACGAAAAGGGGAGGTACGGTAACAATAGATAGCGGAGGTCAATCGCCGTAGACAAACCGGGTACCAGGTGTGAATGTGAAAGCAATCACTGGTATCTGGGAACAAGAGTCAGAGGAGGTTTAGTGGGTAGGGCATGTTTAGAAAGACACACACACACACACACACACACACCTCTGTTATACACCTCTGCATACAGTAGGGTGGTTGGATTGTATTGTTATCCTCCGGATTGCTGCAGAGTTCCAAGTCCCTTCCATCAGATTGACGTGGTGTTATTTTTGATGGAACCTGGTGGAAATACGTCTTGCCCTACAGCGGACGCTGGACACTCCCGGGTGACTCTGAATAACCATCAATTTATAAACCAAATAAAAATAAACATACAAAAAAGTAAAATGGTCAAACAAATTAGAACATGAAATCAGGGGGTGATCTTACTCGGCCGCTAGTTGATGTGGAGCGGGAATCGCGATCTGGAGGAGGCCACGGACGGCTTTTACCCTCCACTTCACGATCCCGTACATGGACATCGGCTAGTTAGGGCAATCAAAAATAAAATATACGAAGCAGAAATGTGAATTAAACATGAACGCCAGAAGAATATATAAATTGTTCCAGTCACGTAGGCATTGAAATTTCTGGAGCAGGTAATAATCCTCGCCCGTCCTATTTTTCTGCACTGGCAGCTGCACATCTTAAAAAGTTATCTCGTTTCAATAATGTGAAATGTATGCAATGTAATTACGCATTGCCCATCCATTAACCGCTGAGACGTAGACGGCCTATTTCTTAGCTAAATGGCATTCTATTGAATTGATAACACCTAAATGGAGTGATAAAAGATGTCTTGGGTTGATCCTGTATTTTAACTGGGATTTGCCAATATCCGATGGAGAAATATTCCAGTTTGCCCAAGGAGTGTATAAAAATCATCAACATAAGGAATTGTGACTGCGTTGAGCTTTCTGAAATTTACACATAATCTGGTTCCTCCGTGTTTCTTGAGAACGAACCATAATTACAGGTGCGGCCCCAGCGGACTGACTCTTCTATTATAGCCTGGCGTAATTCGGTACGGTCGTGTGGCTATTGGTATATCTTGTGGCATGTGTACGCACACGCTGCGGTAATGAGCTAATCCGCTCGGTGGGCACTGGTTCGTGTTGGAATTGATGTGGTTCCGTGGAGGTTATTAATGTACAAGCCAGGAGTTGCTGGGTGCAGTCCGGTGATCTTCCATAGAATGTGAAGTTGAGTATCCAATTTGAATTGGTTGGACTTCATTGGGGTACGTTAATCTTAGATTTTGATATTTGTTCCGCGCTATCTCCTATTCCTGAAACTGTATTGTAGGGTGTCTTCTTCGACGGGCCCAGTAGCTCTATCACAAATGAGCTTTGTGAGCATTGATCGATTGTGGCTCGCATGAGTGCTGTGGGCAGGAGTTTTTCATTTTCGGGTACGTCAATTGCATATGAGTTGTTTCGACTCTGGTATTGCTGACGTCTACATTGTGATGTAAGATTCTTTTTATTGCTTGGTTTCGCATGCCAACGTGGTTCTTCATGCTGACGATATGGTGTTATATCTAAGTGTAGTTGTGTGTGATGAAATCCATAGCAGTTCTTACACAGATACGGCGATGGGCATTATTTCGAACTAAGGGTGTGATGGGCAATTTTTGCATATTCCCTGCTCCTCCACGATCCGATTTCTTTCGTGTGAAGTCTTTGAGGTAAATGCGGAGCAGCGATTCTAGTCATGTTGGTGATGTGGAAATCACGCATGATTTTGTGTAATTATGCGTGCGAGGTGAAAGGTTTCGTTCCATTGAGAGAAACCTCTTTTCCAGGAATTTTTCTTCAACTCTGGTACTTCATGGGATGTTTCCAAGAATTGGTCGAAGATTCTGTTGGTCTCTGTGATGGTTATTAGGGTTAGGAAATAAAACACGGACGAAACACACTAGAACGACATTTATTAAACGAGCCGGCGTGAACACGAAATCAGCGTGACGTGTAACAATAACACACTGGAAAATACCTAACTAACTATTGACAGGCGCGGCAGGATTGCCAACATATAAAATAAGCAGTTGTACAGTTTATAACTTCAACACTTCCCCGTAAACTGAACAACTAGTAATTATAACAGAGTAATACAAATATCAGTTGTGAAGACCAATTTTGGAACACATGTTCTTAAATTTAGCTGAATTTAAAGGTTTTGTAAACATATCTCCTAGTTGATCTTCTGAGCGTACGAACTCCACATCAATGTCCCCCTTTTGATACAGTTCACGAACAAAGTAATAGCGCACTTCTATATGTTTTGATCTTTTGTGAAATTCGTGGTTCTTCACTAGTTTAATTGCACTGGCGTTATCGATAAATAGCACTGGTACACTTCTGATTTCACCGATTTCAGACAATAACCTATTAAGCCACACTAGTTCCTTTGCACCTTCACTAGCAGATACAAATTCTGCCTCAGTTGTTGAGAGTGCGACCGATTTCTGTAATTGAGAAGTCCAGGATACTGCAGTTTCGTTTATGAGAGAAACGAAACCATTTGTTGATCTTCGAGTGTTGACATCTCCAGCGAAGTCTGCGTCGGAGTATGCCCGTAGTCCGTTGCCAGTTGGAGTGTAGAGAAGTCCCATATCAGTGGTACCTCGCAAGTATCGAAATATGCGTTTGACGGAGGCCCAGTCGGATACTGTAGGTTCTGCCATAGATCGAGTAACCTTGGCTACAGCATAAGCTAAGTCAGGGCGAGTAGCACAGGCCAAGTATAGCAGGCAACCCACCGCTGATCGATATGGAACAGAGCTGTCGAGAGGATCTTTGGACGATTCATCTGGTTGTTTGTTTTCAGCAGGTGTTTTCACAGGATTGCAATTTTCCATGCCAAAACGTTGCAAAACTTTCTTCACGTATGGTCGCTGTGAAATACGTACAAGAGACTTATCTTGCTCTATCTGCATTCCTAAAAATGAATCAAGAGAGCCTACCGTAATTTTGAATTCTGATGTCAGCAATTTCAGGAACGAGTTGATTGTATCTTGTGATGATCCTGCAATGAGACCATCATCAACGTAAATTGCAATTAGTAGTTTTTCTGTCTCATTCTGTCGGATGTAAATGCACGGGTCTGCTGTTGATCTTGTGAATCCGTTGTTTTCCATGAACGAGTGAAACTTGTTGTTCCAGCAACGAGGCGACTGTTTAAGACCGTAAACAGATTTCTTCAAATGACACACACGACCTGACGTCGTCGAAACCTTGTGGTTGAGTCATGTAAATTTCAGAGTCTATCTCACCATATAAGAATGCAGTTCTTACGTCGAATTGACCGAGGACAAGTTTTTCTTTAGCTGCAGTCGCGATAAGGGCACGAATCGCGTCATACCGGGCAACAGGGCTGAAAGTTTCATCATAATCAAGGCCCTCACGTTGGAACACACCCCGAGCAACTAAACGAGCGCGATATCGATCAATCGAACCATCAGGTTTATATTTTAAACGGAGTACCCAACGGTTGTCTATTGCGCGTTTGCCAGGTGGTAATTGTACCAGGTCCCACGTATCGTTTTCCTCAAAGGCTCTTATTTCTTCATTCATTGCACTCACCCATTTATCTGAATGGTGACTTTTCATGGCGTCGTTGAAGTTGGTTGGCTGTAGTTCTTCCAGAACGGCTTCTGTCAAACACGCCACAGCACTGTTTGCCTGGGATCGACGAGGTGTGTACTCTACTTCGTAGTCATCAAATCTCACTGGTTGTCTCGTCGTCCGTTCTAAGTGTCGAGTTTGGATGGGAGTTGGTTCCCCTTCAGATGTGTCGCTGTCATCAGTGTCATACTGATCCGAATTGCTGTTATCTTGAGTGCTGCTGGTTGATCCACAATTGTGTTTGATGTCTTCAGAAATGTTGTTAATTTCCTCATCTTGATTGGTCTCTTCTGGAATTTGAAGTTCAAGTTCAATGGTGTTGTTTGTTGTGCACAACTTCTCTGGACGAAAGTCAACGTCTCGTGACTTTACTAATCGATGCGTCGATGGTATCCAAACCTTGTAACCATCTTTCTCATTCACGTACCCAACGAGATGTCCAAGTACTGCTTTGTCGTCAAATTTTGAACGAAACTTCTTTGGAATATTGACGTAGCATTCTGATCCAAAAATTCGGAGGAATTCGAAACTGTTGAATGTCTTTCCAGTCCACAACTCGAATGGAGCTTTGCCTGGAACACTTGACTTTCCTGTGCGATTTGTCAAAAATACTGCCGTATCACATGCGTGAGCCCAAAACGTTTTCGGCAGTTTGCTCACTGAGAGCATTGAACGAGCTAGTTCAACAACATGTCTGTTTGCTTGTTCTGCAACACCGTTTTGTTCAGGAGTGTAGGGACATGACGGACGAAACTCGATGCCCCTTTTTCGTAACTGAGTCAACACTGCTTCGCAGTCAAATTCAGTGCCACAGTCCGAACGAAAGGCTTTAACTGTATGGCCTGCAATATCGAACTCATTCAGGAATGTTTCCAAATGCAAAGTAACTTCTGATTTTTCTTTCATGAAAAATATGCGAATGTATCGAGAATAGTCATCTTTGAAGGCTACATAATATCGGAAACCATTAATCGAGTCGGTAGACATTGGGCCGTTTACATCGGCATTAATCAGTTCTCCGACGGTTTGCGGACGATCTTGACGCGAGCGGAACGGTTTTCGATGTGACTTACCGAGAACGCACCCATCACAAAATGACGTGGTGTTTGAACACCTAACCGAAATACCGACACGGGATAATATATCGCGCACGTGACGTTTATCCTGATGGCCTAAGCGTTCATGCCAGCCTTGGAGTATTTCTTTAGTTGTTGCGAGATTCGACTCCACTGGCGCATCCGGAACACATACTCTAATATTCATGACGTACACAGGGCCGACGAGTTTTCCAGTTGCGATGAGTTCACCGTCTCGTCGAATTTGCACTTCATTGTGACAAAATGCAGTCTCGTTTCCATACTTGGCAGCCTGTCTAATGGAGAAAAGTTGATGACGTGCCTCGGGCACGTACCAAACGTCATTCAGAGTTGCAGGTGACCATCTGTCACCCACTAGTGTCTCAATGTTGATTTTACCGGATCCATATGCAAGGATAACGTCCTTACCTGCTGTCTGAATGCGTTGCGGGATCGGAAATTTCTCGAACGTAGCGAAATGCTGTTTGTTTGCTGTCATATGATGTGACGTACCGGAATCCGAAACCCAAGAATCAACGGGAACGAAGTCTGCATCAACAACTAGGCCTGTTGCGAGGAACGTACCTGGTTTGCTGTTTTTCGAGGTTGAGTCAGAATTATTATTGACATTTGAGCTCACCATTTTCTGCTCGGCAGCTGCACGTTTTCTACAATCAGCGATAAGGTGACCTACTTTCTTGCAGTATAAACACGAACGTTTTTCTTTCCCTTTTACATTTGTCGAAGAAGACACTGGTGCTGATTTCTTCTGTGGCTTCTGTGGTCGAGATTTTGCGTAAAAAGCGCCAGACGTCTGTGGTGCTTCTTGCATCAGCGAATTTTCAATCGAACGTAGATTTTCAACAAGGAGCTTTGTAGTTTGCTCGACTTCTGGAACGCGATACCATGTTGAACGATAATATTGATATTCCGAACCAAGTGTTTTAAAGATTCGATGGTGAAGCAGCGACAGCGGAAGGTTGGCACTCGGGTTTTCCTTTCGTAATTCTGCGAGAATGTCATCGAATATATTAGCCAGCTGAGAAGTGTGCTTCGTGACGGAAGTAGTATCATCTTTCGTGATCTCGAAGAAATTATCGAACAGCGTGTATAGTCGCTGTAGGGACGATTGTTGAAACACCGATAACAACGTATCCCAAATTTCTTTCGCGTCAGTTTTCCTGCGAACGTAAATGGCAGCTTCTTCATCGAGGGCCGTACCGAGTATACGAGCAGCGCGCGCGTTGTCTCGTTGCCAGTTTCGATAACTGTCGGACGGATCGGCGTTGCCCACAGGTGCCGATGGACACACTCGCGTACCATCAACAATGGAATAAAGACACTGTTCTTTCAAACAAAGTTCAATTTGCCACTTCCAAGTTTCCCACTGTTCATCGTTGGCTAGTTTACGAATGCTAGCCACGACACGACTGCTGTCGTCCGAATGCTGATTCACGGCAGCCATTTTTCGTTTGTTTACGTCGGAATGTCGATGTCCGAATTGTGTGCTCGAATTTCCCAACCTTAAACGCGTACGCGACTTTAAAGCATGCCTGGACCCATAACCTGTGATGGTTATTAGGGTTAGGAAATAAAACACGGACGAAACACACTAGAACGACATTTATTAAACGAGCCGGCGTGAACACGAAATCAGCGTGACGTGTAACAATAACACACTGGAAAATACCTAACTAACTATTGACAGGCGCGGCAGGATTGCCAACATATAAAATAAGCAGTTGTACAGTTTATAACTTCAACAGTCTCTTCGACACATTTGCGCATAATGGGTCTTCCTACGATCGGATCTCAGGTTGCTGTATCGTAACTGATATGTAGATGTCGTTATAACATGTAAACCCTGTATACACGTAGCCATATATGTGACCATTCTACAAATAAAACCCTCTTCTTTCTCCGGCAGTCAAAGTGTAAACATAATTTAACGTAACCTAACATCCACACTCTCCCCACGTGCTTCAGACACAACAGTAACCCAGATTAGACAAAATTTGCAGACATTCGGTGCTTATATCATGTAGTTTTGTTTTTTTTGTTTACAAGGTGTATTTGGTTTGCATATTGGTTGATCCACTGATTTATCTATTAATTGAGCGATAAGTATTGTAACGCCTTTCCAGTGTTTCCTAAGCGGTTATGTAGTTGCATCCTGTCATGGGAAAATGGTTGATTAATTGAGTTGCCTCTTCGTGCACATTTAGGTACTCGAATTTTTCTACCTAGGATAACGTGTTATTTCGGTGGATAATTGTCTGATATAATTCACTGAAGTTCGTCCATTTCTCGTATCCTCCATCGTCTGTGGGAATTGTTTTTAGTGACATCTGTATTGCGGGGCGAGTATGTTGTGGCTGGCTCTCTAAGCAGTCGTATAGGTATGTTTCAGCCTTCATTTTCTTCGTAAATAATGCATCATAGCCTTCCTGGTTAATGAGTACATTGTATGTTGTACCATGTGTTTCTTATGCGAGATATCCACGAGTCAAGTTGTGGTTTGTTGATGGATGTCTGGTCCCGAGCTTGATCCAAGAGCTTATCGAGTATATCCATTACTGATGTTAATCCTGCAATTCTTGTGTTTGCCAATATTTTTCATATTTCGTGCGTAATTTGTCGCAGTAGTTATCTCTATGATAAGGATGAATCGATTCGGCTATCTTCAGGCATTCGGTGTATCGTTCATCTGGTTGAGCCATGTACAGTTTCACTTTTTCTAGTAGTTGTCGTCGTTAATTCTTTGTGGATTGCCTTCAGATTGTCTCTTGTTGTTTAGCGAGCTGATTTGGTCTCTCCATGTTAGAGGTTGTCGTTGTCCTTGGTGGATGTCTTCTTGTAATAAGGATGCGTAATTCCTTGTGGTTGCATGAGGTATTTTCCCTTGGAAGTCGGGTTGCTTGTTTTTTCTTGATTAGTGAATTTTATGTCCCTTTATTTCTCTGAATCGTGTGTCTTGTCAACATAAGTGTTGATATAATAATGCGGAGGTGAAGGATTGTTCTGCCCAGGAATCCAGAAAAGCGGTTCCTGTAGCATTTTCGATAATTGCGTTCACTAACGCGCTTCTTCTTTGTAGAAGATTAGATTTCAGATTTCGAAGCGCAGAATGCTAGCGAACTATCCCTATTAGTTGCTAGATTATAAAGAACTGATAAGTTTGTTTTATTTTCTTCGCAAATTCAGAAAATTTTCAAGTTTAAACATTTGATTTAATAAAAAATTAATGAGTTAAATGACATTTATATAAAACAGTAATAATTGTAGAAAATTATAAGTGAGGAATTTACAGAGAATAGAATTTAATTATGATGAGAATAATCAAATTTGGACAAAAATTAAATAGTTAATAACATTTTTAAAAGAAATAACTTTAAGGAATTATATAATATTACTTACAAGGAATATTATTGTTTCAAAATAAGGGATGTAGGAAAAATACTATAATGAATATATAATTTTTTTAATTGTTAAAATATTTTCCCTAAAATATAAATTAAAACTACGATCACCCCCTTACTTCATTTATACTATCATATTAATCGACAATTTTCTTTACAATTCGGGTTATTATTTAATTGTAACATTTTATTATTAAATTATAAAATATTGAATTTAAATATGAAGAAAATTCTAATCGCAATTTAACCGTTACCAATTCGGCTAAATCAACATGTTGGCAGCCCTGAGCGCTGTTAATAACTGTCGAACCGTCGCCAAACTCACGCACTCAAAAATTTGACGTTTGTAGTAAAGTAGGTAACGTAAATAAAAACACTTTCCCGAAATAATGCCGAATCCGTGGTGAGTTCCCAATCGAATCCGGTGCGTTCAAGTGCGGCCCGTTTCCGTTTGTGATATGGATACCACACACAACATGAAAAATACAAGTATAAGGTGTGTATAAAGTGTAAATATTTCGGCCGTTTTTTTTTTTTGTGTGTGTGACCGTTTCCCACTTTTACCATCGAGCGTAACTGGGACTGGCCGGAAAGGAACGGAAGCGATGCGTTGTTCCCTCCAGGTGTGAGTGGAATAGCCCCAGGAAGTAAACGACCTAACCTGCTCTCGCTGTAAAATATTTGGGACGTATGGTTGTTTAATTTATTAACGAAATGATTTTGTTTTGGTGTATAATTGGTATATAAAAAATAAAAATTGAGTTTAAATGTCCATCAACTAAATCTATTTTGAGGCACTGGATAAATGAAAACTAAAAGGAGATTTTAAATTCCAGCCGCTAAAAATAACTGTATCGGAATTTAAATTCTATATTCTATTTACAAGAAATTAATGTTAATAAATCTGTAGCATGTGGGTTAATTAAATAAAAGACAGTTAAGTTACTATTAAGTATTATTGTATTGTATTTAAAAGAATTTATACATGGGAATAAGTAACTGTGTATTGTAATTAATTTAAATTAATATTAATAATGATATAAAAGGGTAACTAAAAACAGATTTTAATGTGATAAAAGGTACAGTTAAGTCTGTAATCATTTAAATGTGTGTGATGGCCTTGGTTGCTAGGAAGTTTGTAATTAATGGATGTTAAATAACCTATAATCTAATAATAATAATAACTTTATTTACAAAAAACTTGATAAAAATTAAATAACAACAAAATTAATATAAAATATTTAAAATTATATTAATTATTCCATGGAATATATATCTGTCATGCTGACATAAACAGCCAAAACGTCTCTCCTAAAAAGGGATCAAAATGTAAATACAAGTATTTAAAAAAAGAATAAAGATGTCCAAGAGGATATTTGCACCCTCATCAACATGGACCAATACAAGGGTTAGAGTGGAAGAACGTCGCAGCTGCACGAACTCCGCCCAGCTTCATCCAGTCAAAATTTTTGTACGTTTTGTTTTATATTTGTGTATATTCATATGTATTTATTTTTTTGGAATGAAAGCTAAAGATTAATAAACATAAACATTAAATTTAAAACTTGTCACAGAGGAATTAAATAAATCGAACCATGGTGTACTGTTCAAGATGTTTGCATACAACGTAAAACAATTTACAGGATTATTTGTAGCAAATATTAAAATTATTCTTCGATCTACAGGAATACATTCTAACTGTTCAGAAACTCAATTCAAGCTACTCTCAATAATACCACTAATTAATTTACGTTGGAAGAAAAGGTACACCATAAGTCGCCGATTTCTTAACCTCTTAGGCACTAAGTGCCACTATAGCGGCTTATCTGTCACACATCTCTGTGCCGTATATATAAGAAAAACAGCCCAGCGCAAAATTCAGCCGTGCCTAAGAGGTTAAAGTATATATTTGTGTATTTAATTAGTAGCTCACTTAACCCGTGGTGAAACATATTTGAAAAATCTTTAGAAATTAAAAACACTTGGTTTGTTTCACAGAATATTTAATATTTTTTCTCCGACCAGTTTCGACAAAATGTCATTACCAAGGAGTAATAATATTACTCCTTGATAATGACATTTTGTCGAAAGTGTTTTTGATTTCTAATCAAGATATATATTTGTGGATCAGCCAATATATAGGTTTATTTAATTTACAAGATCTATTAAAAAATAACACGAGAATAGATATATAAATTTGCAAATCACTTTGAAATTTAGAGCATAAATCTTGAAGGCGGAGTTCATAGTTTCTGGTGTTCTTCCACTCGAACAATTACACTGAGGAAATATTTTTTCCATTTCTAGCATATTTAGGTCTAATTTTTAAAGACCTCTATTCTTTTGCCTTCTTGTGCTTTACCCAGTTTGTGTCAGCATGTCTTAAAAATTTCTTTTGTACACTTTCAACACGTTTAATATTATTTTGGGTATATGGCGACCACACAACAGATCGATGCTCACATCTATTACAAACAATCGAACAAACCAATATTTTAAGACAATTGACATTTTGTTTTTTTACATATGTGATAAACAAAAGCCTCACATTCTTAAAGTTTTACTACAAAAAGTTGTAATATGAGATTTAAATTATAGCTTTGTATCAAAAATAACCTATAAATTCATTAACCCTTCCTAAAACTTTTCAGATCTAAACGATAGTGCTAATATCGTGTCCATGCATTATGGAGCTCAAAGTTTGGGTTGAAGGTATACAGAGGATTGTCTGCGGAGTGACGGAGTTAACGACATGTCAGGTGTGTAATCGAATTAGTCGTTTGTAGGTGTTTGTTGATTTAATTTTTTTCTAAAGGATGTGGTGTTTGCGCTGGCCCATGCCACTGGAAAGTCGGGACGTTTTACTCTGATAGAGAGGTGGAGGAACAACGAGCGACAACTGGCTCCGAATGAGAATCCACTGAAGGTATGACGTTTATTATCTTTTCTATTCTTGTTAAAATTAAATAATTTAATATAGTAAAACATTTGATGTAATTTTTTATAATATCATTGACCTTTAATAAGAATTTGCACATTCTCAATGCTTTACACAGAGTACATTCTCAGTTTGAATGGAGGTAATGAATGCTAAAGTATTCGTAGAATAAGTTATGAGTAATTTGAGTGTATTGATTATTAAATAGCCAAAAATACTTGACCTACATAATGAAGGATCAATATGATGCGGGCCAAACTAAATTAAATTGTATATATGTATTTATATACATTCTCCTTTTTATATTTTACTGATATTTTTGTGGCAAGTATGTTACTTTCCCCCATACAAAAAAAAAACAGTTGAATTAAAATAAAAACCCTAAGCAAATTTTGAATTCTTTTTGTCTCATAAATTTTTATGTTATAAATGGGTTAAAAAACACCCTTCAGTAACCCTACATCAATTCATTAGTGCGAATCATCCAGACAGTCAAGCTAGCTAGCAAAGTTATTTATTTTTTTACACATAATTAGTCATGACAGGGCAGAAAGACCGATGGTCGATAGCCCAAACGGACAGACTAACGCATTATAAATCATCTGTAAATGTTTTTAATTTTGTATTTATTCATGTTCGAATAAAGATGTTATTCTCTCTGGGTTAAAAAAACAAAAGATTAAATTTTTATGTTTATGTATGGTGGTTACTCTGTGTTGGGCGCCATTTTTTACAGTTACAATTTTTTTTTCTACTGGAGTGATTTATTGGTTAATAAACCAGCCCTTAAAATTGATACATTATTGTTATATTTATATTAAACCAATACAATCAATTCCAATGAATTGTTTTTAAATTTCTTTGTGTAGATATTAATGAAGTGGGGTGAGTACTCGAACGACGTACAATTTATACTGCAGTGGAGCGAAAGCAAGAACAACATAACAAACCGACCCAAAATTACAACACCAACATCACCTACTTCACCAACACAAGCAAATATCACCATTGATTCGCCTGAGAAACAAAAGCAGCACAATTTCAGGTAAAACCTAATACTTTCGTGGCTGTAAATAACAATTAGAATCTGAATAAACGTTGACGAAATTTATAGTAATACCAATAATGGCAACACGGACAACATCGGCGTCGTGAAGGGTATCCCCCAGGTGCGGCCGGCCTCCCTGGAAGTCAGGGAGTCGCAGACATCGCCCAAGAAGAATTACTACGATGCGGAAGTAACTAGTCAACGAATCGCTCCACCGTATAAAGACCCGCCAGCTCCACCGCCCTACAGAGATCCACCGCCGCCTTCATCATCTAGTAATAAGAAAAATATATTGCAGGTGAGATTTTGTAAAGATGTATCGGTGTGAATATTACCCATTATGTTTTTTTATAGGAATTGAATAATTCTAAAAATGACGATGACTTGCAAACGAAATTCCAAAAACTAGAAGAATCCGTTCTATATAATGCTCAATATAGAGAATTGGTCACTTTGGTTAACTACCAAAGGGAAAAGTTGTCTAGCCAACAAGTTGATCTCACTAAGGTAATTGATTTTACACTATATATTAAACAGCAGACAATATATGTATTTCTTATCAGTTACAAACAGATAGTTTTAATTGATAATTTTTGTATTTCACGGTATATGTAGGTTATATCAGTACTTTTGGGAAAGAGAAAGAGAAAGTACACCTAGATGAATAGTCTATGTCGGAAGTGGCTGGTATACGCGATAGATGTCGCTACTTAAAAAACATGCGCACATTGTAGCGATCATTGTCTGTTTATGTTCTTTTCTCTGAATTAAGATTAATAAATCTGTTTTTTTCTCTTGCTCGTGTTTTGTGCCGTAACCGCACCAGGCATTGTGATTTCATTTCATTTACAATGTCCTGAACATGTTTAAAAAAGTCTGAAGCACTTTATATGTTATATCTATGAAGTTATATTTAATTTAACCCTGTGACCTACTTTGTCTTTGTCTCGTGCGCCCGCCGCCTTAAGTGCACAGATGCACGTTTAGACACACGAGTGGCACTCGTGGTTGTAGGTGAAAGGGTTAATTAAAAACTATCATTATTGTATTTTATTTGTAGTATGATGCAGAAATAGTATTCTGGGAAGGTAAGGAGAGGGAAAAGCAGTTCCAGTTGGATTTCATAGCCCAGGAATTGGCAACAGTGGCCAACACGAGCAAATTAAATAGTGATCAGGTATATATAAAACAACTTAGTTCTTTTCCCATTCTATATTTCGTTGATGCATTTCAGATACAAGCACTGGGTTACGTGGAAGAGGAGGTGGAGATTGTGAAGCAGCAGGAGAAAACGCTAAAATCTGAAATTACACTGTTACGATCCAAACTTGCTAATTGTGAAACGGAGCTGTTACAGTGTAAAAATAAAATAAGGTATATATTTATTTAGTTATTATTAATTTATATAAACTTTACAATGCCCTCTTAGTAATATAATAATAATAATAATAATCTTTATTGTCCAACAGATATACCATAAAAGGACAAATTACAAAAATGTATAGAATATATTTTGCTTGTAGAACAGGCAGAGTTTACATTCTTTAAATAAATAAATTATAATTACAGATTAGTAATGGATGAACTACAGATGGAGCAAAGGATACAAGCGAGAAGGAACGAGTCCAGGAAGCAGCTGGAGCGCAATCTCCTGGTGGAGATGGAGAGGTTGCAAAGTGATATAGAATTAGCCAAACAAAGCACGGAACTGCACCACCTGACTGCCGACACGCTGAAGAAAGAGGTCTGCGCCGACGGCCAAAGTTTACACAATTCACTTATCGTTCAGTCCCTGCAGGTAGCCGCGCTGGAGGCCGCCATCGTCGAGAAGAAGAAGCAGGTCGAGCACCTGGTGTCCGAGATGAAGGAGGCGAACCTGCAGAGTCTGACCATCGCCCCCCAGGACGAGCTCAAGCATTTATTCGAGGGGCCCAATAGGGCGGGCAGCACGCGGAAGATGATCGGCTCGCCCAGGCAGCTGGAGAACGCCGTGCCGACGAACAAGAACCCGCACGGTGTATGGGTTTAGTACAAAATTATTAGATGGAGGATATGTCGTCTGTAGGTAAGATGAAATTTGTTCAGCACATAAAATACATTAGGTGTTCAAATGAATGTCTAAAATTATTGTAAGCAATCAAGAAATTAATTTGAAAAACAATTGATTTTCTCGTTATTTAGTGTTGACATATAGTGATTAAAAATGACAGTTGGTATGACGGAAAGTCTAACATAACCTTTAAAAGTATTCAGAAAAATCTAAGATATCCGACACAAATTCCAACCAGGAAAAAATGCTGGAAGAGCGTGCGAATCGATTTGTTCTTTTCTCGGCGAAGGTGTTGTATAGTATGGTGTATACGCATTTTGTTTTAAGCGGTTTAAAAACTGTGATATCTGTCTAAACAAAATACAACGCCCTGGAGGCCCTAGAAAATTAGACAACGATGAGTTGGAGAAGATACTCCCCGAAAATTCGGCACAGGCGCAGAAAGAGCTTGCAGAACAGCTGGGAGTGGGAAAGAAGGAAAGTGGGTTCCGCATAAACTCACTGAAACCAACATTTTTCTGAGATATAATTCATCGGCTGCTTGAAAGATGACTTAGAGTTATAGAGAGCAACGGCGAATAGTTTAATGGAACCATTTAATTTGCTTTTATTTTAAAACAAACCTTGAATCTAGTTAAAAATATGGATTATTCATTTGTACACCTAAAATTTCGAGAATTTTCGTCAGACAAGTTATGCAACCAAACAAACACACCAAGTGACAAATTTGTAAATTTTATTTGCAGTGGAGGGTTGAACACATTGTAATAAGAGTAATGACAGATTATTTATTTAAAGTAATAATTAAAACTATTTTCATAATTCTGCGCCTGTGAATCAATATTTAATTTACGATTTATTAAGTGGCACAATGCAGGCCATTATATATTTTGCTCTTGGTCTTATAGAATCCACTTTGCAATCCCACAAATTGCGTCTGTTTTTGGTTATTGTTAACATCACCTAATTTTTCAAGTTTCGTTACATTAAGTTAACTGTATTTCATATTTTCCCTTAAACTATCTTATAAAATATAATAACTTTTTAGTATCACATTTTTAAAAATTAACGCTTTGTAAAATTTAAAATCATAATTAAAACATGAAATGAAAAAACAACTCACACAGTTCTGTTTGTTGATACGCGTATGCACTAGAGGGCGCTAGTAGCAAACATGGGGATTAGTGAACAGAAAATAGACATGTGCGCATCTGGGGCTCAGCTAATCCTCATGAGATGGTACAATTGCAACGACTCCCCTAAATGCAATGTTCATTATGAATGGAAAGCCCCAAATAATTGTACAATATTTATGTATTTTATTTTTATTGACAATTTCATAGTGTCAAATATGAAAATTGTGTCAGAAGGTGGAACTTAAGCTAACACAATTATATACATGCATACGTACATTCACACATATGTATTTATTGCTTTATTTAATTTAAAACAAATTTGAATGTATTGCTATAATAGAATTACATAAAACTATGTTCTTAAATGCAACTAAATGACATTTAAGTGGATCGTTTTTGAATAACGTTTGATTTGATTTTTAGTTACAGTTCGTGGTCGCTGTTTTCGGTGACGGTTGGTGCCGTGACACGTGGAACTGCCGGGAAAGTGATCCGCCAATCAGCGATCCGAACCATATGACAGTGCACTGGCCGCCACTGGCTGTCGTCTATAGGTACTTAAATTTTTTTATTGTATGTTATTAAAGTCTGAAATGATTTATTCGCCATTTTATATAGTTACTTAAGAACAAATTGTAGATCAATATAAATATATATAATATATGTTTAGATAATATTTATAAATATATATAGATATATGTTTAGAAGTATTTTAAATGCATTAAAGAGTGTTTTACGTTTTTTGTACATTAATTAATCCCAGTTATTTATTTAAACCCTTATTTCACTTCATGTAAATATTATATGTTAGATGTGTATTTAAATAATGATAAATTTGGTTTAATTTTTTCAGTCTACAAATCGAGGGTGTTAAAGAGCTAGGATTCACGTCTGTAACTTCAAAAATGTTCGTCTTGTTAGAAAAAGGCTTGAGTTTGAAACGAACAAGTTTTAAATATTACAATACAGTTCGTTTCACTGGTTTTGAATTTTGATATGTGTAGATTATTGTGTACACTCTTTGAGATCATCTAGTCTTTACGTCCTAAAGCAACATGAGGAATTTTTCCTAGTTTAGAAGAGAAACGACCAACAAATGAAGAAATCTAATTGTTCGTTCTTAAAAAATTATTTAATTGTTTCATTAGTTAATAAATCATTTCATTTATTATATCATTTAGAATTAATTTTATTTCTTACACTTATTAAATTACATGATCGAATCAGCACGTTTATTAAATGCTTATGGGGATATTTCACACCTAATCTTAATAGTAACATGGTTGTGTATGTTTATCGCAGTATGACATCATAATAAAATTAACGACGTTCCCATGCTATACTTAGTAATGCATCAGCAAATTATGTGTTTTCGTTCACTCATATCTCTACGTTATCACATTTTTAAATGATTTTATTGTAGTTATTGGTTCTCAACAAACAAGGGGATAATTACTTCTCGGGAAATTAAAATATTAGTATTAATGGGTTTCGGTTTTGGTGGCACCAAGGACGCTGATAAGTGTAGCAGTTATATTATTTTTATTAGATTACGATATGTATTTAATTATGGCATCCTTAAAAATCAAGTGAATATCTTTTAGAGCCTAATTATCAGTAAAAATCTTTACTAATAGTAACTTTGCACAAAGACAGCTAAAATATAACTGAATATCAGAAAATTTTCTGTGAAACAAAGTGTTTTTAATTCTAATCAAGATAGTTCAAAAATGTTTCACGAAGGGTTAAGGTAGAAGTTGATTAAATATACAACTGAATATGTTGGCACACTTTATTTGCACCGTCCTACTATCCCTCGTATGCATTTATATAGAAAAATAATTTAATTTTTACTTGTAATATACCTGAAAGTGGTAGGGAGTGTAAGTAAAAATAATAGGTAATTAATTAAAAACGAAAAATAGTAAGTAAAAATGTTTTTTTTTCATATAAACTTTAATATATAAATATAATAGGTACCTTTGAAGTAAAGCCCTTAATACTGTTCAAACATATAAATAAGTACGTTGTATATGCACCACTTAAAATCTATTCATTTTAAAAAGGTTAGAACAATTATAAACAAAGTGTAATCATTTCTTTAATAGTTCTGATCGTAGTGATGTAAATTATATTTTAAATGCATTATTTATATTTTGACATACATTGTTAAGAAGCAATTTATTTTACCGTAGATGATCAAAATCAAGTACAGTAAAATAAATTGTACGGCTTCTCGTTGTTAAATAATAATTAAATTAAAATAATAAAACCTAGCAAATGACATTCGATTATATTCGTTGACTTTCTTATTTTCTTTAGGTGTAATATTGTATAAACTTATATTTTACTACAAAGATGGTTGCGACCGTTACACGTTTAGTATTCACTTTACTTCAATTACATTTAATGATTTAAACCAGGAATATAAATATTTTACCTGAGATCAACTAACGAATTGAGATTATATTCATGTCTTGCGTGCAAACATTAAAAAAAGAGGTAGTCGGAATGTATTGAGAAACAAAAAGTTGCCATTTATACTATACAGTACATTTTTTTGTAGGTCCTGGACTTTTATAGCACTAATGAAAAGTGTTTATATAAAATATTTAATTTAGATGTCATCATTAGCGTAAATAAATCTCTTTATATGGCACTCTGTCTTTGGCCTCTTGAACTGGACTGGCTTAACAATTATATATGCTTTAAAAATAAAAACTTTTCAAGCGTTTGAACTTTTTTCCTCAGGCAGCGAATCTCGCGTTTTAGCTCCGCGTTCTTCCTAGTAGTCCTCATGTACGACTTGAGGAGGTAGTTAAATTTAAGCGAGTAATAATCGGACGGACTAGTGAGAATGTAATGGACGGACTTCTTGATGTTATTAAGTCTATACACCTTCTTGTACTTTTCCTTTTTCTTCTTCGCCTTCGATGGTAGAAGATTTTCAGGCGGTAAGCTCCAAAGTCTGGAGAAGTTGTTGCGTTCTGAAGGAATAAGTTAATGATGAATTAGATGTGAGTGTGAAAGCGCTCGATTAATTAATCCCACCTTCCTCGTCATCTGTGAAATCCGGGGCGACCAAAAACATGTTTCTAAATAAGTACCAATTTTTGTTGCAGGCTGTTGTGTACGACAATTTAATAAAACCAGCGGTTTCGATGATATCCGATTCTAAATGTGCCGCTGATTGATTGGTCTCTACGTAATCGATGTCATCGGTTTTGGTCATGGAAACGATCCATTTTTCAGGCATATCGATGGGTTCTAAAATATCAAAATCATTAAAAAATTAGTAAATACGTGTTATTCACCTAATATTAAAATCTATTTCCATTAAAAATTTAGTATAGTACAACAAGAATATTTTTTTTAATAAAATATATTGAATTATCGGAATATATTAGTAACAAAAACCTTATGTGAATTATAATTATAATCACCTTATTTTTGTCGAACGCTGTATTCTGAAATTTGTTATTAGTTTTTATTTCCGTAAATATAGATTTTATTAGGCTTGATTGGGCACATCTCAATCATTAAATAATTTTCTATCGGTTTTTTTTATATATAAGAAAGAAGTTAGTACATACTTTACTTGATTAGAACAGTTAGAAACCTATCTTCACTATTTTAATCCAAATAGAATGATCATATTATTTATGCATTAAGATTTAGTGTTATGTACAGAATGAAATGTGAATTTTTTTGTTTAGAAGGTGACAAAAAAAAGCAGAGGCGGATGCTATATGTTAGACCGGCGAGGGAATTATCTCGAATGGTGTGCGGCTCCGGGGATGTCGAATCCGGGGAAACGTACTGGCGCACAGAGAAATTTCCTGCTGTCCCGCCGGTACAATCCGCCCCTGGAAACAAGTATACACGGTTTATTCTTTCAATTGAGAAACAGATTAGATACAATAGTATATTATACACAAGGTTTTACAAACCGCACTTTAGTATCTAAAACATTTGTGTCTAAAAATATTTAAGAAACGAATGATTTACGATCAGAAAAGAAGCATTTTTTGAGAGTTTACAAGTTTTTAGTTTCGCAGTTTTTCTCATACTGATATGATTATTTTTTAAGTTGAATGAGAAAGCTAACAATTGCGTTTAACACGTCTATTATACAATATGTAACTAAATGTTAACTGGAGTGTTTCAGAGAACTTAAAAACTGTTAAGAATTAAAACTCTTGAATTTCGTTTAAGACTAGAAACTATAAAATACATATAAAAAATATATAATTAATTAAAATTATTTTAAGAACCTATAGCACACCCACCAATTAGTAGAATACACCCTCTAAGTTTTTATAACTACATTAATTTTTTATTTAGACACTTTTAATTTTAGAATAATTTTCAAAGCATTAAAAAAAATAAATATACTATTGTTTTAAGTAATTTCCAATTGTTTCTTTAATATATTTAAAAGTAATTTATGACGAAGTACAATTGTTCTTGACTAAAAAGTTATAGTCTGTTCCTTTTCTACTACATTTAGCAATACTTTTAGTTTCCTGTGTAATAAATATAAACTATTGAGTTATTCCTGTCAATTTTCCAACTATAATTAAAACATTTTGACCTCCAATTATTATTTCATCTTTATTGGAAGACAACAACATCTTTATTTGGGTATAAACATAAGTACATTTGAAACAAATACATTTTAATTTAAAATAAGGGTTAGTCCGTCCGTTTAGGCTATCGATCTTCGGTCTTTGTGCCCTTTATGGGAAGATTTAATTGGTTTTCACTTATTTTTAACAATTACGTTTCCAATTCTATTTCAATTTTTTTTTTCATGGTTCTTAATTATTTTATGTAACCAGTTATTTCCGCTCCTTTATCAACTACATTTCTCACATTTTTTTTGCATTTACCTAGCGTACTCTTGACTTACCGCAATAACTAATATATTGGCCTTCCGTACAACTGACCTTGGTTAACTCATGGTTTATTAGGATAGGTCAGGGTAACGCTAGGTTAATATACTGTATGTTGTGGTAGGTCGGGAGTACGTTAGTCCAAATGTCAATGCCACGATCAACAAAGAATTTATTATTTAAGGGTAAATAAAGACTTGGTTTAAAATTTCATAATTTCATAGATGTAATGTCGAAACTACGGCATTAAATCTGTGAAATTTTAATCCAAGTGTTTTATAAGAGTTATATATTATGGAATATCAGTAGTAGCCTCGTCAGTTTAATAGAAATTATTAATAAAATGTATTCAAATCCTTCAGTTCATTGTAAAAAATTAATAATAAATCAGAACTTATTAGTTTAGGTCAAGAGTGCGCTAAATTAATACAAAATTAATTGAGGCTGGTCAAGAGTTGGACAAGTTGAAATTTAAAAAAATCAAAACTTTGAGTTTTATAGAAAAAAAAACGATTTAAATTTCCTAAAAACAAAGATAAACTTAACAAAGAAACAAGTGATAATTTTCAACAGTTAAAAAATACAAACAAAATTGTCTTAAAATAATTAAATATTTATTCAAAACAAAAGAATTTTATAATAAAAGATTATATGAATTTTCTCGAAAAAATATAAAAACAAAATGGCAGAAAGACCTCTGGTCGATAGCCTTTTGACAGATTAATACATTAACACATCATTCATTAATCATCATTTTAATGTAAATATGTACAGAATTTGTCAATAAATATATGTTACTACTATAAAAAGAAACAGTTTTATATGTGTTTTATGCAATTGGAATTTACTAAAACCGATTAAAAATTACTTAATTCGACATTCGACAACTTTAAAAAATTATTTAAAAAAATTAAAAAAAAAAAACTGTAGAAAAAATCAATCTGAAATTTTCGTAGAATTTAACGAGAAGCAGAAAAGATTTGTAAACTTTCTAAGAAAATGTTTCGAATTAAGTTGATAACTTATAAAATGCCAACTGTTAAAAAGCACTAAAAAAATACTACAAAAAAATAAAAAAACAATTGACAATTGTCAAAAACAAAAGAGCTTTGTGTAGGAATTACAAAAAAAAACAATTGACAATTGTAAAAGAGAAAAAGAAATTCTTCTCTCAAAAAATATTGGGAAATGGTTATTAGAAAATTAATTTAAGATTTTAAAAAACTGTAAAGATTTATGACAGAAATTAAAGAAAATAATTGACAGTTGCCAAAAAATGAAAAAAAAATCTAATGGTTAAAAAGCAATTGTTATGGAATAGCAAACATTACTGAAAAACTTGTAAAAACATTAAAAGAAACAATTGTCAAAAATAATAGAGATTTTTAAATGAATTTATACTATAATTTTTAACAGAAAAACATTTTTCAAATATTTATTATCATTAAAAATAACTGAAAAAATAATTTATATCTTAAAAAAAAAAAAATCCAAGACAATTGTCAAAAATTTTAGATTTTTTTGAAAAATAAAAACTGACGATTATCAATATTAAATAAATAAAAATTGTCAGTGACAGTGTAAATTACAGAAGAAAACTATTTGGAAAAAAGATACAACAACAATTGATAATTGTGAAAAATGATGGTTATTTTTGAAGCAATACTTAAAAAAAACTATAAACACTTATAAAAACAGAAAAAAACTTCCAAGTTTTAATTAACAGTAAAAATTACTTTGAAAAAAGTATTGGAACAAAATATTTAAAAAAAACGATTGACAATTGTCAGGAACAATAGAAATTTATTAAAAAAATATTGGCAATTGTCAAAATTAAAAAAAAAAAACAATTGCCATTGCATTTTTAAGGAGCAGTAAAAAATACAGAAAGATTAGAAATAGAAACAATTTCTTAAAATAGAGGAAACAATTGTATGATCTCTAACCCTAATCACTAAATGAAAATTTTCTAAATAAATCATAAAATTTGTTTACCAATTGAAGTTCACTAATTGTCCTAAAACAATATTTTTTTTTAGAAAAAGCAATTGTTAAAACCGACCAAATAACTGTTAAAAAGCGCTGAAAAAATATTGGATAAAGTTATTGGAAAACAAATTGAAAAACAAGTAACAATTGTCTAAACCCAAGAGATTTACGAATGAAATAAAAAAACAATTGACAATCAAAACAAATTTTTATGAAAAATTAATTGTATACTGTAATATTTATGTATGTTATTTGTATAACTTTTTGTAATTGATTATTAATTTACTATTGTAAAATATGTTGTATCAATGGAAATTTCCCGTTAAATAAATTATTATTATTATTATTAAAAACTAGAAAGATTTATGATAGAATTAAAAAAAAACAATTGACAATTATGAAAACAAAATAAAATAATCCCCATTTGTTTAAAAAAACAATTGTTTATGAATAGTAAACATGACTAAAAAAATCGAGAAAAAAGTTGACCTTGTCAAAAACAAAATGAAGATGTTTTCAATTGAATGAATTGGATACAAGAAGAAAAAAATACAGTATTCAATTTTTATTTAACAATATCACTAAATTTAGATTTTTTGAAAAATAAAAATTGACAATTGTCAAAATTCCATTATTTATTGAAGAAAAAAATAGCAATAACACTTATCAAAGCAGAAAAAAACAAATTTTAATTGTTAATTAATAGTAAAAATTAAATTTAAAAAAGTATTGGAAAAATTATGAAAAAAATCATTGACAATTGTCAGGAACAAAAGAGATTTATGAAAGACTGTTGAAAAATTTTTGACGAGTGTCAAAATTAAGAAAGAAAATTATTAAGGAGCAGTAAAACTTACACAAAAATTGACAAAACAGAGTATTGCCAAATAGATATTAATTTAAAAAAAATGAAGAAACAATTGTCAGAACAGAAGAATCAATTGAGTGGCCTCTGACTCACTCCCCACCATTCATTCCAATCACTAAATGAAAAGTTTTAAAATATTTGGAATTTTTCAAAAAGAATGGAAATTTTCTAAAGAAAAAAAAATTAAAATTTGTTCTAAACAATTGGACTTTACCTAGTTGTTAAGAAACAGTAAAATTTACTAAAAGTCATATTCGATTTTATTTTATAGAAGGCAATTGACAATTGGCAAAAAAATCCCAACTGTTAAAAAGCACTAAAAAATACTGGAAAAGTTATTGGAAAAAAAAATACAATTGACAAATGTCAAAAAAAAGAGATAAAAAACATTACTAATTATTAAAACAGAAAAAATGGCCAATTGTTAAAGAAATCCCAAAAAATATTTTAAAAAATGTATTGGAAATTTTTTTGAAAAAACAATTGACAATTGTCTGAAACAAATAAGATTTATAAAATAGAAAAAATAATTCCCAATTATTAAAGAACGATTGTTAAAATATTACTGAAAAACAATGGATTTATAATTATAAATCAATAATTTTAAATTAAAAAAAACACAATTTCCAATTGATTCATGGTTGCATCTTGGAAAATTAAACAAAAACGCTTTGTTGATATAACCCTTTATTTTTAAGTGACTCGAATTTCGATCTTAATAACTTAAAGTCTTTAAGTTTGAAAATGGTCAGTTAATGATCGAAACTTGAGTCACTTAAAAATAAAGGGTTATATCAACAAACAAAAAAAATATGTGTGATGTCAACAAAGTAAGCGTTTTTGTTTATCAATTTTCAATAGATAATTAATAGTAAAAGTTTTTGAAAAAAACCTATGACAATTGTCAGAATCAATAGAGATTATTGAAAGATCTTTTGAAAAGACAATTGACAATTGTTCAAATTAAAAAAAACAATTGCTAATTACACAAGAACTTTGTAAATTACAGAGAAGGTTATTTTAAAAATTTAACAAGAACAATTGAAAGTTATCAAAAAAAATACGTGATTTATTAATGATATTTTTTTGGAAAACAATAAACACTTATATAAACAATAAACATTCTATTAATTAATAGTAAAAATTACTTAAAAAAATATTGAAAAACATCATGAAAAAAACATTGACATTTTTCAGGAACAATAGAGATTTATGAAATAATATAAAAATAAATACGATTGTCAAAAATAATATAGATTTATGAAAAAACACATTTTTGTAAAAACAATAAATACTTATCTAAACAGAAAAGCAAACATATTCCAATAGTTAATTAACAGTAAAAATTACTTAAAAAACCATTGACAATTATCAGAAACAATAGAGATTTGTGAGTTTTTTTTTTGAAAAAACAAGACAGTTATCAAAATGTAAAAAAAAAACAATAACTCTAACCCATCCTCCAGTTTAGAGACTATACAATTGTTTCTTCAAAAATTTTCTTTCATAAATTTCTATTATTTTTCACAATTGTCAATGATTTTTTATTTTTCTATATTCTTTTCTGCTCCTTAACAATTGGCAATTGTTTTTTTAATTCACTAAATGAAAAGTTATTTTTAAAATTATGGAATTTTTGTAAAAATTGGAAATTTTCTAAAAAAAAAAAGAAACAATAAAATTTGTTATGCACATTATTGGAGTTTATCAAAAGCAATTTAAAACGTCTTTAAATTCAGTTGATAACATAAATAAACAGTTTAAAATATTATCAAAAGAAAACTTTTGACATGTTTAAAAATAGAATTTGCTTAAAAATCGTTAAAAAAATTATTTCAAACTTTCTTGTACTTAAACGAAATTGTTTTTCGTTTTTTCTATTGAGAAAATATTTGAAAACCTTCTAAGAAAACAGTTTCAAATTCAATTAAAATAGCAGAAATATAACCAAAACATTTGCTTAAAAAAATATAATAAAAACAAAAAGATTAAAACATGAAAACAATTTGAATTTCCCAAAAACAAAGAGAATGTCAATAACGAATTTTTAAACAGATGAATAATACTATTTAAAATTGGCTAAAACAAGTAAAAATTTATTTTAAAAATATTTTGAATTTCACAAAAAAATGAGACCAACATTTGAACATTTGTTTTAAATAAACAATTTATCAAAAAATCAATTAAAAGAATTAAAATTTTTATTAAATTTATTATTAAAATTTTGCTTAAAGCATTTAAAAAGACAATTTTATTAAAATAAACCTAAAATCGTTGCAATCTAGCAAAAACAAGGTTTTTCGACACCATAGATGCGAAATTCGTAAGGGAAAAGCTATCCGCCCTTGGAATAAGAGGGAACATATTAAATTTAATTACTTCGTTTTTAACTAATAGACAAATGTATGTAGAAATTGAGCGGAAAATGTCAAAAATGTACAGTGTTGTCGAAGTCGTCGCCCAGGGTTCAACCTTAGGGCCTTTGATTTTTTTGCTGTTCATTAATGATCTACACCAATTTATCAGCGAAGGTCACATGATCAATTTTGCTGATGACACGTCACTAGTAGTTTCAGCACAAACACCAGAAGATCTTAGGGATAAAATAAATATCATTCATTCAGAGGTTGCAAATTGGTGTACAAGAAACAAATTAATACTTAATACAGAAAAAACAGTTTGTATCCAATTTTATAATAGAAAACCGCCAGAACAACAAATAATGAATGATACGTTAAATGCTAAATTCCTAGGCAGTTTCATCGATGCAAGACTATCGTGGAGTAAGCAGATTGATCATGTTTCCTCAAAATTAAGTAGCGCTTATTACTCTATATTAAAATTAAAATTTAACCATTCAAAAGAGTCTTTGCTTAATGTTTATTATGCGCTAGCGTATCCACATTTATCATATAATGTAATGTCTTGGGGCAAGGCGACCAATGTTCAAAGAATTCTCATTTCACAAAAACGAATCATTCGTCTTATTTTTAATTTGAAAAAAAGAGATTCATGTCGGGAAATCTTTAAAACAAATAATATATTAACTTTAATTGGAATATTTATTTATAAATGCGCAGTATATGCTGTACAAAATTTAAATTCGTTCACCACAAATCGTGATATCCATAATCACGATACTCGGCATAAATATGACCTCAGAATGCCACTACATAGTAGCGAGCTCTACAAAAAGTCTCCCAAATTTTCTAGTATGTTGGTATATAATTTGATCCCGCAACACTTAAAAATAACTGAAAGCATGGCAATATTTAAAAGAAACCTGAAATTGTTTTTAATAAATAAATGTTATTATACGTTTAAGGAGTTTGAAGAGGATCACAAGTCCCATTAGGTTTAAAGTACTTTTAAAAGTAAATATTTTGTAATGTTATTATATGTTCGTGATTTTTTACGTTTTTATATATTTTAACATATTAAATTATTTGACGTTTCACATCCGCTAGAATGTTTCTATACTTGTAAATATTTCTGTATACAGTGGCTATTGTGAATAAAGATTACTTACTTACTTACAACATTAGAGATATTTCAACTTGAAAACCTACAATTTCAGAGAACTGAAAAATAATAAAATCCTAAAGCATAAATTATTAATCATTTTCAAAATGTATATTCTGAAAACTTTAAAGTTTAGAGAGTTTATAATAATTAAACTTTAGAATTTTATAAAATTGTAAGAACTTTTGAATTTACAAATCATTAAAGTTTGGTGTTATTACAAAAACGCTAATAGCAAATAGTTTCAAAAACAAGAATGCAATACCAGAAGAAGCTAAAAGAACCCCTCACCACCATGCAGAGAAACTGGTAGGAAGACCAGGACATCGAGAATGACTGGCAAACCATCAAAGAAGCAATAATTAAAGCGGCAGAATAGAATAGAATATACAATCCACAGACAACCAAAAACGAATGGTATGACATGTAGACAAGCTATTGAAGTCCGAAATAGAGACAGATTAGTATATCTAGAAAGGCCGACAAGAACGAAGATGATGGAATATGAAGAATCCAAAAGGACAGCCAAGAAAATAGTAAGAAAACAAAAGAGGGCGCATCATGGAAAAGGCGAGAGAAAACTTTAGGAACAATAACAAACACGAAGCATACAAGGACATCAATTTCTTTAAAACGGGGTACCAGCCAAGAACATCACTTTGCATCCTACTATCAGGAAAACAACAAATTCTAGACTGATGGTAACAACACTTTCAAGATCTCCTCAATCCAACTAGGAAGCACAAATCTGGAAGAGTCATATCTATATTACATATAATTACTGAATATTGTCAAGCTTTATGGAGTAATATTTTTGAACAAGGATTTAAAACTATATAAATACTTGATAGTTATCACCATTTAAGGTAAAAACACCATCCAGGATATTGCCAGTTCGATTACACATAAGATTCTAAGAATTTAATAATAAAATGTATTAATACTCTTTAGGTTGTAAAAAATAAACTAATAATTTAAATTATTGATTCTCAATTTGATCACCATTTTTTTCCATAAACCATTTATTTATATTTTATAACCCTTCAAACACTTAAACCTTCTATAACTGTTATTAAACACTAATAAATTTTCACTATAAATCTAAATAAAAACAAATTTATTAATTTTATCTATATGTTTTTACATCTTATTAATATTCAATTATTTAAGATTACTCACCTTTAACAAGTATTAAACACATATTCCAACATAAATATACAATAACTTAAGTCAGTAGACTGCTTTATTATAGACTTAAACAAATTAATTGAACGTACTGTACTTACCTGGTAGGTTTAAATAAGGGATGGGCTTCTTATACGACTTGTCCCTGTAGTGCTCCTCCTTGAAATGGTCCTGACAGACACGCATTGAGTAATAAATCTCAAGCGGATGGTAACCCAACAGAGACTCATCACCCGTAGCTCTAACCCATCCGATAAACAATTCGAGGTGCTTCTCCGGATTGGGAAACTTGAACAGCATCCCCTTCTCCGCCTGGCAGCCCCTGACTGAACAACTCGGCTCCATTTCACGGCCAGCAAAATAATGTTACGACCGTTTACGATAACTCGCGGTTCATTTCAGAAACTGACAACCGTTTCGAATTGCGCACACCGTCCCGAATTTGGCTTAAGTACCAACGGAAATTGAATTACGTTAAAACACTATTATTTTTAAAGAACTCTGCTTGGTGTGATTGTTCGGTGTTTTCAGAGAACTTACTAAATGTGATGAGTTGAATAGTTTGCGCGCACGTAAATAGTGGATGTATGGTTGGTGCGCCTGTAATTGTTTATTATTATTATTATTATTAACGATAAAACTTTATTTAGCAATATTATAACATTATATATATATATAACAATTATAATAATAATAATATGTATGTACTATAAATCTATAATTTAACAATATTATAGTTTAGGTGTTTAAGGCCGATTCTGCCAACCGAGAATTAGGGGAAAAACACGAACATATTCAGTTGCATATAAAGAATGTCCGTTACGTCCAGCCCTTGCTAGAGTTGATGTTCTGCGGTACACAAATATGGATTTGCATCAGGTGATGTCCATAGAAAATAGAGTTGATGGAGAAGCCTTCCCAGCTTTCCATTATTTCCAAATTGTAAGTATTTTTGAAAAATATTAGTAGAAGTATAATTAACAAACAAATAATCAAATGTACCTGATTTATCATTATTGTTAGGGATTTGGATTTCGGAATCTTTATTGAACACAGAACAACGTCGAACACTATTTATTAGTAGTAGTAATAGTGTTTGGCTATCGACTGCCGTGTTATTTGTGTATTTGAGCTTGTTACTTTTAAGGGGTGCCCCCGTCTCTCTAAAGCACAATTAATTGACTATTTATTAATTACTAATAAATACAATATGTCTAAATTAAATTGCAAACATTCTAGACTAGGTCCGACAGAGCTCTAGCTAATTCGTGAGTTTAAGTTAAAGTGATTATTATGTTAGATTTTCTAAGGTAAGTAACTACAATATAGTATTGAGTTTGGGTGTGAACTTGATAAAGCTATTTTTGACCAATACATTTGTAAACACCATTAATATACATTCTTGTGTAAACAAACAAACAAAAGTAGAGTTACTAAATATTTGCTTCTTTTAATAAGTTGATAAGAAAATATTTGGTAATATAAGAGTAAATATTGATAATGGAATGAATTAAGAAATATTATGGTGATTAGAAGTTGAATAAGAGTAATTACGTGGTTACTCATTAAATATCTTTGTAATCTATAACTTATACATAGCTGTAGAACGTGGAAAATACGAACATGGAATGTCAGAGCAATAAATGGAAAAGAAAAGGAACTCCAAGAAGAATTTGAAGAGATGCATTTAGAAATCCCAGCAATAATGGAGACAAAGAAAAAGACAATGGAATGATTAAATTAGACAACGGGCACATAATGATCTTTAGTGGGGTAGAACAAGGAAAAAGAGCAGCAGCAGGAGTCGGATGCATAATTCACAAATCCTTGTAGCACCAAATACTAGAAAAGGCAAAAAACAAGAACAAAATAAAAACAATAATCGTAGCATATGGACCCAACGAAGATGAAAAAGCAGAAGAAAATGATGAATTTTGTAAAGAGTTAGACCTAGTAACCGAAGAAGTAAAAGGAAGAATATATGTCGCTGGAGATTTTAATGTAATAGTAAGAACTGAAGACAAGGATTATGAGAAAGCACTAGAGAAACAACAATGGAAAACGGATGCTAGATTAATGCATAATGAACAACCTGATAATAACGAACACATTTTTTCATCACAAGAACATACACAAATATATAAGAGAAGTGAGTAGTAGAAATGAAAAGTTCGACTATGTAATTATAGAAGCAAGAAACAGGAAGGAAGTACTAGACACAAAAGTAATGAGGGGTTTGGAAATAGGAAGCGACCACTACATTGTTACAAGCAGAATAAGAGAGAAAACAGAAAGGAAACAAATAAGACAAACAAAGGAACGAAACAGAGAGGTGAGCACAAAACTAAGAGACAGAGAAACAACAGAAAAATATAAAGAGACATTCGAAACAGTATAAAAAGAATCGAGAATTAACTAGAAAATAAAAATCTAGAACAAATGTAGGCACTGTTTAAATATGCAACTCTAGAATCCGCAGTAAAAGTTTGTAGAGTAAACAGGGGAAGCAAGAGAAATAAACAAACAGCATGGTGGACGGAAGAGATAAGAGAGCAAATAAAACAAAAATAGCACGGAAAAATTATATAGGCAACAGGACAACTGAATATTATGTCAAATATAAAGTTAAAAGAGGAAGAACGAATTTTTGGGAAAAACTAGAACAAGATACCAAGGGAAATCAAACTGTTCTACAAAGCAATGGAGACATTGAGGCGAAATAAAGCACAGGAGCCAAACTATATTAAGAGTAAAGGTGGGGATATAATTAATGAAGAGGAAGGAATCATGAACGCCTTAGAAGGAAATTATGAAAATGAGAATGAAGATGACAACAAAGATCTAACAAACGTAGAAGAGTTTATAGAGATACATAAAAGGAAAAATTAAAAACGGAAAAGCTCCAGGACAAGACCAAATAACTGATTAAAAAAATCATAGGAAAAAAGGGAAGTAGCAGATACCGAAAGACTGGCAGATGGCTAATTGTACCAATACACAAAAAGAAGAAGACAGAAAGAATTGTGACAACTATAGAGGTATAACATTACTATGCACTAACATGAAAATACTAAAACAGATATTAGACAAACGAATAAGAGCAGTAATGGAGAAGACACTAGAAGAAGCATAAAGTGGATTCAGAACACGAAGAAGTATCCAGGACCACATATTCATGGTAAGACAACTGACAGAAAAGATGCTACAGGAGAAAAGAAGAAATAATACGTTCAAACTAGTGTTGCTTTGATGGCCTTGCTATTTTGTAACACGCAAATTACTTTTGTATCATTCAATGTCTGTCGAGGTATTAGCTAGAGAAGTAGTTGTTTCAAAAGTGGTTTGTTCTTGTAGTCTTAATAAGACTCATTTGTTGTAGATTTTACGAAATATTTTCGTGTTTTTTCTAATTGTTAGTTAATTTTCTACAACGTAAAGGACTTATATATTTTTAGTACACCTATCTTTGATTGACCTAGAGAAAGCCAAACAAAGAAAGAAAAACAATTAGGATAATTAAGGAAATCTACAAGAACAATACAAACATGGTAAAATATAAGAATAAGATGACAGAATCATTTACAACAAAAGGTGCACTACGGCAAGGAGGAGGACTAAGCCCGGGTTTGTTTATAATATACATGGATGAAATAATAAAAGAATGCAATACACTATGTAACGGTATAACAATAGGGTACAAAAATCCCGAAAAAGTGACAGTATCTGAAGAAGTATTTGTGGATGACATAGTAACATTTGCGAAGAACCAAAAAGAACACAAAAGTTACAAATATGGAACGAAACATTAGAAAAATATGGTATGAAAATGAACAAAGCAAAGACTAAAGCCAATTATCATTGTTGAGACGAACAAGAGACGATAAGCATAGTAATAGAGGGGGCAAAAATAGAACAGTTACTCATATACAAATACTTAGGAATAAATATAACACTGGAACTGGAAATGAACACAAGTATAGAAAAAGCATCAAAACTATACCACATATTAAGAGATGGATTCATAAATCAATGACAAATATCAAAAAGCACAAAAATAAAGATATTCAAGTCAATACAAAGATGGATGCAAATTGTGGACACTAACCAAGAGACAAGAAAGCAGGATACAAGCAGCTGAAATGAAATATCTAAGAAGAGCCAGACGAGTGACCAAAAGAGATAGATTGAAGAACACACGAATAAAAAATGACCTATAGGAATACAGTCTACACTAGACTTTGTAGAAGAAAGACAGTTGCACCGGTGGGGACATCTACAGAGAATGGAAGAAGCACGACAAGTGAAAAGAATATGGGGAGCAAAAACACAAGGAAAAAAGAAACGAGGTAGACTCGGTCTATCATGGGACCAAGTGACGACAAGAGAAATAGAGAAGAGAGGAATAACATGGATAAAAGCTAAAAAGATATCGGAAAATAGGGAAAAGTGGAAAATATTTGTTAAAAATAGGAAAGTAAAACTTAACACCTTTATTGTAAATGGGTATTTTATTATATATACATACACCTCCCCCTTAAAAAGAATATTGATTCAATCTTCAGTGGAGAATCCTTCAAGTTATTTTGCATTTCTCAGTCTCTGTGATCTTCTAAGTTGTATATCTGAAGACTGAGAACATCCTGGCTCAATTGATTTGGAGGTTTGTATTTCTTTGGCTTCATGAATATTGGCTTGCTCGCCTCCCGGAATATCACCGTCTCCGCTGCTTCTCTGAATAATCTGATCGATCGTTTTTTGAAAACATCGTAAATTTTAAGAGTGAATACATGATTTTGTCATCATCACAGTAGTCGATGATGACAACCATAAGTAACCATGGTTATTATTGCTGAGTTGACACGATTGGTGAGAAGCCTTCTATAGTTGATCAAAATTTTTATACATTTTGGATTTCCTTTTGGAATCACTACAGTCGGAATAATTTTTTGTTACTCGTTGGTAATCTTTCAACTCAGTAGAAGCTCTTGATCCACTAGGTGGATCTTTGCGTTTTTGGTTATTTCATTCATACTGCTCTCTCTTGGTTTTTTTCTACTCTAAACTCTGATGTTTATCATTCTTAGATCTTCTTCCACATCGTCCTTCATTTTAATTCAGGGCCTGCCTCTTTTTCTTGTCCATGATGGGCTTCACTGCTTAGCTATTTTTCTTGTTCATTTGTCTTCCATGTATTTGGTTTTGAGTTCGTTAATTGTAAGGCCCCTCTTTTTTGTTTCATCCGCAATAGTTGTTATTCTTTCTGTCAAGGATGCTTTATTTCTGATTATTGTGATCTAATATCTCCTCTACATTCCTTGTCATAGCCTGTCTTTTCTTTTTCCTGCATATCTGGTTTGCATTTATTCGTTTTTAATTGTATTTTTCTCTATTGCTCCTGGTGTTTCTTCGTAGTTGTTTTATCCACGCTCTTCTCTTTTCTTCTATGGCTTGTCTGCATTCATCATCATATCATCCAGTGTTTTTCTGTTGTTTTATTTTTCGATGCATTTGTTGTTCCTATTATGATGATATCTAGCTGCTTCCATTTTGCTACTACGTCATTACCTGCTGCATATTTCATTAGCGCGTACAGTTTCTTTTCTATTCTTGCTCTTCTCTTGTGATAGCTTAAGCAGTTCTCGGCTCCATCTTTTGCACTGGCTGGTTTTCGTTTTTGCTACCATTGTAATTTTTTCTCTTAGGTTTCCTCCTTTTAAGTACTTATCCGCGTCTGCATTTGATCCTCAGAAAGTATGTTCATTAATTATGTCTGTAGCCCACCTATTATAAAATGAGGTTGTGATCTATCTGGTTTACCTCGTTACCTCCAGGGATCTTTTAGCTTCCTTCATAAATATCTTTTCTTGAAAAGCATGTGTTGGCCACAATATAGTTATTTTGTGAAGGGAACTGTTTTACTCTGAGCTCATTATTATTAGTGTCAGTATGTATTCCGAATAAGACTGCAAAAACTTCTTCTTCCCCTAACTTGGTATGAAAGTCACCAAGTGTGACCACTGCATCATATTTTGACACCATATCAGTAGCAACTTGCCGTTGCTTGTAGAAGTTGTTAGCTTCTTCCTCATTTGATCCTTCTGTTGGTAAACATTTGAAAATTCACTTGAAACAATAATGTATTTTTGAAAAAAAATTAAAAAAACAATTTACAAATTTACAATTTGTTTAATAAAGTTTTATAAGAAATAATAATTTGTCTATCGATGCTATACCTCAAAAACATTAAAGATTTTTAATTGAGGCTATAAAATTGGAAATTTGTTAAAAGAAATAAATAAATAAATCTGTTCAGCTTGAGTTAGAGTTATTTAATTAATATAACTCTTCACGCAAATCAAGAAATAAATCAACAGCTTTTAAGTAATTGCAACAGTTCTTATTTTTACTATTCAAATTCAAATTTATTCAACCCAAATAGATTTACATATGATTTTTACAATGTTTGTTTATTTTCGACTTCTTATTAGCTAAGTTGTTGCGTCCAATAGTCAACATTGTAAGTACAGGTACTTGTTTCATGCTTTCCATTTTGTTTTTCCCTTTTAAATCTATCTGAACTTACTTATAAATATATATAATTATAAATAAAATTAAATTTAGAATGTAAATCTCTAGAAGGGAAAGTAAGTATTTTTGTTATTATCAATTAATTTCTATTGCGTTCATCTAATTATTCTCAATGATTCTCTTTTTATTGTCTTTTGTTATCAATTTAATAACAATAAATATTTATATTAAAAACAACATATTTATAAGTAACAGATAAAGAAATATATACAGTATTTATTATTATTTTTTAATTTAATGCGTACATCAATATGAATCTGTTTTGTTTATAATCAATTTAAGATAAATAAATATTTATTTTAAAAAAGGAATAAGTGATAGTTAGAAGTTTAAATATTTAAATTGTATAATATTTAAAAAAGTTTAAATTCGGCAACCCAATATATTTTTCTTTTAATTAGCGCCATCTATCTTTACTTCTCTATGGTAAACCCTTGTTTTGACACGTGCGACACATAACCAAACATTGATATTAATGGAATAACATAAAATATACCTTATTCCTTGTGGAGATAATAATAATAATACGTTAAAATAACCAATTTGGATTAAATTTTATTTACAACAAAATGGTAAGTTTAAGTGTTTATTGGAAATCATCTGTGATATAACCATATCAAAATATTTTAGGGTAAAACAAAAAAGACGAGAAAAATCGTGGAGAAGCGTTTTGCTAAAATGAAAAAGATGATAAGCCCTAGCGATCCACGCATAAAAGAAACCCTCAGAGCGCCGCCGAGGAAAAAGAAACCGGAAGACCCGCATGCCATAAAAGTGCACGAGGCGCCACAACAAAGCTCCGCCCTGTTTTTCCAATACAACACACAACTAGGCCCGCCGTATCACGTCCTCATCGACACCAATTTCATCAACTTTTCGATTAAAAACAAACTCGATATTATCCAAAACATGATGGACTGTCTGTACGCGAAGTGTATCCCCTACATAACTGACTGCGTTCTCGCCGAGTTGGAAAAATTGGGGCAGAAGTATAAGGTGGCGCTGCGCATAATTAAAGATCCACGGTTCGAGAGGATCTCCTGTATGCATAAAGGGACGTATGCTGATGATTGTCTGGTGCAGAGGGTGACGCAGCACAAGTGTTATATTGTGGCGACGAATGATAAGGATTTGAAGCAGAGGATTAGGAAAATTCCTGGTGTGCCTATTATGTATGTGTCACAACATAGGTATACTATTGAGAGGATGCCTGATGCATACGGAGCTCCTAAAACGTGATCCATTAAATTTTTATTATAAAAGTGTTTTTTTTTAATCAATAAAAATAAGTTACTAAATTATTTTCTTTTATATATATATATATATATATATATATCATCCTTTTAATGATAGTAATTGAAAAAAAAATTTAAGGGAAAGTGAAGTGTTGATGATCTGTGACTGTCTGTAATCAGATAGGCGACTGATGTTGGATATAATTATGGACGCTTAACTGATTGAGACAATTGTAAATAAGCTCATTTACACATGAAAAACAGTTTTCTCGTTTTATAAACATTTGCAAAGCTTCTTAAAGCTTTGGATCTGTATGTAATAACCATAGAGTAATTTAATAAAGATGGATGCAACTGTTAATATGTTGTAGTTTATTTTAATAAGGAAAAATAAGACACTTAAGGCAGAAAGTCCTTTGGTTGATAGCCTTTTGACAATCTAACCCACTAAAATATCATTCATTATTGATTATTTAAATATAAATATGAATACATAATTAAAACACTTTAACTTTGTTTTACCACAAAAAATATAGTTTTGAACATTCACTGTTCATTATCAAACATAAAGTGTTTAAACTTTATCACAACAATAAATATTTTTTGTGGTAAAACAAAGTTAAAGTGTTTTAATTATCTTATTAAAGGTGTTCCACCAAGTTAACGCCGACAACATTCAAGAAATATGTATACAGTTTGTCAATAAAAATATGTATTATTATTATCATACACTTGAAATGTTTTATATCACAATTTATTGTTTAATATAAATATAAACACTTTGACAATATTTATAAACAATTTCACCACCATAAATTCAATATTTGCAGGTCAAAGTGTCTTATTTGTGTCTATAGAGAAATTATTGTACTCTACTCATTGTAATATATATTTTTTTAAACTATTGGACTAGAGTACCTATGAGGTCGAATCTAGTGTAGGTATTTTAATAAATTTAATTAAAAATTATTTAATCGTAATTAATAAATAATTTTTAATCATTGTTCCCGCGTAAATTTAAAAAATTTAAGTTGGCAACAATAACAAACAATGTATTTTCGCGGAGCGAACGAAGCAGACGAAGCGACGTTTGTGAGGCGAGTTGGTGCGCGTTTTATTGTTGTGTGCCGTTGAAAATGGCCGACAACGATATAGATTTGTACGCTGATGATATAGACCAGGATTTCGCACAGGTATGTACAATTTATATTCTCATAATCCATCCCAAAACCCTACAAACACGGCAGAACGCAAACATCGGCGGAGCTCCACCATCTTCTCCATTGCCATAAAGCAATGGTAAGCATTTTCCAGGCCGGTGTTTTTTTTCCAACAGGAAATTGTTTGCTCATCAAGTTTAAGCAGCGTACAGCGAAAAGTAATACGGAATTCCCAATAATCCATTTATTAGAGTTTTAAGCGGTTCGATTATTAGGGTTGGTTTTACACGTTTGGTCGTTAGTTAGGCAATTCATGTAGCCATTGGTTTGTAAGTAAACCATGACTATATCATTTGCAGGAATTAATAGCGAATTCTAATGGTATAATTAGTATTTTTCATTGTTTTTAAACACCTTGATGTTATATATAGCAAGTAAGCTGTGGAGTTAAGTTTAAAGATTTTAGATTTGAAACATAACCTCGAGTACATCTGAAATTCATACAATTGTTTCGATAATCTTTAGTACTTTAAATTGTAATAGTAATATAAAATTAAATATTTAATAAAGACTATTTTTGTTCAAATAAATTTATATGAAGATAAAAAAAGGCGTTTGTGTTTCTTTCCTATACTTTACTAAATTAGATTAGACGGGGTTGTTTGGCTATAGTCGAGCCGTCAAGAGCTGACTGTGACTCGTGCATACTCATACTAAGAATGTATAGCAACTAATATCTAATCATCCTATGATGACCGGGACAGAATGAAACGTTTTTCTGATTCATCCAATATAGAGTGATAAGTTACAGTCAGCTCTCAGTGAAACACCACTTTGCTCTTTTCATATCTTCAGACTAATTTTTGTTGATAACTGGATTTTAATAAATCTCTTGGTTTTTTTTGACATGATAAGAAAAAACAGTGTACTAAGTTGATATTTTTTAATTGAATTTTGTTTTCTCTACTCTTTCTACTCTACATATATTTTTAATCTTTAAAATTAAAACATTTGTTTGTAGTTTAATTCATACTAATTAAAACTTTATTTCTAGCTTGAGTTTAAAAAATATATAGGGTGGATGGGTGGCCTCTAACCCACCCTGCATCACAGCATTATCCACATATGATTTTAATAAGATTTTTGTTATTTTCCCATAACTTTCTAGTAATATTTTATTAATTATATTATATATTTGAGGTTATCTATATACATTTAATATTTTTAAAATTACGATTAAAACAGTGTCGATAAACATTCACAGATTTATTCCGAGTTTAATTATGGCAAATTAAATCTCTTTATTGTTTCAATTACAAAAAGTTTGTATAACCTACCCTTTTATCATTGTATTATCATATAGGGAGAAATATTTTCCATTTTGTGAAATTTTTCAATAATTTGTAAATTTTGCACTAATTGGGGTTATGTCAGAGTACACACTCCCAGTATATATATATATTTTTAAACCTTAATTAGATGTTCTTAAAATATATTATATATATACAATAATCTTTATTTGGACAAATTTACAATACATAATAACATTTAACATACAAATAAATAAATGGTGTTAGTCCGTCTGGGCTATAGACTTGAGGTCTTTCAGCCCTTGTCTTGAATTTAAGGTGATAAAAAAAGGTATCTTTGCTAGCTACTTAACTGTCCTGGTGATTCGTACAAATGAATTGATGAATTGTAAGGGGAGGATGAAAATACATTATTTTATATATTTTTTCCAAGAAAAACATTTCGTAATTGATTTGATAATTGACTAAGGTTTCAGTTTTAAAAGTTTAACTAAAATTAACTTGATTGGAATTTGGTTTAGATTACAAACATATTTATGTTTTGATTACTCATTAAAAATATTTATTTTGCAGGATGATTTTGGAGGTGACAATGTAGATTTATACGATGACGTTATATCAACACCTGCAGCTGGTCGTGATGGTGATTCATCCGACAATCAACAACCTACATCAAACTCGAATCCGGAAGAAACAAATGGAACTGTTTACCAAACACAAGGTAATAATATAACACCCAACACGTTAGGAAGGAGGCATCAATTATACGTAGGAAACCTGACATGGGTAAGTTCAATTCACAAATGCTGTTATTTCTGTAAATAATACCCTTCGGTGTAAATTAGTGGACGACGGACGCGGACATAATAGCGGCTATCCGTGAAATCGGCGTGAACGACTTCAACGAGGTCAAGTTCTTCGAGCACAGAGCTAACGGCCAATCGAAGGGATTCTGCGTGATATCGATGGGCTCCGAGTCGAGTATGCGCCTGTGCATGGAACGCCTGCCCAAGCAGCAGATCCACAACCAGAACCCGATGGTGACGTTGCCCACCAAACAGGCCCTAAGTACATTTGAAAGTCAGTCCAAAACCCGCCCCTCTCCGCCCAACAATAACGGCCCCCGGGGCCAGCATCCCGGCCAGGCTAACCATCCCATTTCTTCAGGTCCCCACCAAAATTTCCCGCCGCGAATGCAAATGAATTCCCCACTTAGGGGCCCGATGCCCCACCCGGGAATGGGTGGGCCTGGGCCGAACGGGCCGCGTATGCAGGGCCCGCCGCCAGGCTTCAACGGGCCGCCACAGATGGGCCAGCAGCAGATGCGCTTCCAGCAGCCGCAGTGGAACGGGCCGAGGCCGAACGGACCCGGACCGGGCGGGCCCAACATGGGCCCGATGCGTCCGCCACCCGGACCGCAGGGACCCCCGGGACGACCGCCAATGGTAAATATGGTCATGATAAGTATTTCGATAAATAATTACATTAAAAAGTATTATGTAACTTATTGAAAATGAATATATATTATATATAGATACATTATTATTACAGCAGATTGAATACTCTCTTTACTTAGTATCAAACGCATAATTTTACTATTTTCATTTTTATGGGGATTCTGTTTTTAACATTTAAAATTAGCATACATTTAATGTGTAAATTACCAAATAATATAATTTTACAGTCTAAAAAAGTAGTCATTCATCTGCTATAAACAATGTATAATGCGGAGAAGATCTGGTAGCCTTACGTTGGGCGCCAAATTTGAAAGTGGTGGTCACAAATGACTGTATTTTGCCATTCGTATTCTCGATGTATGGTGATGAGTTAAAAGTTATTTAAAGTTACAAATAGGTGGATTGTTTAGTATGCTTATTATTATGTGCTTCATAATCTTGTGTTTATCGTTCATTTCATTGCTTAAGCTTCAAATCCACACAATCACAGAGATAATAAAATAATTATTGGGGTATATATAACTTAATGGTTTAGTAAAGTTTTGGTTCTATAACGGTGACACTTCTCATTAAAATCAATATTATTCTTTTTAGTCAATCCAAAAAATCTATATTTTATAATGGGTGTCCTAGACCACTTGTATGACCCTTTGGCAACAGGATGAAATCCAATGATGTGGTTAATATTGACATGGCCTATCAAATGACTTTAAAATTGATCCCTCTATCCGGGGTGTATCATTTTTAAAGCTGAGTTCAACATATAACCAATCTTGCTTTGTAATTCAGGGGCTAAATATTAGATGAAGTAAAAAGTTCTGTGCATTTTCCGCTAGACGTCTTTAGTCAACCATATCTAACGCATCGGGTTATACTATACGGCAATTTTGAAAATTTTCAAAAAAAGTTGATGGTTGGTCAAGCTAATTGTGTGTTTATAGCATTCCATGGTAAAAAAAAGATAAACTTCGATGCATTCTTTAGTAACATCACTGCAGCCAAGGAAAAAAGATGCAGTGGGCAGTTCAAAAAATCTGTGCTATTTATGGACTCAATAAAGTATGGAATGCAATGGCAAAACTTGTTCCAACGATATCGTTCTGGCAATATGGTCGAATATCGTCTAGTTGGACCGTCCTGTGTACACTTATTCTATTGTCCAAGAACTGAAGATTAGCCAGAAAACAGCTTGGTACCCTTACGCAAATGATGTTAATAAAAAGCTCGACGAGTAAGTGCTACACGAATTTACGTAAAAGAAACTTTTGGACCGAATTAATTGATGCTGAAACGTAACGAAATCGATCCATTTTTTAAAAACTGGTGATGAAAAATGGGACACATACGAGAACAACTGATGAATAAGAATGTAGTGAGCCGGCCCAAACATCGTCAAGCCCGGTTTAACGGCCAAGAAGATTTTGCTGTGTCATAATGATGGTTGCGACCGTTACTATGTGGTAATTCATAATGGAGTAAGTGTTTTATTCAGTGTCCATTTTGCTGTGTGTTTGATGGAATTGAATCCATCAGGCGAAACACTTAATTTAGGCCTCTACAACTGAACAGATTCAAACACAGGCGATCGACCAGAAGCGGCCAGATAGGAAGGGTTTTGTGTTTCATTAAGACAACGTCAGGCCACACAGATATTTCGTGAGCTTGGATGGAAGGTTCTAACACATCATTTGTATAGTCCACACCCACCATCAAGCGATTTCCACCTTTTCAAACATGTTCAAAATTTTCTTTATGGAACAAAGGTAGCCTGAAGATGCTGATGTAAATGAGCTAGTCAAGTTTTTACCAATATGGATGAACACTTCTTCAATCGCAGAATTACGAATTTACCTTCAAAACAACGCATATATGATCTAAATTGGATAATCCTAATATGTTCATTTCGTCGTCAAAATACAGCGAAAAACGCTCAGAACTTTTTACTTCATTTAATATCACAAATAAATTAAAATGAAATATTAAGTTTTTAAACAAACAACAAACACACATTAATACACTTTTTAAGGTTCTGTTTTTGTTAAAGTATAAGATTAAAAACGGGAATTCATTGAATTGCTCCACTTGCACAGTCAAACATTCATTATTACTGCATGTGCTTTTTGGGTAGAAGGTTTAAGTCACGATTTTTCATAAAGTACATTTTTTAAATACGTTGACTGCCGAAGTCATAAGTTGGATTGTGTTTATATGTATTGCAGGTGTCTAGTTAAATTAGTTATTTGGGACCATCACATTTACCAACAAATTTACCAACTTCAATTGAATGAGGATGAGGGGGAGGGGTTGTGTGACATATTAATAATTTTCTGATTTAAATAACTAGTTAGTTAAGTGCCATGAGGTTGAAAAAAGATCTAGAGCAGGTCTTGACTAATACAATTTGGTTGGCTACACTGGCTCTTTTAATAAATATGGTATTTATACTGTGACTGTGACATTTCAATTGAATGTAAATTAATCAAGCAGTTTTCAGCTTGATTTCCTGATGACATTTCAAATTTTTAATTATTCAATACATTGAAATCAGTCCAGCTAGTTGTGTTGTATTAGTCAAAGCCTGCTCTGAATAATTTTTTTTTGATCTGATGGTATTTTATTGACCGACAGCATGGTTCGCGCTCTAGAGACTCACGATCACCGTCGGTCCCGTGGGACCGGCACAGGGACGATCGGAAGTGCGACTGGTCCGATCGGACCGACGCGGCAGTCAACGTTTTAAACTATGTGAGTCACACTGCAACTAACAACTAGCTCCGCTAAGCTGGCCTCATTGGTCTTACATGCATGTGTGTTGTTAATTCCAGTTTCAAGGTCCGCCACAAATGCAGGGTCCACCTCGTGGTATGCCCAATCAAGGCCCACCACCTGGTCCACCACGACCTGACTGGAATCGACCACCTATGCAACAGGGATTTCCTCCGCAGGGTCCGCCGAATATGCAGGGACCTCCGAACATGGGCCCGCGTGGACCGCCGCCGATGGGTGTGCCTCCAAACGGACCTCCTCAGGGTCCACCGCAAGGTCCTGCTCCGCACGTGAATCCCGCCTTCTTCAACCAGGGAGGCCCGCCGCCCAACATGCCGCATCCGATGCAGGGAGGACCGCCTGGGATGCCCCCTCAACACATGCCTCAGGGTCCGCACGGACCACCACATGGCCCTCCCATGGGCCCGAATTCTGGACCTCCGCCGCATTACGGACCACCTACAAGCATGGCACCTCCATATGGAGGTCCACCCGTTGGCGATCACCGCAATGACATGCCACCGATTAGCGAACAAGAATTCGAAGACATTATGTCTCGCAATCGCACAGTGTCAAGCTCGGCGATCGCGCGCGCAGTTTCCGACGCCGCCGCCGGTGAATACGCCAGCGCTATCGAGACTTTAGTCACTGCCATTTCACTCATTAAACAATCGAAGGTTGCGACGGATGATCGCTGCAAGATCCTCATTACCTCTCTACAAGACACCCTACGGGGGGTTGAAGACAAGAGCTACAGCTCGGGAAGGCGCGATCGGTCCAGGTCTAGGGAACGCTCGCACAGAAGGGGCAGGAGGGAGCGATCGTCATCACGGTACCGGGAAAGGAGTCGGGAACGGGAACGTGATAGAGATAGGGATCGTGATCGCGATCGTTATTATGCAGATAACTATAGGGAGCGCGACCGTGAAAGGGACAGATCTCGAAGCAGAGGTGACCGGGAAAGGGAGAGAGACAGGGAGAGGGAGTATCGCGATCGGGAACCCGATGATCGGTGAGTAATTTAATTCAAGATGTCATAACTGGTATTGCAATAATACTAATACTTATTTGGAAATTAGTGATGAATTAAAAATTACAAATTGTATTCATAATTCCAAATACTTTTGACGTAATTTGGGTGGTTTCGTATAAAAGTTTATTTGTTTGGTTGTAAAGTTGATTGAAAAGGTGTCAAAGTGTGGTTAGGGTTCTTAGGAAAGATCTTTCGCTATCTGCCACTCCCTATAGCATTTATTATATTCAATCTTCTACATACATCCTTGTCTCTTTTGCCTCACCCCCATGCATCCATCCCGTCACGTTAATCACTTGCTCCAGCCACTCCTTCAAGATCCCTTTCGACAAACCCTCTCATGCATTCTCCTCCTTGCCGCTTTCTATCTACCCTCTCCTGTGTCTATGCATCCCTTTCATACCTCTAAAAATCTCCCCGCGTCTAATCCATACAGCTTCACCTCATACCTAGCCACTCTTCTGATCGCTACACTCCACATGCTCTCCAAGCAATATGTATCCCAGCGTTGATTTCTTCACCCTCAACATCTGTTTCAGGAACCACCACTGTTCTTCATCCAACCTTTTGTACCTCCTGATTTCTTATACCTCTATCTCTACATCAAGATCCATCTCACCCAAGCAAGTTACTCTTGCACTGTTATCCTCTACCTTCCCCTTTTCTCTCGCCTTCTCCTGTACCCACCTGACCTGCTCCTCATAACAATTGCAATTAGGCTTTACCGAATTGAATATTTTAATTTATTGAATTCAAGTCATATATTAGTAATTGTACTTCATCACTAATTATCGAAAAGTAGAGTAATTACAATACAGTGTGACACTTGCGAGTATTAGAATAAGAATTGTAACTTTTAGAGTATCAAGGCCACGAAATAAATCGCCTCCAGATGGTGCTGAGCCGGCTGGTGACGCCTCATCAAAGTCGAGGTATTACGACGACCGCTACAGGGAGAGGGACTCCGGACGGAGGGAGGCCGACCGGGACAGAGACAGGGACCGCAGGGACGAGACGCATAGGTCTAGACACTAATTATAAACATAAGATTCTAACTATTAGTAACCGGGATGTATTCGGAATACATTTCATTGATGTATTGTATTTGTCAAATCAGTTTATTACATGTTTATAGCAGTCTGTATCCCAGAAAACCGTAAGTTTAGGAACGAAGACACGCACCGCTGGACGAGACGGAAGAGGACACCGTTCTAAGAAGATTGTAGTTTATATGATAAAAAAAAATGCAGTGCGAAAAAAACGATTTTTTATTTTTCTACTTGTGTTCACACCTATGACCTGAATGACCTGTTTAACAAGTGTATAATTTTATTATTTTAAACTTATCAGGTATTGCATTTTATAACTTATTTACCATTCTCATTTAATTGTGATACCTTTGTAAATTTTTAGTCTAATTTATATCCATTGAATTAACCCCTTGAAGTGTAGATAGAATACTCATAATATAATTATTTTCATATTTAAGAACACAATTATTAATTAATTATCTAACCTATATTTCAAGGGTAAGATCTTTTAAAATATCATTTTATTTGATATAATTTTAGGAGGCTCTTTTTGTACATTTATTATTATTTTTGTTTTGTTTTTAATTTTATTTTTTAAGAAGGATATTTAATTGTATTTCAGTATTAAAGTTTCTCTCTCTTGGAGAACTTGATAAGCGTAAGTAATCCAGTTTATATTGTTAATAATGCGGAATATTTGTATAATTGTACGGAAAGTTACAATTAAATCGGACGTTGTAAACAATTGAATGTCACTTAAAAGTACATATTATTTTCTTAATCGCACGCTGTAAACAATTGAATGTCATTTAAAGGTACGTTTTATTTTCTCATAATCTGATACAAAAAATTAATCGAATGTTGGTTTATATTTTCCAAATGTGGGAATTTAAATTTTTCTATTGGAAAGAATTATGATGGCTATGGTACAATGCAAGAATTTAAATATACATGTAACTTTATTAGTATTACAAATATATTTTTATAGGTAAGATTCATTTTCGAAATCTACTTTCTTACTGTTTAGAAAATAAAAATTGTGATATGAATAATGTTACTTGTATTTTATTATTGGATGTGTTTTATTAAGTAATTTAAGAAAATAACAATTGTTTTTTTAATTGTATAAAATCACGTTGAAAAACTCACCAATTTTTATTTTACTCTGGTATTAATCTATATTTTCAATTCGACATTTTAACATAATGCCAATCAGATTAACTACACTAGTTTGAGTATAAAATAAAAATAATTTCGGCTATAAAATTATGTTTTTAAACTTGGCAGATTTTTATAAGTAATTGTAACCGATATCTAATTTGCTTTTAACTACTATTCATTAAACATCAAGTACAAAAATGAAATTGTTATGTGATAGAGTACTGTGATATAATCATAATCTCGAAAGTATTATTATAGAGTAACGCTTTGTGTCAACCTTAAAGAAAGTCCCGAGAGATTGTTAAGATGTTTGTTGTTGATAAAAAAATAAATTTCTTGCTTTCGTGACGTAGGTTTTTTTTAATTGATTTTTAATACGAGGGGGTTTATTGATCATCCTTTAAATAGTCATCATCATCATCATTTTTACGCTGTTATTCATTATTTTGATTTTTCTTACGCAATTAGTGAGCTTTTGATAATTTAAACCCAAAAATTTGGAGAAACCTAGGAAGTAGTAATGTAAAATCGTTATAAATATTTGTGCTTTCTTTGCTTTTGTGAATAGAATGTCTTATCTGACTGGGTCTTGAAGTTATGCAGCTTTAGACTATTTTAAGAGATTATTGTTTCATTATCTAAATTGATTATTTATTATACTATTTAACAAATTAAACATACTTTTTCTTTAATAATTAGAAAAAACACGAAAATATTAGTTAATTTTCTACAACGTAAAGGACTTATATATTTTATTATACTTTTTCTTTGTTGAAACCAATAGTTTTGAAACATTAATGTGTCATTTTCAAACTGTAAGTAATTTAAACTACAATAGGTGCGCTATTTATGTAAATGAAGCAAAAACAGTCCTTAAAATCTTTAAATTAAACAAAAAATTCAAATACTGAATACATCACAATGGTACAACGTATATGAAAAAATTGATATTTTTTACAGTGAATTAGTGCTGTTTTGATAATTCTAAGTTAATTTTTCTAGATCTCAAATGCTAAAGAAAAGATAAGATCTGCTACAAAAGGAAGGAATCTAAACCAAAATCTTCGTTGGAGAAGATAGCACGGAACTTCTTACTATAGATCTAAGTATAGAGATGCCGAAAATATAACACCACGAACATCTCATCTTTAAAATGCAGATTTGGTTTACAAGACTGTCTGATTTTGTGTGTGGTAAGTTAGTTCTTAAGTGAAAAATATATTTAGTAATCCAAAGAACTGAAAATGGTTTGAACACCATTAATGTTTTATTTATTTATAACAATTATGTGTAATCATCAAGCCATATTATAAAAATAACTGGATTTACAATTAAATATAGTAATTAATTTTGAGAAAAATTAAAGATAAATTTCTGTTTTAGCCATTATTTTCTATATTCTACCAACTTTTTCCTAATAACTTCTTTTATTGCTGTTGCCTATATTTTCCTTTGTTTCCCAAAAAAATAAAGAATTATTTTATTATTGCAACTGCTTGCTTCTATAATATATTTACAATACTTGCTATCTTACAATGAAATAGCTTTGTTTTTTTTTTATTTTCAACTTTGTTTTGGCGTATTTTCTACTGTTTTTAAGGTAATTTTCAATTGTTCTTGTTAATTTTATTTATTATTAAGTAAGTAAATTTTAAACTGTTCTTTAGAAACTGTCAATTTTAGAATTTTTCAAACAATAAAAATTGTATTTTTTTTTCACCCAATGAACTACTTTTTAAATTTCAAATGTTTTTGACAATTTTTACTGTTTTTAAAGAAAACAAATTGTTTTAAACAAACTGTTTTTTTTTTAAATTTTATATCAAAGTAATTTACACAATTTTTAACTGTTTTTTTGTAAATTTTCATTGCTTTTTTTAACTTCATCAATAACTTTTTTAGAATTATATTAAATACATTTTACATTTCTTTCTTAAAAGGCATTTATTTCTGTATTGTAATATTTCAATTGTTTTATGATGGCAAAGTTTCAACTGTTTTTTTTTTAGAGTTTGAAGGAAAATTTTTTTTTCTCTTAATTTATTTGTTAATAGAAATAACACAATTTACGCTTGGTTTGTTTCACTGTTTCACAAGTGTAAATTGTGTTATTTCTATATTACAAAATGTTTTACCACGAGTTACATGAGAAACTAATTCAAGAAAAGTTATTTGTTAATGTTTTTTAAACATAATTGTTCATAAGTGTTTTTTCAATTGAATCTATTAAAACTACTAAGGAAAAATTTAATTAATTAGGTTTAAAACGAATTACATACCCCAATTGCTGAGCTGGGTTCCAAGTTGGTTTGTTTTCGGTCTTAATACCTCGTTTAGGATAAGATCAGATTCGATAGCCACTAAAAGGCAATTTATTTTATTTTAATTTCCAATCTTTACTACATAACTCTCTACCAAGGACAATGTCTCAATTTGTAGTTGCTTTTAAGTGCTGCAAAAATGTTTTCTTTAGAAATTATGTGTGTATTAATTGCCACACTATCAAATACGGAAAAGTCAAACACGTAGGTAGACACGAAAGTAATCTGCTGTAGCAGAAGCTCAAATACTTCTTCGTTAACAATAAAACAAGATATTATTGAATTAAAAAATAAAACAAATTTGATTGGAAAACTTACTACCAGTCTAAAGTTAATTGAAATTGACGCTGGATAGCAAAGAAATGTTGACAAACAAAATTAGTGACTTACAAAACTTACTAAAAGATGTAAATTATTAACTAGGGAAATATAAGAGAATTATTGTTGATCTACAAGATGAATTGAATAATTATAAAGAACATTTCCAGCAAATAACACATCGAAGAATTGCAATAGCTGTATTCGTCTGAAACAAAACATCTACGAACGTAACATCTTACTCAACTGGGTACGAAGTACAAAATAACTTCTCTTTACAAACTGATTACAACCTTCTCTGCTATCATTGATCATGTGTTCATAATGGCAGACACTGTCGACGCCATCGAAAGTCACCAACTTGATTGTTGGTGCTATCAATTAAGTAATTTCGCCTAATGAACTTAATTGCATGTATGCACTTATCTAAGAGGACAATTTCTAATAACGTGTTCCATATAAGTCCTAGAGCCAAATATTTGATGCTCAAACAAATAATATATTCTGTACACTCTAATCTCAGCTAATATATTAGTCGTCAGATAGTTTCATCATCTCAAAAAAAAACAAATGTTTACGACGTATCTAATCAAAATACATTAAAAACAAATTGTCTATTCTTTAACATTCCAGCTGTAAATAATACTTACAATTTCCGGCTCATATCGCTGTTGTAATTTTCCGTAAAATCTTTGAAAAAATTCTTCAATCTCAGCTTTCAGAATATCACACACAGTTAACTTTAGGTTCCAATATTTTCCTTATTGGCAACCTATCAGAATTTATTTTATCTTGATCAGAATTAAAAACACTTGTTTCACAGAAAATTTGATTATTTCTTCTCCGACTAGTTTCGACAATATCAAGGAGTAATAGTTCAAAAATTGTTTAAGTTTAAAATTGAGTTAAGTGAGCAATTAAGTAAATATAGAATTTATTTTATTTTTTTATGTAAATAAAGATGTTTAGTAAAAAAATCTTAAAAAATAATTGAAAGAATACACAGAAACATTGTTCGAAGAAAGTTGTTTATAATTTGGTAAAAAACATTTAAAAGCTTTCTAAAAATTAACATTTAAAATACATAATTTGAACAGTCGGAAGTTTGTTAAAAGAATTTTTCTAAAGATAAAAATAACCTTTAAAATGATCTAGAAACACAACAAACAGATAAAAAACATTCTAAAAAAGCAGTTTAATTTTCGCTTTAAACCTTAGAATATTTAAAAAAACAATGAGAATTTGGTATAAACACATTTAAAAACTTTCTAAAATAAACACTCAAAACTCCAAATTTGTCTGTACGTTTTACTCATATTTAAAACTGCTTGTTTTGGAATGTTCTCAGCTGACTTTTCTTTGCTTGTTTTTTATTTTGTGTGATTAATCATATAGATTTAAGCTATTTCTTAAATGTTGAAACTTTGTCATAGCAGTTACAAATATTTTATAATTTTCTTGCAAATTTTTAATACTTTTTGTAAATAAAAATAAAGTTTTCAATTTTTCGTATTATATGAAACTTGTATTATATGAAATATATAACCCTTAGCTGTACCTGAGGGACCCTATCCTTTAATAAAAGTACTTTTTAATTATTTATGTCCATTTATGTCTTCATTGCTGTGGCATTTAATTTTATTATTAAAAAATATGCATTTTTACATGGAAAAATCTTTTTATATAACTGTAGTTTTTAGCAAGAACATTTTTTGAAAGAAGCCCTTGTACTGTACTTATTTTTTTGAAATATAGTATAAAATTACATTTCAATTTCAAGTCTTCATATAACTAAATAAGTTTTACGAAATTTAAAGGAAAAATGCATTTTAAGAATTTTCCTAACTCATTTTCTCAATCCTCAAGGGAAAAAGAGTTCACTCTCTAGTATGGTTGATTTTTCTAGTCCATAGTATACCAATTAACACTTTTGTGCAGTTCTGTAGTCCTATATAGAGGATAGAAGAATACTTTTAAAGCACTTTTTCAACTTGTGGACCCCATGTGCAGTTATGTTACAAAATTGAAGTGGTGCAGCTTATGGCAATGACTATGACAATGAATATAACATGGCATTGGCAATGACCATAATTGTCAAAAACGTAGACAATTCCTGTAACAATGACAATTACTATGACGTCACTTTGGCAATGGCCATAAAATGCAAAACATAGATATTTGTAAAAAAATCATTTCAAAGTTCACAAACAAAAACCGACAAGTAAATCTTCATATTCATTTGATTTTTGGTTATTTACAACCAAAAAAACGTAAGGTTATTATTTAAAATTGTGTTTTTTAAAAATAGTAAGTTTAGAAATGACAATTCTGTAACAATATTATAACACTGACTATGATGACAGACAATGACAATAATAATGATTATGGAGATGTCAATGATCATATAAAAAGACTATAGCAATACCTATGACAAACACTATGGCAATGACTATGACAACGAATATGACTTGACTTAGGCAATGACCATAACAGTGACTATGCCAATTGTCAAAAACGTAGATATGGAAAATAACAATTCTCGTAATAATGACAATGATATTACTATGACAATGACTATGAAATGACTATGATAATGAACATAACAATGATTATGACAATTGTCAAAATCATAGATATTTATAGAAAAGAAGCATTTAAGTTCACAAACAAAAAAATGATATAGAAATGTTCATTGGATTTTGCTTATTTTCCACAATTATTTGTTTAAATCTTTTGGTTATGACTATGAAAATGATCGTAAAAGATTATAGCAATACCTATGACAAAATCTATGGCAATGACTGTGATAATGACTATGGCAATGACAATTCCTGTAACAATGACTATGACATTTACCATAAAAATGACTATGACAATTGTCCAAAACGTAGATATTTGTGAAAGAAAAAAACCTTTCAAAGTTCACAAACAAAAATCGACAAAGAAATCTTTATTTCGTATTGTTTTTGGTTATTTTCAGTAATTATCTAAAAGAAATCTTTCGGTGATTATTAAAAACGGTGTTTTTGTAATGACAATAACTATGATAATGACTATAACAATGACCTTGACTTTGACAATGATCATAATAATGACTATAAGAATGATCATTACAATAACTATGACAAAGACTATAAGAATGACATTGACTTTGACAATCACCATAATAATGACTATGACTATGAAAATGATCATAAAAATGACGATAGCAATACCTATAACAATGATTATAACGAAGACTATGGAATAACTATGAAAGGGCTATGACAATGATTATAGCAATACCTATGACAAAGACTGTGGTAATGACTATGAGAAAGACGATGGCTATGACTATGATGAAGACTATGACAATTTCTGTAACAATGACAGTGACATGACTATGACAATGACCATAACAATGACAGTTGTTGAAAGTGTAGATATTTGTGGGGAAAACAGCATTTTAAAGTTAAAAAAAAACGACAAAGAAATCTTCATTTCGAATTATTTTTGGTTATTTTCAGTAATTAGCTAAAAAAAATTCCTTTGAATAACCACCAAAATTATGTTTGTGATAAAGAAAATATGACAATGACATTGACTTTGGCAATGACTATAATAATGAATATAATCATTAGAAAAAATTTAGCAATACCTATAACAAAAAGTATGTTAATGACTACGAGAAAGACTATGACAATTCCTGTAATAATGATTATGACAATAACAATTGTCAAAGACGTAGATATTATTGAAAAAAAAAACATTTAAAGTTTACAAATAAAAATACACAAAGAAATCTTCATTTCGAATTGATTTTGAATATTTTCAAAAAATTTTGGTGGCTATTTAAAATTGTGTTTATGTAAAATATTATATTTAGAAATGACAATGACTGTGATAATAACTATGATAAGGACACTGACTATGACAATGACCATAATAATGACTATAACATCATTGTCATTTATAATCGACTATGGCAATACCTTTGACAAAGACTGTGGCATACCTTTGACAAAGACTATGGCAATGAATGATAATTCCTGTAAAAATCACTATGACAGCGTCAATGACCATGATAATGATTATGTCAATGACCATAACAATAACTATGAAAATTGTCAAAAACGTAGATATTTATGGGAAAAAACATTTCAAAGTTCAGAAACAAAAAATCTACATTTCGAATGGCTTTTAATTATTTTCAGCAATTATTTAAAGAAAATCTTTGAAAGATTATGAAAAATAGTAATTTTAGGAATGACAATGACTATGAAAATAAGTATCATTGACATTGGCTTTGATTAAGACTATGATAATGACTATAAAAAAGACTGTAGTAATACCTATAACAAAAACTATGGCAATGACCATGACAATTCCTGTGATACTGACCATGACTATGACTAAGACAATGACAATAACAATGGCTATTATCTTTGATTAAAACAATTATCTTCAAGTAACTCAATCAACCAAATTAATGGCTATTATATTTGTCGAAAACGTAGATATTTAAGGGTTAAAGAAAATTTGATGCTGTTTTTTTTTTTGCAGAACTTATTTCCTTTGCAGTGTTTCAATTGTTAATAAAATTAAAAATGTCTAATGGATTTTTAGACTTTAACATTTTCTTTTGATTTTAAGCAAGTCAATTTACTACTTTTTATCTTACAAATATCATCAACTGTGTTTTTTTATAAAATTACTTTTTTTAAAATGAAGTTTCTACTTTATAAAATATTTCTTAAGCAAAGTTTCAATTGTATTTTTGCAAATGTTAGAAAAACAAAAATAGTGTTACATCTGATAATAGGATAATTACTATGCTTCTTCTCTTCTTGTTTTTCTATTGGCTATCAACTGGTGGTCTTTCAGCCTCCTTTTGAAATATTTTTTCCTGTTTTTAAACAATATTGAATTAAAAGGAGATTTTTTTATTAACTATTAAAAAATTATCTTCAACTGTTTTTAGGTACATTTTCAACTTTATAAAGAATAATGTAACCTTTTTACTTTCCTTATATATTTATATTTTCTACAGGAAGTTTTTCGAACTTACTCTGGTTGGAAGATAAGGGATAAAGGTCGCTCACTTAAGAATAATTATAATACTTTTTAGCAAAAATAAATCAGAATTCACATTTTGTTTTAATAAAAAATCTTACATAACTTATAGGTAAATTATAGTCCATCCACCTAATCTAATTACAAATTTTTTTACCTCGTGTGAGAGTTTGATTTAAATTTTAGTAACCATACAAATATTTTAATCTTTAGTTTGGCTTTAAGTTTAACAGGCATCAATAATTAAAGTCAAAGCAAGTATGTAGGTTGGGTGGGTGGCTTGTATCCCAACCTGTAATTAGTAAAACACACAAAGGCTTAATTAATTTGTATTCATTAAAACGATGTATTTATAAATTATAAGATTAATTATGCATACATTTTGGATGTTTCTGGATGCTTTACTAGTTGGAGGGTGTGTGTAGGGTGGGTGGTTGGCCACTATCCCACCCTCCAGTCAGTAAAACATCATCAAACATTATTTGAATGAATACATCAATTAAAAAATGCAATTATTTTCTGTTTGTTTACATTTTACAACTTCTAACTAAAACCCTCGATTATGTTTTACTGATTGGAGGATGGGATAGAGGCCACCCACCCACCCTACAAATACATGTTAACTCTAAAAACTAATCGTTGATGATTTTGCTGCAAAAAACAATAAAACCTTGTATGTAATATAAAATAAAGCATAATTCAAATTTAAATTTATATATAAATTACCTTCTATACCTTATCTAATTTAGATTTAAAGTGTGCCCACCCATCATGCATAAAAATTTTAATAACTTCCACACTCAAAATTTTACATTTTGAATTTCTTTTTTTATTTAAAAAGATTTGTAATTAATTTTACTCCGAAACCGCGAGGCGATCAGTAATTGAAATTTATATGTATATGTAGGGTGGGTGGGTGGCCTCTATCCCACCCTCCAATCAGTAAAACATCATCAAAAATTATCTGAAAAATTTGTATGAATAAACCTCTAAAATTGCAATTATTTTGTGTTTATTTACGTTTTTCAAATCAAATTGTTATTGATTTCTTTGTAAAATTCTCAATTGTGGTGATTGGCTATCGACTACGTGGTCCTTCCATCGAGATATTTGTGTTTGTATGTATTTTTCCATTGATTTATCCACTTTTAATTCTTTCAATTTTAATTATTTTAGTAGAAAAGGATTTAAAGGTTGATGGAATTTTTCTTATAAATAAAACGAAACAAATATGTAATCAAGTTTATTCTATCTAATTATCTGCAAATTAATGAACAATGCATAGGGAACAAAAATACATTTTATTACAATACTACTATATATTTACAATAAAACTATTTTTAGACATCAGATTCTGAACATAAGTCTTCAATATTACGTCTGATAACAATAATATTAAGCGCAAGAGGGAACAACATGAATTCTTGCACCGGGGGTAGGGCGGGTCGAAACGAAAGAACATGATGAGTGGGGGCGGGATAAAAAAATTCATGTTGCCGTCTCGCCAGTCGAATCTTCACGTTTTTTTTTTTACATCCATGCCGGATTTCACTCTACATATAGAATATGTCAAATGAAACATTTAGTTTTTTTTTTAATTCCTTCGAGAAACGGCGCGCGCCTACATGTTGGCGCGCGCTCGTTTGTTTTTAAAATCAGAGTCGTTGTTTAAACATACATGTTGTTAATTATTAATTATTCTTCATCTCCGAGAAATTAAGTAAACAACGTGGTCCGTATATACATACATATATATAGAGAAATGCGTATATAAGTATGTATATATTGCTTAATAAATATTTATATATATTTAACATATTTAACGTTAGATCGTAATTGCTATGATAAGAATGACTTTTTTTTTGGACCACTAAAGCGATAATATGGATGATCGAGAAATTAATTAATTAGGTACACTGTTTTTTTTCTTCTTCTTTTGATGATATATTTAAAGATTTGCGTTTTTATATTTCAAGTTACGTGGCAACTTAAAATATAGGAACATACGGTGAAACGTGGGGGTGGGGAAAGAAACGTATGGAGGGATATATATATATTGGGCTTAACGGCTAAATAAATGTCAAATATACAGGGTGTCTCAGTTTCGGTGGTTTTTTTAAAGGTGTACTCGTTGATTAGTTGGTTTTTATTTTAATTTACTCGTTTGTTATTTGAAGATATTTGTTAAAGTGGAATTATTAAGAAAAAATATATAATTTATTTTTTATTTTAATTATAAAAGGTCAGTAGAATGGTATGTAAAAGATATCCAATAATTTATCTACAATTTTTTAATTATCAAAACTAATTTTTAGATAATGTTGATTGATTACGTTACGTTATTATGATTTTAAGATACTGGGTTTTATTATTGTTGTTGGAAGAACTTCAGTACAATTAAAGCACTGTAAATTACTTTAAATTAATTGCATTTTACTGTTTCTTGAAGTTGGCAGAACTGCAGTACAACTTAAGCACTGAAACTTTCTTTAAATAAACTGTATTTTATTGTTTGTTGAAGATGCAGTTTACAAAAACCACAAGCTCTTAATAATGTTTTGAATTATTTTGTACAGTGGATTTTAAGTTTAGCAAGAACATAACATTTGTAATTAATGATGCTAATAAAGGATTTATATATAAGACATTTGTAATTTGAAGAATAAGTTCTAACAGTTTGGTTAAAATCAAAACTTTTTAAGTAGAATTTAGAACAAAACAAAAATATAAATTTATACAAATCGATTATTTCACAGTTAATGAAGAAATTGGTTTAATTGAATACTTTTACTTTATAAATAATGACCAGCATTTCTATAAATAATTTCGACCTTTAAATTTATAAATAATAACATTAAAACAGTTTCAAACATCTTCACTATTAATTAACATCGCCAACACATTCATACATGCTCAAAAACCACCGAAACCAGTCACGATATTCAATAGTTACAAAGGTAACCTCCAAATATATCTACTTAAGTAATACTTTCTTTCATCGTAATGCAAGTATATATAAACACGTATATTTATTTCGTCTATCCTATAAAATTTGAAACAACGAAAAAAAAAGACGCGCGCGTGTTGTCATCATATTTTCAGAATTCGAGAAAAGTATCTTGGGAAAAGAAAAGAAAACAACAAAATCGTGTACCGGTGTTTTCGCATGTATGTACCGAAACAAAACAAAAATAATAATACTGGATTAAAAACAATTAAAAACCGGCGGAGAATTACAGACAATATACACCTTTACTAAAATTAAATCGGTATAAAACATAATATACATAACCTATATATAAATACACTAAAAAGTAGATGATGATGGGATGCGGGCAAATTTTCTCTTTACTTATTATTAATTTTATTCTTTTTGAGGGGGACCGAAACAAAAAAAAAATAATCAAAAATTACGTACTGAAAAACACACTCTAGTCTGGCACATGAGTATATATAGATTATTACACACTAAAATGATATCACAACATTATGGAAACTCTCCTTCATTTTGCTTATTAATTTTTTTTTATGTTACAGTTACACACTGAATTTTTAATTTATTTTTTTATCGCGTTTCCATGTAAATACACAAAATCCAGTTCTTAAATTTTTAATTCGTCAATTTGTTTTCAGTGCAGTCACCGTTGGTTGGTTGCTTGGTTTTTATTATACATTTGGATTTTTTTCTACGTCGGAGTGACTCTCTTTTTATTTTTTTTTTCTGTTTTTGAAGAATGGCAGCCGTCTGTAGCTTTAAAGTATACAACAGGATGCCGAGCAACAACTACTGTTACCCCCTTTGCTCTTCTGTCGTTGATCTGAAACAAAGGTCGAGATGTATTAGTATATATTCATTTCATTGTTAAATTAAAAAAAAAACGCTTTTAATTATGATGAAATACGAGGGTAGATTGAAAAGTTTCCGGAATGGGCAAGAGATGGCGCGCGTATCGTAAAATTGTTATGATGGTTGTCAAGGCTAACCTAATTTAGGTAAGCTGTCAAATTTTCAGACACGTGCGTCGTTCCGTTTTTGTTTACTAGGATATCTTGTGAAGCAAGTCAGGCACTTTTGCAAAAATGGTCAAAAACGAATTTCGTGCAGTCATCAAACATTTCTGGACGGATGGGAAAAAGGCGACGGAGATACGAGATATTTTGCAGAAAATCATGGCATATCCACACCTTCATTTTCGACTATTAGTTTCTGGGTGAGCGAGTTCAAACGTGGCCGTACAAGCACCAAGGATGAACCACGCAGTGGACGTCATAAAACGGCCACAAATGAAGAAATGGTCGACAAAGTCCATGATCTCGTGTTAGCCGATCGACGAGTGAAGTTGCGCGAAATAGTAGAGACCACGGGCATCTCATATGAACGTGTGCAAAATATCGGGCACGAACATTTGGGCGTGAGGAAGCTGTCGGCGCGATGGGTGCCGCGTTTGCTGACTATGGACAACAAGCGAAATCGTGTGACCACTTCGAAAGAGTGTTTGGCCTTGTTAAAGCGTAATCCAATGGTTTTTTTTCACCGATTCGTGATCGTGAACGAAACATGGATCCACCACTACACATCAGAAACCAAGCAGCAGTCGAAACAGTGGATTTCTCCAGGCGAATTTGCTCCGAAGAAGGCAAAGACTGTCCCATCGGCTGGAAAGGTCATGGCCACCGTTTTTTGGGATTCGCAAGGTGTGATACACATCGACTTTTTGCAGAAGGGAAGAACTATCACGGGACAATACTACAGCGATTTATTGGATCAATTCAACGGCATATTGAAGGAGAAACGGCCTCATTTGCAGCGTAAAAAAATTGGAGCACCGCTGGGAAAAGTGTATCGCCCTGCAAGGGTACTATGTTGAAAAATAAAAAATAAAACCTGTTTAATTACTGCGTTTTCTCTTGCCCATTCCGGAAACTTTTCAATCTACCCTCGTACTATAACTATACTATTGACTGCATAATGCAATTGGCAAGACTGATATCAGTAAGTTGGGCAGGGTTTGTTGAAGAGGAAACTGCGTCTAATGATATTTGTTTAGGTGTGATGTGTGGATCAACTATCCCTGCCTCGAAGTCAGTCGATAAACTAGCCCCATTATGGGTAGGGGCAAAACTAATAGAGATCCAAATTCACCAAAATGGTTGACATAGGCTACCCTGTGGTTGTCCGGCCTGCCTCTGGATATGGAGAAGACAATTAAGCTACTGGCTGGTCAGAACCGAGAGCTGAAGATAGATCGGTGCTGTATCTTCCACACCGAAGCAAAACTCGAGGACAGATTGGTCTTGATGGGAGTTTCAAACGAAAATTACCCTCGTAGAACAGCGTGACAAGGATGGAAAGTGTCGTCTCGGATACAAATTCCAACTTGTCACGCTTAATCCCAAGAAGGAAACTCCTAGTAAGACCACCCCAAGGGAAGCTGAGGACAGCAGAAAGGAAACTCGCAATGACGCCATTTCAATTGACAACTCCCAAGCTTAAATGTTGAATGCTTTACACTGTTATTCCCAAATTAACAACCCTAAAATAAACTCACCATTAACACATCTTTTGAAATCATATAATAAGCACTAAATTTAATTCAAATAAACTTACAACATTGCATGGAGGCGGTTCAAACATTAAACCACAACCTCCAAAGCAACGCAAATGCCTTGGTCCTAATCCAGGAAACCTATATAGTGGCAAACAGGATATGTAAACTGGGTAATTTAAAAGGGAACATCTTGGAAAACCCTATCCAAAAGCAATATCTCCATCTCTCAAACGTACTGCAAGACATGACTCTAGCAGAACATAAAGCAATGTGGAAGAACGTCTCCACTTGTGCTCGTTCCAGAAGCACAATACGAAAACCCAATGCTAAAGTTGCCCAATATTGTGTTAATCTATCCAGTGCAAACCTAAAATCACTGATTGTTATCCTAACTGGACACTGTCAGTTAAAGAAACTCATCTATGTCCATAACTGCCAGATCCCAACTGCAGAGGGTGTGCGGAGCATATTTTTTGCTACTGCTGCGCTCTGGCAAAAAAAAGAAAGATCCTGCTGGGAACATCATGGCCAAAACCTGAGAGGCTTGTTTCCCAGCAAAATCCTCAACTTTGTAAAGGAGTAGAGTGGCTGGAGAGCTAGTCCTCCCATCACCTAATTCTTTTGAGAGTTGGTCCTTCGTACATTCTATTCCTTTAACTTTTTGTTTTCATCTGGAGAACATGTTTCCAAGGTAAATTTAACTTGATAAACTAGGAAGTAAATTCTTGTTTATACAAATCATCGTAAATCATGGAAATTTAAATTTCTGAATTAATAAAACCCTCTAGGGGATGTGCAGTGTTACCTTGTGAGTTAGGCTCAGGTAGATTTTCCCTAGGAACGAGGTGCATGACTGTCGTCTTGCCGTACGGTAAGCCGAGTGCCCCTAATGTCACATTGCTGTGGAGAAACCGGCCCTGGTATATGAGTCTGAGGATTTCTGCTTTGGATACCGCCTCCTGACACCAATCTGCAAAAAAAAGAAAAAAACTACATGTAATCCAAATCAAGATAAAGGAATTGGAAGGTAATGTAAAGATTGAATTCAGTCCATCAAGGATTTAAAATTTATTTATTAATAGATTTAATTTTTTTAAAGTTTAGTCTGTACCTATGCAAATTTTGACATCGGCTAATACTTAGTAACATAGAAATCATAACATCAAAAAGGGTTATGCATTTATAGTACCAAGTTTGGTCAAAATGAGAAATTGAATAAAAGAACAAAAATAGACATATTTTTATAAATAAAGGGTTGGTCGCTCCTATTGCTTACACATAATCATACTACTCTTGGTGGCATCGATTGTCGATAACTTCTTGGGGTTTTGTATACCAAGCAATTCGTGCTAAAGGACTTGTAGCCTTCAAGGAGGATGCTGGAAGTCTCTAGTATGCTCAATGGATGAAGGATCAGGAGATCAAGGTGGCTATGGCAAAATATTGCCACTATACTGAGCAAATCGGTCCATAGAAACTCTTGCAATATGGGGACGTGCATTCTTTTGCTGTAAAAGTGTGTCTTACAGCTGTTCATATTGCTTCCGATATATAATACCAAACGAAACCAACTTTCATAAGTTATAGCAGCCCATACCATAACCTCTACAGTTTGATGCATCTCTGACCCTCATACGGCCATAATGCGTCCCCAAATAATTCATCTCTAAGCACCACTCTAGGTTTCAGTGCAGTTGCAACCTACAGGTCACCCAACGTTGCTATCAATGTTGAATCGTTAGTGGTAACACAAGATGTGGCCGATATGATTGCAAGCCGAAAGTTCTGATTGATGATCCGTGCCATGTAATAAATTTTTTGTGGATGCATTGCTATATGGTGAACCTCGTTTAGATTTGCATTTTTTGCTTGATAACAAAAAACATGCCTCATTGCTAGAGCTGATTATTCGGCAAAAATTGGGCTCCAAATATCTCAGTAAACAGCGTCATCAATAGTCAATAACTTCTAAGCTTCTAGGTGCCTTGAATCTGGCGCTGGTCAAAAAATTCATCATGTTGAAGTCTAGAGGTCCAAATGTTTGGGAACGGAGAAGATTTCACTACACATTTTAACGTATTTTTTGGCTGTTCTTTAAGTGTGGCCAAAATATTTTTCAAACTGATGGTCACCAATTTGGCCACCAAAGAGTAAACCAATTGAGCGTAACGTTGGCAGATGACATCGCCGTAATAATCAGGGGCAAGCATGAAGGCATTCTTACAATCCTAATGCAAAAAACACTGAATAGCATCAATAACTAGTGTGTTTGGGAAGGACTAAGTATCAACCCGAATAAAACGATCATAATTCCATTCACGCGTAGGAGGAAGCTGCACATAAAGGCTCCCTCGCATGTCGACAAAATCATGGCGAAGGCAACGATGTCGCTTGTCGGCGGCTTATGGAAAAAACCTGGGGATTAAAGCCCAAGATCACGTATTGGCTGTATCGAACGGCGGTGATACTCATTGTCACCTATGCTGCCCTCGTGTGGTGGCGGAAGGCCCAAAAACTAGACACGCAAAAGAAGCTGAGTAGGCTTCAACGTTTAGCAAGTCTAAGCATCATAGGGGCCATGCAAACGACCCCAACCGCGGGAATGGAGGGAATCATTGGTCTCACGCCGCTCCATCTAGTGGTACAAAAAGAGGGACTTGTGGCAGCACTCCAACTACACCAGAGGAAGAAAACACTGCCGGGGGACTGGACAGGACACTTAGAAATACTGCAGCAAATCGACCCGGCACTTCTGTCCAAACCGACGGACATTATGTCCAGGAAGCTCGAATTCGAATTACCGTTTAAGGTGTCGATCGAGGACCACAAAACGGCTTTGATGAGAGTCAAGGAGTTTGGACGAGGGATGTCAGCCTGGTACACGGATGGTGCCAAGAATACCAGAGGTACTGGAATAGGCTTTTATGGCCCTAACCAAAACCACAGGAGCTTCATGGCTCTGGGCCCGACGCCCACGATTTTGCGAGCGGAAACGATTGCAATTGATATGTGCACCAGAGAATGCTTGGATTAGCACCTAAATGGCGCGCATATATACATCTGTTTAGACAGCCAAGCCGCATTAAAGGCCGTTCGAGCCTATAGTCACGGCCCACGGACTGTCTGGGAATGTCGAAGGTCCCTCTCGCAACTGGCGAAGAACAACTTGTTGACCCTCATGTGGATCCCAGGGCACGGGGATATTAAAGGCAACGAAGTGGCCGATGAACTCGCAAAAAGAGGTGCAAATGCCACTCCTATAGGACCAGAGCCGTTTTGTGAACTCCCCATGGCGCATAGAAGAGAGGTGGTGCAAAAATGGGAAGAGGACAGAAGACGTAAGCGTTGGAACAATGTACCAGGTCTACGTCAATGAAAACGACTCATGAAATTCGATCACAGCCACAAGGTGCTTGAACTCACAAGGAACGAGCTAAGAACTTTCACCGGACTCATGACAGGGCATTGTGCCCTCCGATACCATTTGTGGCAAATGGGAAAAGAGGAAAGTGGAAGCTGCAGATTATGTGATTCAGCAGATGAAACTATCGAGCACATACTATGCACTTGGGTCGCGATTGCTCACAAGCGACTTTCACACTTCGGCAGAGACCGATTATCCTCCAAAGAAGTGAGCAGTATCACCCCCAAGATAGTTACTAGGTTCATGGTGGACGTGGGACTGCTTGGGAAGTGATTGGTTAAGGATTGAACAATAGATCTGATAGGTCGCAGTTCATGAGAGGCTAACACACCTCACTAAGACCCTACTTAACCTATAACTTATAACCTATTACGTTGGCATTATTCAACCTATACTCATTTTGATAATAAAGCTCTATAAAATCTTTTCATAAAGTTGCTTAAACATATCTTTTTAGAGACCAAGATTTGCACATATCATGTTTACAACGCTCTTCCTGAAACCGAATAATGCAGAATAACAAAACATCTACCATTGTTCGCACGGGGGGAATAAAACCGAAGGAGGATATACTGCCGTATTATTCAAAACAGATAATGTCTGCTGTATGCGAGCAGTGCATACGTGTAAACGCGAGATGCATGCACAATTCATACATCTAATCAATTATTTATATGACGCCCCAAATTAATTAATATTCATGGCGGACGCCCCGGCATTTGATGGGCCCATTTATAAAGTGAAAACACGAGGGGGTTGGTTATAACCATAACCGACGCGGTTATTGCAAAAGTCGTTTTTCCTCTTTTTATTTTTGATGGGATCGATCGTAACCCGATTTGGCGGAGTGCTGTGTTCGCCCTGTTTGCAACTAGCCCCCCCGTGCAAATCCCATTATAATTTACGCGGTGTTGAATAAGAGTGGATGGAAGTGGATCTGGTTATATTAAATTAGCGTTTAAATGTAGGTCAAACGCGAAAGGGTATTGATTATCTGCGCCGCGAACGATGATGCTTCCTGGTTTTATAATCGTGTACGTGTGTATCTATAATTATGGGTTTTAAATTTACTTTTACTGTGAGTGACTGTAAATAATTTCATCCTTTAAAGTAACAAGCTCATTTATACACACACATGACCAAGTGGTCAATAGCCAAAAACACTACTACTAATTTCATGTAATTTTGAAATGAAATGCTTAATAATATCAAAATTTTATTAATGGCTGTTGTTGTATTTAGTGAATTTTTTGGTTGGGTTTTGGTACTCTAGATTTTTCGTTTTTATGTTGATATGAAACTTGAAATATCATAAATTAAAAATACTTTAAAACCACGCAAGGGACTTTTGAGGGTGAGTTTCTCCTAAATTCTTAAACTTTTAGAAAGTTTCTAGATACCAACTCAAATTTTGTAAGCACCTAATTAACTTGTGTAAAGTGCATGAGCATAATCTTTTTACAGAAGTATGATTTGAGGGTAGCGATTTCTGTACAAGATTCTTTTGGTCCGTAGAATTTTGAAAGCTCAGTAGTTAACGTATCGATTTAGAATTGGTTTGCTCTTGGAGCAGAGAGTTGCTGAAGTGTACGGACAAAAATTTGTTTGGAATCACTTTTTGGAAACAAGAAATTTTTGATGATGACCAGTGTCAGATAACATCAAATAATTTATTTTTTTGCAAGTGTCCAGCAGAAGTCGCATTCTTGATAACCCAGCTTCAAAGTAACATTGAGTTTTATATGTTTGAAAAACCACTTCCTGCAAATCACAAAAAGTCCAAAGATTTTGAACATAGGAGCGTAAAATTTGAGATCATAATCCTATCTCAAATTTTACGCTCCTATGTTTAAAATCTTTGGACTTTTTGTGATTTGCAGGAAGTGGTTTTCCAACAAGTTTTTTATTTCACTCATGAGTTACGATTCATTCCGCATTTGCATAATAATTGGTTTGGAGTAAATTCAGAACGGAAGTACTTTACAATTTATTTGGAAACGGCCACAACATGAAGGTGGTGGTTCGAGAGAATGTTCCAGAATGTTCGGAGGATATAGGGATCCCCATTTCATCCACAACGACGTTTAGACTATTAAAAGGAAATTAACGCAGATATAGTTTAGTTTAGTTTAGTTTATTTGCTTTACAAGATCTTTTAAAAAAAAATATATATACACATGAAATACAAACATAAATACAATAAATCACTTTAAAATTTTGAGCATAGACCTTGAAGATATAAAAGATGTGGTGATACGGTAACCAAGAGGGAGAAGAGTTAAGAAACTTTTAGGCGTTTAAGGAAAATGAACGTTTTGGTATACCCATAGACAAGAGGGAGAAAATATTTGAGCTCCTAATGGGTATAGAAGATGTGGTATAAGAAGAAGGTGCAATGGTTGAGAAGCTTTTGGACTTCTAACGAAAATAAACGCAGTGGTATAAATATGAGGAAGCTATGGTTAAGAAACGTTCTGATATAATACATTAGGGAGAAAAACATTAGGTTGCTATAGTTCAGAACAATTGGTATAAGGAAGGACAAGAAATTTGCGAAACCTTTGGACTTCTTACGGAAATAAGCGTAGTTGTAAAAAAAAGCCATGGTTGAGATACGTTTGGCCCTGTAATGGTTTGAGATAATGTTCCAGAATGTTTAGAGGATATACGGATCCCCATTTCATCTTCAACGATTTTCTGTTGATCCGTTTCCATGGTAATCAATCTGTGAGGTAATCTTTTGGTTATAGCAGTCCTGAGGTAAACAATTTATATTAGAGGGACCGGAAAGTAATGTCGCTTTTTTTTACATTAAATTCAAACGAATAACTTTTTAACAAGTTTTTATTTTTAATTAATAATATAATCACCCTCATTATCAACAACTTTTTGCCATAAAGTGCAGATTTTCAATCCCGGACCGATATAAAGTCAATTGGTTTTTGGGAAAACATCTTGGGATGGCATTTTGGACATCAAAATTTTCAAAATTTTTACCAGGATGAAATAAATGGAAATTCGAGGGAGATATCGGGCGAGTATGGTGGGTGAGGCAGTACTTCTCATCCCAATTCATTTTTTTCCAGTGTTTGTCTTGAACAGTGCGGTCTTGCATTGTTGTGTTGCAGAATGACCTCTTTTCTGTTGTCAATCGCCGGATATTTTTCGATTAATTGGTTTACTCGATCCATGTTACAATAAAGGTCTGCATTAACAATTTGTCCAGGTTTCAGCATTCAAAATGAATAATTCCGCGAATACTCCACCTGTAGTACATCGTGGTGATTCATTTGGAAAGCAAAACTGCCTTTTGCGTTTTGGATTATCATTTAGGACCCATATTTTCGTCTCCAGTAATCAAAGGATCAACAAACGGTTCTGTATGTTGCCTTTGAAGATATACGTTGCATGTGATGGATCGTTTGGTTTTGTTCTTTTCGGACAGATTACGGGGTCCCAAACACCTGCTCCGCTTATTTTTCCAACCTGCTTTAAATGTTCTTGGATGGTCGACCAAGGTTGGTTAAGGGTGTTTGGCAGTTCCTCGATTGTTTGACATGGATTTGCTTTCACTTCTGTACTTAGATTATGTCGGTCTCTAATGTTGTTGCTCTTTCTTATCGATAGGAGCCAGAGAGATCAAAATTACCGGATTTGAACTTGTAAAACCTACTTTGGCATTTACGAACGTCTAATGCTCGTGGATAAACATCGCAAATGTTTTTGGTAGCAACTGCTGCTTTACTACCCTTGCGAAACTCAAAAAACATACAATGCCAGATATGCTCCTCTGGTATTTGGCTGCCCATTTCCACCCAAATTGTAAAAAGTTTAATATTGAATTATTTAGAAGTGAACAAGACACAATAACCTTAAAATGACTTTGGCACGCCCTTGAAATACACAATGAGATGACAAATGACAATCAAATATCGACATGCGCAGAAACGACATTATTTCCGGTCCCTCTATATATTTACGCTGCAATTAAATCAATTATATTATTAAATTTAATTATTTGTTGCAATTGCTGCTCTGTTGTGACTTAATTGGTTTGAAGTTTAAAAACTTGTCTGTGGAATAATAACAAAAAATGTTTAATTTATACGTTTTTTGCCTACAATATGCAGAATGGGAGAAGAAACCTTGAGGAAAACGGTAGCCAGAAGAGAAAAGGTTTTATCAAATACATGAAAAGAAAGAAAACAATTAGAGGACTGGTGTTTGGAGTGTTAGGGTTGTAAGGTCTAAAAACCACTCTCGTTTTCTTCCTTTTCATATATTGAACAAATCCTTTTCTCTTTTTGCAGCTGTTATCGTTACCTAAACTGTACACCATTAACAGTCCAACCACCTCTAATTGCTCCTATTACTTTCATTATCTACAAACCATTTTTTCTTCTGGTTGTTAATTTAAATCTAAGATATTTGCTTTGAAAATGATTTTAAAGTCTTTTAATCTGTACAGAATTTTTAAGACTTTGAATTGAAGTCTTTAGCTCTAAAGATATTTCTTACAGTTTTAGATTTTTCCCAGGTTTTCTTCTACCATTCTGTGTATTGTACAGCTGATATCGATACGTAAACTGTACACCATTAACAGTTCAACCACCTCTCATTGTTCCTATTACTTTCGGTACCTACAAACCTTTTTTTTTCTTCTTCTGTCTGTAAATTTAAATTTAAGATTTTTGCTTTGGAAATGATTTTAAAGTCTTTTAAAACAGAATTTTTAGGACTTTGAATTGATGTCTTTAGATCTAAAGGTATTTCTTACAGTTTTAGATACAAATGTATTTCATGATGAGTTAGATTCTCACTTAACCCGTGGTGAAACATTTTTGTATTAATTTGATTGTTGAATTATAACATTTCTCCTTGAGAATGACTTATGGTCGAAACTAGTCGGAGTAAAATAAATAACAAGTGAAATCATACCAAGTGTTTTAATTCAAAAATCAAATTAATCAAATGTATTTCATTTAAATTTCAATATTTTCGCTTTGAAAAGACCTTAATTTGAACAGAACTCTTTTGGATCAAATATACTTATGTGTATTAAGAAACAGATTTGTTACTATGTTGGATCAAATACAGCCAATTTAAGATCTTTTCTTGAAGACCATTTGTTGTTTATTTATTTAGATCTTTGGTCTTCTTTCTTAGAAAAATACATTTAAAAACATATACAAACATACTAACGGGTGTCCAACAATTATTGCAGTCCCGGGTGGCGTTGGAATCAAAAACGTAGGTCAATTCTTTCATGTGCCAAATAAATGAACTGACATTTTAATTGTCAAACATAACCTAAATGTGCATTAAAAATGTCAGTTCATTTATTTGCAACATGTAAGAATCGACCTACGTTTTTTATTCCAGCGCCACCCGGGACTGCAATAATTGTTGGACACCCGTTACAAAAAGATAGATAAAATTTTGGCCGAAAGAAGCATGGGCGGAGTTCAAAATGACAAATTATGTTCTTCCACTCAAACCCTTCTTGCACCATGATGTTGGGTAGGCGGCAATCCTCGTTCAGATCTTGCTCTTAATATCATCTTTTTTATCCACTTTTAAGGAGGAACTTTTGGCAGTTAATTTCAGCACGACAGATACACATATATGTTCTTCTTATTTATTTATTTTCATATCTTAAATTTAAATTTGCTGCATTTGTGCCAAATCCATAAAAGATTATGGATCTAAATTGACAAATCCTTCTAAATTGATTGATGTTGATTGTGTATCAAAACATTAGTTCTTCTTCTTCTACAGCCCAACTTGGCCCCTGGCTTCTTGGATCACTTTTTATTTTTACATTGTTTTACCACTATAGTTTGACTGCGACTGTCAATAAAAAAAATATTGTGGTAAAACAATGTGAAAAGTGTTGTTATTTATTTCGATTTTAATTTGTAAGCACAGTAGATAAATAAATAAATAAAATAAGTAAATAAGAGAAAATTAGTAAATTGGTAGATGGGGTGAAATTAGAGTACTTTCATCACCAGTTTAAAATACAACTACCAGAAAATTATGGATTTTCATCATAATAATTAAAATAAGTAAAGTTGTTTAGGATCAGGTTAGAATAATGGTTGATAGGATTAAAAAATAAGTAAAATTGTAGGGAGAGAAACTTTAGGATTGCAAGAAGAAATAGGCAATAAAGAGTATGTCTGAGGGTGGGATGCTGGCAGTGGGGTGGATAAGTAACGATTTCAAATCATTATCAATTCTAATTATCTGGTTGCAACTGAATATTGTACATAGTAAACAGTTTATCCATTTATTCTTACCTTCGGGCCAGTTTTCGAAAACATGCTGCGCGATGTCACCTGCCGACTCGCTCGGACTGAACAGGAATTCCTTTGTTTTTCCGCTGACAAGAATAAGCCTCAAATTTATCTGAAAGAAAAGAAACACAAGAATTAGACATACTTTTGCAGTTTTGTCCCATTTCTCTATAAGTTTGATGAAGAAAAGCACTTGCTATGTTCCATATTTTTATTTTGAGTTTCCTGACACGTGTTTCGAACTTTGCAGTTCATTATCAAAGGTAATACAATACAATGCAAAGTTCGAAACACGTGACAGGAAACTGAAAATAAAAATATGGAACATAACAAGTGCTTTTCTTCATCAAACTTATACATCCAGTTCCATCGAGAATGTAGATAGCATAACAAGCATTACCATTCCTCTATGTTGATGATATATTTTAGATCTAAACAGTTTCTATTATAGCTTTAGAAATAAGTTTTATTCATTTGCTATTAGAGTAATAGATGTTCTTTATACAATATTATGTCCAACATTCGATACCATTACGTAGGAGATTCAAGAGTTAGTTAATTACTAAGTAGGTAAGTAATGGTCGAGGGCATTTTAGACTATTAAAATGAAATTAACGCAGTGATAAATAAGAAAAATCTATGATTAAGAAACTTTTGGACTCCTAATGGATATGGAAGAAGGATTATAATTGAGAAATCTTTAGATATCTATCGGAAATAGTGGCGATTGAAAAACTTTTGGGCTTTCAATAGATATATTAGATGTGGAGATATGGTAACAAAGAGGGACAATAGTTAAGAAATTTTTAGACTTTTAAGACAAACGAATGTTTTGATATAGACAAGAGGGAGAAAATATTTGTGTTCCTGATGGATAAAGAAGATGTGGTATAAGAAAAAGGTGCAATGGTTGAGAAGCTTTTGGACTTCTAACGTAGTGGTATAAATATGAGGAAGCTATGGTTAAGACACGTTCTTATATAGATATTAGGGACAAAATATTTGGGCTCCTATAGAAGAGAAAATATAATTGAAAATAATTAGCATAAGGAAGAAGGGCAAAAATATTGAGAAACCTTTGGGTTTTTAATGGAAATAAACGTAGTGGTATAAAAAAGAGGAAGCCATGTTTAAGATACGTTCGGTCTTGTAATGGATATGGAAGGTGTGGTACAACTAAGAATGGAAACAGTTAAGAAACTTTTGAACTGTTAGGAGAAATGAACGCTTTGATATAGATACGAGGACAAAAATATTTGGACTGTTATGACTGAATAAGATATTTGGTCTAAGGAAGGAGGACAATCTTTAGACTTCAAAAGGAAATAACTAAAACAGTATAAGTAAGCGAAAATTAAGAAAATATTTGCCTTGTAATGGATATGAAAGATATGGTTTAACCAAGAGGGTCAATAGTTAAGAAACTTTTTGGCTACTAAAAGAAATGAACGCTTTGGTATAGACCAGACGAAGAAAATATTTCGAAGTAGAAGACGTGGTTCAGATAAGGCGCAAAACCGTTCAGGCTTCTTGAAGTTAGTGGATATGTGTGTGTACTCAAAGAACAAATGGTGTAAGCAAAAGGCAATGATTAAAACACCTTAAGACTTAAGGCGGACAGAGCTTCTACCGAAAATTGAAGGCGTGGTATAAGTAATGCGAAGATGGTCTAAGGCCTCTTAAAGTTAATGGATACGGCTGTGAAATCAAATGACAGCTGGTGTAAGAAAAAGACAAATAATTTAGACTTCTAGCCAAAATAGAGATTTGGTATATGGAAGAAAGGAGTAATAATTGAAGAACGTAAATAGAAAATGAGGTATAAGTAAAGCGGAGAAGGCATCCAGCTGCTAAAGTTAATGATTACGGTCGTGTAATCAAACGACAGTTAGTGTAACCTGAAGACAATGACTAAAAAACTTCTAAAAGTATTGAAGATTTGGTGTAACTAAGAAATGAATAATAATTGAAACCTTTCGGCTTTTAACGGAAATTGAAGACTTAGTGTAAGAAAGACGACGAAGGCTTCAGCTTATTTAAAATTATGGATACGGTCCTGATATTAAAAAACAGTTGGTGTAAGCAAAATGTAATGATTAAAAAACCTTAAGACTTTCATAAAATGAAAAAATGAAGAATCTTTCGGCTTTTAACGGAAATAGAAGATGTAAAAGTAAGGCAGAGGGCTCATTCTTTTAAAGTTAATAAATACGATAGTGTAAGCAAAGGAAAATGGTTAATTCGATAACAAGGTTCAGGACTTTTCACAATTTTGCGCAACTAAAAATATTTTACCGTATGAATAGATTCTTGGTCAGATTCAAAGTGTTCCAAAGGGTAATGGATACCTTCCCATCAACTTATAGGAAAAAACTAAAAAGGTTAATTCTGCAATAGATTGATTTTATCTGACAACAGAAAATATGATTGATGGACTATCAAAAAACAAAACTCAGTGAAGCAAAAGTAGACATGTCATCTTAACTTGTATGCAAGATTAATATATTTTACAACCTCAGGAAAAACCTGATTGGTTTCAATTTAAAGCAATGGTCTAATAACTGAAGAAACAACATATGCAGCAATATATCGATTGTATCTCATAAACTATACAAGCAAAAGTAGACATCTCATCTAAAAAATAAGTAGTTGGTTTAATTAAAAGAACCTTCAAAATGATAACGAAATTAAAGGCAATAATTAAAAAAGCCTTTGGGCTTCTAAAATTTATGAATGCAATCGTGTCATCAAAGAGCAGTTGGTGTAAGTATAGAACAATGATTTAAAATACCTTCAGATTTTTAACAAATTTAGTGCAAGTCAGAAAGGAGCAATAATTGAAAAACTTTTCGGCTTTCTAATGAAAATAGAAATTGCGATATAAGCAAAGTAGATAACTCTTCTAAAAGTTAATGGATGTAGTCTTATAAGCAAAGGAAAATGTTTTAGGAATATTTGGGATTGTTTCCATGGTTTGTAGGACTTGGCACAACTTGTGCAGTGACTCTCAATAACAAAAATATTTCTCTGTTGAATAGTACCTAGTAACGGATAATGAGGAACGAGCGGTTTATAGGAGTAGTTCAATAACTGAGGATGCTTAATTTGCAGAAATATATCGATTGAATCTGATAGCAAACGATATGATTTTTGAATTATTAAACAAAAACTGACAAAAGGAAAAGTAGAAATGTGGTCAGCCAAATTAATTGTGGAACCTTAAGCAGAGCTGAGTGAAGCTTACGGAAATCTTCGGTTCCAATTTTAGGCAATGATTCAATAACTGAAGAAGTTAGGTAGGCAGCATAGATCGATTTGATCTGATAGCATAGGAGATGATTCATGAATTGTAAAAAAAACTTATCACAGCCAAAATTAACATGTTATTTAAACTTATATTGTGGATCCTCGGGAAAAACTGGTTGATGCCGATGGAGAACTTCAGTTTCAATTTATGGGAATAGTGCAATCAATAACTGAGGATGCTAAGTATGCAGAAATAGATCGTTTCGACCTGAGAGTAAAAGAAATCTTGAGCTATAAAAAAACTAAAAAGCAAATCATCTAAACTTATATGGCAGACCAATGCAGTGTGGAATCTAGGGAAGAACTTGCTGAAGCTTGTAGATATCTTCGGTTTCAAGTTATGGCAATGGTGTCATAGCTGTGGAAACTAGATAGGTAGCAATAGATCGATAGGATTTGATAGTAAGAATTGATTCATGAACTTTTAAACAAAAACTGATCGAAGCAAACGTAGACATATCATCAAAACTTAATGCCAGATTAATGCATTGAGGAAACTGAAGAAGATTTGAATGAAGTCAGAATTGCCACCAAAAATAAATATAAGTGAAGTAGGAGAGCAGATTCCTCTTGGATCAGATAGAGATTGTTAGGACGCTCATAGGACGGAAAACATTTAGTTTCGAACAGATAGAGATGTTTGCTATTGAAAACATACTTTTGATCATTATCCTCTTACTACTCAACTCTTGAAGGATAAATATTATATTCTAAAGCTAATAAAAATATCTGAAACAAGTTGTTAGGTGTTTAATACAGCGTGTTATAAAGTACTGTCCATCAGGGACCTTCTAGCAATTTTCTGCTGGCGATAAAAATCCAACCATCCGCAAATACTTTTAAACGCTGCCGTAAAAAGATACGTGCAGGAATATCCGTATATATATCTTTTACAGCAAACTTTTAGGACGGAAGGTAAAACGTTCAGAGTCTTCTCCGTTTAATTAAATTAGAAGGACAATCGGGCACGTGTAAGCTCCTTACGTTTTAAACGGTCTTCCCATCGGATTAAAAAGAACTGGCACGGCAGTCCACTACATCCAATTACTCCCGTTATGACACATAAGTTCGAACCGAGACTGCTTAAATGTTGCAAATGGTGGCAGTACTTCGGTAATTCGGCGTTGGCGTTAAATGTGCAACATTTTTACTTATAATTAAAATCCGAAACAAAAGGTTTCACTTCAGCGGCCACTCAAATTTTCGGGCCCAATTAAAAATGCTAATGCCGACGATATTTCCTTCCACCAATCAAGAGGACTCGAAACGTGCGAACGGGCCTACGGCGAGGGGGAGAGGGGCTGCAAATGGTTAATCAATGCCTTATCAGCTCCACTTGTTTAATGCCGTCGTAACAGGGTATTTAAATTCAGCACCCTTCGAATCTGACATTTCACTTGGGGGATGCGAATTCAATAATCACCGGCAGGGGAGGCGACCCTGCTTGTTAAGTGTCTGAAATATGAAACGTTGTTCCCTTGTAAGAGTTTTTATTAAAAAAAAATAAGTGGCATGAAGACGAAACATGTTTTTTAAAAATTAATTATTGACAGTTTTTTCATTTAAAATAAATATGAGAAAAGTTTCGTTGGTGTTGATGATGTTATTTGTATTATATTTACCTTCATTATATTCCGGAATATAAGTATCAAGCTTTTACTCGGAGCATTCTGGTTGTACTCCCATACCTTCTACAAGAAGTAGAGTATTATAAACACCTGCAGACACGTGTTTCGATTTCTCGATCTCATCAGTACAGTTTTGATATATTAAAGCCTTAACTACAATGAAAATTATAAGTATATATGGTGAATTAACTATTGATCTAAACAATAATGTGCAATTAAATAGACATGAATAGTTTTTGCAGAATTAAATGAAACAGTTTAGTGTTGGTTACATTTCTGAACTGGTAGTACGTAATTTCAATTATGTCTTAGTCAACTTTGATCCGAGTTACGGCCACGCGAAGACGTTACATTCGCCGCAGAGATTGATATCGTCAATTTCGAATTAATTGAAATGCACCAGAGATTGTGAATTCGGATGCCGGTGGGCGGTTTCGCCGGCAACCGCTAGACTTCCCATTAATGACGACTGCCAGAACTTCTGGAACTACTCTAATATGCAATAGCTGGATTCATATGTCGCCTACGACGTGCATCTTAATTTAAAGTTATCGGAATGCGCTGCAATCGAAGCTAAAGTTTGAAATGATATTACCGTTCGCTTCTTGTTATCAATATTTATTGGCGCATATATAATAATGTACAAAAGGAATATCCATATAGCAGTCGATTCAGTTACAGCGCATGCGCGTCTTAGTGCAATACCCTAATTTATTGCACGTACCTATTATTAAAACCCTTCAGATGGTTGCTGCATACGCATACGAATCAAATCAATAAACCGTATCCAAACAAACCTAATGTTTGCAATAAAGTAGGCATTATCGAGGACCCCGACGTAACGTCGCAATTAAATAAATTCCAACCCCCGTCCGTCCTGATAACACGACGCGCATGCACACACACACACATCTCTTCTGCACATAAAATTTACATTAAATAACGGTAAACATAAAGCCGAAGTCAGGGCAGATACCCGATATCACTCGATACTCGAAATTAATTAAACGTATATTTCCTGAGGCGTCGTAAACATGTAAATTTCAGGCAGTAAATCGATCCCCTCTGGGTGGAAGAGGACCCCCATAAAAAAAAAAACCGGCGCATTAATGTGACCCGCGAATAACACGGCAAAAATAAACCTATGAAAAATGCAAAACGTCCCTTGCCAAAGTCATTTCTTAGGGATTTAAGGATGAAAAATCGGGGTGTATATTTATAATTTTTTTTTTGTGCGCGCGCGCCGATAATGCGGAAAATGTATAACGAGCTCCGAACTTAATTAAAGCTTTTTTGGAGGAAAAATGGGAAGCAATTAAAATTTAAATTACTTTCAAGAAAATGGAATTAATTATTCGATACTCGCTGCGTGGAGTTGACATCCAGATCAGATTATATAAGTTGTGTGTGTGTGTGTGTTTAGGGGGGAACGAGAAGACGAAAGTGTGTACTTGCTTAGAAATTGCTGAATTGCTCGGCGGGGTGTTATTCCGAAATGCTTGGCTTACGTAAATCCAATAACTTTCACCAGGAAATTGAATTTTGGACGTCGGGAACTAATGATGGCGGGAGAAGATATAATATTTATACAGATTGCAAATGATGATGATGACCATATAATTTTGCTTTCCATTAGCCTAGCCGTTAATTACTTTAAGGACTCTATTTCTAATAAAATATATAAGTCCTTACGTTGTAGAAAATTCACTAATAATCTACATTCTTGTTGTAGATTTTACGAAATATTTTCGTGTTTTTTCTAATAACTCTATTTCTATTATCCCATCCTCCAGATTTAAAATACAAACAAAGCCACTTGGTATAACATGTTTATCTTTAGTTGTTTTCACACTTGGGTCTTTAGCAACATCTCCAGATCAGGTGTAATGTGCATATAGTAAAATTCTGTCAAAGTCTTACAAAATGCTATCAAATTTGCTTCCATGAATTATTGATGGAAACGATAGAAATAATCCACAACAGCTATAATACGATTCTAGTTATAGTCTGTTCATTGGATCTTTCGTCGTACGTCACAAACTATCGATTCAAAAAACGACGAAAGTTTTGTAGTGCGTTCTTTTTCTAACGCATTTGGTTTACTTTATCAGACTGAATGTTTTTGCGTCGTTTCTCGAAGCGATAATTTGTGACGTACGACGATAGATCCAACGAACAGACTATAACATCATTAACACACAGAACTCCAGAATTCTTCATTATAAAAGTGTGACGCCTTTCCACTAAGTGCAGCATCTAAAATGATTCCATTTTCTTGCAGTTCTAAAGCCATCACTGGAAGTCAACAAATGATATAATGGCCTGCAAGGTATTCTGAAGTAGTACCAATTGGAGCCTTTGACCATTTTCTAATGGGATGTAAAATAACAGAGTTTTAAAATTAAAAAACTTCAAATCTTTGATTGCTTTACAAAGCGAAAATCTTAAACTTACTATATTTAAGCCAACGTCATATAAATTCTATTCGGCTTAAAATATTTGTGTTTTCAAATCAAATATCATCAATTGAAGTACTTTAAGTCTTAAACTTTCTGCGCAAATTAATTAAAATTTGCTTTAGGTCAAAGTAAAAATTTTGATTATATCAAGAGGCTTCAAAAACAAAATCACTAGAATTTCAAAAATCCTTCAAAGACTTTTTCATAAAAATTACGTTCAGATTAAGAGTTTTCAATAAAAAGTTGTTCAATTTTCAAATGTCTTCAATTTAAATTTACTCTATTTAAAGCAAATTCAGAATTTTTTTTATTGAGGTTAAAGTAAAAATCTTCAATTTATTATCAACGTAAAAATCTTCACTTTAAAGTTTAAAATTCTGTTCAGATTAGAAGTTTGCAATAAAAAGTTATTTAATTTTTAAAGATCTTCAATTTAAATTTACTATATTTTGGGCAAATAGAGGAAACTTTTGGTCAGGTAAGACGGCTTCAATAAGAAGACCTTCAATTTATTTTAAACGTAAACACCTTCAATTTAAATTCGACATATTTTCTTGGATTATTCGTGAAAAGTTTTTAGATATGTAAAGTATAGTGTTTTGCATTTGATATAAGAAAATCTTCGATTGACATTTGACGCATGTAAGTTGACATTTGACAGATGTCAGAGACAGACATATGATAAATGACAAAGGACAAATGATAGATGACAGAGAACAAATGAGAAAAGACAGATGGCATAACATAAATCGTAACACTGAAAAGTTACTAGTTTATAATTAAAAGTAGAAATTAGGTGATATTTGACGGATGAAAGTTGACATTTGACAGATGACAGATGACAGAAGACAAATGATGATAGATGATAGAGGACAAATAAGAGAAGACAGATGGTAAATCATAAACCAAAAATGACACTGAAAAGTCTCTAGTTTTCAATTAAAAGTAGAAATTAGGTTTCGACATTTAACAAATGACAGATGTCAGATGATAGACACCTGGTGATAAGTGACGGATAACATAATAACAGTTGCAAGAAGATAAATCACAAATGAAAAATTATTGTAGAAAATTTTAAGTTAACGGTAAAAAGTTAAAAGATAACAGTTGACATTTGAAAGATTAGAAATGATATCTCAGATATTAGATAATAGATGGAAAATTGATAGTTGCAGAATGACAGATAATATATGGCAAATGACAGATGATAAATATTGATTGATAGACGATAGATAACAAAAGACAGTAGACAGTAGTAAAAGATTTTTTTGACATTTGACAGATGGTAGGTGACAGATGATAAAATGACCTACATTAGATGTTAAAAACCAGATGACAAATAACATACAGTGGAAAGTGCCAGTTAACAATTGAAAGACGAAAGTTCAATAATTAAAATTTGACAAATAACAGGTGACGCATGCAAAATGACAAATAATAGATGACAGATAACAGATATATTACAGATGACATATTACAGATAATAAATACCGATTGGCAGAAAAAAATCATAAATGACAAATTATAGCAGAAAGCTGACAACTTTCTGCTATAATTTGCCATTAATAATTAAATCTGGAAAGTTACTGACTTTGTCATTGACAACAATTGACAGATGATTAATACTGGTTGACAGATGAAAAATTATAGATGAGAGATATGACTGGAAACAATTAACAATTTATTAAATTAACTTTTGGCATTTGATAAATGACAGATGGCAGATGACAGATACCAGATAACAGATAATAATTGACATTTGACGGATGACAAAGGCCAAATGATTGATGACAGGGACAAATGACAGATGATAATTATCGGTTTATAAATGGCAAAAGATGAATCAAAAATGACCCTGAAAAGTTTTCAATAAACAAATGAGATATGGTAGATGTCAGAGGACAGATACCAGATAACAGATGATAATTAACAATTGCAAGAAGATAAAAAATCACCTATAGAAAATTTTAACTTTAAATTAGAAATCAAAAAATATAGTTTACATGTCATACAGATGACAACTGACCAGACAACTGAACAGATGACAGTTGATATATAACAGTTTCAGGATGATAGATCGTAGGTGATAAGTGACGGAACATAAATATCGATTGATAGATGATAGATGATGACAAATGACCGTAGAATGTCAACAATTACAAATTAAAATTAACTTTTGAAATTTAATAGATGACAGTTGACATTTGATAGATGACAGACGGCAATTGACTTTTAACAGATGATTAATGATGAATTTTGTTAGTCAACATTTAAAAGGATTGACATTTAATAGATGATAATTGAAATTTGTCATATGATAAAAAAATTATTATAAGATGGCAGATGAAATGTATACATATATATTTCTAATTTTTAAAGTTGAAATCGTCTCGCATTTGTTATCCAGGATTTGTCACAGTTGACATTTGATAGACGACAGTTAACATTTGACAGATGACTATTGACAGACGACAGATGACGGATGGTAGATATATGTGATATATACAGAAATATTTCCAATCGTTTCGCATTTGTTATCCAGGCTTTCTCACAGTTGTCATCTGATAGATGACAGAATTTTAACAATTAGAAATAAAAAAAATTATTTTACATTTGAGAGATAACAGATGACAGATGAAAAATGATATACAACAGTTGCAGAATGATAGATCGTAGATGACAAATGACAGATGATTGATAGATGATGGGCGACAAATGACTGTAAAATGTCAACAATTAGAAGTTAAAATTAACAGTTGACATTTAATAGATGACAGTTGACATTTGACAGATGATAATTAACATTTGACAGATGATAATTAACATTTGACAGATGATAGATGATTAATAATGATGTTTGTTAGTCAACATTTAAAAGCATAAATTAACAGTTGACGGTTAATATGTGATAATTGACATTTGTCATATGTCAGACGACAGAAACTGACGCTAGACGACAGATAAGATATATACAGAAATATTTCCAATATTTAAAGTTGAAATCGTTTCGCGTTTGTTATTAAAGCTTTCACACAATTGTCATTTGATAGATGACAGTTGACATTTGACACATGACAGAATTTTAAGTTAACAATTAGAAATCAAAAAATTATAGTTTACAATTGAGAGATAACAGATGACAGATGAATATTGATATACAACAAGTGCAGGATGACAGATCATAGGTGACAAATGACAGATGTTGAATATCGATAGATGATAGAAGACAAATAACTGTAAAATGTCAACAATTACAAGTTAAAATTAACAGTTCACTTTTAATAGATGACAGTTGACATTTGACAGATGACAGACGGCAATTAACATTTGATAGATGATAGATGAATAATGATATACAACAAGTGCAGGATGACAGATCGTAGGTGACAAATGACAGATGTTGAATATCGATAGATGATAGAAGATAAATGACTGTAAAATGTCAACAATTTCAAGTTAAAATTAACAGTTGACATTTAATATATGATAGTTGACATTTGACAGGTAACAGACGGCAATTAACATTTGATAGATGATTAATGATGAATTTTGTTAGTCAACAATTAAAAGCATAAATTATTAGTTGACATTAAATAGATGATAATTGATATCTGTCATATGACAGATGATAGATACAGATGCTAGACGACAGATGACGGATGGTAGATGACAGATGAGATATATACAGAAATATTTCCAATATTTAAAGTTGATATCGTCTCGCATTTGTTATCCAAGCTTTCACACAGTTGACATTTGATAGGTGACAGTTGACATTTGACAGATGGCAGACGACAGATAACATTTGTCAGATAATAGATGATAAATCATTAAGTAAACAACAATTAAAAGTATAAATTAATAACTTTACATTTAATAGATGATAATTGATATTTGTCATATGACAGATACAGATGCTAGATGACAGATGACGGATGGTAGATGACAGATGAGATATATACAGAAATATTTCCAATATGTAAAACCTAGTGTTTTGCATTTGAAATAAGAAAATCTTCGATTGGCATTTGACGGATGAAAGTTGACATTTGACAGATCACAGAGGACAGGTGATGATAGATGAGAGCGGACAAATGAGAAAAGACTGATGGGAGATCATAAATCATAAATGACATTAAAAGTTGCTATTTTACAATTAAAAGTAGAAATTAGGTTTCGACATTTATTAAATGACAGATGTCAGATGATAAACACCTGATGACAAGTGACGGATATTAATAGTTGCAAGAAGATAAACCACAAATGAAAAATTATTGTAGATATTTTTAAATTAACGATAATTTAAAAGATAACAGTTGACATTTAAATGATATGTCAAGTGACATATGATAAATATCGACTGAAAATTAAAAATTAATTAAGTTAAAATTAACAGTTCACTTTTAATAGATGACAGTTGATATTTGACAGATGACAGATGGCAATTAACATTTGAGAGATGATAGATTTAGGTGACAAATGACAAACTAACAGTTGACATTTAATAGATGACACTTGACAGATAACAGACGACAATTAACATTTGATAGATGATAGATGATTAATGATGGCATTTAATAGACGATAAATGACATTTGTCATACAACAGACGACAGATACAGATGCTAGACAACAAATGACAGATCGTAGATGACAGATGAGATATATACAGATATATTTCCAATATTTAATGTTGAAATCGTCTCGCATTTTTTATCCAGGCTTTCTCACAGTTGTCATTTGGTAGATGACAGTTGTCATTTGACAGAATTTTAACTGAACAATTAGAAATAAAAAAAAAATAGTTTACATTTGAGAGCTGACAGATGACAACCGATCTGATAACAGATGACGGATGAAAAATGATATACAACAGTTGCAGGATGACAGATCGTAGATGACAAATGACAGATGATAAATATCGATTGATAGATGATAAATGACGGCAATTAACTTTTGACAGATGCTAGATGATTAATGATGAATTTTGTTAGTCAACATTTAAAAGCATAAATTTCCAGTTGGCATTTAATAGACGATAATTGACATTTGTCATATAACAGACGACATATACAGATGCTAGACGACAGATGACGGATGGTAAATGACAGATGAGATATATACAGAAATATTTTCAATATTTAAAGTTGAAATCGTCTCACATTTGTTATCCAAACTTTTTGACAGTTGACATTTGACAAATGACAGAAATTTAAGTGAACAATTAGAAATAAAAAAATAGTTTTCTTTTGAGAGGTGACAGATAACAACTGACCAGATAACATATGAAAATTGATATACAACAGTTGCAGGATGACAGATTATAGTTGACAAATGACAGATGATAAATCGATTGATAGATGATAGATGACAAATGTCTGCGAATTGTCAACAATTACAAGTTAAAATTAACAGTTGACATTTAATAGATGACAGTTGACATTTGACAGATGACAGACGGCAATTAATATTTGATAGATGAGAAATGATTGATGATGAATTTTGTTAGTCAACAATTAAAAGCAAAAAATAAAAATTAGTTGACATTTAATAGATGATAATTGATATTTAAAGCTGAAACCGTTTCACATTTGTTATCCAGGCTTTCACACAGTTGACATTTGACAGATGGCAGGCCACAGATAACATTTTACAGATAATAGACTCATAATTCATTAAGTTCGTTACTCAACAATTAAAAGTATAATTAACATATGACAATTGAAAGGTGGCAGTTGACATTTGACAGACAACAGGTAACATTTGACAGATAATAGACGCTAAACCATTAATTTCGTTAGTCAACAATTAAAAGTATAAATTAACACATTTAATAGGTGATAATTGACATTTGTCATAAGTCAGACGACAGATACAGATTCTAGACGTTAGATAACGGATGGTAGATGACAGATGAGGTATATACAGAAACATTTTCAATATTTAAAGTTGAAATCGTCTCGCATTTTTTATCCAGGCTTTCTCACAGTTGACATTTGATAGACCAAAGTTGACATTTGACAGATGACAGACGACACATAACATTTGACAGATAAAAGACGATAAAATTCGTTAGTGAACAATTAAAAGTATACATTAACACTTGACATTTAATAGGTGATAATTGACATTTGTCATATGATAATTGAAAGGTGACAGTTGACATTTGACAGACGGCAGGTAACATTTGACAGATAATAGACGCCAAACCATTAATATCGTTAGTCAACATGACAGATGAGATGTATACATAAATATTTCTAATTTTTAAAGTTGAAATCGTCTCGCGTTTGAGGCTTTCTCACAGTTGACATTTGATAAATGACAATTGACATTTGACAGATGACAGACGACAGGTAACATTTGACAGATAATATATGATAAATGATTAATTTTGTTAATCAATAATTAAAAGTATAAATTAACATTTGACAGTTAATAGGTGATAATTGACGTTTGTCACATGATAGACGAGATATAGATGCTAGACGAAAGTTAGAAGATGGCAGATGGCGGATGGTAGATGACAGATGAGATGGATACATAAATATTTCTAATTTCTAAAGTTGAAATCGTCTAGCATTTGTTATCCAGAATTTCTCACAGTTGGTGACATTTTATAGAAGACAGTTAACATTTGACAGATGAATATTCTTTGAGCTATTGGTGTCTTTTAGAAATGCAATTTAATAAGATTTGTTTTTCCCTATTACTTAAAATGGATAAAAACAATTTTTTCAAATTTCTCAAAAATAGAAACAATTTAAAAAAAGAAAAGAAAAACAGATGAAAATTTGGAAAAACAAAAATATACAATTGGAAATCTATAAATCAAATCAAAACAATTTATTCGTGTTAGTAGATAATACATCTGTACACAAGTCAAATAGTTCATAATCACAAATACAGATATAAAATAAAACAATTGAATTTTGCCAAGAAAAAAGTCGAAATTGTTAAAAAAAAATTTAAATTTTTCAAAAAAGGAAATTCTTAATTAATTCAGAAAAGAAAAACAAACAGATGAAAAAATCAGTTGAAAATCTGCCACAAAATTTTTGCCAAAAAAACAATTTTAATTTGTTAAAAACTGTAGAAATGTAGGAAAGAAGAATATTTTATTTAGAAAAGAAAAACAATAACGAAAAAACAACCGAAAATATTAAAACAATTGCAATTAGGTAAGGAAAAAAAAAGAAAAAACAACAAAATTGCTGAAGAAAAAAAATCAATGGAATTTGCCAAGAAAAAAATTAAAATTTAATAAAAATAATTCAAATTTCTCAAAGGAGAGAAATAATTTAGAAAAAAAAAGAAAATATATGTATATAAAACAAAAACAATTAATTATTGTCAAAAAAAAAATTTAAAAAAAATTCAAAACAAAAATTCAGAAAACAAAAACAATATGAAAAATTACTAGAACAAGAAAAAAACAAATGCAATTTGCCAAGAAAAAGTGATTTCGAATATTAAAATTTGTTAAAACCGTAGAAATTTCGGAAAGAAGAAAATTGATTTAGAAAACAAAAACAATTGAAACTTTGTAATAAAACAATTGTAATTAGCTAAGAAAAAAAGCACAAAACACAACAAAAATGATGGAAAAACAATAAAAAATCTGTTGAAAAAATGGAATTTACTAAGACTAAGAATTAAATTTGATGAAAACAATTGAAATTTCCAAGAAAATGAAATAATTTAGAAAAGAAAAGAAACATAACACATGAAAATGTTGGAAAACGAAAGGTAAACAATTAGAAATGTATAAAATAAAATAGTTAAATTTGTTAAAAATAATTTAAATTTTTCAAAAAAAAAAGAAGGAATTAATCGAAAAAGAAAAAAAAAAACAAATGAAAAATTGAAACACTTAAAATTTGTTAAAAATTTCGGAAAGAAGAATAATTGAATTCGAAAAGAAAAACATTTGAAAATCTGTAAAAAAACAATTGCAATTAGCTAAGAGAAAATGAAACACAACAAAATTGACGAAAAAACAATGAAAAATCTGTTAACGAAATCAATACAATTTGTCAAGAAAAAAAATTAAATTTGATGAACTGAAATTTCTCAAAAAAAATTAAAATAATTTAGAAAATAAATGAAAATAACAGATAAACATTTGACGAAACAAAAAAAAGAAATAATTTAGAAAAGAAACAAAAATAACAGATGAAAATTTGACAAAGCAAAAAAACAATTGGAAATCTATAAAATAAAAACAATTAAATTTTGCCAAGGAAATTTGTTAAAAATAATTTAAATTTTTCAAAAAAGGAAATAATTAATTCAGAAAAAAAATCACGAAAAGAATACTTCCCCTATACATATATACTACGTATATAGGGAAAGTAAAAGCGGATGAAACAATGCGAGATTTTTTTAAAAACAATTGAAATTTTTAAAAGAAAATATAATTCATTTAGAAAAAAATCGGATGATAAATCGAAATAACAAAGAACAATTAAAAATCGGACAAAACAAAATAAATGGAATTTGTCAAAAAAAAATAAAATCGATAGCATTAAACTTTACCAACAAAAAATTCAGTTGAAATTTGTTAAAAACTGGAAATTTTGATAAGAAATAATTGATCCAGAAAATAAATAAGATAAAAATTGAAAGAACAAAAAATGAAAAATTTATTTAAAAAAAAAACAAGTCAAACTGTAAATAATTCCGAAGCAGGAAATAATTGATTTAATTTAAAGCAAACAAATGAGTAAAACCGCAAAAGATAATTTGTTTTTAATTTGACAAGCAAAATAAAATAAAATTGATGGAATTATAAAAAAATGATTGAAATGTTTAAAAAATTTATATATACTATATAGGAAAAGTAAAAATAAAAATGCAAGAAAGAAAACATTTTAAAATCTGTTAAAAACAGCAAAAAACTTTCTAAAAGTTTATTTTAAAATTAAATGCAGTTAAAAACTTTATGAAACTTTATTTAATTTTTAAATATACTTTTAGAGAGTTTTAAGCTGTTTTTAACAAATTTTAAAATTAATAATTAATATTGAGAGTATAATTACTATTAACACTGCACTAGATATTTCAATATTTAATTTGTAAATTTTAAAATGTTTTGTTTCTTGCATTTTTTTGAGAAATTTCAAATGTTTTTTACACATTTCAATTTTTTTAATTTAGTTGCATCAATTTTATTTTAAACATTTTTAAATACAATTGAAATTTTCCAATTAAAAAAACAATTATATTTTGCTTTGCTTAAAGAAAATTGTCGTTTAGACCTCTTTCAAAGATTTTTTGGACTTTGGCTATGAAAATTGGTCCTCTGTACAGTTTTGCATGATATTAAGCATTTGCTAGCTTACTTCCTATGCAGAAAATTCTATTCGGCTGTAAGTCAAATACAAAACTTCAACTTTGTTAATTAATTTGTCATTTTGCACTGGTTATCATGATCAAATTCAATGTTTGGTAGTGAATTAAAATCAAATACAAATCTTCAATTTTTCAAAATTAATGTGTTAGTACGCTCCAGTCATCAAGATCAATGGTTGGTAGAAAATCAATAGTAAAACTTTTTGATGAAACTGTCAGTTTGTATCTGTTAAACATTTTTAGAAAACTCTAAACGTTCAAATAGATAAAATCAAATGTATATAACTTTTTAGACAAGAAAAATTAGTCGAAAATTGTTTTCAAAGCTTTAGAGATATAAAATGAAAAGATCCGAAGGTTTTGTTGTATTCAAACTTTGTAGTAAATCTCATTTCTAATAAGTTCGACACTGGTCGTGAATGGCAACATTTCACTACTTTATTATTATACCAGCTGAAGCCATAAAAGATTCGTTTAGCAAGTTTAGGAAATTTATAGAAGAATATTAAATTTTTGAAAGGCTTTTAATCTTCAGCTGTCTATATTGACTATATCCAATTTTTTTTTTATGCTATAGTGATATTGTTTAAAATACAATTCTTAGTATCATCATCTTTTCGATCTACTATAAGATCCTGTGTATTTGCTGCCTTCCTATTCCGCGAGGACGATGCAAATAATTTTCAATTTGCAAGAGAAACTCGCTCGCCGGCGTTTACGTTCGTCCGCGCAGCTGGGCTACAATTGGAATTTGTCGCAGCAATTACATTACCTAAAATGGGGGACGGCGGGGAGGCCCCGGAGAGAATTAAGATACCTTCGGAGACGATAAATCGGGAGATTACAGCGGAGTGGTATATTGCGTGGGGGAGAAGATAAGGAACTCTGACATGCACACACGTGGACAATCGATTGGGATTCATTTCACTTTTTTGTTGTTGTAAAGGTAGAACTAATAATTATCGACAAGTTCGGGTCATCGACTGAACTTTAGTCCCCTCGATCACGTCTTTTATTGAATACTTTATTTAGCAGGGTGTTTCCGTACAATAGCTTCTTAGTTGAGTGATTGTCTTCGTTGGGTTTTGATTAGCAATCATTATGGATGAGAAGTGGTTGTAAGAAACTAAGATTATAGTTTTTTTTATAATAACTTCTTATCAAAAATAATTGGTTATCAGAATCGAACGTAGCTTTTGATAACCAAGATGAAACGTACAATAGCTTCTAGTTGAGTGATTGTCTTCGTTAAGTTTTGATTAGCAATCATTATGGATGAGAAGTAGTTGAAAGAAACTAAGATTATAGTTTATTATAAGAACTTCTAATCAGAATCTAACGTAGCTTCTGATAACCAAGACGAAATATGTAAGAATTAATTACGCTGTTCAAAAAATTGTTCTAATCAAAATGTAAGCAAAACGTATACTGAATTATTGCCTCTGTTAACAAAAGCCACTGACCGGTTTCCATCTACTTAAACCTCATTACGGTAGCGCAGTTGATGGAAAGGAAACAGAACTTTAGTATTAAGGAGTTTTAAGACTCTAAACATATTCATATCACAAATAAATCCTTTATTGGAAATTACTCGAACATCTCTAGAATCTCTCCAAATAATTGCGTAAGCTATTCCGCGATTAGAATACACGTCTCTGGATTTTAATACGATTATAAATATCAGTAATGCGTTTTTGATTGTGGAGGGTCGACGCAGATGGCTGGGATGTATTAAGCTCCGGGTCCCGTGGAATGCCTCTCCTACGGTATGCTGTCCTCGCCGCGCCGCCCCCCTGCCGCCGGTGCGGTATTAATTACAGGAGGGGCGGAATTAATCCACCGGTAGGTAGCGACACCTTGCGGAATCTCAGGACTTCGGGCGTAGTGGAGGGAGGGGGGGTCGTTATCAAAAATTAGAAATTTTCAATTAGCGAACGCAGCGATCACCGTATAATGAACACTGGCGCTCGTGTAAACAATCGGCCTTCAGCATCGGCGTTTCAACTATTTCCAAATTACACCCTGGGAATTCGCCGCCGTGAGAGCACATTGAGACATCTATTATTCAAACGACGAGGGTGTTACTGCCTGGTTATGTCGGCTCCTATGAAATGTTTGAAGATGATTTTTTATTGGGAGTAGGGGGGGTGTTTGAATATTTTATCGAAGCGCACAATCGATCCACGACCTTAGAATTATACTCCAAGAAAAGTGCCGTATTGATCTTCGAGAAAGAGTTGAAATATAGATGTCTAAAAAATATTCCAAATGCCCTACTATAAATTCGTAAACAGATATTGAGCTGAAGGGGTTGTAAATTTATTTTTACACAAACGAAATGCTAAATATTGTATGGATGAGATTGTTACCAAAAACTTCAGCATATCACATCAAGACTTTCCCAATTTGAACAATCACTTATCTGATTTGACTATTGTTAATAAAGGTTATTAAAAGCAAGGAGAAAGTAATTCCTTATATCTTGCTTTCGTCCACTGCACATTCGTAGCAAACTCATTTGGATGTCATTAAACTTTGGGATCAAATCTTAGCACAAGATGAAACATGCTACTGATTTCAAGTTGCTTGAACATCCATATTATACACAAGGATAAATCCGGAAAATGGAACAAAGATACAGAATTAGACACAGCTGAAGACAGATCGCTTACAGATCCGAATTCTTCACAAAACTTCGATCCCACCGGAGACTCCAACAATACCATAACATATTGGACTCGATTAGGTTAAGTAAATTTGAAAACTCAGAGCTCCGACTATACAGTCAAACCTTAAACCCACGTGATGGCTGAATCGCTTAGATGATGACTAGATGATAATTAGAAATGAGTATAATGAACTCCTGGAAACAGACCAATCCCTTGATGAAATATTTGAAGCACTGTCCACCAAGAAAAATAAAGCCAAAGAGTATCTTGAAAATCTAAAGAAATTAGTACACAGACAAGAGAACCGTCTCGACCTAATGTTCCATTACCAATGAAAACCATTCCACAATTCAATGGAGCCAAAACTTTTAAGAATATTTTCGAAAGGTGATTCACAATAACACGGCATTGTCTTCAGGAGAAAAAAAATTGAAAAATCTAAAATACAAGTTACCAAACTCTAGAAACTACAATCTTCAACAATATTTTGAACTATCACAGTGCAGTTACATCACGGACAACGCCCAATTATGCAACTCATCACCTATTCACAAGCTGGATACCATAAAGAATTGTGACATCGAGATTGTTCATCAAAATATGGAACGTTGTTCGCACAAAAGCATCAGACATCACCTGTACACTCTTATATGTAAGCCAATGTTAGCACATAATGCGTGGATGTTCAAAACCCAAGAGAGTGGTCGTCATCTGCTCAGGTGAGAGAACGAACATACTTCTAAATAATACTGGATTATTACAGAAAATAGACTAATGTTTCGTTCACAGCAAGGAGCACCGATTTCTTCCAACCCAAAACAGGATAAATATATGTGGAATGCTGGCCAAGTGAGAACGTTCTTCTTTGTAAGTCTCAGTTATTCGGGGATAACTTTGGACGTTTTAGTGCTATAGGGTCCGCCGATAAGGGCGCGTGAACTTTAAAATTGAATAAAACAAGTTGTGCCGTATTGATCTTCGAGAAAGAGTTGAAATATAGATGTCTAAAAAATATTCCAAATGCCCTACTATAAATTCGTAAAGAGATATTGAGCTGAAGCGGTTGTAAATTTATTTTTACACAAACGAAATGCTAAATAACATTAAATATTGTATGGATGAGATTGTTACCAAAAACTTCAGCATATCACATCAATACTTCCCCAATTAAAATTGAATAAAACAAGTTGTGTGTGAGGTAGAAACGAAATTTATTTTTCATTCGAAAGGGTATTCGACCCCATTAAGTATGGAAGATAACATCGTTCAAATGACCACCGCGGCTCCGTTTGGTAGCCCGGATCCGGGAGGTCCAATTTTCGATGACTCTGGAGCACATATCGGCCTCAATTTGAGCGATGGCGTTGCGTATGTTGACTTTGAGGTCATCGGTGTTTAGAGGCTTGTTGGCGTAGACCAGCGACTTGAGATAGCCCCAGAGAAAAAAGTCTAAAGGCGTTAAATCGCACGATCTCGGTGGCCAGTTGATATCGCCTCCGCGCGAGATGACCATGTCCGGAAATCGCTCGTGCAGAATGTCCATTGTGGCATGGGCTGTGTGGCACGTGGCGCCGTCCTGCTGGAACCACATGTCGTCCGTGTTTATCATCCAGTTTAGGCCAAAAGAAGTTGGTTATCATCGACCTGTAGCGCTCCCCATTGACGGTTATGGCCGCCCCAGCTTCGTTCTCGAAAAAGTACGGACCGATGATGCCGCCGGCCCAAAATCCACACCAAACAGTGACTTTCTGGGGATGCATTGCCACTTGGTGGACCTCGTGTGGGTTGTTCTCACTCCAAATGCGGCAATTTTGCTTGTTCACATACCCGTTCATCCAGAAATGAGCCTCGTCGCTGAAGATGATTTTTCGGCCAAAATGGGGGTCTGCTTCCAACTGCTCCAGAGCCCAGTCAGCGAACGCCCGACGCTGTCTGTGGTCGTTTATCTTGAGCTCCTGGGTCAATTGGATTTTGTACGGGTGCAGACCCAAATCCAGATGCAAAATTCTGCGAGTTGATGTCTCCGAAAGGCCAAGTTCCTGTTCACGACAAAAAATGGACTGCCTCGGGTTTTCGCGCACACTCTCACGGACAGCAGCGATATTTTCGTTCGATCAGGCGTTTCGTCGACGTGTCAGTGTTGGCTGGTTGTTTACTGAACCAGTCGACTCGAATTTGCCCACCAATCGACGGATAGTCGACTCTACAGGCCGATCATCGCGACCGTAAAATGGGCGAAGTGCGCAGAACGTTGCTCGAACTGATGACCCATTTTCGTAAAACAATTTAATAATTTGCACGTGCTGCTCGACACTCAAACTTGCCATGGTGATTTGGGGTTATATACTGAACAAATGACAGCAACTTTGACAGCTCTACCTCGAACAACATGGCCGCACGCTTCCGGCAAACTTCGGGCGTCCCTATTGGCGGACCCTTTATGTATGTGAAATTTGGAGTACGGGCAATAATTAGGGCGAGCTACTCGTAGGGCAGCCTGAAATGTTTTCTGGACCTTCAACCTCCTAGCAGCACGACTGAGGGTGGTAACGGGCAGTGCAATTAGGATAGTGTAGTGAGTAGTGTGGTACCAGGATTATAGACAAAAATTTTGTTGATCGGACTTTTTGTTAGGCTACGTGGTTTTAGGTTAAGTTTTTTAATCCAGCAACATCCGGGGCATCCTTGCTCTAATTGAGTCACAAATTGATATTTTAGGCCCAATGGACGTTTAGGGCGGCAATTGCCCACAATAGGGCATTTCCTTGTTACCGCGATAACTCAGTAGTGGATCAGAGAAACGAGCTACAAATTGGTGAAAACCTTCCTCTAGGGTTTCTCTTCTAGTGCCCGTCGATAAATTGGAGCCTTTGGTCTCATAGGGTTAGCATTCGCCCTCGATAAGACAAATATCGTCTCCGCGGTATCTCGGTAGTGCGTCGGAATTTTGAGCTGCAAATCGGTGTCAACCCACCCCTAGGGGCGCCTTGGCGGTAAAATTGAACGATCGGTCCCATAGGGCCTGAAATTTGCGTGCGCGGAATTGGCGAAAGTGACAACCCCCGCGGGTAGACTCTGACATGGACATGGCTAGTGCCGGTAGATCGAAGGGGTTTGGGAGGCTCGCTCTTAATCTGGCGGCCGCGAGTTCTGCGAGAAGCTGCAAGAGCGCTCCGAACACTCCAAGTGAGCGCGCAAATATCGGTCACGATACCATTGTCTCGTATGACACTCAGGTCTTTCAGAAACGTAGGAGGGATGAGTCCTCTTTCCCCCACAGGGAACTCGAGATGAGGAGGAAGATGGCGGAGAAGATACTCGCGGTCCATGGGCAACTGGACAAAATCTCAAGAGAGATGGTGGCGCTCATTAAGGCCAACGCGAACACCAAAGCCGAGATCAAAGAGCACGTGCAGACTTTCAGGAGTCTCGCCAGCTACCTGGCCACCGCGAAGGTAAGGAGAGTTATTGGGGGCTCGAGTCAGGATCACAGCCTGCAGGTCAAAATTATGATAGATGCCGCCACCCAAACGGATGTAAGCACCACAGAGGTGACTGGGGCTGCCACGGAGGAGGCAGACAGAGAAGTTTCGAAGTGTCACTAACATCTGTCGGTGAGAGGGCCAAATATCCCAGCCAGAAGGTGAATGGGCGAAAGCGGCTAAGAGGGAAAAGAAGAAGGAAGGGAACGGGCAGCAGCAAGGTCTGGTCATAGCGGAGACCGAGAATGTTCCGGCAGGCACGGTAAAGCACCGAGAAGGCCCCCCTCCCCCAGTAGTAAGGGCCAGACCGGTCAGACTGATGGTCAGCACGGATAATTATAGCGAAAGACCGAGGGCCGTCAAGACAGGAGTGGCGCCAAGCGAACATACTGAACTAGCCCAGCCTGAAATCTCGTGATAGAATTAAAGAAAGGAGCGACCAAGGTTGGCCTCCTAAAGGAGATCGTCGGGATCGTGGGGGATGCAAAAGTGAAAATCACGAACGGCATCAAGGCGGTCGCGGAGATTAAGGGTCTGGAGGAGGATGCTACAGACGAGATTATCGCTGCGGTCTCCTTGAGCACGGGTGCCCTAAGGAAGTCATTAAGGTGGTCCCGATTCGCAGGTATGGCCCTGACCTGCATATTGGGCTGGTGGAAAGCACGCCGGAGGTCAATCGCCGCCTAATCTATAAAAGGAGCCTACACGTAGGATAGTCTCACTGCGTGGCGCAGGAGAGGTCTTCAAAGCACCTCACAGACCTGTTGGAGGTGTAGGGGGTTCGGACACCGGGCCTCGACCTACAGCGGGGTTGATCGTTCCAGTCTTTGCAGGAGATAAGGGGCGGCAGGACCACTTCATGGGTAGCAGGAGTTGCCAGGCGCTCAAGGCGGCATCCTTAGTGGCGGTGGCAGAAAACAGCGCAGTTCCAGGTGGGCTGGACGGCCAACACGCAGTCGCCGAGAGCTTCGTCGGCATGACAACCCAGGCGACCAGGTGGTAGTGGGCCCACCCCACCGAGACGGGAGTTCAAGGTCCTATAGGTCAACCTAAACCGTTGCCATATGGCACACCACCTACTGGAAGTGAACGCCAGGGAGATGGAGGTATCCTTAATAATAGTCAGCGAGCCTAACGACGCTAGGATGACCCCCCTGTGGGATTGCTCGAAGGGAGACGTCGGTATTCTGGTCAGGCAGGATAAAATGCACCTTGCCACGGCATCCGGTAGCCCCTGTAAGTGAATAGTGTGGGTAACGGTCGCGGGCCTCACAGCCGTCGCATGTTACGCGCCACCGAATAGGAGCATAACAGAATTTGAGGAATGGGCGATGGAGCTCGACGGGTGCGTACGTAGCCACAACAGCATGATTCTGGTGGGGAGAGCATCGGGAGGATGCAAGGTGGCTGATACTCTAAGACCGTTTGGCCACGCAGGAGCTAGATGGTCAACAACGGTAAGGAAACTACATTTGTTAGGACTACCTCCTAATCTATAATAGATATCACCCTGGCTTCGAGTAGCGCAGGCCCGGATATTTTTCATTGGAGGGTGGAGACGAGTTGGAGAGCAGGAGCGACCACCGTTACATATCATTAACGGTGAACTCCAAGCGGGCAGTCGACTCGCCGCCCAGCAATGGTCCAAAGTGGAAACTGTAGGCCGAAGACCGATGCCGAGAATTTTACAAGCGACTCAGGGCTGCATGCGATATAGTGATCCACAAAAGGCGGGAGGGTGGTAACAGAAGGGCAATGTCCTCACCCCACCAGTAGACCGGTGGTGTGAGGAGGTCGCCAGGGCCAGAACCATGGCAAACACGGCGAGGAGGGACCTGATGCGTTCATAGACAACATAATTGCACGTGCCCACGTAAACTGGAACTGGAACTGTAATTGGGCATTTTTGGGGGACATTTTTTTCTACTGCTATCAGTGTCACTGGAGGAGTTACTGCTGAACTCGTAGACACATTCCTGGTAGTAAGAATAAACTTTTCTTTCTTTCTGTTTTTCTCACCAACTGCAGTATAATGAAGAGCATAATAAACCTCGATGAAGAAGAAGATGAGGAATCAAGAAATGAAAAAGTATTTTCTTCCTTTCCTTTATAATTTCTTTAAACAAAAATTACTCTAACAGAAAGAGATTCCATTATTAATAACATTTTTTCTTACATTTTTATTATTATTAATAATGGAAATAGCGACATTCTCCATTTTGGATAATCACTTTATGTTGGAGTATTTTTTGTTAAAACATATTATTAAGGAAAGGAAGAAAACACTTTTTTATTTTCTGTTTTCTCGTCTTCTTCAGCAGTAAAAAAATGAGCAAAAAAACAAAATTGTGTTCTAGGATAAAGAGATAAAAAATATAAAGGAAAGAAAGGGCGTGTGAAGGAAAAATGTGAGGCAAAGAAGGAAAATATATTCAGGAGGAAAAATCTTCTTTTTAATCTTCTTCGTCTGCAGCAGTAACAAGAAAATGAAGAGTATATGAAGGAAAACGATAAGAAAAACAAAATTTAATAACGACTTGTACTTGAATAGATTCAAATAGAAACAATTCCTTCATCTTTAATTTGAAAAAAAAAATTACAATAATAAAAATGAACTACGACGAAAATATTTTATCAACGATGAAGAGTTATGCAGTAAAACGATTAGAAAAATATAATTACTAGGAATGAAAAGAATTTATTCATTCCTTCATCTTTAATTTGAAAAAAAAAATTACAATAAAAATGAACTACGACGAAAATATTTTATCAACGATGAAGAGTTTATGCAGTAAAACGATTAGAAAAATATAATTACTAGGAATGAAAAGAATTTATTCATTATTAATATGCTGATGGTAAATATTAAGAAATGGAAGAATTTTTCTCTCCTTATCGTCTTTAGCAAGAAGATGTTGAAATAGTAAAATGGAATACTGGAATTTCACCAATTACCAGACTCTTCAATCCGATAAATAGTAAAATGTCCTATGATAAAATATATGAAACGTTGAAGAGAAGAGATACAAAGTAAGTAAGGAAAAATATGGTCTTCTTTTTCATTCGTCCTCGTCACAATAATAAGTCAAAATGGAAAATAACTGATGAACTGTAACGAAAGGTATAAATAAGAACATAATAATAAGTCAAAATAGAAAATAACTGTAACGAAAGGTATAAATAAAAAAAGAAAAATTAATTGTGTAATGATGAATAAATACTTTTATTTAGTTTCAATCTATTTTTCTCAGCGTAAAGTAGTTGTAGTAGTTTGAACTGACAAAAGATTTTCAGTAAGTATTTTACCGACGTGAATTCTGAATGTTTCATACAATCATTATTCAAAATACGCGACTTCCTTCAAAATTAATATTCAAGCCCAGCAGCAAAAATTCGCTTGTGAAGTGCAATGTTTCTTCCTGCGATTAATCGAACGCGTTTTCAAGGTCAACATTCGGAAGAAGCGTTCTGGAATATTAATCGCATTCAAAACAATGTATTATCATACGCGAAATACTTAATGGTTGTTAAATAATAATAGGATGCCAGCGTGGATACGGAATTTGTTTCAGAAAACTTTTTCTAAATAAAGTACTAAAAATTATTTTACCTAATGTAACAGATAAGAAAAGTCAACGCTTATATTGTGAAATTCACGTTATAAATACAATGTATTTTTCGAAACTTGGATAATTCATGTAATACGGCGAGAAGTTCCGTGATGAAACTGGCGGAAGTGTCGTAAATCCTCTGGGATTTTTAATAAGACCTTAATCTCGGAATAGTTGGCGGAATAAAGTACAATGAGGAGAGTATATCTGTGCGGCGCAGCAGCACACCCTGTTATTTATATTATTCAGGGCGATGTTAGTTAACTTCGGTCTTAGAGGAGTACTTAGGACTTGAATGGAACTTAAATTATTAAAGCAATTCTGCATTACAAACACTCACTCACATATATACACACACATACATACACATTTGTAAATATATATATATATATATATATATATATATATATATATATATATATATATATATATATATATATATATGTCGAAGTTTCCACTCAAAGATGTTATTATATCTCGGCGATTAGACGCCGGAATCTCTATGCATTGAAATCTGGGCTAAGTGCCTTTCCGTGGTAATTAGTTCTCTGCCACAATGCACCACTTCTTGTGCGGTGCTCACGTTTAATCGCGTCGTTAATGCCCTGCTCTCCGGGGGAGGAGTGCAATTATGGGCGCCACCATCGGTTGCATATCATCCATCTTCAATCGAGTGTGTACAGGGTGGAGAAACAACAGGACGCCACTTAATTTTTACCACCACAACATCTATTAATTTGGTTGTACGATAGTTTTCTGCATTAAAAAGCGATGTAATGTAATTGCATCAGGCAATTTATGCAGAAAATTAGGTGGCAGTAATGAATCATAAAAATTACCTGAAGATAGTACGAGGCATTAAATTACAGTAACATTAGCATTTAGATTGGTTCGGTAATTTATGATTTTTGAGAAATGGTGGATGCGCCGGGCTGCATATCCAACAATAACTTATTATGAACTGTTGTTAAATATAAAAATCACCACTATATTAGATGTAACAATCTTTTAACCGCAAATATCCCAAAACTACTATTTCCCGTTTTTTTATTATATTTTTTTATGGAGACGCAACAAACTCTCAAGACTTAATTTTGAAGTTTGAAGCGTCGATTTGAAATTTCCAGGCGAAACACGAAACGCCCGAGACAGTTTAATGAAGGAGGCCATCCCGCCGTAACGCAAACTTTCAGCAACTTGCAAAAAAAATACAAATGGGTCCTACATGAAAGTTGTGCGTTTAATTAAGGGATAGGGGGGAGGAGGGCGGCGCTATCAATTCACGAGGTAGACATAAATCCCGCACCTCTTCTTATACGTGCAGATATTACAAACTATAAATTACAACATTTCTTTTTTATTCCTGTTGAAAATGAGAAATTCGAGGCAGTGGTTTAGTAGTGCGAGGGGTCATCGGTTCGAATCCGAGCTAGGGCTGTAGTATAGTGTTGTGTTTTAGTCGAATCATGCATATTAATTTATGTAAATTGTTAAACTAGGTTGGAGTTGAATAATCTAGTAGCTTACGCTAATTTCCCTATTCATTAAACCCGAAATTCTATAAAATATTTATCGTTTAGGTGAGTGCCCTTATTAAGTACTCAAAACTGAACCTCACTTAGTAATTGTGAAATAAAGATATTTCTAAATACGAATGGAATAGAATTATAAGTGATTGGGGCAATTATTAAAAGTAAGAAGCTTATTTAAACACGTTCATACGAAAATAACCTTTCTTATATGACTTTCTTATTTATCACTTGGTGAAACACTTCAAACTATTAATGATGAAGGTTTAAAATAATTTACACTTGCAATTTTTTATTGTATATTACTTATTCTATTAGATAATATCTTAAATTAATTATATTGTTGATTAAAATATTTGGTTTCTCGCTAGTTTCGACTATATGTCATTCTCGCGGATTAACTGAAAAATTAATTCATCGTATGCCTAAATGGCCCAGTTGATAGAGCGCTGGAATAAAAATGTACCAGCAGGAGTATTAAACTTACGACCTCTCAATTTTTATTTCAGCGCTCTGTCAACTGGACCATTTAGGCATATGATGAATTAATTTATATATATATATATATATATATATATATATATATATATATATATATAAATTAATTAATTAAGGTTTTCACCCGTTTCGCGTTTAATTTTCAGGGCATCTCCGCCGAACTCACATTTCACTTTATTTGAGGGCTGTAATTTTATTTTTATCCGCGGTGCGCGTCCCATTAATTTAATTAATCTAAAAAGAGCGTCGGATTTAACGGAGATAGGGATAATGGAGGGATGGCCGCCGCGGAACAGAATAATAATGAAAATGCGGGCGGAATTTTGAATTCTGTTGAAAATTGTTAGGCGCGGTTTTCGTTGATGCAATCAGCATTCAAAGTCGCTGATCGAAAATTTCAATTCAATTATGCAATCGCTTTTTATAGAGGAAATACTTTTTGTTACAGTTTAGTGATGCATATAAGCAATAAACAATCTATGCAGAGTGTTGAAAGTGGTGAATGAATCCAAATTTAATTCGCCTGAGCTTATTTTTCATTTTGGGCGTTGCTTCAAGTTTTCTTTCTATATTTTAGATCAAGTTTATGAATTTTGATTCAATTTACCTAAAAGAGTGTATCCATTCTTCAAATCTACGACTTTTGATTACGTGTATTCAAAAGTTGTAGCTCTGAGCTTATTCTCTGTATTAGATTCTGTAAATCCAAAAAAATATATGCTTTAGGATTCTTCTCTATGTTTAACTTTTGATTCTGTGTATTCAAAAGTTGTAGCTTTGAGCTTATTCTCTATATTAGACTCTGTAAATCCAAAAAAAATATATGCTTTAGGATTCTTCTCTATGTTAAACCTGCTGTCAGTTTAATGAATCCAAATTCAATTCTCCTGAGCTTATTTTAGAGTTTGGGCGTTGCTTCAAGATTTCTTTCTATATTTTAGACCAAGTTTATGAATTTTGTTTCAATTTACCTAAAAAAGTTTATCCATTCTTCAAATCTATGACTTTTGATTAAGTGTATTCAAAAGTTGTAGCTTTGAGCTTATTCACTATATTAGATTGTGTAAATTCAAAAAAATATATGCTTTAGGATTCTTCTCTATGTTAAACTTTTGATTCTGTGTATTCAAAAGTTGTAGCTTTGAGCTTATTATCTATATTAGATTCTGAAAATCCAAAAAATATATGCTTTAGGATTCTTCTCTATGTTAAACCTGCTGTCATTTTAATGAATCCAAATTCAATTCTCCTGAGCTTATTTTTGATTTTGGGCGTTGCTTCAAGTTTTCTTTCTATATTTTAAACCAAGTTTATGAATTTTGATTCAATTTACCTAAAAAAGTTTATCCGTTCTTCAAATCTACAACTTTTGATTAAGTGTATTCAAAAGTTGTAGCTTTGAGCTTATTCTCTATATTAGATTCTGTAAATCCAAAAAAATATATGCTTTAGGATTCTTCTCTATGTTAAACTTTTGATTCTGTGTATTCAAAAGTTGTAGCTTTGAGCTTATTCTCTATATTAGATTCTGTAAATCCAAAAAAAAAATATGCTTTAGGATTCTTCTCTATGTTAAACCTGCTGTCATTTTAATGAATCCAAATTCAATTCTACTGAGCTTATTTTTGATTTTGGGCGTTGCTTCAAGTTTTCTTTCTATATTTTAAACCAAGTTTATGAATTTTGATTCAATTTACCCAAAAGAGTTTATCTACTCTTCAAATCTATGACTTTTGATTAAGTGTATTCAAAAGTTGTAGCTTTGAGCTTATTCTCTATGTCAGATTCTGTGAAAAAAAAAACATGCTTTAGGCTTCTGCTCTATGTTCAACCTGCTTAAAACCAACCATGTGACTTGATACAAGTCTTATGCTTACTTTCTTCCATCATACACTAAAATAAGTTCCAAATATTAGTCTCAGGTAAAAAGATTTTAGGTACTAGCCAATCAAAAAAATTGTTTTTACTTTGGACACCTACCACAAATTTTGAGTCAATTCAATCATTTTGAATTGGAAGTATCCAAGAAAAATGATCTTAAATCATGTCTGTCACAATATTGTTTTTAAAGCCAAGAATATTTTAAATTGAGTGATTAAATAGATTCTGCTTTTGGCGTCTTCTCTATAATTTGAGCCAATTCTAGGATTTTGGATTAGTCTCAGGTAAGAAGATTTTAGTTTAAAGCCAATCCAAAAAGGTTGTCTTTGCTTAGAATATCTACCCCACATTTTGGGTCAAATATGTAATTTTGAATTCGGAGTATCGAGGAAAAATTGTCTTAAATAATGTCCGTCACAATATTGTTTTTAAAGCCAACAATATTTTAAATTGAGTAATTAAATAGATTTCAAAAGTTTATCTGCTTTTGGTGTCTTCTTTATAATTTGAGGCCATTCTAAGATTTTGGATTTGGATTAATATCAGGTAAGAAGATTCTAGGTTTGAGCCAATCCAAAAAATTTGCCTTTGACTTGGACACCTACCCCAAATTTTGAGTCAATTCAATAATTTTGAATTCAAAGTATCCAAGAAAAAATATCTTAAATCGTGTCCGTCACAATATTGTTTCTAAAGCCAAGAATATTTTATACTGAAGAAAGAAAACAGGATCACTTTGTTTTACCACTTTTTATTTATTTTTTAAGTGATTACCACAAAGTAAACGCCTCCACAATTAAAGGATATTTTAAATTGAGCGATTAAATAGATTTCAAAAGTTTATCTACTTTTGGCGTCTTCTCTATAATTTAAGCCAATTCTGGGATTCTGGATTTGATCTAGTCTCAGGTAATAAGATTTTAGGTTCGAGCCAGTCCAAAAATTGTGTTTCTGTCTTGGACATCTACTCCATATTTTGGGTCAATTCAATAATTTTGAATTCGGAGTATCAAAATAAAAATTGTCTTGAATCATGTCCGCTACAATATTGTTTCTAAAACCAAAAATATTTTAAATTAGATGTTCAAAAGTTTATCTGCTTTCGGTGTCTCTTCTACATTTTGAGTAAATTCTAAGATTTTGGATTCTGTCGACTTGAAAGATTTTCTTAAATCAATTTGTTGGTTTCACTCAAGCTTTTACAAAAACGATTGCTCAGAAGGTCTTGGAAAACGTCTGCGACATTGTTACTTTACAAAACCTGTAAAAAAGTTTGTTCCATCGTATCTAATAAACAAATTAAAACTTTACTTACATCTTGTAACCATGTGACTTGATACAAGTTATTAATTTTAAGATTCTTTCATTTATACAGTAAAATAAGTTCGAAATATTAGTCTCAGGTAAGAAGATTTTGGGTTCTAGCCAATCCAAAAATATTCGTCACAATATTGTTTCTAAAGTCAAGAATATTTTAAATTGAGTGATTAAATAGATTTCAAAAGTTTATCTGATTTTGGCGTCTTCTTTATAATTTGAGCCAATTCTAGGATTTTGGATTTAGATTAATCTCAGGTAAGAAGATTTTAGGTTCAAGCCAATCCAAAAATTTTGTCTTTGCTTAGGATATTTACCCCACATTTTGGGTCAAATCTATAATTTTGAATTCGGAGTATCGAGGAAAAATTGTCTTAAATCATGTCAGTCACAATATTGTTTTTAAAGCCAACAATATTTTAAATTGAGTGATTAAATAGATTTCAAAAGTTTATCTGCTTTTGGTGCCTTCTTTATAATTTGAGCCAATTCTAGGATTTTGGATTTGAATTAGTCTCAGGTAAGAAGATTTTTAAGTTCGTGCCAATTAAAAAAATTGTCTTTGCCTTGGACACCTACCCCAAATTTTGAGTCAATTCTATAATTTTGAATTCGAAGTATCAAAGAAAAATTATCTTAAAGCATGTCCGTCACAATATTGTTTCTAAAGCCAAGAATATTTTAAATTGAGTGATTAAATAGATTTCAAAAGTTTATCTGATCTTGGCGTCTTCTTATTATTTAAGCCAATTTTAGGATTTTGGACTTGGATTAATTTCAGGTAAGAAGATTTTAAGTTCAAGACAATCCAAAAATTTTGTCTTTGTTTAGGATATTTACCCCACATTTTGGGTCAAATCTATAATTTTGAATTGGGAGTATCTAGGAAAAATTGTTTTAAATAATGTCCGTCACAATATTGTTTTTAAAGCCAACAATATTTTAAATTGAGTGATTAAATAGATTTCAAAAGTGTGCTTTTGGCGCCTTCTCTATAATTTGAGCCAATTGTAAGATTTTGGATTTGGATTAGTCTCAGGTAAGAAGATTTTAGGTTTGAGCCAAAAAAAAAAAAATTTTATTACCTTGGACACCTACCCCAAATTTTGAGTCAATTCAATAATTTTAAATTCGCAGAAATAATCTTAAATCATCCCCGTCACAATATTGTTTCTAAAGCCAAGAAAATTTAAATTAAGTGATTATGTATATTTCAAAATTGTGTCTGTTTTTTGGCGTCTTCTCTATATTTCTAGTTAATTCTAGGAATTTGGATTAGTCTTAGGTAAGAAGATTTTAGATTCGAACCAATCCAAAAATTATCCAAAAACAAATTTGTCTTAAATCATGTCCGCTACAATATTGTTTCTAAAACCAAAAATATTTTAAATTAGATGTTCAAAAGTTTATCTGCTTTCGGTGTCTCTTCTACATTTTGAATAAATTCTCCTTCTGAGCAATCGTTTTTGTAAAAGCTTGTGTGAACCCAATAAATTGATTTAAGAAAATCTTTTAGAGTCGATCTAAAAGATTTTCTTAAATCAATGTGTTGGTTTCACACAAGCTTTTACAAAAACGATTGCTCAGAAGTCTACGACATTGTCACTTTACAAAACCTGTAAAAAAGTTTGTTCCATCGTATCTAATAAACACATTAAAACTTTACTTACATCTTGTAACCATGTGACTTGATACAAGCCATTAAGTATAAGATTCTTTCATTTATACAGTAAAATAAGTTCGAAATATTAGTCTCAGGTAAGAAGATTTTGGGTTTTAGCCAATCCAAAAATTTTGACTTTGCCTTGGACATCTACCCTACATTTTGGGTCAATTCTATAATTTTGAATTCGGAGTATCCAAGAAAATTTGTTTTAAATCATATCCGTAATATTGTTTCTAAAGCCAAGAATATTTCAAATTAGGTGATTACGTATATTTTAAAAGTTCATCTGCTTCTGACGTCTTCTCTAAATTTTCAGTCAATTCTAGGATTTTGGATTCAGTCGACCTAAAAGATTTTCTTACACATAAGCTTTACAAAAACGATTGCCCAGAAGGCTTTGGAAAAAGTCTGCGACATTGTGACTTTACAAAACCTTTAAAAAACGATTACTCCATCGAATCTAATAAACAAACTAAAAATTTATTTACATATTAAAACCCTGTGACTGGTACAAGTGATTAAGTATAATATTATTTCATCTATAGAGTAAAATATGTTCCCAATATTAGTCACTGGTAAGAAAATTTTAGTTTCTGGCCAATCCAAAAATGTTGTCTGTGCTTAGGATATCTATCCCATATTTCAATTCAATAATTTTGAATTCGGAGTATCCAAGAATCATGTCCGCCATAATATTGTTTCTAAAGCCAGGAAAATTTTAAATTAAGTGATTAAGTATATTTCAAAAGTTTATCTGTTTTTAGCGTCTTCTCTATATTTTGAGTCAATTTTAGGACTTTGGATTCGGTCGACCTAAAAGATTTTCTTAAATGAATCCCTTGGGTTTACACAAGCCTTACAAAAACAATTTCTCAAAAGATCTCGGAAAACGTTTTAAAATAAACGATTGCTCCATCATACCTAGTAAATAAATTAAAACTTTATTTACATCTTAGAAGTTCTGGCATCGTAAATTAATGAAAATAAGTTTTAAATAAAGTTTATCCAAGCTTTTTTTGGCGTTTTCTTAATATTTTGAGGCTATTGTATGATTTTGGATTCAGCAAAACTATAAGATTAGTCTGTGCTTTGATCTTTTTGTCTACGTTTAAGGTTAATTCTATGTGTTTTTAGAAGTTTAGAATATGCTACGACCTTATACTTAATATTTTTGACTCTATGTATTCTAAAAGTTTGTCTAACTTAAATATTGATCCAATTCATCTAAAAGATTTTCTATTTAATCTTTATATTTTGGATCAAGTCTACGACTTCCGTTTCAGTGTATCCAAAAACACTGGATACGTTTTGAGCTGCATCTCTATCAAATCACGGTCCAAAATTGTATACCTTCTGAGAATGTAAAACAACTACCCGAACTTGCTTTTAAGTACACAATCAAGCAGTACTTAATAAGTTAATGTTTTTACAGTCTGGAAGATATCTTGTCATTCAATTTTTCGGGCATAAATTCTATCTAACATGTGTATTTTTGTGTATATATATTTTACCTGAGTAGGAACTTATATATATATATATATATAATAAAATATATAAGTCCTTTACGTTGTAGATAATTCACTAATAAATAGAAAAAACACGAAAATATATTCGTAAAATCTACAACAAATGAGTCTTATTAAGACTACAAGAACAAATCACTTTTGAAACAACTACTTCTCTAGCTAATACTTCGACAGACATTGAATAATACAAAAGTAATTTGCGTGTTACAAAATAGCAAGGCTATCAAAGCAACACTAGTTTGAACGTATTTCTTTCTGTAAAATGAACTAAAAATGATTGAATGTACGTTAAAATAGTTTGTGAGTGACTATACTATAGTAATTTGGAAAAAGAAATGAATTTAGGTTGATGTAATTAAAACTAGTGTTGCTTTGATAGCCTTGCTATTTTGTAACACGCAAATTACTTTTGTATTATTCAATGTCTGTCGAAGTATTAGCTAGAGAAGTAGTTGTTTCAAAAGTGATTTGTTCTTGTAGTCTTAATAAGACTCATTTGTTGTAGATTTTACGAATATATTTTCGTGTTTTTTCTATTTATATAAATATATATATATTTTAATCATAACCAAATACAATGAGACGTAGGGTCAATTAAATATCCCATTTAGGGTAATAAAGCCATATTTGGCAAATAATCTGATGAATCGTCATCAAAAAAGTCTTTGTGGAGCAACTGATACCAGAAGAATAGAGAGTGTGAGTGGAAGAGCACACATTTTGTGAATACAAGCTTTTCCAAATATGATCAAAATTTTTGTAGATTATTATTATATTACGTGGAGAGTAACACTTGTTTTGTTCCATAACGTTTTTATTTTCAGTTGTCTGACACGTGTTTCGGTTTTCACAGACCATTATCAAATACAAAACCGAAACACGTGTCAAAAACAACCTAATATTAATATCTGTTTCCATCAAGAGTGTAACGCAACAAGCATTAACTTTATTATTATAATAATATTAGTATATTTTGTAGTATGTTGGAAATAAATATCTAAAACCTAATACCTTAAAAAAATAGGCTTTTTCATGTTTTGGGCATCTTAATATATTTTTAGTCAATTTTTGATTCAGTTAACCTAAAAGATGTTTCTGACCATTTCTCAATATTTTGAAATTTAATTCAATTCCAGTTTATCTATACTCTGAGATTATTCGTTTATTTTAGACCAAATTTGTAACATTCGATTTTGTTTATTCAAAAAGTTTGTCCAAATTTGAGCCACTTTCTTCATGTTGAGGCCCAGAGATTCATTTAATCTATTTAATAATCTATGTTTCCAATATTTAAGATAAGATGATTTTGATATATTTAAACTGTTTGCTTATGTTTTTGGTAGCTTCAAATCCAGTTTATCTATACTCATAATCATTCGTTTATTTTAGACCAATTCTGTAACTTTCGATTCTGTTTATTCAAAAAGTTTGTCTAATTTTGAGCGATTTTCTCCATGTTGTGGCCCAAAGATTCACTTAATTTATTTAATAACCCAAGTTTCCAATATTTAAGATAAGATGATTTTGATATATTTAAACTGTTTGCCTATGCTTTTGGTAGCTTTTCTATATTTTGGGTCAATCTAAAAATATTATCTTTACTTGGACATCTACTCTACATTTTGTATCAATTTTATAATTTTGAATTCAGTGTCCAAGAAAAATTATGTAAAATAATTTTACTGGTTTCACTCAAGCCTTTACAAAATGATTGCTTAGAAGGTCTTGAAGACGTCTGCGATATCGTTTAAGTTAAAGCTAAGAATATTTTAAATTAAGTGCATTTAAAAATGTTACTGTTTTACGCGAATTTTTTATATTTTTAGTCAACTAGGATTTTAGATTTAGTCGACCTAAAAGATTTAAGAACTTGTTTTCTATGTTTGGGCCAATTTCATGATTGTAGATTCAGTGGATTCAAAAAAAAATATGCTTTTGGATTCTATTCTATGTTCAATCTGCTTAAGACCAACGATGTGGCTTAATGCAAGACATTAGATTTAGAATATTAAGAATGTTCAAATTGTTAACAATATTTACATTTCTTTTAAATTTCTAAACGAGCGTTTTGGAATTTTGAAATCTTTGCAATCTTTAGGACTTTTAGAAAATGAAACACTTAGATTTGTTTACGTCCAAATCTTTAAACTCCAGAATTTCTGATAGTTTTAGAATTTTTTAAATCAATAGAATCGCTTGCTTTGATATTTAGCAATGTTTTTCCTAGAATCTTCAGAATAATTCAATTCTTTCATTCTTATTTATTTAGTAAAATAAAGTCTAAATATTAGCCTTAGGTAAGATTTTGAAATCGGTTCAATCTAAAAATATTATCTATATTTTTGACTACTATATTTTTGGTCAATTTTATAATTTTGAATTTGGAGAATCCAAGAAAACTGTCTTAACGCACGTCTGTAATATCATTTCTAAAACTAAGAATATTTTAAATTAAGTGTAAGTCTATTTTCGGCACCTTCTCTATATTTTGATTGAATTTTAGGATTTTAGATTCAAGGATAACCTTAAATCGTTTTACTTTACAAACTTTAACCTGGAAAATTGCTGAGACTATATTGCTTTACAAAATCTATTACAAAAAGACTACATACGTTGAAGAAACAAAGTCTGACTACGTATGTCTTGGAAGATCTTGATTCAATCCACCTAATTTTTTTTATAAGCTACTTGTCTATGTTCTATCTGCTAAGAACTGACCTTGTGGCATAATATAGTCATTCATCATCATTTAATTCGAGCTGAGAAGATTTTAGATCTATAAAAATATTTTGGAAGCCTCCTCTAAATTTTGAGTCAATTCTATAATCTGATAATCTATCAAACAAACCAAGTGATTTTTAATTTAAATCAAGATAGTTCAAAAATGTTTCACCACGGTTTCAGATAGAAAAAAGACATAAAGAAGTCCAAAGCATCAATAAATCTTTTAGTCTATGCTTAGATCTTTAGGGTCAATTTGGATTCAATTCATCTAAAAAGGTTTGTTGATGCATTAAGGTTATTCTTTATATTATGGGTCAAATCTATAACTTTATATTCTGTGTAGGCAAAACATTTGTCCTATTTTCTAAATTTGGGCATATTCTATGATTTTAGAATTCAAAAATTTTGCCTATGCCTTTTAGGTTTGTATCTCCACGTTCTATTTGCCTGGCAATAAACAAGCTGTTACGTATAAGATTCAATCATCTATTTAGTAACAATTATTCCAACATTTGTGACATTTATACCTTAGGTATGGTTTATGGTAATTATGGTTTCAAATAATGTTACAAAAAATATACCTTCCTATTTTTGGAATTTAACTCGACAAGAAACCTTTGGATCAAAAAGTTTGTCTATGCTTAGAGTAACTTGCCTTTGGCTTAATTTAATGTTTTTGAAATTAGTGAATCTAAAAAGTTGGACTGTTTTGGACTCTAATTTTTAACAACAACAAGTGTATTACTTCTCCCAATGTCTAATTTTTGGTTTAATTATATGATTTTAAATTCAGTCTATTGATAAAGTTTGTATTTCAAAATTCCTATATTCATAAAGAGGCTTATTTTGAAATTACCGTAATCTAAATTAGACCTTTTAAACTATGAACAACATCTGAACAATTGTGTGATTTTGAATTAATTAATTAATTTATTAATATCTTTGCACTCCTTTTTAACAAAATAAGACAAGATTTATATTACAAAATATGAAAATATATTTAAAATTTTTGTCAAAAGGAGGACGGGCGGAGTTCTCTTCATCGAAGGATCTTCCACTCAAACCCAAAATTATATACCATCTATACTTCTTCAGAATACCATCTGTTGTATCGTTTTATAATTTTAATGCTTGAATAAAGCATATTTTAGTCTTTTATTAGACACTGTCAAATTGTTAAAGGTTTGTTTCCGGATTTATTATCTCAACGAAGGCATTAAAATATTTATCTTGGAATAATTGCAAAGATAATTGATGAAATTTAGCTTAATACCAAGAAAATTTTAGATTCAAAAAAATTTGTTCACGTTTTGGCTGTTTTTGGATCAGTTCAATCAAATCTTGAATTTTGGATTTTGAAAAACGTTTAACTTTTTTCTGTTATTCAATTCAATCACTTACAATTTTGTGGATCCAAAAGGTTTGCCTACAAAAATGTAGGCAAACCTTTTGGATCCTTCTCTCTAAATTTTGGAGCTTATTCTATCCAAGAAACTTGTAAGTCAAGATGTGCATATTTATAGAGAAATAAATGCGATTATGTGTTCTGCAATTGAGAACATCTAAATAATTCAGAAGTTTCTGAATTTTCATTTTTCTACCAAATGGAATAGTTGTTAAGAACATTATGGCTTTATATCTTGAGTAATATTAATGGCTTTTAAATTAGGGTCAAGAAATTTTCTTCTTCAGCGTACCCAAACAGTTCGAATTTTGATTTTAGACTTGTCCTAAAGGTTATGCCTTTTGAGAATTAGCATTTTTGAATCAACATTTCAGCATACATGGACAGTTTGAATTTTGATTTTAAACTTGTCGTGTTCCTAAAGGTTATGAGTCTTGAGAATTAGCATTTTAGAATCAAGATTTCAACATATACGGACAGTTTGAATTTTGATTTTAGACTTGTCTAAACTCCAAGGATCTAGTAGGATGGTTCAAATCAGGCTACGAGGAAATGAGTTGCCGTTCAAAAAGGAACAGAGACGTATCCGGATTGAAATTGATAGGTTCTAACTAGACGATGTTTAAAATTTGGCCAAATCGCCATAAGTTTTCTAAAAGGCAAGGAGAAGTTATGGCAAGAGATGGTTTGTTTATGTTGACATCAAAATTTTGAGCAAATTACATTTTCAAAAGTAATTTTACTTTCGAAAATGTAATTTGGTCAAAATTTTGATGCCAAAAGTTATGATGTGAATAAACAAGTGATGATCTCCGGTTATGATGTAATTTTTTAGATCAGGCGATGAGAAGAGATGTTGGATGTTCAAAAATATTTGAAGACAGATTGAAATTAATAGTTTCTATGAAGTTTCCAAATTGATAATGGTTGAGGCGTTCATTCGTGATACATCTTGAATATTTAAATAAAACACTTTGTTGTTGTTGTTGTTAATATCAACAAAGAAACTGTTTTATTTAAATTTCCAAATTGAAATGAATAGTCTTTATTTAAACAGGTTGTTTTGGCTTCTAAAATTACCTTCATATTATGCAAGACAAAAAGACCGTTTTAGGAAGATGTTGACTTGACTTGTTCATGTTGGCTTCTAAATACAAGCAAATTATATTTTAGAAAGCAGAAGAAACAGTTTTGATGAAAAGAGTCAAGTGATGTCTTCAGATTGTAATGTTAGTTTTTTAGATCAGACTAGGAGGAGAGATGTTGACATTAATAAATATACGGAGAAGTTCACATGTTTTTATAGTAGATCTCTTAAGAAAATTATGGAAGGAGATGGTTTCTTCGTATCGGTTTCCAAATTAAAGCAAATTACGTTTTAGAACGTTATAAAAAAGTTATGATAAGAACATATAAGTGATGATTTCAGAATGTAATCCAAGTTTTATTTAGATCAGGTTATGAGAAGAGGTGCTTGCGTCCAAAAAAGATGCGAAGAAGAAGTTTCCGGATTGGAATATTTAGGTTACAACAAGAAGTTTTCGGATTGGAATATTTAGGTTACAACAAGATGGTTTTGAAGTTTAACATTAAAGCAAATCACCAATATTTCTATAGAAGAGGAGAAAGAGAGTTATGATCATAATTTCTCTTTCCTTATTTATTTATTGGTAATTATCGAACGACTACTGCTTAACGTATATTTAATTAGTTATGATTCCAACTTAATATTGGCGTCCAAAATTAGGCAAATTACATTTTCGAAAGTTAAAAAAGCTATGATGAGAAGATACAAGCGATGATTCTGGATTGTAATCACTTATTTGAAGATCAGACAGGTGTTGATGTTCAAAAAGATGCAAAGAAGTATCCAGATTGGACTAGAAAGGATCTAATAATTAAAAAGTATGCAAAAAGTGTTCAGATTGGATTGAAAATGTTCTAACTAGTCTAACTAGGTGAGGTTAGTGTCTAAAATTCAAACAAATTTCCAATTTTATGAAAGTCAAAAAGACAAAGAAAAAGTTATGCAGAGATGATTGGTTCGGGTTGAAACCAAAATTTACGGAAATTATATTTTCGAAGGTCAAAATTACGAGAAGACAAAAGTAACGCTTCCAAATTGTATTAAGAGTATTTTTAATTAGGCTACAAGAAGATGTGTTGTTGCCAAAACTAATCCAAAAACCTTCAACTTTTGGAATGTAAAAGTTATAATATGGGATTACTTAGAAGCTTATATAGAAAGTTAATGTAAATATTGACATCCAAAATTTTTGTATTGAAAAGGTAAATCAAAGGATGAAGCAATGTTTTAAAATTGGAAATAAACTTTTTCGTCTTTTGAGTTACAAATTTCTTTAAAATTCTAAAAAAAAAAACATGAAGAAATTCTTTTAAAAAGAAAGGTAAATTGCTGGAATAATTATAAATACACGACACAAATTCTTGGAACATTTAAGAACTCTCAAAGAATATTCTTGCAATTTAGAAGAGACATTTTCAGAAAATTTCGATTAAATAAAATACGATTTGTTGAAAGTTCCTGATAGAATTAAGCAAGAAATAGTAAGAATTTTTTTGATATATGTTGGGATTATCATCAGCTAAAATTGGCATCCGACAGTTTATTGCTAAAAGATGACATGTTGTAAATATAGGAAGATGGAATAATATTGGTTAGATTTTAGATAAATGTATTAGATGGCTGATAACATACAATAAGTGACAGATGGCAAATGAAAGATATCATACCACAGATTAGATAAATTGGCAGATGCCGAATGACAAATGACAAATAACAAACGATAAATTATAATGACAATGTTATAATGAAATTCCTTTACGTTTTCTATTGGCAAAGAGGAAGTTACGACGGGAAGGTAAAAAAATGCTACCAGTTTCTAATGAGGTGATTCTGAAATCAATTGATTGTGAAGATGATGACAAAAGCCTTAGAAGGTATTGGTGTCCAAAATTGTATGAAGTTTCAAGTCTAAGGTTCTAGTAGAAGGTAAAGTGATGCTTCCAAATTGTAATGGAATTTTTTTTATGTGAGACTCTAGAAGATATAAGGGGATGGTAAATTAAATTTTCTATTGTACTAAAAGATTATCAAATTATGCGATAAAAGAGCTAAGATGACGAGATTAGGTGATTGAGAAGAGTATGACGAAAGCGCTAGAATGTTTTAGTGTTTAAAATTTATGCAAATTATCATTCCATTTTAGAATGTGATGTAAGGTGATGTTCCCAGATTGTAATGCAAAGATCTTTATATGAGATTTTAGAAGACCTAAGAAGATGGTAGGTAAATTATATTTTTGAAAAAGCAAGAAGAAAGTTATAAGGTGAAGTGGATACACCTGGATTGTAATAAGATTCTCAAATTAGGCAATAAAAAGGCTTAGCTGAGAAATGTAGATAAAGAGATCATGTAATTGAGATGGTTATGATTGGTGCCCAAAAATTTTTGTCACTTTAGGTGGCAGAAAAGAAGGTTATAGTAGAATGTATAGTGATACTCCTAGATTGTAGCAAAAATTTAGAAGATATAAGGAGAGGGTGAAATATATTTTTAAATAATAAGAAAAAAAGATATAAGGTGAAGGGGATGCTTTTGGATTGTAGTAAAATATTCGTAAATTAGGCGAAGTGAAAGGCTAGATGGGACAGACAGATAAATACATGGTGTCAACTTCTAAGGGAAACAAATTTTCACATTCACTACACCATGTCAGTAATGATGATTTTTAATTAATGATGAAAGGTAAATAATTCATTTAACCTAAGAAAATATGACTTCTTCACAAAGTAAAGTTTGTAGTTACGAAAATTAGTTTAAATAAAAACATTATCAATCCTTTCAACCATCACGGACCGATTTCATCATCATCAGCATTGTACTATTCTTACCATGACGCAAATATTCTGGTCTGTGTTTCAGACAAATTTTAATAAAATATTTTTATTATTTTCCTACAAAGAGGAAACGCATATTAGATTTCCTTTTTCGACGGCGGCCGTACATCAGCAAACCGATTTCCATAAATTGTCGTCAGCATCATTCATCCGCCCGCATCGTTACAGACACCCCCCACCCCTCGACACACATATGCGCCTGTCAATTTTATAGATTACGTAATCCCACGTCGTGACGAGCACCTGCAGGGGTTGTTCCTCAATAAAGCGCACAAAGAACTCCGGCGAAGCAAAAGTGCAGCACATGCACGTAATGATTGAAAACCGGAAGAAGGGTTTTTCCGCGCACGCGGAAAAATCGAGGCAGCTGCTGCTGGTGTTGTCGCAGACAATGCTCGCCTTCAAGTGATTACACCGTCGCAATCATTCGTAAAAACAGATGTTCAGCCCACTGCCAAGTTTTCCACACCAAGGATGCCTCGAAATAGGCCGTATTTGTTGTGATAATAATGATGCCGACGCGCTGGAATTAAACAACGGGGTAACAGCGGGCGCGTTATCGATCCTTGCGGAACCGGCGTTACGAGAGTTTATGGATTTAATTCGGAGTACCTGAAACGATCGCGTTAAATATGCTGCGAAGCTTCCTCTATCGGGTCTTATTCGGCGTTACGACCGGCAATAATCGTGAAAGGTGTTAATATTATAAGGCGGTAATAACTGTGGTTTACGACGTATATATTTTTACCTGATTTACGTTCAATAAGATCAACAGATTATTAGTGGTTTAGATTTTAAACACTATTAATTTATGAGAAATTGTTAAATAAAATAACAAATCATTTCGTTGATTCTTGAGGCTATATACTTCGTTATACATTTTGTTGTATACAATGAAAACACTTTATATTATTATTATAATGATGATAATGACATAAACCATAGTCAACATAAAAAGAAAATTAAATCCAATTATACAAACAAGGTATAAAGTATTTTAATTGTATACAATAAATAATTTATTTATGATAAAGTGAAGGAGTTTAAATCTCTTCAAGATATGTAAAGCCTAGATAAGGCATTAAACAACACTATAAAATATATACACTAAAAGACAAACAACCTTGTAGACTTGCAAATCAATGACATAATAAATACAATTCGTGCATTGTTTTGCGTGAGATAATAAACAATTTTTTTTTTGCAAATTTAATTATAAATTCCGTTATGGACTGTTTGATGGCGAAATGAAATTCGTACGGGAAGAATATAAATAGGGTTTTAAATGAGGAATAAATTGAATATTTGTACTGGCGGGTAATTTCGTGAGTGACGTTCCCATTTATTCAGGACTCGGTCCTGAGCAGCTTGTTTGTAAATTAATGACGTATCAGATTTACTTGATTAAGATCTACTCATTCAGATCTCCGTAATTGGAGTGGCCTTCCTCAACCCCCACCCTAATGAAATTTTGCTTTTTCATGTTTGCAATTAATTTCAACACGGATAAATGTTGGTCTACTTGTATTCAATCCGTTTAAAAACTTGATCAAATTTTATCAATAATCATAATTTTAACTTGTACGTTAAGTTTTTAGAATTTCTAACGATATTAAAAGTTTTGTGTAAAGATGTGGCGAAATCGTTGTATTGTTCAGCTAACTTTTATTTTTGCTTCATTGAATGATCGCTACCTCGACAAAAAATAGCTAATGACCAGTTTCGTTCTATTCGGGTCTCATCGGTGCAACGAAGTTTATAGCAGGGAAACGTTACTGCAATCATTGTCGTACGTTTAATGTTCTAAAAAACATCAGCAGTTTTTCTGTTTTCTGTTCTGATATGTAGGGTGGGTGGGTGGTCACTATCCCACCCTCCAATACTATTAATTCAAGCGAGGCTTTCTTAGATAGCAATTACTTAAAGAAGTCATTAGTATTTTATTCCTTACGATTTTTTTTTTCTAAACAATATTCATATAAGAAACCCTCGTTTGTGTTAATAGAATTGGAGGGTGTGATAGTGGCCACCCACCCACCCTACATATAAATCGTTATTACAATCATTGTCATACGTTTGTTGTCCTAAAAACTCCAGCAGTTTTTCTGTTGATGTTCTCAAGACATTAAGGTCAGTGTTGTAGTTTAAATTTAAATATATATGTAGGGTGGGTGGGTGGCCACTATCCCATCCTCCAATTCTCTGAGTACAAACGAGGGTTGTTTAGATGGAAATTACAGAAAAAATCATTGATTTTTTTTCTAAACTAAATTTTCATATAAGAACCATTCGGTTGTAGTATATGAACTGGAGGGTGAAATAGTGGCCAAACACCCACCCACCCATCCACCCTACATATAACTATTTACTTCTGTCACTTTCCTAGGTTTGTTGTCCTGAAAACAAAAGTTTCAAGTCGATGGCAATTTTTTTAATATTTTTTACGTTTCCAAAATATTTAGAAAATTTTATAAAATTAAGGCAGTAATCACATTGAATTATCCCAAAAATTATAACCAGAGGAATTCTAAAATTACGGTAGTAGGAATTTTAAGAATATTTTTCGTAGATTTAGAAAGTTTCAAGTCGATGGCAATTGTTTTTATATTTTTTTCACGCTTCCAAAATGTTTAGAAAATTTTCCAAAACTAAGGCTGTAATCACATTGGATTATTCTAAAAACTATAACGAAAGGAATTCTGAAATTGCTATAATTGGAATTTTGAGTATGTTTTTTGTAGATTAGGAAAGTTTCAAGTCGATGGCAATTGTTTTTATACTTTTTTCGCGCCTACAAAATATTTAGAAAATTTTCCGAAACTAAAGCTGTAATCACATTAGATTATTACAAAAACCGTAAACAAAGGAATTCTAAAATTACTATAATTGGACTTTTGAGTATGTTTTTTGTAGTTTAAGAAAGTTTCAAGTCGATGGCAATTGTGTTTATATTTTTCTCACACCTCCAAAATATTTAGAAAATGTTTGAAAATTAAGGCTGTAATCACATTGGATTATCCCAAAAACTGCAACCAGAGGAATTCTAAAATTACTGTGCCAGGAATTTTGAGATTGTTTTTTGTAGATTATGAAAGTAATTGCAATTGTTTTTATATTTTTTTCACGCCTCCAAAATGTTTAGAAAATTTTCTAAAACTAAGGCTGTAATCACATTGGATTATTCCAAAAACTATAACGAAAGGAATTTTAAAAATACTATAATTGGAATTTTGAGTATGTTTTTTGTAGATTTAGAAAGTTTCAAGTGGATGGCAATTGTTTTTATATTTTTTTCACGTCTCCAAAATGTTTATAAAATTTTCCAAAACTAAGGCTGTAATCACATTGGATTATCCCAAAAACTATAACGAAAGGAATTCTAAAATTACTATAATTGGAATTTTGAGTATGTTTTTTGTAGATTCAGAAAGTTTCAAGTCGATGGCCATTGTTTTTATATTTTTTGTACGCCTCCAAAATGTTTAGAAAATTTTCCAAAACTAAGGCTGTACTCACATTGGATTATTCCAAAACTATAAAGAAAGGAATTTTAAAATTACTATAATTGGAATTTTGAGTATGTTTTTTGTAGTTTAAGAAAGTTTCAAGTCGATGGCAATTGTTTTTATATTTTTTTCGCGCCTACAAAATATTTAGAAAATTTTACAAAACTAAGGCTGTAATCACATTGGATTATTCCAAAAACTATAACCAAAGGAATTCTGAAATTACTATAATTGGAATTTTGAGTATGCTTTTGTAGATTAAGAAAATTTCAAGTGGTTAGCAATTGTTTTTATATTTTTTTCACGCCTCCAAAATATTTTAAAAACTGTTTCCAAAACTAAGTCTGTAGTACATTGGATTATCCCAAAAACTATAACCAGAGGAATTCTAAAATTACTATAATTGGAATTTTGAGTGTATTTTTTGTAGATTAAAATAGTTTCAAGTCGATAGCAATTGTTTTTATTATTTTTTTACGTCTTCAAAATGTTTAGAAATTTTTCCTAAACTAAGGCTGTAATTGCATTGGATTATCCCAAAAACTATAACCAAAGAAATTCTAAAATGACTATAATTGGAATTTTGATTATGTTTTTTTGTTGATTAGGAAAGCTTCAAGTCGAAATGTTTCTCTTCAAAAAATCTTCTATTCTCCAATAATTTCCCTTCCAGATTTCCAGTAATTTTTCCCCAAAGAAGATTCCAAAATCTCTTGCTTCATACAACTGTAGAAAGAATTCTAAAATACTTCTTTCCTAAATTATGGGTTCTAAAATTTTTCTTCAATTTCTTTTCAAGATTTCTAGAATTTTACAATAAATTATTTTACAGAAGCCAAGAATTTTATTCAAGAATTCATTTTCCAGCAATTCCTTTTAAAGACATCTATAATTCTTCAGCATATATATTTATCTGACCAGACTTATGTTCAAAAATACTGGCCAACTATTTCTCTTTCTAGATTATTTTTAATTGCGATAATTTTCTTTGAGCGTTTTAGGATATTCCGGTAATTTACTTAACTAGAATTTTAGAGAATCTCAATTAGTCAAAGTTTTTTCTCCAACATCAACATTTTTTCAAAATGCGAGAAGGTATTAAATTTTTCAACAATTCCTCTTCCAATTTTCTAGAATTTTCCATTAAGTTCCCTTACAGATTCTTAGAAGTTTATTTTAGGATTGTAAAATTTTCCATCAATTTTTGCTCTAGACATTCAGAAGTTTTAAGCACCCCTTGCTTCACTATATCGAACTTCTCTCGCAACAATTCCGTCCAGATTTTTAAAATTCTTTAAAACAAAAAATCTTTTGTATATTAAAGTTGTAAATAACTCAGATTTTCAAAAATGTGTGTTTATTTTCACTACAATTGTTTTAGCAAATTTATTGCTTCTTCAGGTGAATGAAAGATTCATTTCATTTCAAAATTTAAGTTATTTACAACTTTAATATACATATGAATATGGATTTTCAACATCTATCAATCAAAAAATCTCCTCCAAGCTGCAAGAATTCTATTCGAGAATTTTAAAATATTCCAACAATTTCTTTTCATAAAATGTTCTAACACGTTATGCCTTTCTTTTTACAAACTGCAAGAGTTTTTTAATATTCTAAAATATGAAGAATCTGGAAAAAAATTATTTTTAATTTTTTTACAGATTCTTCATATTTTATTGGAGAAATCTAAAATTTTCCAGCAATTTCTCCTCTAAATTACTATAATTTGCCAACATTTCAGTTTCATTTGGTCCTACATTCACCAACAATTTCTCTTCTAGATTTCTAGAATTGATATACAATTTTTGTACTAAACGGCAAGATTTTTCTTCGAGAGTTTTAGAATTTTGTAGTAATTTCCCTTCCTAGGATTTTTTAACATCTTTTGTTTAAACGATTGCAATTTCTTTCTCTTGAAAATTTCTCGGAAGCTTCTAAAATTTCATGTTTTTAATACTTTCCAATTATTTTCCTTCTGAATTCTTAGAATTTTGGTCGGAAATTCCCCAACAATTTCCTTTTCATATATCTAGAATTTTTCTTTTGGATTTTAAAATTTATAAAACTTTGTTTCTTTTTATTTAAAAAAATACTAGAAATTTTGAGCAGTTACAGATTTATTTTTTTCAAACGTCTTCAAGGGTTATCGATTTTTTTACGAAATTTTCCTTTCTTTCTCCAACATTTATTTTTTTTAATTTTCCTTAAATATTCTTAAACTTTTCACCAATTTTTCTTTCGAGACTTTTAGAATTTTTAAATAATTTTCCCTTTAGATTTTGTTATTATTTTTGACCTTTCGATTTTGTCATTATCTGTGCCTTTATTTCTTCAAAAATTCTAGTATTCACCAACAAACTGCTTTTCAGAATTCTAGAATTATTCAACTTTTTTTTTCAAGTCAAACATTTTGTACGTGACTTGTATAATTTTCCAGCATCTTTTCTTTCAGAATTCTAGAATTTTTAAGCAATTTATCTTTCGTGCTGTTAGGATTTCTCTTCAACCTCAAGATTTTTTAGAATTTTTTAGCATCTCGGGCCTAGTATAATAGGATTTCTTTCTTCAATTTTCTAAAATTGCATAGTTCCAAATTTTTCTAGAAGTCCTACTTCCAAGTTTCTAGTTATTTTCCGATAATTTTGTTCGTTTTCCGGCATTTCTCCTCTAGAGTTTACGAATTTCACAGCATCTCTTCCCTCATTTCTTCAACAAAAAAAAACTTGAATTTCTTCTATATTTGTAGAATTGCCCAACGTTTTTTCCCTACATTGCAAGAATTTTTTTAAGGGGTTTTAAAATCTTTCAGCATTTAACTTTTTAGATTTTTTTATATTGTCCAATAATTTCCCTTCTTGGTTTCTAAAATTCACTTGCCTCACCTGTTCAGACTTCTTTTATATTTTTTTCTTTTAACTGTTTAAAATTTCTTCTTTCAGATTTCTATAATTATCAAATAATTTTCTTTCGGTATTTAAAGAGGTTTATTTCATGGTTCTTAGTGAGTAGCAGTAACTTCTAGAATTTTCCAGAATTTCTTGCTTCATTTAGTCGGACTTTTTTCTCCAACTAAATGACAATAACAAATTTATTTTTCCAAACTGCTAGATATTCCAGCACATTTTGCCTCATTTTTCTTCAACATTTCCTTTCCAAATTCATTTGCATTTTTTCTTCTAAACTGTAAGATTTTTCTACGAAAGTTCTAAAATTTACCCGCAATTTCTCCTGTAGAATTTTCCAACATATCTTACCTAATGTTTTCAATCTTTTCTTCAAAAATTCTAATATTTACGGATTTTTTTTAAAGAGAATAAATATAATCGAGTAATTTTTCTTTCTATCTTTTGCCGCATATAATCGAACTTATTTCTTCATCATTTATTTTTTTTCCAAATTACCAGAATTGTCTTTGAAGGTTCTAAAATTTTCTAGCAATTTCAGCTTATTTTTTTGGACTTCTCCCATAAATTCCAATAATTTCCTATGCGAATTTCTAGAATTCTCCAGCATGTCTTCTTGCCTTATTCTTTTCTAGTTGTAGAATATTCCAGCAATTTATCTCCCAACAAATTTTCAGCTTCTGTTGTTTAATATAGTCGAACTATAAAGTATAACATTTTTTTCTAAATTGCTATAATTTTCTTTGAGGATACTATAATTTTTTAGCAATTTTTCTTCAAGATTATCCAATAGTTTTCCATTTCAGATTCATAGAATTTTATTGAAGGCTTCTAAAGTTTTCTATAATTTCCTTCTCCAAATATCCACAATTTCTTGGAAAAAAAAATGAAGCATGCTAGAACATATTTGGAATATTTATAATTCTAATAGAATTTTCGCAGCTTAGAGGATTTTTTTTTGGTTGATAGATAAGGCGTTGAGATGTTGAAAATCCATAATCATTTGCAGATTAAAGTTGTAAATAACTTAGGCAATCCATATTAGACAACAATTTTGATTCCAGATTTATAGAATTTCCCTTTCATGTTCTTCATATTTTATTGGAGGAATTTAAAATTTTCCAGCAGTTTCTCCTCTAGATTTTTTGAATTGATCTACATTTTTTCTTCCAAATTGCAAGAATTTTCTTGGAAAGTTGTAGAATATTCCAGGAGTTGCTCTTCCTAGAATTTTCCACAATCCTTTGCATCATATGGTCACATTTCTTTCTTCGACATTTTTTTTCCAAAACGCAAACATTTTTTTACTGGAATTTTCTAGGAAATTATCTTCAAGGTTTATTGATGTTTCCAAGTTCCTATAATTTTTCTTGAGAGATTTAAAATTTTCCAGTTTATTCTGCTCTAGATTCCCTTCCAGATTTCTACAATTCTTCAACATGTTTTATTCAATTAACATTTCTTTATGAGTTTTAGAAAATATTCCAGTTCTATTTCTTCTTAGAATTTACTAGAATCTATAATAATCGGACTTCTTTCTCAAAATTTCGATAATTTCCTTGTGTGTGGTGCGGATACGAGTATAAAAGATAATCTTTTTATATGGCGTATGAGTCAACAAATGTTATCACGAGCATGTCACCATACACTCACAAATATTTATTGCACAAACAATACCACCAGATACTCATCTAATGCGGCATTGTGCGAATGCATGAGATGCACTTCCATTAGTGGGAGATTATTGATGGCATTACATTTTTGGGGTGACCGCGCTTATTTATGCACCCTATACGGTTTAAAAGATTAGCCAGTTACTTGGAAGATTGATGTTTTTCCCCTTATTATAGATCTGCCGACCTTTATTAAATTGCATCCCATAAGTTCGTCCCGTAAATTGACCATTAGCTTCCAACTCGGATGATATTGCTTCCGACGTATACCATTCTTTATGTCGATTTTAATTACGGTTTCTTTTGGTGTTACAGTGTGCCATTTATACGCGCATCTTCGCCTGATATATTCATTATAATAAATGTTTCTTGTCATGTAATTAAGGTATTTTATTCAATCTTAATTTATTTATTATATATCCATAAACTTATATCAAATTTAATGTTTTACGTATTAGATTAAACAGCGCAGTCGGTAGGATTTGACCCATAAAACTTAGAACATATTTAATTTTCTACGTATAAGAAAAAATAGCGCATTCGGTAGGATTATTAGCATTATTTCCTTTTAATCTGATTTAATCTAGTGTAAAATTTATCTATTTTTACTTTCCCTATATACGAAGTATATATAGGGGAAGTATTGTGATCGTGATTTTTTTTTTGAAAAAATTTTTTTGCGGAAATATCCGTTTTGAGATCCCCCGAGTCCATTGCACTAATTTCTGGAAAAAAAAAATTGTGCTGTGTGTGTGTGTCTGTCTGTCTGTCGGTGGGCGTTGTATCTCAAAAACGAATGATCCCATTGAGATGAAACTTTAAACTTAAGGTTTTATCGTTAAAAACTGGAACTGAAAAGCTTTTGGTAAACATTCATAAACCGGAGGCGTTTTTTTTTGTTTTTTCCAATATTTTTTTTAATATGAAAAATATTACAAAACTTTTCAAACTTAAGTTAAAGGGAATGAGAAACTGAACAAATTTTGTTAAAATACATTTTTCATAAAATTCTTAACTTTCGAGAAAAAAAATAAAAATTGAAATTTTTAACATTTTTTGCCAATTTCTAATAAACTATTGAAGTTACATGAAATTTATATAACAAATAATTGTAGAGAATTTAAAACTGAACAAATTATTAAGAATAGCTTTTTGCGTAAACCTCATAGTTTTCGAGTAAAATATAGGGAAAGTACTATGATGACCACATCACCATTTTTAATTACAGAATTATGATTAAATTAAATTCTTAATTCACTTCTTTTGGCGAAATTTTTGGAATTGATGGGTGGGATAGTGGTCACCCACCAACCCTACATATGTATATAAACATCATCCACTGATTAGCGTTTTGTTTCTAGGAAAACAAAGTGTAAATGTTGATTAAATTAGCAAAAATCATCAGCAGTGTTTTACCTAAAATTAATGGATATATGTAGGGTGGGTGGGTGGCCTCAGACCCACCCTCCAATTAATAAAACATACGCGAGGGTTTTACAGTTTAATTAATTAATTACTACCAAAAAATTCAATAAAGAATTTGTCAGGTTTGTAAATTACTTAGTTGTAAAATTATGAAAGAGATTAAATTAAATTTTTAATTCACTTCTTCTGACGTAATTTTTGGAATTGGAGGGTTGGATAGTGGCCACCCACCCACCCTACATATACATATTAACCAAAATCACTAATCAGTGTTTAGTTTCCAGGAAAACAAACACTGAAAGCGTCGATTAAATTAACAAAATCATCAGCAGTATTTTATCGAAAATTAATGGATATATGTAGGGTAGGTGGGTGGCCTCGAATCCACCCTTTAATCAGTAAAACATACGCGAGGGTTTTGCATATGAATTTATTAATTACTACCAAAAAATTCAATTGAGGTGAATTATTTTGTTTTGTAAATTATTTAATTACAGAATTATGATTAAATTAAATTCATAATTCATTTCTTTGGGCGTAAATTTTGAAATTGGAGGGTGAGATAGTGGCCACCAATCCACCCTACATATGCATATAAACATCATCCACAGATTATCGTTTTGTTTCTAAGAAAACAAAGTGTAAATGTTGATTAAATTAGCAAAAATTATCAGCAGTGTTTTACCTTAAATTAATTAATACATGTAGGGTGGATGAGTGGCCTCGAACACACCCTCTAATCAGTAAAACATACGCGAGGGTTTGCAGTTAAATTAATTAATTACAAACAAAAAAATCAATAAAAAAATCTAGCAATTTTCAATTTTCTAAATTGCAAACACTGTTTGTAATTAAGTTTAAATATATATGTAGGGTGGGCGGGTGGCCTCTATTCCACCCTACAATTATTTAAACATAAACAAAAGTTTCCTTAGAAAATTTTCACAAAATTATTAAAAAAAAGTGTGAATAACTATTTATATATCTAATACATTTTAGTCAATATCACTTGATATTTTGTTGATGTTAAAAATAATTGTAGAGAATTTAAAACTGAACAAATTAGTAAGAACAGCTTTTTTCCATAAACCTCATAGTTTTCGAGAAAAATATATAAATAAAAATATAATCAGTGCAATGGACTCAATGGACCTTAAAACGGAAAAAAAACATTTAAAAAAAAACCAAGATAACAAGTATATATACTTCCCCTGTATATACTTCATATATAGGGAAAGTAAAACGTCAAACCTTCAGAGAAACGAAAATAATTTTATTATAATAAGTTTCGAATGACATTTTGACGAGATCAAACAATAAAAAAGGACAAAATGACAAAATGTATTCCAATTTTGTATCTTGCAAATGACATTTTGGACAGATCGAGGAGTAAAGAAAAAATGAAATCTGTCATCTCTACTATGTCACCTCTGTCATCTATCATCTTTATCTTCTGCCAAGTGGCATCTCTGTCATCTGTCATCACTGTTATCTGACGCCTCTATCATCTCTCATCTCTATTAGTAGAGACAAAATTTCATAATTAATTACAGAAGAAAATGTCGAATTTGTAACATTCTAATATCATTTTGGACAAATCAAATAGTTTTAAAAAAAGACAAAGCTTCAAAATTTATGACAGAAGAAAATATCAGTTTTGTATTTTTGAAATGATATTTTGGCCATATTAAACAGTAAAAAGAGATACAGTATCAATGTTTATGTCAGAAGGAAATATCAAGTTATCACTTATCTCTGTCATCTCTTATATCTGTAAACTATATCATGGCAGTCAGTTGTTATTATTATCATCTGTCATCACTTAATCTTTCATCTCGGAATTTATTATTTCTATCATTTTGTCTTTGTCACCTATCACTTTTGTTATTTTTGTCATCTCTTCCTCTGTCATCTTTCATTTCTGTCATCTCTCAATACGGTTATCTCTTCTAACTGTCAGCTCTGTCAACTGTAATCTCTGTCATCTGCCAATTTTATCATCGTTCATCTCTGTTATTTGACATTTCTGTCATTTGTAATCACTGTAATCTCTTTCATTTGTCAACTCAGCTTTCTGCTACCATCATCTGTTACTTGTTATCTTGTGTTATTAATAATCTATTAACTCCTCACCTGACAATCAGTCATTTATCATTTGTCATATGTATCCTGTAATATCGCATCTGCAACCTTCAAATTGTATAAAAAGAAAAAGTTTGGAAAAATATTTTATTATCTTGGTTATTCATAATCTCTTTCATTTGGTATCTTTGTCATCTGCAATCTTTGTCGCTTGTGATCTCGGTTATCTGCCATCTTTGTCATCTGTAAACTTTGTCACATTCAGTGATATGTGATCTCTGTCTTCTCTATCATCTGTGATCACTTTCATCACTCTCATCTGTCATCTGTTATCTCTGCTCACCTCTATCATCTCTTATCTCTGTCATCTAGCATCTCTGTCATCTATCATCTGTCATTTGTTATATTTTCCATCTATTAACTGTATCATCTGACATCATTGTCATTTATCATCTGTGTCATTTATGACCTTTGTCATTTGTAATCTCTGTAACCTGTCATTTGAAATCTGTCCTCTCTGTCGTCTGTTAGCTCTATCGTCCGTCATTTTTGCCATCTGTTTCTCTGTCATATTTCATTCCTCTTGGATGTCAACATTGTCATCTATGTCAACTGTAATCTCTGTCATCGGTTATTTTTCTTATCTGTTATCTCTGTCATCTGTCATTTCTATCATCTCTCATCCTTGTTGTTACTAATCGCTGTAATCTATCATTTATATTTGTGATCTCTTTCATCTGCCGTACGTCATCACTGTCATCTGTCATCTCTATTATCACGAATCGCTGTAATCTATCATTTTTGTCATCTGTGATCACTGTAATTTCTTTAATCTGCCATCATTGCCGTGCGTCATCACTGTCACACTATCATCTGTCTTCACTGTTATATATCATCTGTGTTATCTCTTACCTGTTACTTCTCTTTTATCTCTCACCTAGGGTCACGTATCAATGTTTTCATCCGTTTCTCTGCCATCTGTCATCACTGTTACATCTGTCAAAATGTATTACAGAAGAAAATTTCGAATTTCGCACATATTTTATTAAAAAAATATTTTTCATAAAATTCTTAACTTTTGAGAAAAAAATTGAAATATTTGACGTTTTTTGCCAATTGCAAAACAAATTATTAAGAATAACTATATTTTATTCATAGTTTACAGCTTTTTTCCATAAACCTCATAGAGTAAAAAATATAGGCAAAGTATAATGATGGACACATCACAATTTTTTTAATTCCTTTAGAAATCTTTTTTGAAAATTTTTAGTCTTTTTGTTGTGCTTATATTATATACAACGCATTCAGGGATTTTCCTCCTTTTCATTTTAGACCTTCCTGTTTGAAATTTAATCATTAAAATGTCGATAGTTCTTTCGAGTTGTTGCATTATTTCTCAAGTAGTTTATATAAACCATTTGGATTCAATAACTATTATTACATAATGATTCGGTGAAAACAGGAGATCACCTAAAAGGGGAAAGTAAAGTAAACGTAACCATTTATTTGCCGCGGGGTGTATTAGGGTGCAGAAATCACGTATCGTCACGTAGCGGGGTCACGAGTTGTTGTATGCATGTGATCATTCGGCGGGGGGAGATGGAGCGAAAGGTAGGATTTTCTCTAACGATGAAACGCGCGGCGAGAGGGGGGTGTAGTAGGCGCAAGAGGTTTCTTTGAGATAGGGGAGAAATAACTGATGGAGCGACCTTTTAGGAACTAAATTATTCGTTGCAAAGTTTTTTTATAAAACGTTGCACTTTGTCAATCAAAAGACAATAATTATGGAAGTTATTAAAAATATACATAATTAAATAAATTGTTAATAGCTTACAACCTAATACGAATTTTGTTTGTATATGTTTTATGAAGTATTTTACTGTTTTATCTTAATAATTAAGTAATTAATGAGACTTTAAAAAGGTAGTAAGAATACAATTGCACAATCTGGCTATCATTTAATTTTAAACGGCGCAGTTGGTAGGATCCAACCTCTTGGATAATACTTTTTTGTATGATTCATTGGACAATTTAAAGTTTATATTGTAATGTGTCCTTAAACTAGTTAACTTCCACCAATACATAACCGATCTGGATGAAGGAGATGTGAGGTGTACGATGGGATCAGATGTAAACTATGAACCGCAGGGGAATTATAGCCGGCGGATAGTCTTAATAACACTTCCCCAGTTCGCAGATAAAGCAAAAATTCCAGCAGGAAACCGCACGATTCATGGCGCGCCTTCCCTTTTCTTTCTTTTCCTTTTGTTCGAAAAAAAGGGGAAGTCGTTAGTCAGCCTTATGTCCACACGAGATAATTCCGGTTGAATTCCCTAATCTGGCAAGAGTTCACCGGCTCTTCCTTGATGGAAGGCCCGAGATAATAGCCCATGAAATGTCGTAACGCGGACGCGCAAACTCCCCAGATCGCAATTTGCGGTAATTACCTGCTGATTTTATTGCATTCCGCCACAATTTCGCGAACGCTCCAGTTAATTTATTTGCATTTCATTATGATAATTTGAGAGACGGCGATCGTTACCTCGTGCCAGGCCGCTCCATTTACGTGTTTGTATAATTGGACACGAGTACGAGTACCGCGACCAAGGCAAATGTACATTTGAAAGAGGGCAAGGTATGTAAATGTCGCTACAATTTTTCTCCGGAGCAGTTGTTTTTAATGCTCTACTGAATACAGTTATTACTTCGGCGATAAGAGCCATGAAACGAGGATGTAAGAGATGCAAAAAAAGAGACCAGCGTGCAAGGTTTATACTGAAATGATGGATATTACATTTAAAAAAAAATAAAAATCATTATAAGAATTATAAAATGTGGATCCTCTTTAAAATTATATAGAAAAGAACAAGATGAACATTAGGGAAAGCATTATCTTTTCGGATTGGCGACAATTAAAAATTTGATACTAAAAACTAAAGACCTTTTAGATCAAAATTAGGTGTGAAAAGGTAATTTTTTTCTTAACACTCATTATGTTATTATATGGGAAAAAAAAGCTTTAATAGTAAAAGATAAAACCGTTTTAAAGTTAAAACGGCGCAGTCGGTAGGATCGAACCGCTTAACCACTTCCCGCATACGCCCGAGATACCTGGGGCACGAAAACATAACGTTCAAAAATAATTGTGCGAGAAGGGGTTAATGTTCGTTAGCAACCTTTTTTAAATATTTTGGCGACGTAAAAATATAAAAACAATTGCCATCGATTTCAAACTTTCCTAATCTACAAAAAACATTCTCAAAATTCTATTACAGTAATTTTAGAATTACTCTGGTTAAAGTTTTTGGAATAATCGAACGTGATTACAGCCTTACAGAAAATTTTCTAAATATTTGAGGCGTGAAAAACATAAAAATTCTAAAATTACCCAAAAATTTATAAAAAATAATGTTGGGAATTCTAGTAGTATGAAAGAGAAATTGCTGATTACTACTAAAAACTTTGAAAAGAAGTCTAAACATACGGCAAAGGGTTTAGAAAAGTTATAGAAATTTAGAAGAGAAATTTTAAAGAAATGTCAAACCCAATCAGGTTATAAACTTGCCGAGGAATTAATAATAATAATAATAATAAGTTTATTTGTGTTAAGAAACAACATTTGCACAGGTCACAAAAACAGAACTAGCAAAATACAAAATCAAATACAAGAATTCTAGAAATTTGTAAGAGAACTTATTGAATAATTGCCTTAAAAACTATAAATATAGAAGGGAAATGACTAGCAAATACTAGACTAGACGTGAAAGTAGGAATAAATACGATATGTTGGAGACGGAAGTCTGATCTTGTAAAGCAAGAGATACTGGAAAACTCTATGAAGATAAACTACTAAAGTTTTGGAAAATTCTATGACTTTTGAAAGACTTATCTTCAAAAGTCCTAGAATTTTCCAAAATTTCTAGAAATCTAGACCATAATTTTTGAAGAAAAGACTCACTAAATGAGGAAAGAGTATCGCTAAGAAATTTTAGAACCCTCCTAGGAAATTCTGGAAAAAAAGAAACTGCTGAAAAGACAAGAGAAGCTGAAAAAATATAGAAAGACCATTTGCTACAATATTCTAGAACTCTCGTAAGAGAGACAATTTTGAAGAGAAATCGTTAGAGGATTGTAAAAAACTAGAAGGAAAATTGCTGGCAAAATTATATCCTTTTTGAAGAAAAGTCCAATAAAATGAAGCAAGACTGGAACATTCTAGAACACTAGAGGAGACATTTTTAGAAAATATTAAAACCCTCGAATAAAATTCTAAAAATCTGGAAGTGAAACTATTGAAAAAAATTAAAAATCTGGAAGAAATATTGCTAAAAAAATTTAAAACCCTCGAATAAATGAGAAGCTCCGAAGAAGGAATCTGAATGAATGATTGTTGGAAGACTCTAGATATTTTAAAGGAAAATTGCTGTCAAATTTTTCAAAACATTTAAGCAATTTAAGCAATTTATTAGATACAAATTGTGCTTAAAAAATCTAGAATTCTGAAAGAAAAGTTGCTGGAAAATTCTAAAAATTTCGTAGATAATTTTTGTTATTACCTTCGTAGGAAATTCTGGAATATCTTATAGAGAAACTGCTGAAAATAAAAGATAAGCTGAAAAAATATTGAAAGACAGTTTGATAGAATATTCTAGAACTCTCGTAGGAGAGACAATTTTGAAGAGAAATCGTTAGAGGATTGTAAAAAAACTAGAAGGAAAATTGCTTGCAAAATTCTACCCTCTTTGAAGAGAAGTCAGATAAAATGAGGCAAGACTGGAACATTCTAGAACACTAGAGGAGAAATTTTTGGAAAATATTAAAACCCTCGAATAAAATTCTAAAAATCTGGAAGTGCAAATATTGAAAAAAATTAAAAACCTGGAGGAAATATTGCAAAAAAATTTAAAACCCTCGAATAAATGAAAAGTTCCGAAGAAAGTATCTAAATGAATGAAGGAATGATTGTTGGAAGACTCTAGAAATCTGAAAGGAATATTGCTGTAAAAATTTCCAAAAAGTTCGACCAAATAAAGCATGAGATCATAGAAAATTCGAGAATTCTAGAAGAAAAATTTAAGCAATTTATTAGAAACAAATTGTGCTTAAAAAATCTAGAATTCTGAGAGAAAGAAGAAGTTAAGGGAAAATTCTAAAAGTTTCGTGGATAATTTTTCTTAATTTTGTAAATCATTGGAGAATTTTTAAAGAGAAGTTGGACCAAATGAGGGCAAAGATGCTGGAAAGTTTGGAGGAAAATTACAGAAAAATGTATGAATTCTTAAATAAAATTCTAGAAATCTGGAAGGGTAATGAAAAGTCGGAGACTGAAGTCTGACAACATAAGGCAGGAAATACTAGAAAACACAATGCAGAGAAACTACTAATACACTCAAAGAAAACTTTTGCAATTTGGAAGAAAAATTGGTGGAGAAATTCTAGAAATAATAGCAATTTTGAAGATAATTCTGACCACGTAGGGCCAGATATGTTCAAAAACTTTAGAAATCAAGAAGAAAAGTTGCTGGAAAATCGGAAATCCTCGAAGAAAGTTTCTGTATTTTTGAAGGAAAATTGTTGGAAAATTTTAGAATCTTTGAGAGATTCTAGAGAACTTCGTCTAAATCAGGCAAAAAAATTCACCCTAGAAGAAAATTTTAGAAATCTGAACGGGAAATTGCTTATACATTCCAGAAATTTGGTTACCACACAAACAAATTCTAGAAATAATACAAGGAACATTACTACCAAATACTTGACTAGATGAGACAAGTCCGAATAAATGAAAGAAATTAGAGACTGAAATCTGATTATGTAAGGTAAGAGGTACTGGGAAACTCTATGAAGAGAATTGAAGATAATTCTGACGATATGGGGCAAAAATTCTAGAAATCAAGAAGAAAAATTGCTGAAAAGTCGGAAATCCTCGAAGAACGTTTCTGTATTTTAGAAGGAAAATTTTGGGATCTTTGAAGAAACCTTCGTCTAAATCAGGCAAAAAAATTCACCCTAGAAGAACATTTTAGAAATCTAAACGGGAAATTGCTTATACATTCGAGAAATTTGATTAACACCAAAAAAATCTAGAAATAATTGAAGGAAAATTAATAACAAATATTAGATTAGACGAGACCAGTCCGAATAAATGAAACACGTTAAAGACTGAAATCTGATCTTATATGGCAAAAGATACTAGAAAACTCAATGAAGAGAATTGAAGATAATTCCGACCATATGGGGCAAGAGATGTTCAAAAATTCTAAAAATCAAGAAGAAAAATTGCTGAAAAATGACACCTTGAAATAAAGAATATTTGATCTGATTTGATTTGAAAGTCAGAAACACTCGAAGAAAGTTTCTGTATTTTAGTAGAATCTTTGAAGAGACGTTCGTCGAAATCAGTCAAAGAAATCACACTAGAAATTCCAGAAATTTGGATACTCGAAAATTCTAAAACTTCCGAATAAAATTTTTGCAATTTGGAACTAGAATTGTTAAGATTATAGAAATCAGAAAGGGTAATTGCCGAAAAATGTTAAAATGTTTAAAGAGAAGTCCCAACAAATGAGCCAGGAGATTTTAAAAAAATCTAGAAACTTAGAAGAGAAGTTCAACCAACTGAAGCAAAATAAATTGATGAAAAATTCTGAAATTCTAGAAATCTGAATGATTATACTAGAATTTTTGAAATGGAGTTTTAACAAATAGGACAAAAGGTTTTTAACAATTCTAGAATTTTAGAAAAGAAATATAAAAAGAAGTCCAACCACATTACACAAGAAAATTGCTGAGAAATTCTAAAATACTCAAAAAAATTAAAAAGTCTACAAATTTGAAAGTTTTTGAGTCATTCTTGGAAATTCTAGAAATAATAACAGATAATAATAATAGACGAGACAAGTCCGAATAAATGAAACAGGTCGGAAACTAAAGTTGTTCATATAAGGTAAGAGATACTAAAACATTCAAAGGAAACTTTTGCAATTTGGAAGAAAAATTGGTAGAGAAATTGTACAAATGCTAGAAAATTCTAGGACTTTTTGGAAAGAAAATTCTGACCATGTCGGCCAAGAGATGTTCAAAAATTGTAGAAATCTAGAAGTTAATTTTTGAAGAGAAGTATAACTAAATGAGGAAGGAGAAATTGTTGAGACATTCTGAGGGTTCTCAGGAATTCTAGGAATCTCTGAGGAAAAAAAAAATAAACAAATGTAGAAAAACCATTTGCTAGAATATTTTAAAACTCTCGTAGAAGAAACTATTTTGAAGAAAAGAAAAAAATGTTAGAGAATTGTAAAAATCTAGAAGAAAAATTACTACCATAATTCTACTTCTTCTTTTCTTGAAGAGCAGTCCGATAGAATGAAGCAAGAAATGCTAAAAAATTCTAGAAATCTAGAGGACAATTTTGTGGAAAATTTTAAAACCCTCGAATAAAATTCTAAAAATCTGGAAGTGAAACTATTGAAAAAATTTAGAAATGTGGAAGAAGTATTGCTAAAATTAAATTAAAACCTTCGAAAAAACGAGAAGCACCGATGGAATCTGTGATTGTTGGAAAACTCTAGAAATCTGAAAGGAAGATTGGTGTAAAATTTTCCAAAACATTTTTAGGAAAGTTCGACCAAATTAAGCATGAAAATATTAGAAAAATTCGTGAACTCTAGAAGAAAATTTTTAGCAATCTGCGCATAAAAAAATCTAGAATTCTGAAAGAAAAGTTGTTCGAAAATTCTAAATGTCTCATAGATCATTTTTGTTACTTGAGAATTCTAGTCTGGAGAACACTTAAAGAGAAGTTCGACCAAATGAGACGAGAGATGCTGAAAAGTCTGGAGGAGAATTTATGAACTCTTGAATAAAATTCTAGGAATCTAGAAGGGTAATGAAAGAGTCTAGAAATTTCGAAGAGAATTATAGAAATTTAGTTATTGAAAAATTCTAAAACTAAAACACCAAATAAAATAATTGCAATTTGGAAAATAAAAATAATAAGCGTTTAAAAATCAGAAAGGGCAATGGCTGACAAATGCTAAAATTTTTAAAATGAAGTCCCACCAAATGAAGGAGAAGATTTTGGAAATTTTGAAGTTCAACTAACCGAGGCAAAATAAATTCCTGAAAAATTCTAAAACTCTCGAAGAAAATTCTAGGAATCTGACGGGGAAATTGCTTAAAAATTCTCGCAAAGAAAATCTGAGAGAGAAATTTTGGAAAATCCTAAAAAAACAAGAGAAACTGAAAAAATGTAGAAAGAACATTCTAAAATTCCCGTGGAACTCCAAATTTTGAAGAAAAATTGTTAGAGAATTATAAAAATCTAGAAGGAAAATTGCTGGCAAAATTCTACACTTTTTGGAGAGAAGTCTAATAAAATGAAGCAAGATATGCTGGAAAGTTTCAGAAACCTGCAGGAGAAATTTCTTGAAAATTTTAAAATCCTCGAATAAAACTTTAAATATCTGTGAATCTACTGGAAAAGAAATTGCTAAAAAAATTTAAAGCCCTTGAAGGTCTGAAGAAGGAATCTGTGATTGTTGGAAAACAAAAAATCTGAAAGGAATATTAATGTAAATTTCTCAGGCTCCTAGGTTTTTGGAACTTTTTGAGTATTGTAGAACTCTGGATGAGAAATTATTGGCAAATATATGATTTTTGGTAGACAAATTCTAAAAATTGTTTAAAAAATTCTAGCACGTTTGCAGATAATTCAGATCAGTGATCAAAAGGAAATTGTTACAAATAATTGCTGGAAAATTGTAAAACCCCCGATTATTTGAGATTCAAAAATTATAGAAATATTTATATGAGAATTTTTCAATTTAATCAAAAGGAAATTGTTAAAAATAATTGTTGGGACATTGTAAAACACCCGAAAATTTTATTTCTGTATAAAAAATGTTTTTCAGAACTAGCAAATACTAGAAATAAAGAAAAGTCCTAACAAATAAGTCAAGAGGTATTGGAAAATCCTGGAAAAAGAAGTTTAGTTTTTTTTTTCATGTTTAGAGAATTATTAACCATTTCTTGAAAGATTCTTGAATTTATTATTTTTCTATTTTACAAACCTACATTTTATGGCAATTTTTTGAAAATTGTCTTCTAGGTTTCCAGAATTTGGTTTTGGTTGAGATTTTCATCTTCTATTATTCTAAAATCATTCAGAAATGATTTTTTTCAGATAACTAGCAATTTCTATTTATTTTTGTCCATCATTTCTTACTTACTACTACTATTTAAAAAAAAAATTATTCCAGATTTCTTAAAATTTGTTATTCAAGCTTTTAAGTTTGGGTTCTTAATTTTTTTTATTTCTAAATTTCAAGGATAGAAATTACCTTGTAATATTAAAGAGATTAGGTCAACAACTTATAATTTAAGGTTAACTGTACAAGGCATGAAAACTGTTCTTAGAAAGCGTTTTCGAAAAATATTAAGCATAATTTGAACAGAAATTTTAATGAGCTACATTTTACATTAATAAATAATTTGAGTAATTTGTTCTGAAAGTTGAAGAACATAATATTGTTAATATAGGAAGCATCAAAAATTGGCATCCAAAACAATTGGTAAGCTATATTTCACATTAATTAAAGAATTCAGTTAATCAACTTAACATTGATACTAAACGAGTATTGATAGTTCTGAAAAACGCTTTAAAAATTTTTGATTGAACGTTGTACATTAAAACCTGCTATTTTAATGCAAAATCCCTCGATTAAATATTTGCGCAAACACTTCCACATCTGTTGTACATACAAATGATTAGAAACGTAATCAGTACAGCTTACACTTGAGACATTTAACAAATCGCACTTGTACAGTTCCTTGAAACAAAGTTGACGCGCCTTCTTAATCTCCACTAAATCCTTTTATAACAATAACTCTTCGTTCCTATTGGATTTAACCCGAATCACGGCCGGAATTTGGCATTCGGAACGCCGAGTATCCATTTTCAGCACTTCCCGATAAATCTCGTCCGCCTCTTCCGCCCAGAAGTCCTGATCCCTTACGGAGATGGATGGATCCGTGCGGGAGTCTTATATTCCCCCCTAACGCTAAACTTTTTCATTCCGCCATTCTCCGCGGCGGGCGACTTTCCCTGTTAAATACACTGCTGTTTGTTACTGGATGCAGTGGACCTCTACACTTTTGACTTCCTCCAAAACAGATCTGGAGATTAATGATTTTCGTTTTTGCGCTTCATCGGCTGTGAAACTGCGAAATGTGTCCTCTTTAGTCGCTAATTGTTAACATTTCACACGGTGTAATTATAATTACGGTAACCGTTTGTGTTATTCAAATTTGCAAGTGCTAATTAGCGCACGATGAAACGGATTAGGTTGTGTGAATATGTATGCATCTTGAACGAGTTGCGGTTTATGATGTGAAATCTTTAGAAACGAGAATGGAATTTGTAGAAATTGCCCGTGCGTGGAACACGGGTTTGAATTTATCACTAATAGAATGATGTGGAATCATCGATTTAAATCCAATCGATTTGAAGAACTGTAAGTTTAAATATTGCATTTAGGCTAAATTATCTTATTTTCACACTAACGCACAGTATGTTATAATAATTACATTTCGGCTTTATTAAGGGTCGTTTATTTATAGTACGCCGCATATTCTAGCGGGCTCAGTTTGGATTACTCGGGGGGTTTCTGGATTTATCCCGAGCCGATACACGTAACTGATTGCGCTCGCGCTCGCTACAATTCGTATACAGATGGAGTTTCAACAAGTCACAGCCTCTTTGATCCAATATGTATACAGATTTGTTAAATAGGTTTTGGTTTATGTTTCTGTGGGAGCCCGTGTGCGTGAGTAAAGCGCCTGCCAACAGAGGGCGTTCCATAACAAAGCCGACGGAACGGTCACAAGCAGTAGTTAAAAAGGCCTGCATGCATCTCAACCGACAGACTCGGAATTACCTTTGCTGGTAACATATACAGCAGTTGAAATCCACACAGTCTCAACCCCTTTATTACTAGCAAAAGTTTACAGTGAATAAAATAAATTTAAGTAGGGAATATTATAAATAAATTTTGGCAATATCCTATCCAATTTTTTACTGACTGGAGTGTAAATTCAACACACCCACCCACTTTATATAATTATATAATATATTTTGTAACTTACACAATACATATTACTTTTCTCAACAGAAAATAATTAAGCAAAGTCTGATGTTTAGATTCAAAAACTTAAATTATTCTCCGGTTTTTGGTTTTCATTTTGGTTACCACCAGTGTCTCTGTTGATGTTGCAAATCAATTAAAATTTATTGTTACCGCTTTCAGTTTAAATATAAGTAGGGTGGGTTGATGGCCTAATCAAGTATTCGAGTAGGTTCCAATAATATTTATTAGCAAAATATCGTCGTTGAATATATTTTATTTACCGTAAACTCTTGTTAGTAATAAAGGGATTGGAAGGTAGATTAGAGGCCACCCACCCACCTTACATATACAATTTTATTAAAATTAATATAGAGTTTATAGTTTTGGAACATAATTCCCATCATTTCTACAATTGTTGAAAATCTACATTTGAAGACTTGAAGATTTGAAATATATTCCTCATCCGTTTGTCAAATGTTCTCTAAATCTAAAAAAGGGTGGGTCGGTGTCTTCTAACCAAACCCTAATCAGTAAAACATTCAAAAGTGTTACGATAAGATTTATTTGCAAAATATCTTAGTTGGATATATTTAATTTACTGTAAATCAGTGCTAGTGTTTATTGGATTGGATGGTGGGTTAGATGCTACCCACCCACCCTACATATACAATTTTACTTAAATTAAAATAGTGTTGACAATAGTTAATCATCACAAATTTGCTAACTGTTTTCAAAACAAATATTAAACACTGTTTGTAAGTTAAGTTACAAAATATATGTAGAGTGGGTGGGTAGTCTCTAACCTAACCCTATAACCTATTTATTACCAGCAAGAGTTTACAGTAAATAAAACAAATTTAAGAAGGGAATTTTGTAAATAAATTTTATCAAAATCCCATCGAATGTTTTACTGATTGAAGTGTAAATTCAAGGATACCCACCCACTCTGCATATATTTTGTAACTTACACAATACGTATTACTTTACTAATCAAAAAATAATTAAGCAAAATCTGATGTTTAAGTTCAAAAACTTAAATTAGTCTACGAAATCCTATCGATTTTTCTTTTCTGATTGGAGTGTACATTCGAAAACACTCTCCATATATTTTGTAATTAGGGTGGATTGGTAGTCTCTAATCTACTCCAACCTTTTCATCAGTAGGAAGTGTTTACAGTACAGCACAATTCTGAAAATATTCATTTCCAAAATATTCTAGTTGAATATACTTTTAATTCAAATAGAATATTTTGGGAATAAATCTTTTCAGAATCCTCTCGAGTTCTATTTGGAAGAAAAATCGAGGACACCTTACCCACCCTAAACATATAATGCAACTTCCTTGATTCTGCAAATAATAAACACAGACTTGAGGATTAAGTTTCGAAACTTAAATTTTAAACTCCAGTTTTAATTAATGGTTAAGGCGTTCACTTTGTGATAAATCTTGAATATTCAAATAAATATAAAAAATAGTGTGGTATTAACAAAGAAAGCGTTTTAGTTCAAGACTCGAGTTTTTAATTTGTAGAACAATTATAAAAATTATGAGGATCAACTTCCAAAACTGTTAGCACTTTTTCAATTTAAGTAAAGATGTATATGAAGGGTGGGTGGGTGGCCTCTAACCTACTCTCCGATCCATTTATCACTAGACAATGTTTACAATAAATAAAATACAAACAACTAGGATATTTTGCTAATGAACATCATCAAAACCCTTTTGTATGTTATACTGATTGGATGGTGAGTTAGAGGCCACCCATCCACCCTACATATTTTATGTAACTTCAACTAAGGACACTATTTTTTGATTCTGAAAACAATTACGAATGTTTGAAGCTTCGGTTGTAACACTTAAATTAAAAGCTCCAGTTTTCGATGTTCTAACCAATTATAAAAATTGGGAAGGTTAAGATCCAAAACTATCAACTCTATTCCAATTGATACAGAAATTACGTGGTTTGTATGTAGGTAGCCTCTATCTATTAAATCTAATAGAATACAAATAATCTATTACACGATATGGACTGTAGGTAAATAAATATATGAATATGAAAAACAAAGTGTTGATCAATTCTTTTCCTATTACCTCATAATATTTTAATTAAGAGAGAAGTGAGAGAATTATTCAAGAAATACATTTGTTTAATTAATCTTACGATGATGTTTATAAATCTAGAATGCTAATAAGCGTCGGTCTCCTAAACAACTTTCACAATTCACCGAACGTATTCATACGCTTGATTAAAAATTAATCAAGACCCATTAGCGGAGAAAGTAATTTACTTATTTTTAGAATAACCGACGTATTTGTGTCCGACGTACAGGGAAGCGGACAACGGCGGCAAAGAAAATATAAATTAATATATCCCGTTCGCATATTTTATAATGCCCAGTTTGGTCGAAATTGGATACATCCACGACTTTCTTCGGATGTGGATTCCTTATTACCACAGTCTTGGCAAGAAAGTGCTAACGGAAAGTAAATCCTGCGGTCTGACGGGATCGGTGAATAATTTATTTATCTACATTTTTTGTCTTTATTTTAGATAGGAAAACAGATATTTAATTAATTTTTTTGGTTAAAATTGCTTTAATACTTTAAAATGTATACTTAATAATTTAGTCTGTTAATAAGTTAACAAGTTTATTTTTTAATTATTGATCCACGTTGTTAACTACAGACCAGTTTTGGGTTTTAACTGTCATCAGCGTACTTATGTTAACTAGCTATAGTTAATAGAGGATGGATGGTGTTAAACTGTGTCATCAAAAAAATTGTTCTTTGGATTAATTAGTAGAATAAAGATTCAAAATTTTAAAGGTTATATGTCAACGCGAAAACCGAAATATCGGCTCCGTTACATGGTTGAATAAATCAGTGAATATTTAGGAAAAATAAAAATTGTAAACTGGTGACTAAATCGAGAAGAAGTGGCGAAGGTGCAGAAGTGAAATAGAGAATCACACAAATACTGGAAATATAGAAGAGATATGGAATATATTTAAGAATGATATACTAGACACTGCAAAAATAGTATGTGGGTAGTCAAAAAAAAGTAAAAATACAAAACAAACTGCCTGGTGGACAGAGGAAATTAAGACAGACATAAACGGTAAGGAAAACGGCATGGCAAAACTATCTTACGCAGAAAACAGAGAACAGCTACAAAGTATATAAAGAAAAAAGAAAACACGTAAAGGAACTAATAATAAAGGAAAAGAGAAAAACATGGAAAAAAATTGGAGAGAAAATGGAAAAAGATAGTAAAGGAAATCAAAAAGTCTTGTAGAGAGACAAATAAATACAATTCAAACAAAGAAGGGAAACTACTAACAGAGGAAAAGGAAATAATGGCGAGGTGGAAAGAAAATTTTGAGGAATTACTGGGGACCAATGAAAAAACAACAGATGGGGAACAACAGATAGTAATAGAAGAGGAAGAGGACAAAACGAGCGAGAAAACTAAAATAGAAGAATTACATGAGGTAATAAGAAATATGAAGAATGGAAAAGCACCCGGAGTTGAAAAAATTACCTCAAAAATGGGGAAAAAATAAAGGGAACGAAGATACTACTAGGCATATATAAGAAAGCATGGCAATGGTCATCTGCTACCACCGATTTTTATACAAGTATATACTTTTAGATATTTAGGAGTAGAAACAACAAGAAATGTAAAACAGGAAACAGAATTGAACAGCAGAATAGAAAAAACTATTAAACTATACTACGCAATGAGTCTCTTTAGAATTGGAGAATGTCCCCATACCAGTAACCCATACGCCATATGTGACTGGCAGAGTGTATAATACGCTAACCTCAGTACAAGTTAAGGTATTGGCCATATTGCGTAATAAGGAAATGGTGGAAGTTAATTGTTTGGCTAGTATGTTGCCATGGTGTGTCCATTTAAGGTGGCTATCCAGCGTTATTCCTAAAAATGTTGTTGCCGAGGTATTTGGAATGGCTTTAGCCTTGGTTTGCGCAGAAAAATAAAGTTTCTGAGTTTTGGCTGTGTTCATAGTCAATTCGTTACTACGATACCATTTTGATACCTCTGACATGAGGGAATCATGACGCACTTCTAATAATGTCAGGTTCTAATCGTTTGTACTTATAGTGGTATTGGGTAGGTCATTAATATATAATAAGAATAATAATGGTCCCAATATTGACCCTTGAGGAACACCTATGTTATTATGTAATACTTTTGAATAAGATTTTTTTTAAATACAGCTTGTTTTCAATCTTGAAGGTACGATGAGAGCAACTTGCAGTTGTCAGGATGTATGTTGTAGGCATACAGTTTTCTAATGAGTATTTCATGTGATAGATCAATAAAGGAAGTGGTTATATATTGGCCTCTTTCAAAGCACTCAATGGCCCAGTCAGTGAAATGTATGATGGCATCTGTTGTTGATAACCCTTCTCTAAATCCAAATTGTTGTCTGTTTAGTATGTTGTATAGTTCTAGATATTGAATTAACTAAATTTTCAGTAATTTTTCAAAAAATTTCGAAATTATTGGTAATAAACTAATTGGTTTATGATTTAATGGACAATTTGGATCGCCTTTCTTAAAAATGGATATTATTTTTGCAAGTTTTAAAATTTTAAAAGTTAAAAAATTTAGTTAACAGTATAATAATAGAATGTTTTTCGTCTTTTAACATGCTGGCGTTAATCCGTAAATATCAAAGCTTTTACTTGATTTTAGACCATTGATGGCCTCCCTTACTTCATTGATCGTGACCTCGCGAAAATTAAAATATGACGGATGTAGGATTTTCTACACTACACATTAAAACAATGAGATCGAATATTTGAATTTGAATATGTTCTTGATGTTTGTTGGCAGACACTACTCATAAACCTAAGATTTTCTCTCATGAATTTTAAATTATTATTAAACCAGTATATTTCTGATTTATTATTCGTTTGTATTTGTTTTAATTTTACAGGAAATGCAGTATTAGATGTGTTTTCTAGTATATTACAAAATTTGGACGTTTTTGACTAGAGCTTAAACTGCTATTATATAAAAATTACCAATTTTCATCTACAAGAATATTGTGAAAATTGATTTTTCCTTCCAAAGTTATTGGTTTACACATTTTTTTTTTTATTTGGCCTGTTTATAATTATTGCATCGCCAAGTTGTTACGACTCCCAAGTGATCTGAAAATCCAGTTTCGATTGTCCACATTGGTAAAGATGTTATCGAGACAATTGAGTTTTCGCGTTGGTTGACTAAAATTGCTATCCAATCCATAGCTATTTAGGAAATCAAATAACTCATTGCGGCGGCAATATTTAGACCGGTATTGACATTCGGATGTGAAGACTGGACACTGACAAGAGGAGAAAAGAGCAAAATATAGGCGATAGAGATGAAATACCTACGGAGAGTTAGAGGAGTCACAAAGATGGACAAAATGAGAAACACCGAAATTAGAAAGGACTTGGAAAGAGAACCGCTGGATGGATTTATAGAAAGAAGAGAGCTTTGTTGGTGTGAAACAAATATGGCAAGCAAGAGTAGGAAAAAGAAAAACCAGAGGAAGACCACGACAGACCTGGGATAAAGCCATAGAGAAGATTCTGGAAACACGAGGGGAAACATGGGCAGAAGCACCCTGTAGCTTTAAAACGTTGGTCTTGAGCTTATCTATCGTTACTTCCACTATCCCAATTCAAAGACACTCTATTGCCTATTTTTCTTCTTGTGGTCGGTATCCAATCTCTACTGTAATAAAATTATATCTTTATACAATACTTTAGTCATTAGAAATTATATGAGAGCAAACTTGATTATTAATTTCGAGACCGACACAGTCGAGACCTTAGTTAGTGAATCACCAGAGTCAGCCCAATTATAGAAGTCCAAACAATAAGAAGTGATGTAGTAGTTCGACTGCGGCCGATATTTTCGAATTTCTTTTATTGCCACTTTTATCGACGCCGCTTTAATGCCGTTATTCTCCTTTACGGCCGGTAATAAGGGCGCATTATAAATAAAACAAACGCGCGGGCGGACGATAACAAGACGCAAAAGATTGAAGTTTGTATATATATATATATATATATATATATATGGTTTTGTGTTTTTTCGGGTGTTGTCCCGCGTGGAGTTTTTCGAGTTTTCTCGACGTTTCGGCGACTTCACATTCGCCATCTTCAGGAGTGTTTTGGTATCTTGAAATATTCAATTTGAATATTTCAAGATACCAAAACACTCCTGAAGATGGCGAATGTGAAGTCGCCGAAACGTCGAGAAAACTCGAAAAACTCCACGCGGGACAACACCCGAAAAAAACACAAAACCAGATTACACCCGCGAAAACCTAAGATGTAACATATATATATATATATATATATATATATATATATATAAGTTATATAGCATAGATTTATATTTAATAATTAATAATTGTTTATTATAATTATAGTGGCCGCTAATGCATTTGCATGCTGCATTAGCGTAATTGTAACAAAGCGTAGGTTTATCTTAAGTATTATGTTTCATTGAGAGATTTGTTATTTCATAAGTTAGTCAGTCTAGATTTTGTTCCTGTACCGAGCAGACGTTCTGCAAGCTACAATAAAAGAATTTCTTTTTAAAAACACAAGTCGTTGTACCCGAAAAATAACTGGCGCAGTCGGTAGGATTGGCCCGGACGAGTAAAAGAATATTACTTGGTTTTCGTTTCAACGAATTCATCGGGCTAAAACTCAAAATATCCACGTGGACATCCATCACTCAAGGAGGACCCTCCAAGCATCGAGGACGAAGTCCAAGTACCCTGAGTGTCACGGCGAAGGTCTACAACCATTCCAGAGAGAGTTCCCGCATCGAATCATCGAATCCGAGACTCCGATGGAAAAAATAACAATTTTGTGAGTACAATCAAGTGTTTTAGAGGTTATTCGCGTAGCTCAATAACGTCGCGGTAAAACAAAAGGTACGTCCTATGAATAAGGACGGGGAAGTAACAAAATCGGATTCAATAAACATAGAAGTAGAACCGCCCCGTACAAGCCGGGATCGCTCAAGATCACCTATCGCAGTTCGAAATAATATTAATAATACAGTAAATAATAACATTACAATAATGGCTAACGTGCTAAAACCCGAATATTTAAATATGATACCCGAATTTAGTGGGGAAACAGAGCTTCTTTCTAGATTCATTGATGTGTGTGAGAAATTAGTCACTAAGTTTTATAATATAGTCGATGTAGCAGATTTTCAAAACGAATACCTAATGTCTAGCATCTTAGCGAAAATAAAGGGTGAAGCAGCAGTAAATATTTCTTCCAGCGTAATCGCGAGCTGGAACGATTTAAAAAATGCGCTACTCAACGCATACGCGGACAAACGTGACCAGTACAGTTTAAATTACGAGATAACGCTGTTAAAACAGAACATTAACGAGTCCCCTTTCGATTTTTATAACCGAGTTCAGAATTTGCTAAATCTACAAATTTCCTATATGTCGAATCACATCGCGAACGCGATGGAACGGTATTACTTATCGATATTTTTTAGAGCGAATGCACTGAGAGTTTCGTTGCGCGGGTTAAAAGAACCCATAGGTTCTCAAATGCGTACAAAAAATCCAACTGATTTGAATGTCGCTTTACAAATCCTAACAAACGATTTTCAACTAGAAATCACAACGAACAAATTAGATAAAATAAAATTGAACCAAAAACCTTATTATCAACAGAAATTTAATAATAACGATCACAGACAAACAAACATCGCAAAACCACCATTCGGTGGGAGTAGAAATTTTTATTTTAACCAGCCCCGTCAAAACTATCAATTTTATAGCGCACGACCTAATTCTCAAATTAATCAGCCTCGTCCAAATTATCAACATAACAATCAACGACCTAATTTCCAAAATAATAAATACGCTATTAGGACTAATCACCCTAAATATCAAAATTCACCAAACAATCCAGGCCCGTCTCAAAATTTACAACCACCCACGCCTATGTCAACTATGACTACTCTAAATTTAAATGAAGACCCAATCAATCATGATACTTTTTTAGACACAGATGCCTCGGAGAATCAATACAATTAATGGGACTTAAAGCGGATCAGAGTCAATTAGCGCATATAATTGATCCTGAAAACCATCTTAAAATTTTAATAGATTCCGGGAGCACTCATTCATTCGTAAATCCAAATGTAGCTAATAAGTTTTTTAAAAATAACATAAAAAAGGAATACTTTAAGGTAGCCAGCGCACATGGCGCCTCAATTCAAGACTATTGCACGTTAATTCCTTTTAAAAAAATGTTTAATTTAAAAGAAAATGCGAATATGAAATTTCATTTATTCGATTTTCATTCATGCTTTGACGTCCTACTAGGACTAGATAATTTGTGTGCTTTAAAAGCCACCGTAGACTTCAATAAAAATATGTTAATAACGCCAAATTGCAACATACCGTTAAGATTTTCTAATAAACCTGCGAATACGAATTGTATAGTAGTAAACGCAAGGTGCGAACAAGTAATTGAAATAGAAGTTGCAAACGTAAAAAACGGCGACGTAATTATACCATATACTAAGGTAAATAAATTAGAAATTCCAGAGTGTACCACTCATGTTAAGAATTATAAAGCTATTTGTACAATCATAAACCCTACAGAATTAAATGTGAATGTTAGGCAAAAGTATCCGGCTGTTGTTGAACCGATCGAAGAATACGATCAGTCCAACACACCGAATTTTAATAATTACGAATATGAAGAAATTAAATTTGATCTATCAAAATTCCGTTCAGAGCACATGAACGCAGAAGAAAAACATGTTATTATGAATTTAATAAAAGAATTTTCAGATATTTTCCATTCAGAAAATAAAATGTTATCGTTTACCAATAAAATTAAGCACTGTATAAATACTACTGATCAATTACCGGTGTATACTAAATCGTACCGTTACCCGGAAATACACAGAAAAGAAGTTCAAAAACAAATAAATCAAATGTTAGATCAAAAAATCATCAGACCCTCTCATAGTCCTTGGTCATCGCCAATTTGGGTTGTACCGAAGAAACTAGACGCGTCGGGAAATCGCAAGTGGCGTATTGTCATCGATTATCGCCAACTAAACGAGAAAACGATCGGTGATCGGTACCCGTTACCAAATATCACCGACCTGCTCGACAAACTTGGCCGTTGTCAATATTTTACTACCCTTGATCTCGCGTCGGGTTTCCACCAGATAGAGATGGCGGAAAATGATATTCAAAAAACCGCGTTTAACACCGAAAACGGGCATTACGAGTTTTTACGCATGCCATTTGGGCTCAAGAATGCACCCGCCACGTTTCAGAGGGTTATGGACAACATATTAAGGGGTATTCAAAATGAAAAGTGCTTAGTTTATTTAGATGATATAATTATATTCAGTACCAGCCTACAGGAACACGTAGAACGGCTTAGGGAAGTATTTAGTAGATTACGTGAATCTAATTTAAAAATTCAAATTGACAAGTCGGAATTTTTGAGGAAAGAGGTAGCATATTTAGGGCACATTGTGACACCAGGCGGAGTTCGTCCAAACCCCGACAAAATTAAAGCGATACAAAATTACCCAATACCGAAGACCACCAAGCAAATCAAAGGATTTCTCGGGCTCCTCAGTTATTATCGAAAATTCATCAAAGATTTCGCGAAATTAACGAAACCTCTCACAAAGTGCCTTAAGAAAAATGCAATCATTGATATTAATAACTCAGAATATAAAAATTGTTTTAATACCTGCAAAAACGTACTAATTAATGAACCCATATTACAATATCCAGACTTTAGCAAAAGTTTCAATTTGACAACAGACGCGAGTAACATAGCCGTCGGCGCAATTTTATCACAAGGCCCAATTGGAAGCGACAAACCCGTCGCATACGCATCACGAACCTTAAACGAATCCGAACAAAATTATAGTACTATCGAAAAAGAGCTATTGGCCATCGTATGGGCAACTAAATACTTCAGACCCTACCTGTTCGGTAGAAAATTCCAAATTATTTGCGATCATAAGCCCCTTCAATGGCTTATGTCTGTCAAAGAACCGAACTCCAAATTAGTTCGGTGGCGATTAAAACTGGCTGAGTACGATTATAATATTATATATAAAAAAGGTATATTAAATAAGAATGCGGACGCACTCTCACGCATAGAAATAAATATGCACGATAAGGTAGATCAGCTTGACGACTTTTATATAAGTAACTTCGACGATAAATTTGGTACAACTAGCGAAGATGAATTAAATAAACAATTGAATGATATTATGCATAAAATAGATCGTAATCGTGAAACTGATTCTATGATAGTTGAACTTGGACTCGATGCCGAAAAACATGTGCTACATAATAATGAAAATAATGACAGTGATACAATTCACTCTAATACTGAAAATCCAATATTTAATATTCCTATCTTGGAAAAACCTGTAAATCTAGGACGCAATCAAATTATCATTTCAGAGGTGAATTACGCACCCGCTAAACCAAAAATTAGATATCTCTTTAATAATAGGAAAATGCGAATAAATTTACAACTTTCCAAATTAGATTTTGAACAAAATGTTATAGATTTTATAAAAGAATATACCGCCCCAAAACAAACATATTACTTATATTTTGCAGATCAAGTTTACGAAAAATTCTGTATTATTCTTCAAAAACATTTTAGGAACCCGCAAATTTCATTTATTAAATGCACTCAATTATTAGATGATGTAGAAACTGAAGATGAAATTATAAATATTATCCAAGCGTATCATGAAGGTAAAACGAACCATCGAGGAATAGAGGAAACTGATTCCCAAATAAAAAGAAAGTATTATTGGCCTGATCAACGACGTTACATACAAAATTACATAAATAATTGTGAAATTTGTCAACTTTGCAAATATGATCGAAATCCATTAAAACTTAAATTCAATATTACAATGACACCGACCAAACCCTTCGAAATTATCCATATTGACAGTATAGCTTTAGAAGGTACTAAATTCCTTACAATTATTGACGCTTTTTCAAAATATACCCAAATGTATAGACTGAATTCTCATCAAGCAGTTGAGATTGCCAACAATCTCGTTAAATTTTTCACGCATCATGGAATTCCTGGCCAAGTTGTGGCAGACAATCATCTCGAATTTAAGAATACCTTAGTAAAAGAACTATTAGAAACTCATAAAATTAAAGTTCATTTCATCAGTAGTCAACACCCAGATTCAAACGGCATAGTTGAAAGAGTTCACTCGACAATAATAGAACATATCCGGTTGCTTAACAATCAAGATACTTATAAGAAAGAATCCATTGAATCAAAGATTAATTACTCACTCTTGGCATATAATAATTCGATCCACTCAACTACTAAATTGACCCCCTCAGAAATTATTTCGGGACACATAAATTCAGTTTCTCCCTTTGACATCGATATTGAAACTCGAATCGTCAATAATTACATTGATAATCACCGGAATAAAGTAAAACTGCTTTACAAAAAAATTAATGAAAACATGCAAATAAATAAAGAAAAAGTTATGGAAAAGCATAACCAAAACCGAGAAGAAATTCCCAATATTCCAGAAACCATATTCGTTAAAAACAAGCAAAAACAGTCTAAGACTAAAAATAAATACAAGAAAGAAACATTGAAATCAGTTGACCCTAAATTCAAAACGGGAACAATTAACCCGAAACATTATAATGCTGTGGACAAAATTAACTTGTCAAATATTAAGCGACCAAAGATTAAAAATAAATTAGGTAAACTAACCAATAAACCTAAATTAAATTATCAAGAATATTCAAATAATCAAACTCTAGGAAAAACACCAAGCAATAATATTATTGAAATAAATGGTGATTTATTTTCTGCACCAAAAAACTTTTCACTGGCACACTGTGTAAGCTTAGACCTTAAAATGGGTGCTGGGATCGCCGCAGATTTTAAACAAAAATTCGGTAGACTTGACGAACTACACGCACAAAGCTCCGAAGTACATTCGCTCCGCTATTTAAAGGATAACGATCGTTTCATAATATATCTAATCACTAAAAATTGTTATTCTGACAAACCAAGTTATGAGGACTTGTTCAAAACTCTCGTTAGTTTAAAAGCATTCTGTATTTCAAATAAAATTACCAATCTAGCTATTCCTAAATTAGGATGCGGTCTCGATCTTCTTAAATATAAACATGTAAAACCGATCCTTCAATATATTTTCAATGATTCAACCATCACTGTACACGTTTATTCTCTTCCAGATTATTAATCGTCGCGCTGACGCAAGCAGACGAAATCAAAAACATATCACAAAATTTAGGGATACTCCCAATAAATCTCGGACCAGCAAAACTAGAAAGGAGTAAACACACATTCGTGCATTATTTTGATTTAACAAAACTATACGACGAATTTACAAAATTAAACACACAACACCGCTATCTTAATTCAACAATCAGATCCGTTTCAAATTTTAGCGCGATGTTCGATAATTATAATAAATTATTAAATTTTACTCAAGAAACAATCAAAGAAAAAATCGATAACATTAAATTATACGCACTTAGTAAAAATAGAAGTAAACGAGGATTAATTGATGGACTTGGGACAGTCATTAAAACTATTTCTGGAAACTTAGATGCCAAAGATGGCGAAAGAATTAATAATATCCTAAACCATTTAGAACAAAATCAAAATATTCTTCAAAAACAATTACAAATGAAATACAGTATGAACAAACAAATTATCGAGAAATTTAATAGAACTGTACAAAATATTGCACACAATGAAAACATGTTAAAATCAAAAATTATGAAATTAAGCGTAATCCTTAGGAACGATATCGATCACCAAAATATCTTATTTGCTAAAGAAATATTTAATCAGCTGATCATTCTTTATAACGCAATTCTAAACATAATGCAAAATATTGAAAACTCTCTCACTTTTTGTAAATTAAATACGTTGCATCCGAGTATCATAAAACCTAGAGATTTACTTTTGGAACTTGAAAAAATTTCACTTTACTATAACGAACAACTTCCCTTCGAATTGAAAATTGAAAACATTCTTAATTTTGAATCCATAATAGAAGTTACTTGTAAAATCGAGCCAACTCGAATTAATTATTTCTTATCTATACCCATTAACTTTGAGTATCAGTTCGAGTTATTTTATTTATACCCTATCCCTACGGTACACGAATCCGAATTTGTTACTATCATCCCTACTGTAAAGTACATCTTAAAATCGATTAATGGAAATAAAATTCTGCCTCTAAACCACTTGTGTACAAAAACGTCGAAACATTACCAATGTGCTAGCCATCTGATAACTAGCTACAAATCAGAATGCGAACAAAATATAATTATCAGTGGAAACAACAGTAACTGCAAATACACAACACTACACGTAAAATCCAATCATATGGAAATAATACCATATATAAACCAATACCTGGCAGTCTTCCCAAATCAAGAAGGAATTAAAATCAGATGCAAGGAACAAACTGAAACTATGATTTTAATTGGCATTTATCTAATCAAAGAAGATAACTGTGCCATGCTTTTTCGAGGCCGAGAAATTAAATACCTAGACGTTACATCTGGACGCCCCCTCGTGATCAATGATTTACATCTAAAATTGGAATCTACAAATTTTACCGAATTCGACATCGACCTTCGGAAGCTGAACTTAGAAGACATATCCACAAACCAGGAAATCCTCCCACTACAAGAGACAACCCAAATCTTCACGCCAAGTTTTTGGACTGTTGTACTTTATGTGTGTGTATTAATCGGTATTAGTTATATCGCAGTGAAGTGGTTGAAAAATCGTAAACTCCGTGACACAAGTGGTACCCCACAAGAACTAAACCTTCAAGGTCTCCGCCTCCCAGGGGATGCTCGACTCTAAGGGTGGAGGAGTTATATAGCATAGATTTATATTTAATAATTAATAATTGTTTATTATAATTATAGTGGCCGCTAATGCATTTGCATGCTGCATTAGCGTAATTGTAACAAAGCGTAGGTTTATCTTAAGTATTATGTTTCATTGAGAGATTTGTTATTTCATAAGTTAGTCAGTCTAGATTTTGTTCCTGTACCGAGCAGACGTTCTGCAAGCTACAATAAAATAATTTCTTTTTAAAAACACAAGTCGTTGTACCCGAAAAATAACTTATATATATATAAGAATTGTGATTTAGTGACCGGAGTAAATATATTAAATCAGTTTATTGGGTAATCGGTCAATAAGTGATGTTATTTACTTAATGCTCTTTATTCTTTGCCGATCATAATCGGCCTGCTAACTAGAAACTTACACCTTACTAAGATGAATCAGACAACAGATGCCAACTGCAGATTCTGAAACGAGGCACAAGAAACAGCAGAGCACTTCAAAGAGGGAACTATCTGTCATCGGCATTTTTAAAGCCTGATGAATTGGTACAATGTGTACCCTCAAAATATCGTAGTCTACGTAAAAAGTCGAAAGGGAGGACTCTTAGGTCGAGGTAATTTCGGAAGGCTTAGAGACAGACCACATAACAAAAACAACCATCTGTTGCGAATCTAAAACAGCTATTGCCCTATCTGTGCCATCTCATACTCCCTATTTTTTTGGTCTTCTATAGCCTCCCCGAAAGTCTCAAACGCACCTATGATCTAGATGTACTCTATCACTCCAGATTGTTTATAACTACTGTATTAATGCACTCTGTATAACTGATTGGAGAAGAAGAAGGTTCTTCTAAAAAAAAACTTGCCAGAAGTAACACACTTGTGATCCAATTTAAACATTTTTTCCATCAAGAGAGTAGCATAGCAAATATTCATTATATTAAAAAAACTTTTAGATATATATGATCAGACAGTGATGTAAGGAAGTTAACTGATGTTTTGTTACACAACACTGTAGAAGTATCAGCACCATTAATCCCTAGAACAAATAATTTAAGGAAAACACTCAAACGAGCGAAAGACCTTGATATCGACGACTGAACCGAACCCAACAAACACAATTCGCACGCTTCGACGTGCCGCATTGTTACTTTCTTTCCCTTTGCTCTTACTCTTTATGTGTGTGTGTGTGGGTGTGTGTTTTTTTTTCCACCGATATCAGCCGGTCGTTTATCGTCGCGCCCGTATGCGGGCTCTTTCTAGATTGCGTCCTGTGGGATTTTCCGGATGATGTTAGGGGCTTTCAGGAGATTTTGCCCCGGCAGCGCGTCGTAGTGGAGCACCTGATTTCTCCTCGGTGCTAATGCAATTTCGGGAAATCCTCCTCGGCCATCTTTTCTATTTGCCCTCCTTCTCCGCACACCGTGAAAACTTTTTATTGTCTACGCCGGGGATCGGGTAGGGATTACGTAATTACGCGAATGAAATCCTCTACCCGCAAACACGCAATAAACGAAACCGGTCGGATCCCTCTGTCCCGGTGACCGATAATTTATTACGGATGCACGTTTCAGTATCGGAGTGGATTGCACCGTCTTGTTAGAACCACATGACTCTTCTAAAACTGGATTGATGAGGCAATGAGTGGATTGCACCGTCTTGTTAGAATCACATGACTCTTCTAAAACTGGATTGATGAGGCTTTTACTTGTTGAAACTCCATATCACTTAATAATATACTGACAGTATATGGTTTCTAAAACCATAATCTCAATTGAAGAGTGGCCAATTACGTTGCCATTAATATTTTAGTTTGTGATGTAATTTAAATGAAATTAACTTAATAAATTACCAAGTGGAATTAGTAATTAAGATAATTAAGTTATTATTATTTTAATTATAGATGAGTAGTTTCAACATGTGTAACAACTTATTGATTTTATTACGCTATGAAATTTTGTGAAAATCAATTCCGTACAATGTAAAAATTGCGACGCGTTTTATATTCAATATAACTGTACAAAGTGCTCTCTTTGTCATGTCAATTTGGCTCTTAACGCCGTCCGGAGAAGTGGGACACCGTAAAATTGTTTGTTTAGGAAAAAGCGTCGCGTTTTACGGCCACTTCTCTCAATTTATGTGGAAACACTTCGCCGTCTCTCGGAATGAGTGAACTGCAAACCGCGGAGGATATGCGGCCGCTTCGGTCTGTTTGCCGCGAAGAAAATCATTGTTAGCATCTAACGTTGACTATTCGCTCACGCGAAAACCACCCGCCCGACGCACGCCAGACAGAGTTTAGAAAGTGTCGCCGATTTGCGTGATTGTCGAGGAAATGTTTACCTCGCTCCATCTTGCTGGAACTAATTAGGGCCGTACGATTGACATGTAATTAGTGGCAATCATTTAAAAGACTCTTCATTTATTATTATCATTTCTCAAGAAGTCCTTTATACACATTGTGAAAAAGCTACTTTTCAAAACTACAAATCATTACTTAAGAAGTCCTGTGAAAAGAGCTACTTTTCAAAATTGGATACATTTTTATGAATTAAAAATAAATTAAAACCCACACCATCCATCATTAATAAGGATATTCAGGTCGCCTCTAGCATCCAAACAATCGACTCCACCGCAGCATATTATTTATAGCAAGATGAATCTTATTGTTGTAACGATTCCATTCGTAACGATTCTGCAATTGTAACAAGCAACAATCGCACGGAGTAATTAGCACGAGAGCAGCACCACTTCCTACAGTTACCCGGTGACCTAGATAGATGAGATAGACGCTGCGGTGGAGTTTTGCTTTCCGCACAGGGCACCTCATCCACCCCAGCCACCCACGACCCCGCCGCGCCACTAAAAAAGGGGTCCCGCAAGGCCGATTTTGTCACCGCTTATTGCACTTGACGTGGTAATGGATCGAACGGCTGGTGTTTACCGAGGGATACATTTGTTTGTGCGGTTTTCCACACGAAACTTCGCCGGGTATAAAGTAGCGCCGGAACTAAGTTGCCGACCGGCTTTGATGTCCGAATCGAAACTTCCGAAATGGAATGGGAAAATTCGGAATTAACTACCGCCCGCCGAGGAGAAGTTGCGGATATTTCCAGATCTCCATCGCAGGCCTGCGTTTGTCGGAAGTTTATTGGGCAGAGGGACGGAGATGATAAACGTGGGCGTTCGGCGTGAGGGAGATGGCCGCCCGGTTCGTGGCTTCCTCCTGCGAGCGAGAGACGGCCGCCGGGGGGAAAACAAAATGGAAATTTAATCAAAGAAAGTGAACCCTGCGGCCGTGATGTTAAATAAACATTTCCTGCGTGGCTTCGGGATTTTATCGGGGTATTATTGCAAATACAACATGCTTTAACATAAATAGTAAGATAAATTTAAAAAAAACAATATTAGCTTTATGTTGATTCATATAACTTTAATCTCTAAACGAGATGTGGGAATCAAAATGGAATGATGTAGTTTCTGCAATGTTCTGATGGAATTTGAAAGACATAGTTTGGATAGGCTACTGACTAAATCAATAATTCATAGTAGTTTTTATTAGAAACAAGTTGAAACCTCGAAATTATATTCATGATTTGGTGAAGATATATATCTTCTATCAAAACTACAGGATCTTTCCAAAAACGTCATCTCAATTAAAGAGTGGTTTAAAATTGAAATAGAGGCCCAAATCAAAACAGTCACATATAGACAATGGCCTAAATGTCTTAAATTCTTAAGATTTATTTGGATTTCCATGATTTAACGATGAAGAGCACAGATATTGAATTGAAGAGGTGGATACATGCTGAAACTCTATAACACATTGAAATAAAACAACACAGTTGAGAGGGTTTCACATTTTTTGTTAAACAATGCAACATGTTTCTTCACACAGTGGCTTCAGTATTCATCTGCCTGAAACATGTTGCAGTGTTCAACAATAAATGCGAAACCCTCTTAAGGGTGTTGTTTTATTTCAAGATGAAGAGCACAATTACCTTCGTATGGAAGAGCAGTTTAGATAAATCATTACGATCGAAATTAATTGTAATTTAATGGATAAGTAATTTGGAAGTACGTTTGGTAAATAATAAACAATACATTTACCTTAGAAAGAAGCGAAAACATAAGAAAAAGCAGAAATAAAGGTGGTCTCTTGATTTGGCTAGACGTTTCAGTTTTTGACCACACTTCTTTCCATTAGATATACTAAAATTTTCTGATTTTGCCAATATTACTACATAGATTTAACGTGATTACGGTAGTACCAGTACTTACATTTTGGAATTTTCTATTAGAATGTAGATATTCATATCAGAAACGTACCTGAAACAAAAACAAATACATTAATTCACTATGGTAATAAATAATACAATAATAGCATTTATTTATAGACGATTGTATTAAAGATAAAGTGCTACAGATTCATGATGTTTTGCGTTGGTAGGGTAATTGATTTGAGATATTACCCAGAGTTACGCTCATGTGCAAATGAAAATTAGCGCGATATAGAAGTTTAACCTTTCGAAATTATTGCGGAAAGAGAATTTGCGGTTTCGACGATAGGTTGAATATGGAAAGGTCACTGACGCGACGGCCGTATTTGAACCATTCGAAAATGACATAACACATTTAATATATATATACAGGGTGTTAATACTAAGTCGTTACACCCGAAAATGGCAGTTAGAATTCGTTAAAACTTTTATTAGTTCCAATTTTTGATTTGGTGCTCCAGTTCGGAAAGAAAGACTTTTTTTGGATAGATTGAAAAAAATGTTTAGGACAAATATTTTAGTAGATAGTATGAGGATTTTATAAATGTTTTACTTTTAAAAATTGATGGAGTGGTTATAAAAATATTTTGTTTTGAAATTTTTGATCAGTCGCCATCTTGTTATTTGAAACAATAAAAAAATAGTAAATTTAAATGTTTTAGATAGCCAAAAGCTACTTTTGAAACTTTTTGGTTTTTTAGAATAGTCCTTCAAATAAGGGAGTTATAGCGATTTTTAGAAAAACAAAAGAACTCCAATAACTCCGAACCTGGGCACCAAATCACAAATTGGAACTAAGAAAAAATGTTTGTTTTAACGATTTCTAACTGCCATTTTCGGGTGTAACGATTTAGTATTAACACTTTGTATAGCTCAGAGCATAGCATATCAAACAATGAAAAAGAGGATTAGGGCAAAGTAGGCAGAGCGTAGAGGAGCAGTGTAGAGCAACACAGAATGCGACCGAGCAAAGTAGAGCAGATTTTATTAATTTCGTTTTACAAACTACAGTTTTTTGAAAATTTCTTAACTATTTTTATTTTATAATTTTATAATATTTTATAATTTTTATATATTTATTTCTCTCAATGTTGATTTATTTTGTATTTTTCTTTTTCTAATGTACATAGGGTGAACCCCGTAAATAAAGTTATTATTATTATTATTATTATTTCATTCGATGTACGATTGTTAGTGCTTTCTAGTTCATTTTAAATTTAGAAAATTGTTTTTAAATTTGTTTTTTCATGACATAATCATTCAAGAAATATGACAATCAAAATGTTATCAAATTATCTCCATGTTAAATAAACATAAATATCCAAGAAATGGCCAAAATATATCTTAATTGGTGAAAATATTGCTCACTGAGAATTAAATAATTTGATTTGGATTTTGAGCAGAAGAAGAGGTCTGAGTGGAAGAACACATTGTAAACTTCGCCCTTAAATCCTGAGACCCAATTTTTTGTAATTATTATTTTATATATTCAAATTTTTATATATCTAATATTAACAGGATATTGTAAAGGTAAAATTGAATAAATAAATGAATATTTTTCAGGTTTAAAACAGTGCCTAAACAAAATTAAACTAGTACAAAAAAACAATTTAAAATTTGTTGCAAAACTTTAAACAATTGTTTTTTTTTACCAAAAAAGTTAATCGTTTCATTTGAATTATTTAAAATATTTAACAAAGTCAAAGCTTTCATATTTCACGTGTTTATAAAAAGAAACCAACAAAAATTAAAAAAGAAACAATTAAAAAATCACAAACATTTTATTTTAAGTAATTGATATTATTAACATTTAAAAAGGAATTGAAAATTTGTTTAAAAAAAGAGTTAAAAACCTAAAATTAATTTTTCCTACATAAAAAAATAATTGAAACTTTCCAAGAAAAAACAAATTAAAGTTTAAAAACAATTGAAATAATTTTTAATATTAAAAAACAACAATAGAAAATTTAATAAAAAACTTACTCGAAAACTATAAAAATCAGTTTAGAATTTGCTTTCAAAACGTAAAACAACTTGTAACGTCTTAAGACGGCCGCCGCGAAGCCACCCCGGTAGAGAGAGAGAGAAGCCAACGCGCGCTCGAATACCTTCTCGCTTGCACCACGTTCACCGCCCGGTCATACGCACGCACCTACCCTCTCCCGCAATTCAAGCCGCCCGTGACCGAACCACCCCGAAGATGGAGTCGGCACCCTATATAACCCCCAGCAACAGGCATAAACATTAGAGTCTTGCACTGAATACAGTCTCGACCTCCTCTTCGTTAGCACTGAATACAGTCTAAACCAACGCTCACTTACAAGCACTGAATACAGTCTTGTCAAACGCTTTCAAACCGCCTGGCACATTCCACGATACTTGTATATATGTTAATTGTATATTTGTGTGTGTAAATAAAGCTGACTTGCTAAACCAACATTCCGGAGTTCTACTACCCCAACACCGAACAACCATTACAAACTGATTTTTCTTATATAAAAAATGAATTGAAATTTTCCAAGAAAAAACAAATGAAAGTTTAAAAACATTTGAAATAATTTTTAATATTAAAAAAAACAATAGAAAATTTAATAAAAAAACCCAGTTGAAAACTATAAAAATAAGTTTAGAATTTGCCTTAAAAACGTAAAGCAATTGATTTTTCTTACATAAAAAATGAATTGAAATTTTCCAAGAAAAAACGAATGAAAGTGTAAAAATAGTTGAAATAATTTTTAATATTAAAAAACAATAGAAAATTTAATAAAAACCCAGTTGAAAACAATTGATTTTTCTTACAGAAAAAATCATTGAAATTTTCCAAGAAAAAACAAATGAAAATTTTAAAACAATTGAAATCATTTTTTGATATTAAAAAAACAATAGAAAATTTAATAAAAATCCAGTTGACAACTATAAAAGTCAATTTTGACTTTGCTTTAAAAAAGTAAAACAATTGATTTTTCTTACATCAATAAAAATAATTGAATTTTTTCAAGAAAAAACAAATGAAAGTTTAAAAACAGTTGAAATAATTTTTAATATTTAAAAAAATACAAAATAGAAAATTTCATAAAAAAAACAGTTGAAAACTATAAAAATAAATTTAGAATTTGCTTTAAAAACCTAAAACAATAGATTTCTTACATAAAAAAAATAATTGAAATTTTCCAAGAAAAAACAAATGAAAGTTTAAAAACAGTTGAAATCATTTTTAGTATTAAAAAAACAATAGAAAATTTAATAAAAACCCAGTTGAAGACTATAAAAATCAGTTTAGAATTTGCTTTAAAACCCTAAAACAATTGACTTTTTTTACATAAAAAAATAATTGAAATTTTCCAAGAAAAAAAAAATTAAAGTTTAAAAACAGTTGAAATAATTTTTAATATTAAAAAAACAATAGAAAATTTAATAAAAACCCAATTGAAAACTATAAAAATCAGTTTGGAATTTTCTTTAAAAGCCTACATATTTTACATCAAAACAAATGAATTGAAACCTCCCAAGAAAATACAAATGAAAGTTTAAAAACTGTTGAAATAATTTTTAACATTTAAAAAACAACAATTGAAAATTTTATAAAAAATCAGTTTAGAATTTGCTTAAAACACCCAAAACAATTGATTTTTCGCACATAAAAAAATAATTGAAAATTTCCAAGAAAAAAACAAATGAAAGTTTAAAAACAGTTATATTAAAAAAATAATAGAAAATTTAATTAAAAAAATTGTTGGAAACTATAAAAATCAGTTTAGAATTTGTTTTAAACATATAAAATTTATACCAAATAACACTAGATAAAACACTTGAAAAATCAGTTTGGAATTTTGTTAAAAAAAAAGTTAAATTAAAATTTTAGAAGTAAAAAAAAATTGCCATAAATACAATTGAAATATGAATGAGTTTTTTTAATAAATGAAATATAATTAAAAGAACTGAAATTTCAACAAAAAAGAATTTTTTTTATAAAAACAATTGAAATTTGAAAATTTTGCTACACATTTTTTTTCTGTGAAATAAAAAAAACAATTGGAATTTGCAAAAAAATCAGTTGAAATATTTAGAAGTAAGCAAAAAAGAAGTTAAAAAAATAATACAATTTTTCTAAACGAAAAAGAAAGAAATCAGTTGAAAATTTACTTAAAACTTTATGTAACCGTATTTTTTTTTATATTAACAGATACGTGAATAAAGTTATATTATTATTATGAAACAATTGAAATTTATTTATTTTTGTTAAAAATTTTTGAAAAATTTCAACAATCAAAATTTAATTTAAAAAAATTAATTTCGCTAATAAAAACAGTTGAAACTTTAAAAACGTTTAAAACTTATTTTAAACAAGTGTTAGAAAAAGCAGCTGAAACTGAAAATAAAAAACAGTTAAAAATTTGTCTAAAACAAATAAAATTTTTGAAGTAAGAAGTGGAATTTGCCAAGACAAAAAAAAAAACAGCTGAAATGCTAAAGAAATAATAAAAATTTAAATTAAATAAGCAGAACAATCGAGAACTTAAAAATGGAACACCTAAAAGTATACTGAAATTTCAAGCTTTTGACAAAAAAAAAAACATTTTAAAGAATTGAAATTCGGCAAAGAGAAATGAAATTTGTCGTCTTTTTTTTGTAAAAATAAACATTTAAATATTGCTAAAATAACAGTTTAAATATGTAGTTATTAAAAAGAATTTGTTTTAAACAAGTGAATATTTTGACCAAACAAAACAATTCAAATTTTCCAAGAAAAAGAAAAGTTTAAAATTTAATAATAATAATGCTTTATTGGTGATATATTTAAAAAGAACAATTGACATATTTAATAAAATATATCAAAATTTGATTTAAACAATTTAAATTTATAAAGTTTTAAACAATTGTTCAACAAAAAGAAATTGAAATTTGCCAAGAATTTTTTTTACAAAATAATAATAATAATAATAATAATCTTTATTCCGTAGACCATATAGTGTACACAATATACATTTATAGTATTGGAAGCGTCAATATACAAACTTAAAGTATTATTTCTTACATAATAACATCACATAAACTATAAAACATTTTTTCCAATAAATACCTCTTCAATTTTCTCTTAAATACAACAATTAAATACAATACAATCTTTTAAATAAAATTGAAATGTCCAAAAAATATTTAAAACAAAAAAAAAGTTGAAATTTTACCTAAAACAATTGAATTTATAAGTCAAACACAATAAATATTAAAAATAATAAAAATTTAATACAAACAACTCAAAAAAGTTTAAAACTTCTCTTAAACAATTTATAAACTAAATAACCGGTTAAAAGTTGCTTAAAATAATTGAAGTATTTGAAGTAACAAAAAAAAACAATTGGATTTCGCCAAGAAAAACGTTGAAATATAAAGAATAATCAAAATTTGATTAACAGCTTAAAATATGTTTTGGCAATTGCACTTTTGCTAAAAACAAAATTTATATTATAGATATCTATGTTTTATTTTTTAATCACTAATGTTTTGAAAATTACAAGTGTCATTTCGAAACTAGTCAGCAGCATAAAATAAATCCAGTTATACAGACAAAGTATTAAGTATTATTATTATATGAAAATTTATTTCTGCAAATAAAGGCATTTTCTCTCTAAAATCCAATAATATGTTTTCTTTCTTAGTACACCAAAGTTTTTTTCTAAAGCAAATTCCTTGTAAAAAGCTTTCTGTTTCAACTGAATACTAAAACAGCTTTCCTTTCTGTATTGCATCAATTATTGTACCAAAACCTTTTCGTTTGAGCAAATTCTTTGGCTTGGGCATATTTAGATTTTAAATTATATTTTGTAAAAAAAATCAATTGGGTTCTTTGAGTTTGTTGTTAGAAAATCTTTGTGTCGTAAATATCTACTGTTTTTTTTGGTTGTCAGCCACTTTTTGATAAATTTCGATTGGATTTTGTCAAAAATTTAAATTGTTCAAAGCAAATATTTTAGAGGTTTTCGAATATTTTTTCCTACTTAATTTTATTTGATTCAATCTAATTTTGATTATTGTGAATATTTTTTCCTAACAAATTCCAATTTATTTTTCTTTTTCTTTATTTCAATTGTTATAAACAAATTTAACTTTTTTACAAGTATTCAACACTGTTTTTTTTAGAAAAAAGTCAAATGTCTTTTAGTTCGTTTTTTTGTAGAAATTTTTATGTTTTCTGTTAAAACTCAAATTTGAAATGTTTTCCTTCTCTCGAAAAATTCATTTTTTTGCTTAATTTAAACTTTTTTTTACTATAACAACAATTTTTATTATTTCGAATATTTTTTCTTAACAAATTACAATTGTTTTTTTGTTCGAAAATTTCAATTATTATAAACAAATTAAACTTTTTTCCAAGTATTCATCCATTTTTCTTTAAAGTTAGATTACAGCATGAATCCTAACAGTTTTTAGAGCAAAGAAAGATCAAAAGACTTCAGCATTCGGACCGTAACTCCACCAACTCAATTTATCACCAAGAAGAATGCAATAAAAACCGGCCACAATCATAAATACACGCGAGAGAGCTCCGAACTCTTCGGCTCTGGAGGAAGTGGCGTGTCGAGAGTTCTGCCCACGCACCGCTGGAAATTCGACACATTACCCCAGTGAAATGATTATTTCTATCTTCCACTTCACCTACTTATACCCACGATACAATAATAGCGCCGCCGTTCTATAAATACAATTTCTGCCTCTCTGAATTATTAAATAACGACGTCGATCGAAACGCGGAACACGCGAATCTAAATCCATTAAAAATTTACATTCGCGTGGGCGGTGGGAATAAGTGTAGGTTTGGGAACCGGCCTCTCCATCTCTGCGGCACTACAGCATGGATGTTTATTGATGTACGAAACTGGCCTTCTAAATAATTCCGGTTTTTAATTGCACCAGATAGATAAATGTAGAAAATAGTTGTTACGCAACGGCGAGAGATCGATAAACTTAATAATGACGTTTTGCTGACGAAACTGACTCTTACATAAAAATCTAAGATTGCGAGTACGTGCGAAACGCGAATGCGAATATATGGGGCGGATGTTATTGAACGCAGTTTTAAACGCTGCCCATAAAGATTTTCAGTTCATTGGGCGTAAACTTATTGAATCCAAGAAGCTTATTTATAGTTTAACTACTTGTTGTAAGGTGACTCTAACCATAAGTAAAGTAATTTAGAAACTGGGAAATATAATTATTCTGAATGTATTTAGAAATTTTGACGTTTGCTGTATTTTTTTTGTATTTTATTACCAGCGTAAAACATTTCCTAAAACTAAAACCAAGTTGCTTCATTTTGAAGCGCTTTATATTAGAATTCAGGGGTGGGATGTATTTAAATTTATACACTACTAAGAAACGTAAGTATTCTGAATAGGTTTAGAAGGTTCGACGTTTGTGGCAATTGTTTTTCAATATTTTGCCAGCGTAATACATTTAAGAAAACAACATTTCTTTACTTTCGACTGCTTTAGTTTAGAATTCGGTGATAGAATGTTTCAAAATTTCTACACAATTAAGAAATATTAGTATTCTGAATGTCTTTAGAAAGTTTGACGTTTGTGGCAACTGTTTATCTACTTTTTTTTCAGAAAAAGACATTTAGAAAAAATAAAACCAAATTGCATTGTTTTGAAGTGCTTTATTTTAGAATTTGGTTTTAGAATGTTTCAAAATTTATACACAAGTAAGAAATATCAGTTTTCTGCATAAGTTTGACGTTTGTGGCAATTGTTTTTATATTTTTTTAGCAGAGAAAGATATTTAGAAAAACTAAAACCAAATTGCTCTGTTTTCAAATGCTTTATTTTAGAATTCGGTGGTAAAATGTTTCAAAATTTATACACAATTAAGAAATATAAGTTTTCTGAATGGGTTTAGAAAGTTTGACGTTTGTGGCAAATGTTTTTCAAAATTTTTTAAGAGAAAGATATTTAGAAAAAATAAAACCAAATTGCTCTGTTTTCAAGTGCTTTATTTTAGAATTCGGTGGTAGAATGTTTCAAAATTTACTCACAAGTAAGAAATGTAAGTTTTCTGAATGGGTTTAGTAAGTTTGACGCTTGTGGCAATTGTTTTTCTAATTTTTTTTCAAAACAAAAACATTTAGAAAAACTAAAACCAAATTTCTAAGCTTTTAAGTGCTTTATTTTTGAATTCGGTTGTAGAATGTTTCAAAACTTATGCATAATTAAGGTTTCTGAATGGGTTTAAAAAGTTTGACATTTGTGGCAAATGTTTTTAATTTTTTTGAAGAGAAAGACATTTAGAAAAACTAAAACCAAATTGCTCTGTTTTCAAGTGCTTTATTTTAGAATTCGGTGGTAAAATGTTTTAAAATTTATAAACAAGAAAGAAATATAAGTTTTCTGAATGGGTTTAGAAAGTTTGACGTTTGTGGCAATTACTTTTCCAATTTTTTTTAACAGAGAAAGGCATTTAGAATAACTAAAACCAAATTGCTTCCTTTTCAAGTGCTTTATTTTAGAATTCCGTGGGAGAATGTTTCAAAATTTATTCACAAGTAAGAAATGTAAGTTTTCTGAATGGGTTTAGTAAGTTTGACGCTTGTGGCAATTGTTTTTCTAATTTTTTTTCAAGACAAAAACATTTAGAAAAGCTAAAACCAAATTTCTAAGATTTTAAGTGCTTTATTTTTGAATTCGGTTGTAGAATGTTTCAAAATATATTCACAAGTAAGATGTGTAAGTTTTCTGAATGGGTTTAGTAAGTTTGACGCTTGTGGCAATTGTTTTTCTAATTTTTTTTTCCAGAAAAAGTCATTTAGAAAAACTAAAACCAAATTGCTTTGTTTTCAAGTGTTTTAATTTAGAATTCCGTGGTAAAATGTTTCAAAATGTATGCACAATTAAGAAATATAAGTTTTCTGAATGGGTTTAGAAAGTTTGACGTTTATGGCAATTGTTTTTCTATTTCTTTTCTAACAGAGAAAGACATTTAGAAAAACTAAAACCAAATTACTTTGTTTTTAAGTGTTTTATTTTAGAATTTGGTAGTAGAATGTTTCCAAATTTATACACAACTAAGAAATATTAGTATTCTGAATGTGTTTAGAAAGTTTGACGTTTGTGACAACTGTTTTTCTATTTTTTTTTTCAGAAAAAGACATTTAGAAAAAATAAAACCAAATTGCATTGTTTTGAAGTGCTTTATTTTAGAATTTGGTTTTCGAATGTTTCAAAATTTATACACAAGTAAGAAATATAAGTTTCCTGAATGGGTTTAAAAAGTTTGACGTTTGTGCCAATTGTTTTTATATTTTTTTAAGAGAAAGATATTTAGAAAAAATAAAACCAAATTGTTCTGTTTTCAAGTGCTTTATTTTAGAATTCGGTGGTAGAATGTTTCAAAATTTATTCACAAGTAAGAAATGTAAGTTTTCTGAATGGGTTTAGTAAGTTTGACGCTTGTGGCAATTGTTTTTCTAATTTTTTTTCAAGACAAAAACATTTAGAAAAACTAAAACCAAATTTCTAAGATTTTAAGTGCTTTAGTTTTGAATTCGGTTGTAGAATGTTTCAAAATTTATGCACAATTAAGAAATATAAGTTTTCTGAATGGGTTTAGAAAGTTTGACATTTGTGGCAAATGTTTTTCAATTTTTTTTTAAGAGAAAGACATTTAGAAAAACTAAAACCAAATTGCTCTGTTTTCAAATGCTTTATTTTAGAATTCGGTGGTAAAATGTTTCAAAATTTATACACAATTAAGAAATATAAGTTTTCTGAATGGGTTTAGAAAGTTTGACGCTTGTGGCAACTGTTTTTCTAATTTTTTTCAAGACAAAAACATTTAGAAAAACCAAAACCAAACTGCTCTGTTTTCAAGTGCTTTATTTTAGAATTCGGTGTTAGAATGTTTCAAAATTTATTCACAAGTAAGAAATGTAAGTTTTCTGAATGGGTTTAGTAAGTTTGACGCTTGTGGCAATTGTTTTTCTAATTGTTTTTCAAGACAAAAACATTTAGAAAAAGTAAAACCAAATTTCTAAGATTTTAAGTGCTTTATTTTTGAATTCGGTTGTAGAATGTTTCAAAATTTATTCACAAGTAAGAAATGTAAGTTTTCTGAATGGGTTTAGTAAGTTTGACGTTTGTGGCAAATGTTTTTCAAATTTTTTTATGAGAAAGATATTTAGAAAAAATAAAACCGAATTGTTCTGTTTTCAAGTGCTTTATTTTAGAATTCGGTGGTAGAATGTTTCAAAATTTATTCACAAGTAAGAAATGTAAGTTTTCTGAATGGGTTTAGTAAGTTTGACGCTTGTGGCAATTGTTTTTCTAATTGTTTTTCAAGACAAAAACATTTAGGAAAACTAAAACCAAATTTCAAAGATTTTAAGTGCTTTATTTTTGAATTCGGTTGTAGAATTTTTCAAAATTTATGCACAATTAAGAAATATAAGTTTTCTGAGTGGGTTTAGAAACTTTGACATTTGTGGCAAATGTTTTTCAATTTTTTTTAAGAGAAAGATATTTAGAAAAAATAAAACCAAATTGCTCTGTTTTCAAGTGCTTTATTTTAGAATTCGGTGGTAGAATGTTTCAAAATTTACTCACAAGTAAGAAATGTAAGTTTTCTGAATGGGTTTAGTAAGTTTGACGCTTGTGGCAATTGTTTTTCTATTTTTTTTTCAAAACAAAAACATTTAGAAAAACTAAAACCAAATTTCTAAGCTTTTAAGTGCTTTATTTTTGAATTCGGTTGTAGAATGTTTCAAAATTTATGCATAATTAAGGTTTCTGAATGGGTTTAAAAAGTTTGACATTTGTGGCAAATGTTTTTAATTTTTTTGAAGAGAAAGACATTTAGAAAAACTAAAACCAAATTGCTCTGTTTTCAAGTGCTTTATTTTAGAATTCGGTGGTAAAATGTTTTAAAATTTATAAACAAGAAAGAAATATAAGTTTTCTGAATGGGTTTAGAAAGTTTGACGTTTGTGGCAATTACTTTTCCAATTTTTTTTAACAGAGAAAGGCATTTAGAATAACTAAAACCAAATTGCTTCCTTTTCAAGTGCTTTATTTTAGAATTCCGTGGGAGAATGTTTCAAAATTTATTCACAAGTAAGAAATGTAAGTTTTCTGAATGGGTTTAGTAAGTTTGACGCTTGTGGCAATTGTTTTTCTAATTTTTTTTCAAGACAAAAACATTTAGAAAAGCTAAAACCAAATTTCTAAGATTTTAAGTGCTTTATTTTTGAATTCGGTTGTAGAATGTTTCAAAATATATTCACAAGTAAGATGTGTAAGTTTTCTGAATGGGTTTAGTAAGTTTGACGCTTGTGGCAATTGTTTTTCTAATTTTTTTTTCCAGAAAAAGTCATTTAGAAAAACTAAAACCAAATTGCTTTGTTTTCAAGTGTTTTAATTTAGAATTCCGTGGTAAAATGTTTCAAAATGTATGCACAATTAAGAAATATAAGTTTTCTGAATGGGTTTAGAAAGTTTGACGTTTATGGCAATTGTTTTTCTATTTCTTTTCTAACAGAGAAAGACATTTAGAAAAACTAAAACCAAATTACTTTGTTTTTAAGTGTTTTATTTTAGAATTTGGTAGTAGAATGTTTCCAAATTTATACACAACTAAGAAATATTAGTATTCTGAATGTGTTTAGAAAGTTTGACGTTTGTGACAACTGTTTTTCTATTTTTTTTTTCAGAAAAAGACATTTAGAAAAAATAAAACCAAATTGCATTGTTTTGAAGTGCTTTATTTTAGAATTTGGTTTTCGAATGTTTCAAAATTTATACACAAGTAAGAAATATAAGTTTCCTGAATGGGTTTAAAAAGTTTGACGTTTGTGCCAATTGTTTTTATATTTTTTTAAGAGAAAGATATTTAGAAAAAATAAAACCAAATTGTTCTGTTTTCAAGTGCTTTATTTTAGAATTCGGTGGTAGAATGTTTCAAAATTTATTCACAAGTAAGAAATGTAAGTTTTCTGAATGGGTTTAGTAAGTTTGACGCTTGTGGCAATTGTTTTTCTAATTTTTTTTCAAGACAAAAACATTTAGAAAAACTAAAACCAAATTTCTAAGATTTTAAGTGCTTTAGTTTTGAATTCGGTTGTAGAATGTTTCAAAATTTATGCACAATTAAGAAATATAAGTTTTCTGAATGGGTTTAGAAAGTTTGACATTTGTGGCAAATGTTTTTCAATTTTTTTTTAAGAGAAAGACATTTAGAAAAACTAAAACCAAATTGCTCTGTTTTCAAATGCTTTATTTTAGAATTCGGTGGTAAAATGTTTCAAAATTTATACACAATTAAGAAATATAAGTTTTCTGAATGGGTTTAGAAAGTTTGACGCTTGTGGCAACTGTTTTTCTAATTTTTTTCAAGACAAAAACATTTAGAAAAACCAAAACCAAACTGCTCTGTTTTCAAGTGCTTTATTTTAGAATTCGGTGTTAGAATGTTTCAAAATTTATTCACAAGTAAGAAATGTAAGTTTTCTGAATGGGTTTAGTAAGTTTGACGCTTGTGGCAATTGTTTTTCTAATTGTTTTTCAAGACAAAAACATTTAGAAAAAGTAAAACCAAATTTCTAAGATTTTAAGTGCTTTATTTTTGAATTCGGTTGTAGAATGTTTCAAAATTTATTCACAAGTAAGAAATGTAAGTTTTCTGAATGGGTTTAGTAAGTTTGACGTTTGTGGCAAATGTTTTTCAAATTTTTTTATGAGAAAGATATTTAGAAAAAATAAAACCGAATTGTTCTGTTTTCAAGTGCTTTATTTTAGAATTCGGTGGTAGAATGTTTCAAAATTTATTCACAAGTAAGAAATGTAAGTTTTCTGAATGGGTTTAGTAAGTTTGACGCTTGTGGCAATTGTTTTTCTAATTGTTTTTCAAGACAAAAACATTTAGGAAAACTAAAACCAAATTTCAAAGATTTTAAGTGCTTTATTTTTGAATTCGGTTGTAGAATTTTTCAAAATTTATGCACAATTAAGAAATATAAGTTTTCTGAGTGGGTTTAGAAACTTTGACATTTGTGGCAAATGTTTTTCAATTTTTTTTAAGAGAAAGATATTTAGAAAAAATAAAACCAAATTGCTCTGTTTTCAAGTGCTTTATTTTAGAATTCGGTGGTAGAATGTTTCAAAATTTACTCACAAGTAAGAAATGTAAGTTTTCTGAATGGGTTTAGTAAGTTTGACGCTTGTGGCAATTGTTTTTCTATTTTTTTTTCAAAACAAAAACATTTAGAAAAACTAAAACCAAATTTCTAAGCTTTTAAGTGCTTTATTTTTGAATTCGGTTGTAGAATGTTTCAAAATTTATGCATAATTAAGGTTTCTGAATGGGTTTAAAAAGTTTGACATTTGTGGCAAATGTTTTTAATTTTTTTGAAGAGAAAGACATTTAGAAAAACTAAAACCAAATTGCTCTGTTTTCAAGTGCTTTATTTTAGAATTCGGTGGTAAAATGTTTTAAAATTTATAAACAAGAAAGAAATATAAGTTTTCTGAATGGGTTTAGAAAGTTTGACGTTTGTGGCAATTACTTTTCCAATTTTTTTTAACAGAGAAAGGCATTTAGAATAACTAAAACCAAATTGCTTCCTTTTCAAGTGCTTTATTTTAGAATTCCGTGGGAGAATGTTTCAAAATTTATTCACAAGTAAGAAATGTAAGTTTTCTGAATGGGTTTAGTAAGTTTGACGCTTGTGGCAATTGTTTTTCTAATTTTTTTTCAAGACAAAAACATTTAGAAAAGTTAAAACCAAATTTCTAAGATTTTAAGTGCTTTATTTTTGAATTCGGTTGTAGAATGTTTCAAAATTTATTCCCAAGTAAGAAATGTAAGTTTTCTGAATGGGTTTAGTAAGTTTGACGCTTGTGGCAACTGTTTTTCTAATTTTTTTTCAAGACAAAATCATTTAGAAAAACTAAAACCAAATTTCTAAGATTTTAAGTGCTTTATTTTTTAATTCGGTTGTAGAATGTTTCAAAATTTATGCACAATTAAGAAATATAAGTTTTCTGAATGGGTTTAAAAAGTTTGACATTTGTGGCAAATGTTTTTCAATTTTTTTTAAGAGAAAGACATTTAGAAAAACTAAAACCAAATTGCGCTGTTTTCAAATGCTTTATTTTAGAATTCGGTGGTAAAATGTTTCAAAATTTATACACAAGAAAGAAATATAAGTTTTCTAAATGGGTTTAGAAAGTTTGACGTTTGTGGCAATTACTTTTCCAATTTTTTTAACAGAGAAAGGCATTTAGAATAACTAAAACCAAATTGCTTCCTTTTCAAGTGCTTTATTTTAGAATTCCGTGGGTGAATGTTTCAAAATTTATACACAATTAAGAAATATAAGTTTTCTGAATGGGTTTAGTATGTTTGATGTTTGTGGCAATTGTTTTTCTATTTTTTTTTGAGAAAAAGTCATTTAGAAAAACTAAAACCAAATTGCTTTGTTTTCAAGTGCTTTATTTTAGAATTCCGTGGTAGAATGATTCAAAATGTATGCACAATTAAGAAATATAAGTCCTCTGAATGGGTTTAGAGAGTTTGACGTTTGTGGCAATTGTTTTTCTATTTTTTTTTTTGAGAAAAAGTCATTTAGAAAAACTAAAACCAAATTGCATTGTTTTCAAATGCTTTATTTTAGAATTCAGTGGTAGAATGTTTCATAATTTATACACAAGTAAGAAATATAAGTCTTATGAATGGGTTTAGAAAGTTTGGCAATCGTTTTTCTATTTATTTTCTAGCAAAAACCTTTACAAAAACTAAAACCAAATTGTTACATTCTCAAGTGCTTTATTTTAGAATTTAATGGTGGCATGTTTCAAAAATTATACCCAATTGAGGAATATATTTATTTTGAATTTATTCTAAAAATATTTTATGTATTGAATTTATTATTTCGTACCAATAAAATAAAACGTCTGGTTTTCTTTTGTAAAAAAATGCTGTGCATTTTCAGTCATTCTCTTTTACTGGCTTTATATTAAAAATAAACTACAAACAGTGTAGTATTTCATTTCTGTATAAAATTGCAGTTTGTAACGTTTTCTCGGCGCCGTTTTTTACCGGTGAAGCATGGGGTGCATGATTCAGCCCGGGTTCCTCCTTAAGGGTCGACATTAAATCAAATTCCGAGCGGCGATCATATATATTATATATATATACACACACAATTTTTTTCCAAGGTGGACGTTTCATGAAATATTTATGAGACGTTATTTTTTCTCAGTGGCGCACGTTATTACGTTTCGCGACACGTAGAATTATTCACGCCGCCAGGACTTTTGAAATATATACGGGGGTGGGCCTACACATCCACCCTCCAACAAAGAGAGTAGTGTACTACATCAGTCAAAATACACTATACACTATTAGGGTTTAGACTGATGTAGTCATTAAGTGTTGTTTGATGAATGAGGTTGTAGTGGTAATAAATGCATATTGAGACAGAATTTCAACTTTCTTGGCTGAAGATCTTGGCAATATACGAGGGTCGATCAATAAGTAATGCCCCATATTTTTTTTCTCCACAATGTGCAAGAACTGAGTTGTACTTCTGAGTTCTTGATTGCAGACAGTGCCACCACTCCAGATATGGTGAGGCGCAGTGTCATGTCAATGGCATGGCACCATCCTCAGTCACCAAGAACGAAATTCAAGTCAATTCCCTCCGTAGGAAAAGTCATGGTTACTGATTTTTGGGACATTGAAGGGATCATTCTTGTTGATGTGATGCCAAGAGGGACAACGATTAATTCCGAAGCATACGTGAAGACCTTGGACAAATTCTAGAAACGTTTCCTGCGTATTAGGTGTGACAAGGATCCGGCTGAAATCTTGATCCTGCGCGATAATGCACGCCCGCCCACAAGTCTCAGAACCCGGGAACAGCTTACCAAATTAGGTTGGACAACATTGCCCCATCCACCACACAGCCCAGATCTGGCCCCGTCAGACTTCCATCTCTTCGGACCTCTTAAAGGCGGTTTGCGTGGAAAACACTTCGATGATGATAAGAGCGTAATTCAAGCGGTGAAAAAATGGCTTCGCGCACAGATCAAGAGTTGGTCCGGCAGGAAATACAGGCACTTGTTTCACGCTGGCGTAAGACCGTACAAGTTGATGGAGACTATGTTCAAAAATAGTACGTGAAGAAGAAATATGTAGCTTTATTGTCACCAAAATTTAATACTTTTAAATAAATAGTTTCTAGAATGTTTAAGATTTTGGGTCTCAATGTTCTTGTTGATATAAGCTACCGATGATAAGAGTCCGAAAAAAGTGGATTACAAATTCTGGAGTGAAAGTGAAGATGAAGTGGTCATGATTCGAAGACTGTGCTATAATAAAAAAACACTTTTTTGAAACTGCTTTTAACGTTCCGAAAAAATCTACAGTCTTAGAAGAGTCTGTAAATTGTATCTTTTCCAGAATTTATACTTAATATTTTGTTTTTTTTTTGTATAAATTATTTGTTTATGATATACAAATTTAAGGGTGTGATAGTGACCACCCACCCTACATATTTCATTAAATTTGAGGTAAAACACTAATTCTGAAATATGTATTTAAAAACAACACTAAACTTAAGTAGTTTTCAAAATAAAACCATCATTGTGGTGCTTCGAAAGAAATTGTATATGTAGGGTGGGTGGGTGGCCTCTAACCCACCCTCTAACCAATAAAATATCGCCATAGCTCTACTAAATTACCATATTTCATTAAGAAAAGGTTTATACTTCAATTTTTTCATTGACGTATTGTTTTCTATGAATTTTTCGTTTATGATACAAAAATTGGAAAGTGTGACAGTGGACACCCACCCTCCCCACATATTTGATTAAATTTAAGGTAAAACACTGATTCTGAAATATTTAAAAACATTAACACTAAACTTTAATGTAGTATTAAAACATAAAACCATAATTGTGGAGAGTTTAAAGAAATTGTATATGTAGGGTGGGTGGGTGGCCTCTAACCCACCCTCCAATCAGTAAAACATCAGCACTGATTATACTAAAGGAACAAATGTAGCTTTAGTCTACAAAACATCATTTGTAGACTAAAGCTTCCAAAGAATCTCAAAGAAAGAACTAAAATGATATAGAGGAGCAAGTCAGGTACAATCCTTTGGTTGCCAAATCAAAAAGTCTGTACGTGCTCCATCATGTTGAAACCACATGTTTATCTATATAACTAAAAAGATTTGGCCAAAAGTATTGATCTTTACTTTTAAACAATCAGTCAACAAATAAAATATTAAATACTGTTCAGCAATTTGAAGCTAATTAAACGGAATGATACTTGCAATTATAAAAAAGTGTGTTTTTAATCTCAACTAGAAATTCCTTCAAAGATGTTTAACTTTGATAATGTTTGGATTTCTCTCATATTTTTAGGAAGATAATTAAATTTCTTAAGACTTGAGTACTGGGCTCACAGTTAAATCAATTTCTTCAGATGATGATAAATGTATTTTTTGAATAATTTTCTTACTTATTTCTTCATGAAACATTATGAATTAAGTGTTGTACGAGGATAAATGTATTAAAACTATGTCTAGAATTTGAAGTATTAAGGATTTTTTTGTTTTTTGAAAAGGATAATTATGTTTCTAAAAAGTCCACACTATTATTATTCATCCAGTCAATCAAATTTATCCTGTTCGATCCTAATAAAGTCGTTCACCATAATTTGTTTTCAAAATTGATCGACCACGATCATTTTGTTCGTACGCCCGGTGTTATTACATTTGCCCCCCTCACCCCCGCCGTCGTAAAATTTTGATGCGGCTCGTAAACCGGTGCGTTCGGCTAATGATAATAAAGGTGAATTTATTATTGTGTTATCTGGAGGAACGTCAGAAATAATCGCCTCGTTACGGGGCCACGTCCAACGGTGCGATTAATATCGATTCCGGGGGCTTCGAGAGGGATGATTTTACACCACGCATCGAAAATAGTTGGGATGAAACATGACGGCTCCTTATCTCGCTACAGGACGTCCAGGCTTCGAACAATAATCTTCTGCACGGTCCAATGGTTGCCTTCAACTTCACAATGTCTATCGATTAGTTGCTGGAAACTTGGGTTAAAGTCTAACATTTTTAATAATATAAGAATAATCGAGTGTATTTACAAAATAAAACTTAATTTCTGATCAAAGATAATGACTATGTTAATAATATTTGAACTTACTAGGGATATTCGCAATGTAGTATACGTTAGCGTGCGGAGCGCTGGCGAATAGAGCAGCCGCCGGATGTGTGCTAACATGTTCAGTTGTTTCATTGTTGAGATAACGACTATTAGATTTTCAAATTCGATTTATTTTAAACACTATATGTTTCGCTTCTTGTGGCGAAGAATAAAATAAACCAAATTTCTTGTGAGTTAATAATTTCCATTCAATATTTTCACTATTATCTGACTGTGGAATATTCGGTATGCAGTCTTGAATCGCATCGAGGTTTTTATCCTCTGTTTCAAATTTGAAACAGTCTAGTTATCTTAATATTGTTCAATTGTATTTCAGTTGCCTGAAATATTGTGATTTTTATGTGAGTGCTCAAGAATAATGTCTTAAAATTAACTCATATATTTAATTTAAATTGTTAACTTCAATACTAAAAATTCTTGCATTTACCAAATATTTAAATTAGTTAACTACAGTAGATTTAATTCACATTAAAATCCTTGGATTGCAGAATTAATTATCAAATATTGGAAGTTTTTAAAGTGTACAGAAACCTTATTTAAATCCATCCCACGTAGCTTATGAATTATTTGCTTGATGAACACCTCTTTCTTCGGGCGGAATGTTTGTGGCGCCTAGGGACCCCCCAGCCCCCGGAAATGATTAATCATTATCACCGGACGTTCCTTCAACTGCGGATTTAATGAATTTCATTCATGATAAAAAATTATCCGCCCGTTTGTATAGAGGAAAGTCGGACGCGCGAAATGTAGATTTATTCCCGTCGCAGACACGTCCTCTCAGACATTTTGATACAGCGAAATGCACTAGAGGAGCCGTGATCAAAATAACGTGCATTCATTACTCAAAAGCAAGAAAATCCATCCTAATATTTCCTGCCTCGCCAAGGGAGACAACAGCCATTCCTCCGGAATTCTAATGCGCGGCGTTACGGATTAAAATAATAATAATAGATGGTGGAATAATAAATAATCATGTTTAAAATATGCAGCATTTATTTCGTATAAGAAAAAATATTACCTTAGTGTGTGTAAATGGGCTTCCTACTTTAAATGATTTCCCCCGTCATTCTATATCCCAATAGCGAATGGATTTGGTCACCCAGATCCAAACTAACGCTACTGCATTCTTGGTAATAGGCTTTACACACCTCAAATAACACGGCGGAAATACCACGAGGTCGATAGCCAAACACCACTGCTGCTATTACGTTAGTAAATGAATTAATGTATATATAGTTGAAAAAACTAATAAATAGTACTAAAAATCCGATAGTTAATAAAAGGATCATATAAAACACATTTCCTAAATAATTAGGAAAAAGCTATGGCATTATGAAAGGAAGATAAATAGAGTTAATGTTGATTGATGAGTTACGTGAAGATGATGCAATATTAAATAACTTGTAAACTGTTCTTTTACTCTAGCGCTCATTAAAACATAGGGCGTAAAAATGAAGCTCCATCGATTCAATTGATTCGAAAATGGGTACAGAAGATCGAGAGGACAGGTCCAACAATGAATCAACCACGATCCGGCCGACCTAGAACATCAAGAGATCACGAAAACGTTAAGCCTGTAAGAGCATCTATTCGTGAAAATCATGGACTCTCTGCTCGGAAGCGGTCTAACACCTTAAGTGTGCCCAGAACATCTTTGATTCGTATTCTTCACAAAGATTTACATTTACATCCGTACAAAATCCAAATGGTACAGGAGTTAAAGCCTCAAGACCACGCTCACAGGCTCAAATTTGCAAACGAAAGGTTCACCAGCTTTATCAACATTTTTTTCTCAGGCGAGGCAAACCATCTAAATGGGCATGTGAATAGGCAAAATTGCAGGTATTGGAGTGACATTAATCCTAAATTAAAGCATCAAAAACCTCTGCATTCACCCAATGTTACTTTATGGGCAGCTTTGTCAGCAAGAGGCATTATTAATCCATACTTTTTTAAAGATCACCGAAGAAATGCTGTTACAGTGAATACAGAGCGGTATATTACCATGCTACAGAACTTTTTTTTCACCACCGCTACAGGATTTCGATGGTTTTAATCAACGATCGTGGTTTCAGCAAGATGGGACAACACTTCCAACGACTCATTAAGTGATGTTCGAGAAATTTTTGGACAAAAAGTGATATCCAAAAGAGGTGCCATTAACTGGCCACCTCATAGCCCGGACTTATCCCCACTGGACTTCTTTCTTTGGGGATACCTTAAAAGTAAAGTTTTCAACAGCAGAGGAATTAAAGGAAAATATTCGGAGGAAATGCAAAACATTTCACGAAACACTTGTGAGGCATTGGAAATTTCCGCTACAGGTTGCGGCAGTATCAAAATAGTCAAGGATCACATATGGATTTTGTAATTTTTAAAAAAGAAAATCCCTGTTTGTGTAGTTTAAGAATAAATAGAATGTTTTTATCTCGTATAACTACTTTCTCTTAAATCATCATTTGAAATGTAAGCGAACTTTTGGTCCACCCTGTTCACAGTTGTAACCTATCCTAATTTTATTTATTTGTATCTGATCTCCTGGTCCAGGATGTCATGAAACATATAACTAGATGAGTTATACGTTACACCACCCACAGAATTATTTAGAAGAAACACTCCTTGTTGCCAACTCAGGACAGAAACCCCATGATTGAGGGATTAGCGATCCAACTAATCCACGTAGCATGGGAAATCCCAAGGGATCCAGAACCGATTCATCAAGAGAAGGTATATCTTGATGAATCGGTTCTGGATCCCTTTAGATTTCCCATGCTACGTGGATAGGTTGAATCACTAATCCCTGAACCATGGTGTTTCTGTCCTAAGTTGGCAACAAGGAGTGTTTATTCTAAATAATTCTATGGGTATTGTAAATTCTGTACGTTCTTGTGCAGTTGATTCTATATGTAGTTGCATTCCACTGTATGATTGTAAATCTCTTCACATTATTCATCATCTGCGGTGATTGGGCATGTGGGAAGTAGCTCCTCTATTTCCTAGAATTCTGATATGTAGGGTGGATGGGTGGCCACTATCAAACTTTCCTATTTTGGTATCATTGACAAGGAATTTATAAAAAAAAAATGAAGTATAAATCTTTTCCTAATGAGATGTTTTAATTTAGTAGAGCTCTGGCAGATGTTTTATTGCTTGGAGGATGGGTTAGAGGCCACCCACCCACCCTACAAATATAATTTCTTCCAAAGTACCACAATTATGATTTTATTTTTAAAATTACATCATTACTTTTTCTGTTTTAAATATTTCAAAATCGTTGATTCCCCTTAAATATAATAAAATATGTAGGGCGGGTGGGTGGCCACTATCATACCCTTCAACTTTTGTACCATAAAGCAAGAATTCATACAAAAAGTTGCGTCAATAAAAATATAAATTATAAATCTTTTCCTAATAAAATATGTTAATTTAGTGGAGCTATGGTTGATGTTTTACTGATTGGAGGGTGGGTTAGAGGCCACCCACCCACCCTACATACACAAATTCTTCAAAACCACCACAATGGTATGGTATTAGTTTCAATTATACATCAGAGTGTTAATGATTTTAAATACTTTAAAAACAGTGTTGTACCTTAAATTTAATAAAAATATGTATGGTGTATGGTGGGTGGGTTTCCACTATCACACTTTCCAATTTTTGTATCAAAACGAAGAATTCATACAAAAAGTTGCGTCAATAAAAAATGAAGTATAAATCTTTTCCTAATAAAATATGGTAATTTAGTCAAGCTATTTCAGATGTTTCTCTGATTGGAGGGTAGGTTAGAGGACACCCACCCACCCTACAAAAACAAAGCACCACAATGATGGTTTCATTTTTAAAACTACATCAGAGTTAAGTGTTTATGTTTTTAAACATTTCACAATCGGTGTTTTACCTTAAATTAAATTAAATATGTAGGGTGGGTGGGCGGCCACTATCACAATCTCCAATTTTGCTATCATAAACGGAGAATTTATACAAAAAATATGTAAATAAAAAAAAATTATTAATTAGTTTCTAATAATACAATTCAATTTAAATGTCTGGAATGAAGAAATGAAAATTGATAATAAACAAAGAAATAACAAAAGCAATGATAATACTTAAAAACCCAACAAAAATAGAAATTAAGATAGAAAATGAGTAAATTGAACAAGTAAAAATAAATTTTTAGTAACAGTGATATCTGAAGATGGAAGAATAGAAGAGGAAATAGAAGAAATAATAAAGGCAAACACGAAGCTTTATTAATTTATAATAAATGAATAAAGACACAAAAGTGAGAACACACAAAGCCATATTTATGCATACACTAACATATGGATCAGAGACGTGGTGCACAAACAAAAACCAAATGAACAGATTGCAAGCCAGTGAAATGAAGACACAAAGGAAAATAGCAGGAGTAAGACTAATAGATAAGATAATAAACAAGGTAATAGGAGAACAGCTTGGAGTAAAGGCGGCGACAACAATAATCAAAGAAAATGCATTGAGATGGTTTGGACATACGACAAGAATGGAGAACTCGAGATTAGCAAAAAAGTATGGGCAATGGGTAAAAACAAGAAGAAAAAGGGAAGACATAGAAAAAAGTGAGACGACATCATACAAGAACACCTAAGAGAAAAGAAAATAAATTTAAACGAAGCAAAAGAATTGGCAAGAGATTGAGTGACATGGAAGAACATAATAAGAGGCAATTGATTAATAGTGTAAAGATCTATTAATCAATTGCCTCTTATTATGTTCTTCCATGTCTCTCTATATCTTGCCAATTCTTTTGCTTTGTTTAAATTTATTTTATTTTCTCTTAGGTCTTCTTGTATGATGTCTCATTTTTTTCTAGGTCTTCCTTTTTTATTCTTCTTGTTTTTACCCATTTCCAAAAGGAGATGTTTATGAATGAATGAATTATATTTTACAACTTTCAATTAAAACCCTCGCTTATGTTTTACTGATTGGAGGGTGGGATTGAGGCCACCCACCCACCCTACATATACATTATAATTTTAAATACTAATTGTTGATGATTTTGCTGCTTACAAAACAATAAAACCTTGAATGTAATAAAAAATAAAGCGTAATCCAAATTTAAATATAAATGATTATTGATTCTATAGCTAATCTTATTTAATTTAGACTTAAAGTCTGCCCACCCGTCATGTAATTTTCTTTTATTAATTTCCTCACTCAAAAATTTTACCTTTTGAATTTTTTTTTATTCAAAAAGTTTTGTAATTAATTTTACTCCAAACTACGAGAAGATCAGTAATTTAAATTTAAATGTATATGCAGGGTGGGTGGGTGGCCTCTATCCCACCTTCAAATCAGTAGAACATTATCAAAAATTATTTCAGAAATTTGTATGAATAAATTTCTAATAATTGCAATTATTTTGTGTTTATTATTTTACAACTTTCAATTAAAACCCTTGCTTATGTTTTACTGATTGGAGGGTGGGATAGAGGCCACCCACCCACCCTACATATACATGATAACTTTAAATAATAATTGTTGATGATTTTGCTGCTTACAAAAAAATAAAACCTTGAATGTAATAAAAAATAAAGCGTAATCCAAATTTAAATATAAATGATTATTGATTCTATAGCTAATCTTATTTAATTTAGACTTAAAGTCTGCCCACCCATCATGTATATTTTTTTATTAATTTCCTCACTCAAAAATTTTACCTTTTGAATTTTTTTTTTATTCAAAAAGTTTTGTAATTAATTTTACTCCAAACTACGAGACGATCAGTAATTTAAATTTAAATGTATATGCAGGGTGGGTGGGTGGCCTCTATCCCACCTTCAAATCAGTAAAACATTATCAATAAATGGTGATGTGGCCATCATAGTACTTTCCCTATATTTTACTCGGAAAATATTACGCAAAAAGGCTATTCTTAATGATTTGTTCAATTTTGAATTCTTTACAATTATTTGTAATACAAGTTTCATGTAACTCTAATAGTGTATTAGCAATGGGCAAAAAATTTCAAAATTTTCAATTTTTATTTTAGTAGTAACATATATTTATTGACAAATTTTGTACATATTTACATTGGAATAATGAAGAATGAATGAGGCGTTAATGTATTAATTTGTCAAAAGGCTATCGACCAGAGGTTTTTCTGCCTTGTTTTGTCCAGTCATATGGCGTCGGTCGTTAATGCGTAGAAGGATGAAATGATAAAATGAAGTCGAATATGGTTGAATTTTTATTTTATTTTTCTCGATTTTATGAAAAATATATTCAGATTTTCATTCTCTTTAACTTTTGTTAGAAAATATTTGTAATATTTTTCATATTAAAAAAAATATCAGAAAAAAAAAACACCCACTTCCGATTTATGAATGATTACCAAAAGCTTTTCAGTTCCAGTTTTTGATAAAAAACCTTAAGTTTGAAGTTTCATATCAAACAGATAATTCATTTTTGAGATACACCGACAGACACACACACACACACAGTCACAATTTTTTTTCTAGAAATATAGAGAAAGTAATAACACTGTTGTCTCCTCTCTTCCCACTTTATATCTATAGAACTTTCCACCATTTTTATTTAATAGATTTCCAAAGTTTCCCAACAGTTGTTTCTACAGGTTTCCGGAATTTCCTTAAAAGTTTGGATCATAACTTGCTAGAATTTTCTTCAAAAGTTATAAAATTTTACGGCAATCTCCCTTTTTGAAAAAATTTTCTTTTCATTCATTTCAGATTTCTCTAGATTTTTCTCTTTCGTGTTTTCCAGAAACTTATATTCTAGATTCTTTGAATTTTCTTAAAAAGTTTTTAAGTTTTGGCAATAATTATTCTTATTCTACACTTATCTGCTTTTTTTCTAATAGATTTTATGGATTTTCTAGAAGTTCCTTTTGCTAATTACGAGAATTATTGTAAGGATTATGGAATATTCACAAGTAATACCATAAGTGATAGCAATTTACTCGAATAAATTTTCTTTTTTTAGAAATTTCTCTTTTTTGTTTTCCAGAAACTTATCTTCTGGATTATTTGAATTAATTTGAATTATTTTTGAAAGAGTTTTAGGTTTTAGGTTATTCTTTTTTGAAATTTAGCTCTTCTTTTTATAGATTTTATGTATTTTCTAGAAATTTCTTTTGCTAACTACGAAATTTTTGCAAAGAATGTGGAATTTTCTTTTAGAAACAATTTTTTGCTATAGAGAGACAAACATCTTTATTTATTATTGAATACATTCGTTATGTACAATGTAATCGTAATTGATTATTTATTTATTTTATTAGCATATTCCAAAATTTCTCATTTAAATTAGAAGAATTGTTTTTGAAGTTCTAGAATTCAGATTTCTAGCTAGAATATATTCCCAATTTATTTATTTATTTATTTATTAACGGTTAACACCTTTTACATTTAATTACACAAACATTAATAACAACAATATTCTAAACCAAATCACAAGCGAATAACAGGTATAATAATTTTTGCACATAAGATCAATTAAGTAACGATAAATTAACGTTTCTTAGTTAAAACAAAGATAGTGGAATGTTTAATTCATTTAAATGACTGTACTTATAATGGAGGACATTGAACGTTCTAAGTATTCTACATAGTGGATTGTTGTTGCCAAAATTTGTAGAATGAAATTTTTGATGAAACAATAGTTTTGACAGAGTTGATAAAAAAATTTCTTTTAGGCTCGGAGAATTTTTGATTTATTTTATCAGAACATTCCATAATTTCATTTCTAAATTTCGAAAACAATATCTCTATAATTTTCTAACATTTTCCTTCGAAACAACTGTTAAAGATTTCTGCAATTTTCTTTAAATTTTTTTCAAAAATCTTTCATTTTTCTCTTTCCTGCCTCTGTCTGCTCGAAATTGGAAGAATCTTTTTGGAGGGTATCTAGAATTTTCCATTAAATTTATTTTATATATCTGGAATTTTCTTGAAATTTTCTTTTTAATGTTTTTCAGAATTTTCTTATCCAGATTCCTTGAATTTTCTTAGAATTGATTTGGCAACGACGTTTCTTCATAATTTCTTACAGATTTTTTTATAATAATAATAATATTATTCAAAACAGAAACAGTACAGAATGCAAAATGTTATTATAGAATTTTATAGAAATTTCTTTTCCTAATTAGTAGAATGTTAATAATTCTGGAATTTTCGAGTATTTTTTTCTTTAGACTTACATTCTTTCGCTATTTCTTAATTCATTTCATCCGAATTTTATAGCTTTATTATTCTATTTTGTCTAAATATATCGTCGTTTTTATTTTTAATATTTTCTCGCATAGTTTAAGAATTTTCCAGTAAATTTTCCTCTAAATATCTAAAATTTTACAATAATTCTTAAAAGTTTCTGAATTCTTTAAAAAATTTTCTTCGAAGGATATAAATTTTCCAACATTTTCTCTTCCAGACTCATATAAATTTCCAGCGCCTTATTGAACTGTAATATCTGATGAAATATAACAAAAATGTTTTTCATCAGAATATACCAGAATTTTCTCCTACAAATTAAGAGAAAAACCTTGAAGGGTTATGAAATTTTCTATTCAATTTATTTTAGATTTCTAGAATTTTCTAGACTTTTCTTTTCCAAAATTCTTGAATTTGTGGAATTTTAATATTCTAGAATTTACTAACTTTTTTTCAGATTTTTGAATTTTTTTTTAAATTGGTAAGATTTTCTTAAACTATCCTAGAATTTTCCACATGTTTTATTTAATTCTTCAGTGTTTATAGCATTTTTGTCGAATTTTTAGAATTCGTCAAAAAAAGTTTCAACTAGATCTGTGAAATTTCGTAATTTTCTCTTCTAAATTACAGAATTTTTTAGGGACAGCATTTTTTTCAGACTCCTAGAATTATTTAGCATTTCTTACGCCAATTGGGTAAATATCGATAAATAAATAAATAAATAATTAACATTGCCAAAATGTTTTTTAATGATATAATTTTCCAGAATATTTTTTCATATTTTAAAATTTTAACATTTTAAAATTTCCAAATATTCTCTTTCAAATTGTTTTTTCATGTATTTCACAGCTTTTGTTTCTTTCTTTTTTTAGAATAGGTCATAAAGTTTATGAAGAGTTTTAAAATGATTCAATATTCTGAAATTTTCTTGTGAAGAATTCTGGAATTTTTCAGCTAGAATTTTGCAGCACCTCAGATTTTCTTAATATTTTTTTAAATTTCATTAGTATCTTTCAGAAACATGTGGAAAATTTATTTTATGGTTCTTAAAATTTCCAGTAATTTTTCAAACTATTTAGGTTTTGCAGCAATTTTTCATGCAAGTTTCTTATTCCAGTTATAAATATTTTAATTTTTGATTTTTTCAGACTTTTGACAAGAGTCTAAGACTTGCAGCTTTTTCCAAAATGTTTCTTCAATTTAGTTAGAGAGTGTTAAAATTTGGTAAACATTTTTCTTTCTAATTTCTTTAGTGAATAATGAAGATTTTCCAGACAATTCTGTTTAAGATTTTTAGAAGTTTTCCTTTCAAATTATGTCTGACGAGTGTAAAAACTTAAATGTTTATAACACAATAAAGAATCTATTCTATTTTAAAGTTATTTGAGGATTGTAGAATTTTCTAGCAATTTTTTTCTTATTTAAATATTGTTCAACACTTTTCCTAGAATTTCAAAAAATTCTTTACCAAATTACAATATTTTTTGTATAAGTATTCTAGACTTTTTCATCTATTTTTTTTTTCTTTCAGGTTTCTATAATCTGATGGACTTTTGCTTTAATTTACTACAATATTTCAGATTTTTTAGGGTTCTAACAATTTATTCCAATTTTTAAGAATTTTCCAAAAATGCAATCAAATTCTGCATTGTGTAGCGTAGAAGATAATTCAGAGTGAAGTACCTTGATGTAAGTTGAGAGTACATCTCTTCTTAAAGTCTTCGAGTGACATCATCATCAATCAAATATTTTCCAAAACGTTCTCTCTTCCAAATATTTGGAATTTGTAGTATTCTTTGTTTAATTTTATCAGTATATACCATATAGAGAGAGAGTTCTAGAATTTTACAGCAATTCTTTCCAATAATAGAGAAAATCTGCTTAGACCAATAAACTCATCTCTTTGAGACCATCTTAATAATCTATAAAATGGTGATATGGCCATCATAGTATTTTCCCTATATTTATATCGAAAACTATGAGGTTTGCCGAAAAAGGATATTTTTAGTAATTTGTTTACTTTTATTAATTCCATGTAGATCAATAGATTAATTTCCGATCTATGGACACTTCACGGTTTATTAACTTCAAATATTAATTCTTCTTCCTTATTGTCTGCTATTAGTTTATTTCCCTCAAATTTTTCAACCGTTTTAAGGAGTAAGATTTTATGTTTTATAAACAAGTATAACACGAACTTTTCGTATAACACTATTAGTCGTATGCTTAGATTGTCAAATGATCTAATCATTCATTCCTGGTTCAATTTGTTTAATAGTGGTACAGGTCACCAATTTAGAAGGACACTTATGTCTAATTTATAATATTTTAATTAATATTATCTTTAATATTATTTAACTTTCACTCTAATTTAATGATATCCATTTTATTTTAATTGAGCTTATTTTAAATTATTAAGTTTAAGTTAATTTAAGTATGTATTACGTTGTGCATTATTGTATGTAAATAAACAAATAAATAAATTGGAAAAAAATGTCAACATTTTCAATTTTTATTATTTTTTTTTCTCGAAAATTAAGAATTTTATGAAAAATATGTTTTAACAAAACTTGTTCAGTTTCTCATTCCCTTTAACTTTTGTTTGAAAAATTTTGTAACATTTTCCATTAAAAAAAAAAATCAGAATAAAACAAAAAAACGCCTCGAGTAAACACCCACTTCCGGTTTATGAATGTTTACCAAAAGCTTTTCAGTTCCAGTTTTTAACGATAAAACCTTAAGTTTAAAGTTTTATCTCAATCGGATAGTTCATTTTTGAGATACAGCGCCCACAGACATTTTCACGCACGAAAACAATACTTCCCCTATATATACTATATAGGGAAAGTAAAAATGGTGATGTGGCCATCATAGTACTTTCCCTATATTTTACTCGAAAACTATGAGGTTTACGCAAAAAACCTATTCTTTATAATTTGTTCAGTTTTGAATTCTATACAATTATATGTTATATAAATTTCATATAGCTTCAATAGTTTATTAGCAATTGCCAAAAAATGCCAAAATTTTCAATTTTTAATTTTTTTCTCGAAAGTTAAGAATTTTATAAAAAACATGTTTTAATAAAAGTTGTTCAGTTTTTTACGCCCTTTAACTTTTGTTTGATAAGTTTCATAATATTTTGTATATTTAGAAAAATATTGGTAAAAAACAAAAAAACGCCTCGAGTAAACATCCACTTCCGGTTTATGAATCTCTACCAAAAGCTTTTCAGCTCCAGTTTTAAACGATAAAACCTTAAGTTTAAAGTTTCATCTCAATTGGATAATTCGTTTTTGAGATACAGCGCCCACCGACAGACAGACAGACACACACACACACACACACACACACACACACACACACACACACAGACACAGAATTTTTTTTTCCAGAAATTAGTTTTTTGGGTTCAGGGGACCCCAAAACGGATATTTCCGCAAAAAAAAAATTTCAAAAAAAAATCACGAAAACAATACTCCCCCTATATATACTATATAGGGAAAGTAAAAATGGTGATGTGGCCATCATAGTACTTTCCCTATATTTTACTCGAAAACTATGAGGTTTACGCAAAAAACCTATTCTTTATAATTTGTTCAGTTTTGAATTCTATACAATTATTTGTTATATAAATTTCATATAGCTTCAATAGTTTATTAGCAATTGCCAAAAAATGCCAAATTTTCAATTTTTAATTTTTTTCTCAAAAGTTAAAAATTTTATGAAAAACATGTTTTAATAAAAGTTGTTCAGTTTTTTATGCCCTTTAACTTTTGTTTGAAAAGTTTTATAATATTTTGTATGTTTAGAAAAATATCGGGAAAAAACAAAAAAACGCCTCGAGTAAACATCCACTTCCGGTTTATGAATCTTTACCAAAAGCTTTTCAGCTCCAGTTTTTAACGATAAAACCTTAAGCTTAAAGTTTCATTTCAATTGGATCATTCGTTTTTGAGATACAGCGCCCACCGACAGACAGACAGACACACACACACACACACACACACACAGACACAGAATTTTTTTTTCCAGAAATTAGTTTTTTGGGTTCAGGGGACCCCAAAACGGATATTTCCGCAAAAAAAATTTTTCAAAAAAAAATCACGAAAACAATACTCCCCCTATATACTACGTGTATAGGGAAAGTAATAAAATGGTGATGTGGCCATCATAGTACTTTCCCTATATTTTTCTCCAAAACTATAAGGTTTACGCAAAAATTTTATTCTTAATATTATGTGCACTTTTTAATTCTCTACAATTACTTTTTATATAAGTTTTATGTAACTCCAATAGTTTATTAGAAATTGGCAAAAAATATAAAAATTTTCAATTTTTTTTTTTTTTCTCGAAAGTTAAGAATTTTATGAAAAACATGTTCGAATAAAACTTATTCAGTTTTTTATTCCCTTTAACTTTTGTTTGAACAGTTTTTTAAAAAATTTTATATTTAGAAAAATATCATGAAAAAACAAAAAAACGCCTCGAGTAAACATCCACTTCCGGTCTATAAATGTTTACCAAAAGCTTTTCAGTTCCAGTTTTTAACGATAAAACCTTAAGTTTAAAGTTTCATCTCAATCGTATGGTTCGTTTTTGAGATACAGCGCCCACAGACATTTTCTCGCACGAAAACAATACTTCCCCTATATATACTATATAGGGAAAGTAAAAATTATTTCAGAAATTTGTATGAATAAATTTCTAATAATTGCAATTATTTTGTGTTTATTTATATTTTACAACTTTCAATTAAAACCCTTGCTTATGTTTTACTGATTGGAGGGTGGGATAGAGGCCACCCACCCACCCTACATATACATGATAACTTTAAATAATAATTGTTGATGATTTTGCTGCTTACAAAAAAATAAAACCTTGAATGTAATAAAAAATAAAGCGTAATCCAAATTTAAATATAAATGATTATTGATTCTATAGATAATCTTATTTAATTTAGACTTAAAGTCTGCCCACCCATCATGCATCAATATTTTTATTAATTACCTCACTGAAAAATTTTACCTTTTGAATTTCTTTTTTATTCAAAAAGTTTGGTAATTAATTTTACTCCAAACCGCGAGACGATCAGTAACTGAAATTTATATGTATATGTAGGGTGGGTGGGTGGCCTCTATCCTACCATCCAATCAGTAAAACATCATCAAAAATTATTTGTAAAAATTTGTATGTATAAATCTCTAAAATTGCAATTATTTTGTGGTTATTTATATTTTACAAGTTTTAATTAAAACCCTCGCTTATGTTTTACTGATTGGAGGGTGGGATAGAGGCCACCCACCCACCCTACATATACATGATAACTTTAAATACTAATTGTTGATGATTTTGTTGCTTACAAAACAATAAAACTTTATATGCAATAAAAAAAAGAAAGCATAATCCGAATTTAAGTTTAAATATAAATGGCCTTCTATAGCTAATCTTATCTAAGCTTGATTTAAAGCCTTTCCACGTATCATGTATATAATTTTCATTAATCTACACACTCAAAAAATTTACTTTGTCAATTTTCTTTTATTCAAATTTTGTAATTAAAATCGATCAGTAATCAGTAATTACAGTTAATATGTATATGTAGGGTGGGTGGGTGGCCTCTATCCCACCCTCCAGACAGTAAAACATCATCAAAAATTATTTGAAATATATACTATGATGGCCACATCACCATTTTTGACCTATGTTGATGCCCAGGTAATTTATCTTGTAAAGCCGATTATTGTGTCAATTTTTTTTCTGCGCACTAATTTGTTGGCTAAACTTTAAACACATGCCCCCACCGACGACGATAAGTACGGTAAGGGCGGTATCGATCGGCGGCGCGCGAAATCCACCCCTCTGACCCAGAACTGGATGTCCTTCAGTCCTCCGTTTATGCGTGCGTATGTGTGTGTGTGTGGGTGCGCTTTAGTCGTCCGGACTTTTGGCCCTTTATTCATGTCCTAGGAGGATACTCGGCCTGCATTCATACAACCCTTCACACGCGGTCGAAAGCTGCTTATCGCGGTATTACCCCTAATAACGCCGTAATGGTAAAATATCTAGGACGGCTAGAGAAAGAAAATTAAAATTTTAAATTACTAGCAACCTCACAGGACTGTATGGAATTTCAGTGTTGAGCACTCGAGGCATTAATTTCTGATCGAATCGATTTAATTTCACGCATATGGGTTGTTAATTATGTATACAATCGAATCACCATCGTCGAATAATATAATAATAATGGATTAAAGTGGGTGGACCCCATATATGCGGGATGGTCGTTAGCCTTTACAAATTCGGTGTGACTCACTGTTATTCCCTCCTGACTATTTTCGATTCGAACGGCACACGAAACGCGTAGGAGCAGCAGCTTTAATTGAGTTTATGTTGCTATTCGATATAGTGGGGATAATTTCGTAATGTGGCCCCAAACGTATGGCCAAATTGTCTGTGGGAATCATAAATTATCAATTGAAAACCAATACAAATAAACAATTCCAAAACTATCAAAAGATAATTCGAGAAATTAAATGAATGCATTTTCCTTTGAAATTATTCCAAATACCTTACAGTATGAGAAATTAAGATGTGAGTTGTAATTACTATGATTAGTAGTTGGAAATTGTTAGATTTAATTTTGATAAGCCATTTCAAAAGCCAACGTTGATAGCAGTGAGATTTTGTAGGAGTTGAAGGGCTTTTGGTAGCATAAAGGCGTTGATCATTAAGTTATAATTTAAAAGGCCTTTGGAACGGTTTAAATATAGAAAATCAGAAGATCAGATCAGTAATATCGAAATATACCTATTTTACAGTAGAGGTGAAAGAGGACAACCTTAATGGCATCCTTGCTTCAGATGATTTTTAATTTTCACTTTTTTAAATTGTTAGATTTAATTTTAATAAGCTATTTCGAAAGCCAGCATTGAAGGCAGTGAAATTTTGTAAGAGTTGAAGAGCTTTTGGTAGCATTGAACATTAAGGCAGCATAATTTGGAAATTTTGAAAGGCTTTTGGAACGGTTTAAATATAGAGAATCAAACAATCAGATCAGTAATATCGAAACATACTTTTTGTACAGGAGAGGTGGAAGAGGGGAAGTACCCTGAGAGCGTCTTTGCTTCAGATGATAGAGTTTTTAATTTTAACTTTCAAAGGATCTATTGAAGAGGAATTACTTATGAATGCAAATTACATGAGGAATGATTTATTCATTTATTGAACGAACAAGCCATTTAAAATACATTTACAGTATCAACATCAATGATGTTTAAAATAATACTTACATGCAACCCTTCAGGACAAAATTTTTAGATAAACTAGTCTACAAGTCTTTAGGAAAGGCTGTTATAAAATCTCAAGAAAAAATTTTGTAAGAGATTTTATAAATCTAATGGAGACATTGCTGGAACATTTTAAAGAGAAAACGCTAATAAATTCTTAAAAAACCATAATCAAAATTTTTTGGAATGTTACAAGGACAAAATGCAAAATGATTAAAATAAATCTCTAGGAAAAATTTATAGAAAAACTCCAGAAGAAATTGTTGAAAGGCTGGAAAATTTTAAAGAGAAAATGCTAATCAATTTCTAAAAAATCATTAATCAATTTTTTTTTTGGAATATTACACAGACAAAATGCAAAATAATTAAAATTAATCTCTGGGAAAAATTTATAAAAAAAATCCTCCAGAAGGAATTGTTAAAAGGCGAAGTCAATCAATTTTGCATTTCTCAAGAAGAAATTGTTAAAAAATCTTAAAGAGACATGACTAAAGAAAGAAGATAAGACATTGTTAGAAATGACGAGGAGACGGTGCTAGAAACTTTCTGAAGGAAAAGGAAAATAGAAGAAAATGCTGAATAGTTATACGAGTTATAGGAAAAAACTTTTGAAAAACTGTAGGGAAGAAATTGCTAAAAAAACAAATAATTAAAAAATATTAAACAGAAACTGATAAAAATAAAATGGATGGAAATTTAGGTCCTTCACTATTTTAATAATCTTTAAAAAATTAAAAATAAATGATTGTAAATACCTTTTATATATATCAAAACACTTTTTATCTTAAAAAAATGCTGTAACTAATTCTAAAAATATTATAAACATATTGCTGGGAAATTTGAAGAAGAATTTTCTGAGAGAAATAAATTATAAAATTCGAGGAAAAATCTTAAAGACCAACAAAAAATTGATTAGGAAAAGGAAAAGTATTTAAAACACTTTAAACATGCTGAGATATCTTAAAGATAAACTGCTCTCAAACTTCGAGAAGAAAATTCTGATAATACTAAGAAATTTCTAGAGGAATTATCAAAATGAAAATGCTGAAAAATAAACTAAAAATTATTTTAAAGAGAAATTAATGGAGAGTTACTTGAAAAAAAATGAAAAGCGTTATAGGAAATTTAAGAAATTTGTGAAAAAGCTTAAAGTTTAAGAGAAACATTTCAAGAGGTAATGCTAATAATCTTGAGGAAAAACCTATGGACATTCAGAAGGAGATATTGATGAATAATTTCAAATAGTGCTGAGTGCTGCTTAATTATACAAATCTCGACGAAAAACTTTTGGAAAATCTAGAGAAGAAATGACGAGAAAACGGTGGCAGAAAATTTTAAGAAAAGACATCTGAAAATATTTAGATGTTCAACATTTGAACTTTTATCGAAGTCGTAGGAAAAACTGCTCAAAATTTTAAGAAGAAATTGCTAATACAATATAAGAAGAAAATGGAAAAAAAATCTAAAAATATCAAGGTGAAACTGATAGAATAATAGGTGGAAAATTGATTGCTGGATAATATTCAAGAAAATTTGTTCTAACAATGCTAGAAATAATTTTAAAATATTAAAAATACAATTTTGGGAAATCCCAAGAAAAATTAGCTGGAAATTCGTTAGAAACAAACTATAAAATCGCGAAGAAAAATTTTAAAGAAAAACAAAATGTTGATTTAAAAAAATCGTAAGAATTCAAAAAATTCGTAGGAGAAACTATTGGGAAATCCTAAAGTTAAACTGTTGCTGTCAAAATTATAAAAACAAAAAAAAATATATAAAACAAAACGTCAATCAATTTTACAAATCTGTTTCAAAAAAGAGAAAGAAATAGACATTATTAGAAATAACGAAGAGGCATTGCTTGAAAAGTCGTAGGAAGAAATTACTACAAAATTTTAAGAAGAAAAAAAAAATCTAAAAGAAAAGAAAAAAAACTAATATAAATAAAATACATGGAAAATTATGTCTTTAGCATTTCTAAACATCAGAGAAATTGCCAAAAACTCTTGAGCAAAATTTGCTTAAAAATGTTAAATAATTCAAAAAAATATTGAAATTGCATTCTTGGAAAATATCAAGAGGAATTTTCAGAAAATGTCAAATTATAATATCTTCGAGAGAAACACAAGTTGATTAGAGAAATTGAATTACGAGGAGGAAATGCTGATAATTTAGGCAATTTTCAAAATAAACTTGCTGGAAAAAACAAACTAAAAACTAGAAAAATATAGAGAAAAATATTTGGAAGGTTAATTGCACATGTTTCAAGTTCGTATAAAAAACTTTAAGTGAGTTTATCAAAAATGTTAAGTTTAAATTTAAGAAACATTTAAAGACAAAATTAGTATTTAGAATTGATATTTATAATAAACTTCCTCAATCTTGGCCAACACTCTCAAATAGTAGATTAAAGTATACATTAAAAGCATTTTTACAACAACAAGCATTCTGTGGCATAAAAGACTTTAAAAACTATATGTTCTCTTAGAAGTGTCCAGTTGACTTTACCTTTATATGACTATATTTTTAAATCGACTTATATTCTGTTATAGTACTAATTTAATTGATGTTTCTCTTTTTAATTTTGTATTATTGATTACTCCATTTTGTGTTTAATTTACATTTTATTTTATGTGTCTATTTATTTATATATTGTATTGACTTGTCTAATATTGTAAATTAACAATGTAATAGATCAATAAATTTCAATTCAATTCAATTAAATTCAGTATTTTAGAAGCCTCAAAAAAAGGGTTGTAGCTGAAAAATTATAAGAAGCATCAATAATTTTACAAATTGACGCAATTCTTAGAGAATATTGTTAAAAAGTTTTAAGGGAGATGCTGAAATTGTTTATTATGTAAATCTATATACTGACTAATTAATTGAAAATACGTCTAATTGATGTGGAGTAGAAATTCTTACTTAAGACAATGATGATTTTTTTTGTCCTTATGTTGAAAATTAAGATGGATTAATTTTAACGTGCTGTAAAATATACAGCACCTCAAAATCAACTCATTTAAATTTTCTAAATAAGAAACAAATTTCCAAAATAATATATAAAAACGCATGAAATCATTCTAAAAATATCACAGTGAAACTGGTAAAAACAAAAGGAAGAAACATGATATCCTTTACAAATCTAAAAATTGTAAGGAGAAAATGCTGCATAATCTTAAGGAAAATTTGCTATAAAATGCTAAATAATTCTAAAAATAATAAAAATACACTACTGAGAAATCTTGATACGAATTTGAAAAAAAAAAAAAAAACTTTTAAAGTTCAAGGAAAAATCTGGAGAAGAGGCAAAAAAGGTAAACTGGTGTAAAACTAAATTTAAAAAAAATGCTGATAATGCTAAGAAATTGCTTCAAAATTGTTCAACCAAAATTTGCTGTAAAAATTCCGATAAAGTGCTTGTCTGTTTTGCAAATCTCGAGAGGATTGAAAATCTCCAAGAAAAATTACTTGATAAATTTAGAAAAAGCCTTCCAAAAATTAAAGAAAACAATGCTGATGAGTTATAGATGTCGTTGGAGGAATCTGCCAAAAAAATTTAAAAAGAAATTGCTGAAACGATATAGGAAGAAAAAAAATCTTAAAATAGCAAGGAAAAAATAATTCTAAAAACCTTCAAGGTAAATTGCCCAATAATTTGAATTGCTGGAAAATTTGAGAGGAAAAAACTTTTAAGTTCGGGGAAAAGTTTTAATAAGAAACAAAAGTTGATTAGAAATGCTAACTCTTTTAAATATTCTGAGAAATCTTTAAGATAAAACTAGGAATTTGGAGGAACAAATATTAAAGGGAAAAAGTCAATTGAAAAATAAAGCACTAAAAACATTTCTTATTTGATCAAATATATATTTCTGAAATATAAATTTGGTGTTCAAGTAAACTATGCGAAGAAAGGTTTTTAGTGCTTTATTTTATAGTCAAGTTTATCTTCACGTAACTCATGAAAAATCCTTAAGAGTTCTAGAAATTTTCATAAGAAATTTGTGGAAAAGCTTTAAGTTAAACAGTTCGAATATTTACAGGAGATAATAGTAAATCTCAAGAAGAAATTATACAAAATTACAAGAAAAATTCGTGTGAGAGAGAGAGAGAGCTATTTTTTGCTCTTGGCCATAATTATTATTTTGCTCTTAATTTTTTAACTAAAATTTCACACAATACTAGATTGCATTTTTTTTTCATTTAACTTAATTTATAATAATTTAGTTTTAGATAAAACAAAAAAGGGACAAAATAAAAAAAGTGGCTAAAAATTAAAGTTGAATAAAACGGAAACAAAAATGAATAACAATTGCTAAAAAACAGCTAAAAATGAAAGAAAAGAACACCAATGAACCGTAAATAAATAATAAAAAAATATAAGAAAACAGCCAAAAAGGCCAAAAAATGTAAAATGGCCAACAATGTTATACCAGGTGGTTCATATTCTTTTTTACGTTTATTTTTAATTTTTAACATTCATTTGAGGTGTGTGGTAGGGGTCGGCCATCGTTCAAGGGAGAAAAGGTGATAAGCTGAATAGAGGTGGAGGGAGTAAAGAAGAAGAAGATGAATGCTTTATAGGCACGGGGTTGAATATTGAAGGTATGGTCAGGGTGAAGACTTTTTCGCGAATTCCTTTGATGGTGGCCGAGGGACTGAGATTGTGTTGAAAGGAGATGCCAATATATGTAATTTAGTTCTTCGGGAGAAGGAGGTGATTGTTGACTATGAGGGAGAGGGAGGAAAGAGGCAGGGAAAGTTTTCAATGGAGGTGGGGGGTGGTGAAAGATGGTCTACTAAGATTTAGAGGGTTGATGGATAGTGGGGGATTCTGTGGGAGGTACATAGAGCAGTGTCATCAGTATAAATCTGAATGAGTGAGAATTTAAGGTGAGTGATATCGTAAGTAAAGAAAGAGCGAAGGGAGGGTGATAACGCGGATCCTTGCGGGACACCACAGAGTAATGGAGAAGAATTTGCGGAAGAATAGAAACGATTTGATTATTCGGATTAGCGGGATTGGGGTTCGGTGGTGGATTTTTAGGATAAGTTCTTCATGCCAAACAGGGTTGAAGGCTTTCGAATATAGAAAAATTCAACAGAAGTATAATGGCCGTTGTTGGAGGGCAGACCTTGCCCTCTGGTCGAAATTTGAAGTCAGCACGGGTTTTCGGTAACGCGGTTACAGTCGTTGCTACTCTTGCATTCTGACCTCTGGGCGGGGTCGTCCGTTTGGCATACCTTCACGTGGTACCTGCTGACACTAGGCTCTGGGAGATGCTGGGGTTACGGGGTTTAGTCAGTTCGAAATGACGACGGCGAGGGGCGGGCGTCGACTCAGCTCTGAATGAGGACGTGCGAGCGTTCACGGGGTAAACTCAGCCTGAAATAGGGACAGAGAGGGGTGGTGCCGAGGTCGACTCAGCCATGAATGAGGACGGCAAGGGGTAGAGGCCGGGTGCAACTAACACTTAATTGAGTCAGTGGTGAACCCCAAGCCCCAGGGCGCTTGCAATCTATGCCCACATAGGGTTGGACTCTGATGGATAGGGTTTCGTGACGCCAATTAATTCTGGTGCTTATAGAAATAGGTCAAGGCTACGATATGTGCTTGGGGTAAGCGGCGGGCGTTTAATTAGGAGTTAACTGTGGAAGACGTAACCACGAATATTGCATCTTATACGGAGCTATTTTGGTGATTGGGGATGTGGTGTTTGGAAGAGTCGAGGAGTTGGTAGAGATTGATGCACTCACGGAGATTCCTGATGGATTTGAGCAGAGAGATGAGACGGTATGGGAAAGGGTTAGTAGGATCGTTGGTCTTCTTGGGGATCATAATCATTTTGGCGGCTCTCCAGAGAGAGGAGAAGCATGAGTGAAAGATTCGGGAGAGAAGTGAGATGAGGTTAGCCGAAAGGTGTTTTAAGACGCACCTGGTCCTGAGGGTAACCCCCGTCAGGGCCTGGCACAGATTTTGTTAAAGTATTTGATTAGAGAAGTGATCCGTCATCATCAAGGGATTTTGCCAAGGGGAGTGGTTGAAGCAAGAGTTGGCCCGGAAGTCAATGTAGGGGTTGAACTCAACGATGTTAAAAAGGGGATTGCGGATGGAGGTGATACGGGAGGAGAGACTACGAAAGGATTTATAGGAAAGAGCGGGGGGTGCGAGGCTGTCTACGGTTTTGAGCCATATTTGTTTTTTGAACTCATTTACTCTGAGTTTGATTAGGGCATTGAGTCTGTTCCATTATTTTCTGTCATATTGGTGGTTGTAGCGACGGATTGGTTTTTAGTAGAGCAGTCTTTCCTGACGTCGGATTAAGAGGGATGAGAGAGGCTCGAGAGAGGCTTGGATTGAAGAGGTTATGTCTTGAATGGCTGAGTCGATCTCGTCTGTCGATGAAACAGTCAGGTGAGGGAGAATAAATTCCAAATAGGATTGAAAGGCATTTCAGTTGGTCCAGGAAACGATTTTCTTTGGGAGGAAGTGTGAGGAAGGAGGTTTATAGAGAGAGCAGGAGGAGTAGATGAAAGGTGGTCACTGTTGATGAGGTTCCCTAGAGAACAAGAACCAAAATGTTCGACAATGTTGTCCGTACCTAAGATGTGGTCAACGATCGAGTGACCACAGTGGTCGATAAAGGGGGGAAGAGTGTTCGGGAGACGGACCAGTGGTTTTCGAGTTGGAGCCATGGAGGTTGGTTTCCGTGTCCCCGAAGCAGGAAGATCATGCATTGAAGACGCACGAGTATGATAGTGTTGGGTTGGAAAGAGAGAAGATTAAGTAATCTGGAGTAGGAGAGGGAAAGGCGGGGGTGCTTTAAACGTCCAGATCGGCACATATTAACACCGCTTCACTACAGTATAACGTTTAATTAATGTTCTACTTATTCCAAAAATATAAGATCTTCGAGTTTTCTATTCAATGCTCTGTAAGAAATTGTCTACCAAACTAGCGTTTTCCATTTTGTCTTCTTTTATAGAACATTAACACTTTCGCGACCGCTGTATATATCGGTAATGCAAAAGCCTGACGCCGCTAAAATTCATTGTTTCATTTTGCCCAGGACCGGGCATTTTGGCGAAACATTGGAGCGAATAATTAATCCCACGATGATTATGTGTTGTTTCTGATATTGTTTTTGCCTAGAAAACTTATAAAAACTTTAAATCACTTTTTTTAATTAAAAAAAAAAAAAAAAACTCTAGCCATCAGTCAGTAAGACAAAAACCATATTTTATCAATTGAAATAAAAATGCCGAAATATATGGCAAATATAATTCAAAACAGCATTGTATTTATCATAGATAAATATAAAAGAATCTGGGCGGAAGTGGAAGATCATCATAGGTGAACTCAGTCCATTTCATGTGCAGTTATTATTTATTTGTATTTATTCATGTATCTATTTACACAATTTGTGTTAGCACATTGAATTAAACATTAAAATTAAATTAATTAATAACATAAATAATAAATACAAAAATTTATTAAAACCCAAAACCCATTTTTGTAGGTAATAAACAATTGAATAAAATTAAAGTAATATATGAACAAGACTAAAATAAATAGTAAATAAACTTAATTTTTTTTTTTAATGTGGTAACGTTAAAAACAGGAACGTTACAAAATTTGCACATATAACTAGTCTTTTAGTTTTTCCTTAGATTTGCATACTTTGCATGCTTTCTAAGGTTCCTTCTTTTTGCCTGTACTTAAAATTTTAATTAAACAATGCGATTTAATTTTCATAGATAATCGCAATGGCGAGTCGCCAGAATTTGTTCTTCCAGGTTGAATTTTCACAGTTTCCACTTTATTTCTTCCAATTAATCCTTTAGCTGCATTTATCAAATATAGTTCAAAAGTAATTTATTTATGGTTTAACATGTTAGAAATACAAAAAGAATTTTACAATAGGTAGCCTTGTTTTTTTTTCAAATTTATTAGTATTGAAGGCCAACCCACCAAAGCAGAATCAAATTTGTTCACGGACAACTTAAAGACCGATAAAGGGGTAGGAGCAGGTATATACGGTACAAAACCCGAGACAAAGATTTATGTCAGTCTCACTAAGGAAGACGGTGGTGTCCAAGCAGAGGCGATAACTCTTCACCACTACACAAGAGAAATAGCAAGACAAGACACCAAAGAAGGTCAATTGCTACTTCTGAGCCAAGACAGGAAAATAGTCAAAATAATAGTAAGTCTGATGACAGAACACTGCAAGGTCAACAAACATATGAGCAAAATAGGTCGAGTGGAAGAAGCACCATGCAGATTCTGCCTACAGGAAAAAGAGAACTCGATCCATGTCCTATGCCATTGCGAGGACCTAGCAAGGATTAGATATCAAAAGCTGGGTACTACAAACCCAAGCGAGGAGACCTATACCCAAGCCCCTCTGGCAGGGCTAATGGAACTAATCAAAGAGGCAAAGCTAGAGCTGGTCATCTGAGATAAGTAGGGATCCACAATAGATCTAAAAAGGTCCCGGTGAAACAGGCGCTGGTGCCACCCATATAACATCTATTTATCTATCTAGTATTGATAATGGTCGAGTTGTGATTTGTTGAAATCATTTGCAACAGCACGTCATTTCGTCTAAGAAACTGTGACTCTCCTTCTTTAAACGGAGACCTTTAAGTTGCGAAGGTAAGCCTCGATTTACTCTTACAGTTCCACATATACGATTTTTTTCATGCAACATTTTCGCTAAATTCACGCTATTATCGTTATCTAGGTAAATGTGATGCCAAAAATTTTCGAAATCAGAAGATTCGTCAGAATATCATTCAATTTTTGGCCGGTGCCAGTATATATTTGGAAATTACAAATATATCCTGAATTTGCTTCATAAACCATTCACACCAAAATACCATATTTATTTACTTTAGCTGGATTATAAAACTTAAATGATATGCTTACCCTATGAGGTAACACAGACTAATCTAAAGATAGTTGTTGCTTTGGTGTGTAAACGTGCTGAAATTTATTTTTGAAGTAATCCAAGATAGGTTTTACTTTATTCAACCTACTTTCATTATTTAAATTTTCTTCATTGTTTGAAAAATGTAAATATTGTAAAATCTAGTCACAGTTTTTCTAAAAATGAGTGTTTCATTAACTGGTGTTTATGTTGTTTATATTTATGGAAGTTTTGGGCGTAGTATCTATTGGTTGCAGTAACAGTTATATTATAGAATTCATCATGTCTGGAACAAGTAACTCATCAGATGATGATTCTGATTCCGGTGTTGATAATACCATTTTTCTTCTTCTAGGTAAGATAAAACCAATTTCACTAACCTCGTCACTGCCACTGTAGGCATCAGCAGCTTCAACATCTGATAAATATCATTAAAAACTTCGGAAACAAATTCATCGTTCTGTCTTCCATCATTTTGTTACTTTTAAATAGTACTTATGTAGCCGCGATAATAACACGAATGTTTTTGGAGGGTGAAGATTTATTTAACACTAATAATTTAAAAATACGAAAACATTTCGTGAATCTACAACAATGAGTCTTACTAAGACTACAAAATAAATTAATTTTGAAACAACAACTTCTCTGGCTAAAACCTCGACAGACATTGAATAAAACAAAATTAATTTGCGTGTTACGAATAGTAGAACTATCAAAGCAACACTAATTTGAATGAAATTATTTCTGTTAAATAAACTAATAAATGAATAAAGTGTATTTTAGATTGTTTAAATGTGACTATAATATAAAAAATAAGAACAAAAATTGAATTTAGATTCACGAAGTGTTTTCGTATTTTTAAATTATTATTTAATTTTCTACAACGAACTAAAGGATTTTAATACATTTTATTATTTAACACTAACTGTATATTGACTCACGATTGATTAAAGTCTAAATGTTTTCTGGTTTAATACTAATTTAAAAATGTGAAAAATTAATCCCTTTTATAATGTGAGGGTGTTAGACTTATTAAATTTATAATTATGGAGTATATAAGTGGTTTCTGGAATTGGAGATAAAGATTGTTTGGATTGAAGGTAAATATTACAGTGTGATTGATTAAAAGTGTACATGAATAACTAAGATTAATAGTGGGTACACAACACTGGCGAGAAAACTAATACAAAATAAACATTTTGTTCAGACTGTTTATTTTTTAATCACTCTGACCAACACCGATCACCATAAGCAACATCGGCTTTTATAAAGGGAAATCTTGCAAACATTACAAGAGGAATCCCTTATTTTATCAAGCACACATTAAAAAACACACAACTTCAATCAAAACAGCAATCCTAAATAACGTAAAATTACGTGAGCGGTCAATAGCTCCACTTAAATTAAAAACGTAAAAATACGTGAACGGCTCCTGGCTCGTATTGCAATAAACACGTAAAATTACGTTAGCGGTCGCGAAAGTGTTAATATCTTTTGTTTTCTATACTGGGTCTCTTAAATCTATAATTGTTAGGTTTTATAACTAAAACAGGAACCTTTCAAAGATTTCGTTTGCTTTTATTTTCGGAACAATTGTTTTGCCACACGGTGGCTTCTTCAAGGGAAAAAGTGGTCTTGAATTTATATTGAGTACCTTTGCATCTTTAGTAATCCGAGATGCAGAAATGATAAAATGGTAAGCGAATATATTTAAGTTAGAACATACATCAATATCATAGGAACACTTACAGTAGCAGTGTTATTGTTTGACTCTCTACCCTTTATGCCTCCTTCAAGCGAATCCTGACCTTAAATTTGTATTGAGTACTTTTATCTCTTCAATTAACTTAAGAATGATATGGTGTTAATTAAATGTACCATATCTAAATCAGTGACATATGAACATCACAAGCAGTGTTATTATTATTTGATTCTACCAATTATGCCTTCTTTTTACTTAATAGAATGAAGGCTTGCTGAATAAATCACTTATTCTCTTTAAGTAATCAATCTATTAATCAGTTGATGGGAAGTAAATCAAACATTTCCCTAACCGAACATTCTGTTGATTGCATTGGCGGATCTTTATAAACCCCAATAAAAAATTAATCTCTAATAAAATAATTGTCTTAGGGCTTAATTAACCATCCACCTAAATCCGCAACAGAGTAATTTTCGGCCGCCATTAAATTTCCCGAGCGGCGCTTTATTATTATATATACATATATTTTTTTTTTTAATCGTAAAACCGGCCAAGAGGTCTTGATACGTTTAGTGCCTTGCCCCGTCTTATAACTTTTTATTCGCCATAAAGACGTCTAACTTTATATTAAGCGTCCGATAAAAATCCCGGTTAGGCGCAAATATCCGTCCCTCGGCGCGTCCACTTTTTATGCGACGATAAAAGCGACAGACTTAATAAGGGGACGTGTATCGGAATCCTGGAAATTAGCCGGAGTTAACGACGCCTTGTTAGCGGAGGGATGTTGTTCGTGAAGTTTTCACGAAGGAAACGTCCTTCGATTAATTTACAAGGATGATGGCATACTACTCATTTGCGATATTCATTTGTGGAGATTGTAAGTACTTTAAATAGCTTATGAGATGAAGGATTAAATGTACTACCACATAGTAACGGTCGCTACCATCATTGAAGCAAAACATATCAACAACATCGATATCTCTTAAAAATCTATTGCCTCATACAGTTTATTTTCCTCTTGCTGTCTTAGTTTGCTTCTTTATAAGTTTTGACTACGAATTTCTTCAAAAATGTTGGTTGTCTGTTGCTTCTCTCAATTTCCTTTCTCCAGTATCTTCCTGAAGGGCTTAATATTTTGTAGGCATATGCACTGTTGGATTTTGAAGTGAGTCACATTGAAAGTACTCTCTGTTTTCCAAACCTTCAATTCTTGTCGATCATTGCGTAGGAATTATAACTCCATATCTCTTATATTGATGTTTTTAGTTTCATCGACCTTTCCAAATCTATTCCCAGTGTCTCAAATCTGTCTATGGGGCTAGATATTCTAGTATTTCACCTTTATACAAAAGAAACTGCTTTAGAAGTCTTCATCTTCCTACCCTATATATTTTCATCACGTTCCAAATAGTTTATACGCCCATGGGTATTTTAAGCTCTGATTACTATACAGCTTCTGATTAGGAAAGCTTCTTAATTTTCTCATGAGGCCGTCTTCACACTTCATCTTTGTACATCCACTACACACCACTGTTCTATATTTGATTATCTTGAATTTGCAAACATCTAAATCAATATTATATATTGAAGGATGATGTAGCTTCGGAAGCAACCGTGATATTTATAATTATAAGTTATAAATCGTCATCAAACTTTATTTACCTTTACATTCCAATCAATTCAATATGTTTCAATAAATATACATCCATAGTTTACAAAGAGAACACTTATCCAAATGACACACCGCGATCCAAAATGACTTTCCCCACTAACAGCATTAGAAATCCATTAGGAAAATTGGAGTAGGCATCCACGGCCGTGTAAAACGCGGATGCAATTACTCGAGAATTATGAATTTAATCGCGTTGCCAGTGATTAAGACCGAAATCTCCTTTATGGCGAATTATTGCGAATAATTCAGGAACGTATATATACACGCTCCCGGATCCGCACGGACCGCACATTAGAATTCAGGATAATTCCCAGTCTGGCTTAATTGAATTTCCCTGCTGCTCAGCGGGAAGTGGATTTTGTTCCCTTTTTTTTTCTTCTTCTTCTTCTCTCCTCCGCTTCGTTTTGTTGCCTTTCTTTCAGTCCCGGGCGCGCAAACATCGGCGGAGGCCGAAGACCCCGACGATCGAATTGATTTAGGGCGCCCCGTTTTACTGGCCATCGGTGCCCTTAATATTCCAAGGAAAATAACGGAAGGGATTGTAAATGAGGCGAAGTTCGCCGTTTTCGGGTAGGGATTAATCGGGATATGAAGGGCCGTTGCGGTGCTTGTTCTAAATGGATTTCCACGCGCTGACATAAAAAGATACAGGGGAGGAAAAAGGGTTTCCGAGGGATAATATTTTTCTGCGGGATTGGATTCGGTTTCGATGGAAAATGATTATATTGCCGTTTACTTTTGAGAAAAGCCCTCCGCGGAAAAAAAAGGTAAACGAAATTTGGGTAATGTCTCGACTTCCTAATACAATTTTAACTTCCACATATAAAAGAAACAATACTTTTTGTTTCCTTTTGCTTCATTACTCATGGATGCATATATTTTAAGCAGGTAATAAATAGATAATAAATATTTCACAACCTCATTGCTATAAGCTCTTCAAGTTTTTCAGGAAATAGTGTCTCCAATCTTCTCAAATAGTATCTGAAGTAGCATCAGGATGCGATCGTCCCCTGGGAGGGTGCAGCCCTGAAAGTCGTCGGGGCGGAGGATGTGATCCTAGTTGGATATTTTCCGGGCAGTCGGGAGTACAGGGACGACCGCATCCTGCAACTGATTGCAGTCCAGAATGGGTGCGATGCCTCAAACTGGAAGGTCTTAAGAAGGGTGACCGCTGGACCCACTCAAGAGGTTACCTTTTCAGTGGATGCTAAGTCCATAGAGAAGATGAAAGAACTCAATTACTTCGTTGGATATCGTTACGGCGAAGTACAACTTCAACAAAAACGAAGCAGGGTAAGCCTGATGAAGGGCCCCTGGATCCAGGCAAAACTCCGGAAACAGTCATACCTCCGGAGGGTAATTCTATAACCTATTATACACAATTATCGCTACAATGATCACCAGTCACTACAAAGAAGACACAATTCCAACATCCCTCCAATCTTTGCAAGCCCTTCAAAATTCAATCACCTCATCAATTACATCAATAAATTCAAATGTGAAAAGTGAAAACACTTATCTGTATAAGAACTAACAGTCTTCAAAGAGAAGTTAAGCAAAAATCCTGAAGAAACCTTTACATAAAGGTAGATTTTTGGAATCCCAAAAAAAAAAACTAAAAGGAATGTTTCAGAAATGAAATCTATATCTAATAACATACATAAAGTATTTTTTTGGAAGACTAAAAGGAATTATATAACGAAAGAAATATTTTAGAAACAGTCTCAAAAGAAAAGTAAAGAAAAATCAAAAATCTGGAAGAAGCCTCCGAAAAATAGTAATTTTTTGGAATCACAAGATCAAAAAAACTAAAAGGAATGTTTCAGAGATGAAAGCTATATTTAATAACATATATAAAGTAGCTTTTTGAAAGACTAAAAGAATTATATAGCTGTAAGAAACATTTTAGAAACAGTCTCCAAAGAGCAGTAAAGAAAAATCAAAAATCTGGAAGAATCCTTCAAAGATTGGTAGATTTTTGGAAACCTAAGATCAAAAAATTAAAAGGAATATTTCCGAAATGAAAACTATATTTAATAACATACATAAAGTTGCTTTTTATATATATTAATATTTTGTTCCTTTTAGAAATCCAAGATTTAATTTAATTTAATATTGCAGAAAACAAGAAAAAAATTAGGATTAGGAAATCAAAATCTAAAAAATTAAATCTTTGCAAGCCCTTCAAAATTCAATCACTTCATCAATAATGTCAATAAATCCAAATGTGAAAAGTGAAAACACTTATCTCTATACGAACTAACAGTCTTCAAAGAGGAGCTAAAAAAATCAGGAAGTAACCTTCACAAAAAGGTAGATTTTTGGATCAAGATAAAAAAAAAAAAAACTAAAAGGAATGTTTCAGAAACGAAAACTATATTTAATAACATACATAAAGTAGCTTTTCGGAAGACTAAAAGGAATTATATAACGAAAGAAATATTTTAGAAACAGTCTCAAAAGAAAAGTAAAGAAAAATCATAAATCTGGAAGAAGCCTCCAAAAAATAGTAATTTTTAGGAATCACAAGATCGAAAAAACTAAAAGGAATGTTTCAGAGATGAATTCTATATTTAATAACATATATAAAGTAGCTTTTTGAAAGACTAAAAGAATTATATAGCCGTAAGAAACATTTTAGAAACAGTCTCCAAAAAGCAGTAAAGAAAAATCAAAAATCTGGAAGAATCCTTCAAAGATTGGTAGATTTTTGAAAACTTAAGATCAAAGAACTAAAAGGAATATTTCCAAAATGAAAACTATATTTAATAACATACATAAAGTAGCTTTTTATATATATTAATATTTTGTTCCTTTTAGAAATCCAAGATTTTATTTAATTTAATATTGCAGAAAACAAGAAAAAAATTAGGATTAGGAAATCAAAATCTAAAAAAATTAAATCTTTGCAAGCCCTTCAAAATTCAATCACTTCATCAATAATGTCAATAAATCCAAATGTGAAAAGTGAAAACACTTATCTCTGTACGAACTAACAGTCTTCAAAGAGGAGCTAAGCAAAAATCAGGAAGTAACCTTCACAAAAAGGTAGATTTTTGGATCAAGATAAAAAAAAACTAAAAGGAATGTTTCAGAAACGAAAACTATATTTAATAACATACATAAAGTGGCCTTTTTGGAAAACTAAAAGGAATTATATAACGAAAGAAATATTTTAGAAACAGTCTCAAAAGATAAGTAAAGAAAAATCATAAATCTGGAAGAAGCCTCAAAAAATAGTAATTTTTTGGAATCACAAGATCGAAAAAACTAAAAGGAATGTTTCAGAGATGAATGCTATATTTAGTAACATATATAAAGTAGCTTTTTGAAAGGCTAAAACAATTATATAGCTGTAAGAAACATTTTAGAAACAGTCTCCAAAGAGCAGTACAGAAAAATCAAAAATCGCGAAGAAGCCTTCAAAAATTGGTAGATTTTTGGAAACCTAAGATAAGAAAACTAAAAGGGATATTTCCGAAATGAAAACTATATTTAATAACATACATACAGTAGCTTTTTGGAAGATCAAAAGAAATTATATAGGCAAAGAAATATTTTAGAAACAATATATTAATATTTTGTTCCTTTTAGAAAACCAAGATTTTATTTAATTTAATATTGCGGAAAACAAGAAAAAAATTAGGATTAGGAAATCAAAATCTAAAAAAATTAAATCTTTGCAAGCCCTTCAAAATTCAATCACTTCATCAATAATGTCAATAAATCCAAATGTGAAAAGTGAAAACACTTATCTCTGTACGAACTAACAGTCTTCAAAGAGGAGCTAAGCAAAAATCAGGAAGTAACCTTCACGAAAAGGTAGATTTTTGGATCAAGATAAAAAAAAAATTAAAAGGAATGTTTCAGAAACGAAAACTATATTTAATAACATACATAAAGTAGCTTTTCGGAAGCCTAAAAGGAATTCTATAACGAAAGAAATATTATAGAAACAGTCTCAAAAGAAAATTAAAGAAAAATCATAAATCTGGAAGAAGCCTCCAAAAAATAGTAATTTTTTGGAATCACAAGATCGAAAAAACTAAAAGGAATGTTTCAGAGATGAATGCTATATTTAATAACATATATAAAGTAGCTTTTTGAAAGACTAAAAGAATTATATAGCTGTAAGAAACATTTTAGAAACAGTCTCCAAAGAGCAGTAAAGAAAAATCAAAAATCTGGAAGAATCCTTCGAAGATTGGTAGATTTTTGGAAGCCTAAGATCAAAAAATTAAAAGGAATATTTCCGAAATGAAAACTATATTTAATAATATACATAAAGAAGCTTTTTGGAAGACCAAACGGCATTATATAACGAAAGAAATATTTTAGAAACAAATAATATTAATATTTTATAATAATAATAATAATAATAATTCATTTATTTACGTCTACGCCTTTTTTACATAAATAATACAGTATAAGTATCTTAGTATATATTATATATAAAAATAAAAATAAAATATAATATAAAACATATTAGACAACAAATACGCCCAGAAAGAAAATAAACAGTAATAAAGGAAACCATCGTTTCCAAAAACAAAGACAAAAATAAAAAATAAAAATCAAATATGTACTCTTACAATCTAACGACTATTTTTTAAATTCAACTTAAAAGAATTAATGGATAAATCGAAAAGGTTAAACCATGTATGGTCATTGAATTCATTTCCAATTATCAGCAAACGTGACATTGAATTCATAGTGCTCGAAAGTGTTCTATGAGTGTTGATATGAAATATAGAGCGAGAACGTGTATTTTTGCAAGGTATGCGGATAGATATTAGACTTAATAAATAGGGAGCGTCGATATATCCATTAATAATTTTGTACAGTAAACAAAGGTCAGCATTGGTCCTCCGATCCTGTAGCGATTTTAAATTGAGCTGATTCATTATAGATGAATATTCTCCAGGTAGGTGTTGAAGTCCAGATTTAAATTCCATACACCTCAGAAATTTCTTCTGTACACGTTCAAGAAGCTCCACATTGGTTGAAGTATACGGTGTCCAAATTGGGGAAGCATATTCAAGGTGTGATCTGACAAGTGCGCAGTACAGAGTTTTAAGGCAATCATTATCTAAATTTTTGCCAATCTGCCAGACAAAACCCCATAGCCTTAAGGCTTTTTTAACAATGTTAGAAATGTGAGAATTGAATAAAACTTTCGAATCAAATAAAACCCCCAAATCTTTTATGGTATCAACTTTAACAAGATCTTTGGAATCAATATTGTATGTATGATTGTGAACGTTTTTACACCTAGTTAACGACATTGAGGAACATTTAGATGTGTTTAAGAATAAATGATTATCGTTACACCAGTCATTCAAACGGGTAAGATCTGCTTGAACATCAAGACAATCACTTTCATTGCGTAGTACTTTAAATAACTTTAAGTCATCGGCAAATAGTAAAAAATGACAATTAATAATAACCTCTCGTATGTCGTTAATAAATAATATAAATAAAATCGGTCCACAATGGGACCCCTGAGGTACACCGGATGAGACTTTAATTGGTTTAGAAATTGAATTTTTAATTTTTACAAACTGTATGCGGTTATTTAGATAAGAAGAAAACCAACGTACCATATTTGAAGAAAAACCCATTGAACATAACTTATTTAATAATAAAGTAATATCAATCCTATCAAAGGCTTTCGTGAAATCGGTGTATATGGTATCAACTTGACAACGTTCATCAAGAGCTTCCGATAGAAATTGTTTATATTCCATTAAATTTGATACAGTGGAACGGCCGTTTACAAATCCATGCTGCTTGCTAGATATAATCTGTTTTGAGAACCAAGCCAGTTGTATGGATATTAATTTATCAAATATTTTGGGTATGCATGATTGTATGCAAACGCCTCTATAATTCTGAGCAAGGTTTCTTGAGCCAGATTTAAAAATTGGAATAATAAAACTAGCCTTCCATATTGATGGAAATGAACAAAGAATGAGTGATTTATTAAAAATATGATAAATTGGGCGACAAAGAGAATATATACAACTTTGTAAAAAAAAATTTGATATTTTATCAGGACCGTAAGAATGTGTTGGCTTAAGACTACTGATGGCATTAAATACATCTTGTAGGGTTATAATTATTTTACTGCTTTGATTACTCAAACCTGATTTAGAATTTGTAAAATTAGAATTAGGCGAAGAATTAGTTGAGGTAGTATAAACTGTTGAAAAATAATCAGAAAATAAATTAGCAATATTTAAGTCATCGTCTGCACTAATGCCGTTATATTCGATTTCAGTAGGATAAACATTTTCATTTTTGTAATCTTTGGCATATTGCCAAAAGAATTTAGAATCAGATTTTAAACGAGCTTCTACCCTCCGTATATAATCGCTATAACAACCTTTAGCAAGTTTATTGCACTCTTCTCTAATTAGGGAAAATTCACAATAATTTGTGTAAGAACATTTTTGTTTATAAGTTAAATGAGCTCTTTTCTTTCTTCGGATCATTGAGATCAACTCCTTAGACATCCATCTTGGATAACTGCGGGGGTTACAAGGAACATATTTAAAAGGAACAAAATTTTCAATTGCAAAGTACAGAATACCATAAAAATGGTTTACTATTGCATCTACGTCATTAAATGATTCAATAAAGCTCCAATCAATAGAATTAAAATACATATTAATCATGTTGTAGTTAGCATTCTTAAACAAATATAGCTTATCAAATGAATCATACACTCGTGTCGGTTCAAAAGGGTATGATAAACAATAAGCAGAGTGGTGAATACTAGTTGGTAGTAAGACGTTGTCTGCAACACTTGTCGAAATATTAAAAAGAGTGCTAAAACAAAGGTCCAAGAAAACACCACGTGAGTTTGGAATATAATTAATTTGTGATGCATTTAAAAAATTGAAACAATTAGCCACTATTGATGCTCTGGCATCCGTTTGAATGAACTCACTATAGGCATCATTCCATTTAATTCCCGGAAGATTATAGTCACCAAAAATAATTAAATTATAACAATTGTACATTTCGACAATGTTCTCTAAACTATTGCAATGTTCTTCATACCTCTCAATAGAAGATCCAGGACTGATGTAAACACCCCCAATAATGAATGATAATTTATTAATTTTTAATAAAACAAATAAATGTTCAACTGAATTGTTGCAAGAAATAAATGATGATTTTAGATCCTTTTTCACGGCAATTAAGACTCCACCACCCCTAATTCCTCCATCAACGGTTCTATCACATCTGTAAATATTATAATTTGGAATTTGAAGTTGGCAATTCGTTATATTTTCATACAACCAAGTTTCAGTTATTATTATAACGTCGTAGTCATTTAGATTTATAGCAAGTGAGAGTTCGAAAATTTTAGTTCTAAGACCACCACAATTCTGGTAATAAATATTTAGTTTTTTGTCACATTCAGATTAGAGTTGCTTTGTTTATCGTTCCCATTTACTAAATACGGAGTCCCATTCTTATAAGCTAAGCGGAGGTTTAATTCTCCATTAGATTTTCTTAAATTTAATTGATCTTTTAAATAATTGAAATGTTCGATTTGCTTTTTTGTTCTGTCTGTGCGGAACATAAACGTTTTATTAGGTGCCGTCGCATTACTTCTTAATACTATGTTACAATGATCCTTATTTTCAAAGATAATTTTTAATGGTCTTGGTTTATCATTAATTCGTACTTTACCTAATCTAATAACTTTAATTGGTTTAATGTTTATATTACGGGACTCAAGGATATTGCTTACAACAATATTGTCGTGGCTCACACGATCTTCGATTACTTGTGACGTGGATTCATTAAGATTGAAAAGAATCACGTTAGATTCTCTATTACGCCTCTCCTCAATTTCGGCTAAGATGTCTTCGAATGTCTCGCTTGCCGCTGACTTTATAAGAGAGACTTTAGATTCTAATTGTACGTGTTTATTTTGTTTTAAAAAAAACTTTCCAAGATTTAATTTCATTTAATATTTCAGAAGAAAAGAATAAATTGGGATCTAAAAAAATTAAAAATCTAATATTTCAGAAGCAATAAATACGTCGAAAAGTAACTTAATACTCAAAAAAAGCGAAAAATCTTCAATAGGGTACTACTTAAAAAGTCAAGGAAGATTAAGAAATTAGAGATTATACTTGCTAAGGCGAATAAAATAGCAAATCCTACCGGTTATAGAAAAAAATTGAAATCAATTTGTGCTGGAATTTCTAATTTTGAATAAACACTAATTTTGTAGCAAAATCTTTCCAACATGATGAATAAGGTACTTGATAGGTCCGTATTAAAAGTCTCAACGGCACAATTAGTCAGATCTAACGGCACGCAAAAGTAAGTGAAACTCGTGACCACTCGCGGCCTATAGAAACGCAAAAAAGTTTTCAATAATGTGACGACAGATGTAGGTGAGCTGGTCGGTAGTACCTAGTTCATTAGCGTGCACACACAATACGACGACGATGACGCGTCGCACGTCACCTCACCGTTATTTACGACATCCGCTCTCGCCCGATCTTTCGCTAGAAATTTCGTCCAATTAATCCGACATCCCCCCCTCTCTCCCTATCACCCCAATTCCGTGTCAAGTACAGGGGGTAATATGGGAATTCACTTTAACAACAGATACCTCAATCTTGCCAACTGTCAAAGAACTTTACGCAGCAGGAACCGAATTGATCCCTCGGCCTACACCGACCCCCCTCCCTCCCTATCCTATCTCGCTCACTCACTCACTCTTTGAACGGGCGCTGTGACCTAAATTCGTTGGAATTGGGGAGAAAATCAAGATGGTGGTGAGGTATCGATTCATTTGTACGCAATATATATCTCGTGTTATTTACACAATAATTACAGGTATCCGATCTGAAAATACGTGGATTATTAATAAATGTTATATTTATAGATATGGAATTGATGTCTTTAAATCAATAAACTTAATTGCAATAAAAAAAAAAAACTGAAGACTTCGAATGAAGGTGTCAGACTTTTAATTATCCTGTATTTGTAGGAAGAAAAACGAACAAAAACTTTTTACTTAGTAATGAATCGGCCTTCTGCTGTAACCCTATGTCCAAATAATTTATCTAGTATACAATGATGCCTCGGGAATCAACTATAAAATGTATCTAGTCTTAATTATGTCACCGAAAGTACTGATTTTCCGCTTATCGCTACATTAACCCTGATTAGTCAATAGTCAATATAATGTTGCTGAAGTCCTTTTACGTCGTTGTAGATGAATTTTATGTGATTCTACAAGAAAGGCAAGTCTACAGTAGTCACAATAAGACTATACCCCACCTTCTAAACCATAGAGTCCACAATAATATTTTACTAAGTATTAATTTGTTGCAGTTATTTATTAGATTTAGAATGTAAACTTTTTGTGCATTTTCGAGAAAATTTTCCAAACCAGTTTTGTCACTGGCGTTCAATCAAAATACCTTTTCCCTACACATCGGATATTTATTTTTCTAGCTTGAATATTAATTTTACCTTTCCTATAGTAAAGTAGTAAAATATGACGAAACTGCTGCTTTTCATTTTCCATATTTGAAAGGGCTCTACTGAGTAGAATCCAACAAACTTTTTCTTAAGCAAACCTTTCGATACCAGCTATCAAAATATACAATGATTATGTGGCTTAAGTTTGGAGTAAAGGAAACCAAACTATACAACTATGGTCAATATTCCATTTTAGCTGCTTTAAGACCTATTCATTATTTCAGAAATTCCGTGAAGATCTTAAGCTAAGCTTAAGTTTGAAGTAGGCTGCTAAAAATATGATTAGGTCCTAAACAAAATTATTTTTTAAACAATCTAAAATGCGGAAGTTGTAAAATAACTCTTTCTGGTTGTCTTCAATAAAGTAATAATGTACTTTATTGAAGGCTTTCCATTCTTGTAGCTTATCTTCATGCAAGTCAAAAAGAAATCAGAATGTTGCGGTCGCAATGCTTTTAAACCAACGGTGGGTTGTTTTATAGTTAAAAATTATTACATTTTGTGAAGACTTTACTTCGTAGTCGAGGAAGATTTCGGAGAAGAGTATACAGTGATCTTCTAATTTTGTAGACAAAAGGAAGTAGCAAAAAAAAGGACTAGGAAAGATCGGAATACCGAAGCTGTATTTTTGAATACATTCGGAAAATGTAAACACTTGTTCTGCTCCATGTTTTTATTTTTTTCAGTTAACTGACACGTATTACGATTTTACAATCATCATCAAAGGTATATTTAAAACTGTATTTTTGAAGTTCTTATTTTAAGTAAGTTAAAGGAAACCAAACTATAAAACTATTATATGGACAAAATTAGATTGAAGCTGCTTTAAGACATAATTATGATTTCAGAAATTCCATGAATATCACCAACAATATTTTTTCGGGGATAAAAATATTTTCTTACCGGATTTAATAATTTTAGAACTACTGCAGTCTTCATAACATTCGAAATTTCAGTGTGGGTATTTTTAAGTTCGGATGACTTTAAATTAAAGTTTTTCGAAATCCATACTTCAAAGACTTTGAAGGAGGGTTGTATCGTTGGTCAAAATATCTTCTTATCTTTTAGCCTACTTGAAGTAGGTCAAAAGAAGATTAATAACAGCTTCCAATAGGCGTTGGATTGTTTTATAATTGCTGCGTAATATTTTTAAAGTGATTATGTTTCGTGAAACCTTTATTTCGAAGTGGAAGAAGTATCCTGGGGTCAAAATATCTTCTAAACTTGTAGCATAACTTTAAATAAATTGAAGAAGAAGACTAAGGAGATTGGGATACTATGATCACAATATCTACAAATACTGTTAGTGAGGGTGTTACTTGTTGAAACTCCATATCACTAATTTTTGTAGTTTGCGATGGCGTCCAAAGCAAGTAGTGAAGCTGACAATGATTTCCATCCAAGGGAAAGAGTGTACTTCGTGCAAACGCAGAGTGAAGAATCCGTGTTATTGCGAAAATTGTGACAATCCAGTACATCCAAGATGCTTAATAATAATAATAATAATTTGTTTATTCAAAGATAACACAACATTTACAAGTTAGAGCACAGTATAAGAGGTAACAACTTTGAAATGGTCAAAAGAAATAAGGGCATATTTAAGTAATAACCAATACAAGTATTCTTAAAAAATAGATTAGTATAAACTTAAGCTACAGTTAGTTCTTATTTTTAAAATAATTAATACACCATATAAAGTGTGATCAAGTGGGAGGTGGTGGGATGGACAAGGACATAATACACGCTTTCCTTAAAGAAGAGGTAAAATTACTCAGACAAATCAGTGCTGAAAAGGATGAGAAGTATGAGGTATTAAAACTATTGATAAATGTACAGGATGAAGTAATAAGATTACACAAAAGGGAGAAATCTGTAATTTTCAAAAAGGACCAGGGTCAACAAACATTAATACGTATGCAAATAAAGTTGCAGCTCAACGTATTAAGGTGGCATCAAAAGTAAATAATAAAAATACCTTACAGGTACCTACAAAAGATGTAAGTAAGGAGACAAAATCAACCCCTCTCCAAATATTTTGATAAATATGTCACCCATGGAGTAAAATGAAGCAGTTATTGTTAATAGTACTGCTGAACATTTTCAAGAAGTACGATATCGTAAAAAGAGATCCAACAGCTCGCTGATCACAGGAAACGCACAGGAAACTGTAATAAAAGTTTCGGAAAATGGCTCACTTACATATTTACCAACTTGTAAAAGATAGAACAGAAGATATTCTACGGGAATATTTACCAACAAAAGGTTTCCAAGTAGATTGATAAAGTTAATGATATTAAAGTCATCAGTACATGTTACTCAGATCACATGGCTCAAGTATTAAGTTTTAATTTAATCAGCGACAACTCTGATCATATTAAATATGTACGAATCATAAATAATGAAAATTTATGTAATTTTCGTAGCAATATTTGCCAAGAAAATGTTAATGACATTTATCAATCGATCACAGCGAATTCTATGTTCGCAAACCTATCTAATGCAATGATCAGGTATTTTAATAGCTATTTTCCAAGAGTGATCAAAAACGGAATGCTAAATTCAGATTTGTAGTACATCCTCAATTAGATCAATGTAGGAATGAGTTTTATTGCAAACTGCTTCAAATGTAAATTTAAACTTAAAGGAAGAATATAGAGTGAAACAAATGCAATATAAATTAATGTTTGATTTAAACACTTCAGAAATGAGTCAATTAGAAATAAATTACAATTAGAAGGGTGGGATAGTGGGCATTCACCCACCCTACACATAGTGGCATAATAAGGTAGATGTATAATGAAACAATTGTTATAAAACATTAAAGAATTTTTGCAACCATCCAGTTTTGTTTTTGTTTTAGAATGACATAATGAAGTTTCATGGCAATAACATGGAGAAAAGAATATGCCAGGATCAATCTGATTTAACATCAAGTTTTATTTAATTTTGGGCATATTGTGCTGTTCGGAAAGCAATTTCATATTTTTATCTTCCAATAGATTTCTAAGCAGTCATCACACTTATATAATACTCATTATATATTACTATATAATCATAATCATTAAACTTTATGAGAGCTGATATAGAAGGAAATGCTTGTGAAACGGTTTTATTGATTCTACTTAGTAGTTTATTGTTAGATACTTTGCAAGAATGAAAATTCCGCGAAATTTTAAGTTGCAATTATAAAAATGCTATAAATGCAAAGAGTACTTAGAAGTCAACAATTTTGGAAAACTGGAAATTAACCTAGAACTGTAAAATTTGAAAGAATAAATTATTAATAATTCTCAAAATTCAAGAACTCTAAAATGTATATACGAATGATTAAAACCTTTGAAGATTAAACATTTCTTAATTATAAAACGTAGAATATCAGAGATTTGGACGTTAATTTAGGATTGAGATATCTAGAATTTTAAAGTTTTTAATTATTAAGAATTTTTAAAATCCACATTTTAGTAACCTTATTAAGAAATTTTTAAAGAAAATTGGAAAACTCTCCAATTTTATAAACTCTATAATTCTTAAACATTAGAAAGTCTTAGAATATTAGAGAAGTAAACAATTTTAAGCATTATAGAACTCTAGAATTTGAGTAAACTTTAGAAACTCTAGAAATTATTAACAATTCAAAAATATATTCTAGAAGTGTCTCTAATCATGTATAGATTAGTAAGGGTTTGACTGACTTAATTCATAACGTTTATTAAAATTTACTTACGTTTATGTTAAAAACATTTACGACACACTCTTGTTTATGTAATATTGATTGGAGGGTGCGATAGTAGCCACCCACCCACCCTACATATATATTTTAATTTTAATTAAAACAGTATTTTTGAAGACCAGCTCTTTTACCAGAGCTGATGTTTTATTGTAATTGAAAATAAAATAAATAACATATTTTCAACTACTTCATAATAATATGTGCAACTTATAAATCATAATCTTTATATATAATACAGGAAAAGAAAGTATTATGATGGTCATATCACAATTTATAAGTGAAAAATTAAGCATATTTACGAAATTAAATAATTGTTAAAAAATTAAATTCAATCGTTAGAATTCTTGAGTATGTTTTAAAGATTGGAGGGTGGGATAGTGGCCACCCACCCACCCTACATATGCATTAAAACTTTCATCACTCTCACTCTATTCGTGTATAGAAAATTATTACAGTCTTAGTGTAAAGTTTATTTGGAAAAAAAAAATTTACTCCAAAAATTTTGATTGTGTGAGTGTGATGTTGTAGAGGGATGTTTATTATCTCACCCTAGGATTTTTAAAATATAACTAAATATCATTAAGGTAGAAATTAAAGAAAAGTGTTTTAATTTCAGACTTTTAAATCCTGTAATTTTTTTTTTCTTTTTTCTTTAAAGAATACTAGATTATAATTTAAAAAATTAAAGGATGGGTTAAAAAAACACCCCCTTCTGCCCCAAAATTAACATTTTTTTAAGTATATGTGCGTATTATTATATATATTATAGTATCTAGTACCTAATCCAAACTGACGCAATTTTCATTTTGTATATTTGTATTTTACACCTTGAAAGTAAAGATTATTATTATTTTCCTAAATAATTTCGACAGTGAAATTGAAATAATTTTCAAGAAACTAATAGAGTGAAAGTGATGAATGTTTTAATGAATATGTAGGGTGGGTGGGTGTCCCCTATTCCACCCTCCAATCAGTAAAACATACGCGAGGGTTTCTTAAAAAAATTATTTGAAACTAATCATTTCTTGCAATAGATTGTATAAATAAAAATTTGCTAAAATTGATTAATAATTCAGTAAAACCCTCGCGTATTTATAAGGATTGAAGGGTGAGATAGAGGCCACCCACCCACCCTACATATACATTTTATCTCAAGTCATTACTTTGTTTTAAGTTCTCGGAACAGAAAAGTTAATTTGTTAGGGTGTGCATCAAATAACTTAACACTGTCTTGCCTTAATGTAAAAATGCATATGTAGGGTGGGTGGGTGGCCTCTATCCTAACCTCCAATCAGTAAAACATACGAGAGGGTTTAATAATTCAGTAAAACCCTCGCGTATTTCCAAGTATTGAAGGGTGAGAAAGAGGCCACCCACCCACCCTACATATACATTTTATCTCAAGTCATTACTTTGTTTTAAGTTCTCGGAAGAGAAAAGTTAATTTGTTAGGGTGTGCATCAAATAACTTAACACTGTCTTGCCTTAAAGTAAAAAAAACATATGTAGGGTGGGTGGGTGGCCTCTATCCCAACCTCCAATCAGTAAAACATACGAGAGGGTTTACACGAAAATTTTTCTATTTCATAAAATCAAAAGGACAAGACTTTTTCTATTAAAAATAAAAAAAATTCAAAGAATCCCTTAAATATGATTTACTGATTGGAGAGTAGGTTAGAGAGCACCCACCCACCCCACATATAATCCTACAGTCATAAAGAAAGACTTAAGAATTTTAGAGGAATGAAAAGGCAAAAGGTTATATAAGTAATGAGGACAACCGACTTACATCAACGTCTTCTGTCAATAAATTTTTACTTTGAAGTCTGGATGTCAAAATTTCGGAAAGATCCTTTGAAAGAGCTAAGTCTCTACCTAAGTTCGGTCTTGGAAATTATTCTGGTTGCTTAGAAGCGCTCGATATTTCACTGGCACCGCTAAAGTTGTTTTCATCAACTTCAGATTTAAAACCGCTTGTAACATCTTCTAAATTTGTTGGTTTCTCAGGTATTGGCACGTCTGGACTTGATATAAGTTAATAATTCTAAAGTTCCTAGAATATATGTTTCTAAAATGTTGATTTATTGAAATTTTACGAACTCTAATTTCATGTTTTCTGAAATATAGTTCTATTTTCAGACATTGTACAGGTTTAGCAAGCTCTAAGATTTTTGAGTTTCTTAGTAATGCCTTGACAAATCTAAAGTGTTCTAAAATTCCCAAAATATGGATTTTTAAAGATTCTCAATAATAATTAAAAACTCTTTGAAACTCTTCGCTTCTTCGTTTCATATTAACTTTCAGTTCTCTGAAATTCTAAAATTTGCAAACCTTTTTTAGTTCAAATATTTTAAATATATTTTATATATCAAATCAAACATACATTTTGATTGTGTGTTTATCGGATTGAAAAGTTGAAATCAATTTTGTACGTTTATAAGACCTTTTTGAAAATTTTGCGTGCGGCCAATATTTATTATCGCCCGCGATAACAACGCCCCCGCGCGGCAATAAATCGCGATTCGTTCCGTGCGGGATCGCGATATCATGGAGTTAATATAATTTAAAAATTAAACCACGAGAATTTCATTTAAATAACGACTATTGGCGTTTGACACGTCATGGCCGAATCGTTTTGTTAACCGGAGTAGGAAGTTTAGGTGTGCCCGTGGCTCTGGTATTGAATAGCCCAACACTTCTATAAATACGTACCACCAAGGTCTCGATTTGATTTTTTTTTATATAAATTGTTGTGGAAATCGATAGTCCAGCAACGGGGGAGTGCAAGCCTAGTCCTGGATGCGGTGGGCGTTTTGAGTAATGCATGAAATATTATATATATTATTTAATTCCATTAGCTTAAATTGGTATTAAAATGTTTTTGATGTAATATATAAATAAGATATGCAAATAGAAACATTTCCGAGCGTAATTATTGCAATTAAAACTCTTGTGGTTGTTACTGACATATCGGTGAATGCGAGAGTTGTATGGATAAACGATCCATCATTGTGATGTATTAATGAGGCATGGTAATCCACTAAACTAATACGATTAGTTACATATACAGATGCAAACATTAAATAACACGTATGAGGGATTTCGTATTTGATTGCCTATTATTTAAAATCATGGTGTTAAAATTCTACAATAAAATTTTGTCTTGATGTCTTCCGTTGCTCTATAGCAATGAGATCCATTTACATCGAAACTGGTCAATTACTGTTGTTGATAAGAAAAATAATTTTATAAAGAATAATCTTCCTCTTCTTTTTCAGCCTTTTTTTCTGCACTCCTGCTCCCATTCTAACAGTACTGTCAACAATTGACCGATTTTCAACTTTGTTTCTCGTTACGAGTGTAGATTACTCCTTCTGGATTCTGTTATCCTAAATATATCAACTATTTGTAAGCTGAATAAATCACTTAAACTTTCACAATTTTGTGAAACCTCAAGAGTTTAATTAATATAAAAATATTTCACCACGGGTTAAGTTAATAAATCACGTCCCGAAATATCTGACCTGTTTTTAATTTTAGTACTCGCCAAAGTGTAATTTGTAGTTTATTCTATCTAGCTTCTGTTATCATTAATATATCCACGATTTGTATACTTAATAAAGTAACATCAGTGAATTTGCATTTACCTGTACCCGTTTCTCCTTTATTAGAGCCATATTGTTGGTTGAATATCGAGTATAAACACTGCTTGTTGTACGCAAATTAATATACACATGTATGTATATCACGGATAACGGATAACGGATACTCACATTCCGGGTATCGATCACGTAATACCCGTCTGCCCGTACGGAAGCATGTTTGATTGCACCTCCATAACGCCGGGGTAGGAAGTATTAGCTTATAGGGGTGATAAATTAGTCCATTAAGATATCTTTCATACATGAGCGTCGCGTATAAGATTACGAGGCTAATATTTGTCAACGCCCGGATTTATTTAAGCTCGGATTTAATGATGCCTATCAAATGTCTACAAGAGATATTTATATTGGCGTTCATAATTAGGTTCTAAATAAAAGAGTGTGTTAATAAAAAATTTCTACAATGTAAAGGACTTTAATACATTTTTATTTTATTTATCGTATAATAAGAGAAAAAATTGAACAGCAATTATTTGAATATATCAATTGAGTAAAGGCACTATTCCATCCATTTAAGAAATTATTCAATATCTCACCCTATCCCAATAAATTAATAATCATTCTAAAGTACCACCTTGAAACTAATTCCAAAAACAATTTCATCAACCTACCTCAATATTTTTTTTATTAACACCTATCCAATATCCAATTTTTTAACGTAGTATCCTATTTTAATAAATAATTCATTATAATAGCGTATACTTGACCTATCCCAATAAAGTCATATCGTACTCTTAGCCTAATAAATAATTTATTACCGAAGCGTACTCTTGGCCTATCCCAATTAATTTCCAATTGTCCTACTAAGAGTACGGTAGGCCTAGGTTAATAAATAATTGATTATTCATTGGGAGTACTCTTAACCTTGGATAATTCCTATTTTAAATATTAAAAACTATTGCGCTGTAATTGAAGATGTTTAAATGTATAAAAACAAGGGTTTATAATAATAAGCATATGTAGGGTAGGTGGTCATCATTACACAATTATAACAAAAATGAAACTTTTTTTTGACAAATAAAAATATATATAAAGAAAGAGGATTTTGTAATGAAAAAAACTTTACACTCTTATGAAATAAATAATTAACTACATACAAATTTCAAGCTTGTTCTGAGAATTGGAGGATGGACAGTGGCAACCCACCCATTCTGCATTATTTAAAAAATCTTACTGACAATATTCGTTTTAGTTTCTCAAAATGATTGCCAAGATGTTTAAATACCAAGTGGGGGGTTATTTTAACAGCCATATGTAGGGTGGATATGTGGGTGTCTACTATCACGTCTTACAAGTATTATAATTAAAAAAAAATATAAAGAAAAAATATTTTTAAGCGATGATAACTTTTTACTCCTATAAAATAAATATTAATTAAGTGCGACTCTCGCGTATGTTGTGAGAAATGAAGGGTAGAAAAGTGACCAACCCTATATTTAAAACAGTTAACCACGGTTTCCGTTTTAGTTTCCAGAAACTATTTCAGTGTAATTGAAGATATCTAAAAATTTTAATGGTGGACAAAAAATTATCGTAATCTAAATAATTGCAACGATGCTTAAATAAAATTTCAGGGGTATTGAAGAACAACGTAGAGTTTAAATTTAGTAATATGTTGCCAAAACGCATCATTCTCAATAGTGGGCGGTTATATCCATAGTTTGTTCTTACTGTTTGTACCTAAAAGGTAGATGTGTGTCTAGTTTTTCTATCTGATATTGGGACTACTAAATAAATTTTTGAAACAAGTACGGGGCAGTTTACAGATCCTGAAATAAGTTTATGAAAATAGCGCAAAACATATTTTTTTTTTCTGTTTTTAAGAGGAGTTAAATTAATGTTAACTTTAAATGAGTTAATTTCCAAAGTGTCCCTAATAATACCCATTTTAAATGCACACATGCGGGCGAATTTGTTTTGTATTTTTTCTAACATATTATTATATATTTCAAAATGAGGATTCCAAATAGTGTAAGAATATTGTAAAATCGATCTTACTAATGCAAATTAAAGGAATTTCAGGGAGCGAACTGAAAAGTCTTTACCAATTCTATAAATAAATAAATCCTAATACTTTGCTCGCTTTGTTAACAATATTGCATATGTGTGATCGGAAATGAAGTTTATAATCAAGATAAACACCCAGATCCTTAACTTCATCTACTCGATTTAAATTAATATCATCCAAAATATAAGTATATTTATTTATTATTTGACGTCTACTAAATGAAATAACTTGAAATTTGTTAAAGTTAAGAATAATTTGTCACAGTCACACCATCTCAATATAATATTTATGTCTTCTTGTAATAGCATAAAGTCCGAATTATCTGATATTACGCGATAGATTTTTAAATCATATGCAAACAACAGCACGTTAAAGGATTTTATTGAATTTATTATGTCATTAATAAAGAATAAAAAAAGAATTGGAGCACAGTGTGTACCTTGAGGTACACCTGAATAAACAAAAAATCTTCTGATATATGATTTTTGATTCTTACTTGTTGAATCCTATTTTTTTAAAAAAAGGAAGTAATCCATTCTACAATTTTTTCATTGAATCCATATGCTGTTATTTTGGTAATTAATATCGAATGATTCACTTTGTCAAATGCCTTTGAAAAATGAGTGTATACTGAATCGACTTGATATCAATTTTCAAAGGCATTTATAATATAATCAGTATATACTAAAATATTGGATGTTGTAGATCTACCCTCCACAAATCCATGCTGTTCCTCAAGAAGAATTTGTTTAAATTGATTAAATATAAATTTAGACATAATGTTATCTAATAACTGGTATGGCAGACTGAATGCAAACTCCCCTATAATTTTCTATGCAATCACTGCGCCCAGATTTGTGAATTGGTGTTAAAAAAACTCTTTTTCCAAATGGCTGGTACATAACCGCTTTTCAACGAACATGTAAATAATATATGTAATGGTTTTGAAATTGTAAATATGCAATTTTTGAGGAAATTATTACGAATATTATCCGGGATTGTTGTGAATCGCTGGACTTAATATTAGCTATGCTCTCATAAACATCCCTCAGAGAAATATTAATAAAGTCACCAAAGACTGTATTGCTATAATTTAAAATAGGAGACTCAGTGGAATTGTCTTTTGTATAAACCGCAGTAAAGTATTTTGCAAATGTATTCACAATTTCTACTACTCACAATAAAAAGTGTAAAAATTCGTGATACTAGAAAAGTGTTATTATTTCTTAACCTATTTCGTAATCAAGATGTATCACAAAGTAACGGCTTCAACAATTATTTATACATTCTAAAATCCTCGAAGATAATTTTTAAAAATTAAAAAAAATAATTCCTTAAAAACCCTCGAAAATTTTCTAGGAATTTTAAAGAATAGCTATTGTGATTTTAAAAATTTGAACCATTGTTAATTATTGATGACAATGTTTGCAATTTAAAAGAGAAATTTCTAAAAACACTGATTGTAGAGAAGGACAAAGTTAGTACATCTGTAGAATAAATTCCATAAATTTTTAAGAATCCTGAAAAATATTCTAGGAATTTAGGGAATACATTCTATAAAGACATGAAAATTATGATCTTCCTAAAAATCTCTAGTAAAATAGGTGAAAAATTTAGAGAATAAATTCCTACAAAATTCACCTGTAGCATAAATTCTTTATACATTCTAAAATCCTTGAAATTCTACAATCGTCGAAATTTGTTTAGGAATTTCGAGAGCAAATTTCTGGAAATTTAGAAAATAATAATACTGGAAAATTTTAACCATAAATATTCTAGAATGCTGAAAAATTTTCTAGAAATTTAGCAGAGAATTTCTAGGTAGGCTTGGAAATTTTAGTCTTCAAAAATAAAAACCTTCCTGAACACTTCTAGTAAAATAGATGTCAAAATCTTGCAATTTGGAGATGAAAATCTTACAAACCGAAATTTGGAAAAAAAAAACATTGTTGATTATAAAATTGATGCTAATGTTTGCAATTTGGAAAAGAAATTACTACAAAATTTTGATGAGGGATAAACTCAGTACATCTGTAGAAAATTTTATTGCAGTTATTTCAGATGCTGTATTTTATCCATTTTCTTTAAGATTTATTTTCCACAAACTTTTTTAAAATTTTAAAGAATTTCTATTCTAATCGTCGAGATACTTTTTTGGTGGTTATAGAATAAATTTCTTATATATTTTTGAGGACTTTCGTTGTATATATTCTAACTTTTCCTATACAGAATTTAAAAAATATTACATAACTTTACAAACAAATGTTAAAGGGAATGAATAACTCAACAAGTTTTATTGAAATATATTTTTCATAAAGTTCTTAGCTTAAGAGAAAAAAATAAAAATTAATAATTTTGACATTTTTTGCTTATTACTAATAAACTATAGGAGTTACGTTAGATTTATATAAAAAGTAATTGTAAATAATCCAAATTTAGCAAATTATTAAGAATAACCATTTTGAGTAAACGTTATAGTTTTCGTGAAAAATATAGGGAAAGTACTGTGATGGCCACATCACCATTTTTTGTATTGTATTCACATTTATTGTTATTATGTATTATGTTTTGTCCAAATAAAGATTATTGTATATATATAAAAGGCAAATTTTATAGTGAATAAATATTTTATTAAATTATGTATTGTCCATTCGGATCTAAACCTTTTGTCATGTTGTTGGCAGTAGGTCATCAATTGTTTCTTCCATGTTGGCAGAAAATTGACCTAAGTGATTTTTGACCTTCTTAAAAATTTGCTATCTTTCTGGTAGGTAGTAGGTCAGTAAATGTTTTGTTCCTTACTGGTAGAAAATTGATCCAGGTGATTTTAGACCTCCTTATTTGAAGTCTAAAAAAATCTTTAGATACCGAAATAAATAATAATCAGAAGGTGTCAGATATGCAGAATATGGTGGATGTGGAAGCATACCCCATCGAAGCTGTAAAAGCTTTTGGCCAGTTACTAAACTACGAGGTCTCACATTATTTTGTTGGAACACTACACCTTCTCTATTGATCAATTCTGACATTTTCTTTTTAAGAGGAATAATTCAATTCGTCCAGCTAATGATAGTACACTTCAGAATTGATCGCCCAAAAATAAAACAACTCCTTTGAAATCCTACCAAATATATAACATCACCTTTGTTGATGAACATCAGCTTCCAAAGTGCTTTAAGCTATTTTTGAAGCTGATGTTTATCAACAAAGTTGATGCTATATATTTGGTAGGATTTCAACGGAGTTGTTTTTTTTTGGGCGATCAATTCTAAAGTGTGCCATCATTAGCTGGGCAAATTGAACGATTCCATAGTGCTTTAAGCTATTTTATCTTTTTTATTCCACAATCACTTGCTTTCAGTATTGTTTTCGTCTCCGATGATGATGATGAACTTCAAAAATTCCGTAAGAACATGGGTTTAAGTGAAAGATCATCTACAAGAGTGAACTCCGCCCATTGTCATGATGTTAAAATTATGTGTTTGTTCTTCCTTCAATTTTGTATATATCAGTTTATTTTTACTTTGAATAAAATAATAAATAATAATAATAAATATCTACATGTGGAACCCATATGTCTATCTCTTAGATTTATTTATTTATTTATTATACTTTAGCTTTATTCCTAACAAAATATAAAATTAAATACAAAACATACATACATTTTAGATAGAAGAAGCTGGGGGGTTTCAAATTGATAAATTAAATCTCTTAGCTATCTAACAAGATGTCTTCACTGGTTTACATCAATTAATGTTTATATTGCACCTTCAACAGCTTCAGCTGGTCTTCCAGTACTTGGTGTATCTTCAAGATAAAAATTTTCGGACCCGTTTTGCCTTTAGTCTTCTATTAATACATATTCTCCACACACATATAAATTTTAATTCTTTTCTTGTACAGCATTTTTACATTTTTCTATAGTAAGAAGGCTAAATATACCAAAATTGCTGCATTTATAATTATAAAACTAAGAAAAATTAATATTAAACAAAATCTAATTAACAAATAAAAAAGACAACCAAGACATCCCTCGATACCATTAGCCTGGGTTGGAAACAACGCCCGCCAATCCCAAGGTTAAAACAGAAGGAAAAAAAACAAGAAGGAGCAAAAAAATATTACATTGTGTCTAATATTAATTTAGTATATATTTGTATTTTTGGCAATAAACAAACCTGTTCTATAAAAAAATATTTTTGAAAATAGAAGAACTTTAGTGTTATCAATGCATTATTAAGGATCTCAAATGATAATATCAGATTATTCTAAATTAAAGTCTAAAATCCTAGGATTATTTTAACTATAAAACTGTAATTTCAGAAAATTAGAAATTAATATACAATTTCACAGGCTTTTAAAAATCTATATTCTACTAACTTCGGAATTACCAATGAATCATTAAATTCTCTACAAGTTCTACAAACTCTAGAATGGAAAGAAAATCTTATTAAACCTGTTTCAACTCTAAGAAGTCTTAAAACTGGAGTATTTCAGAAAACTTGAAAATCATTAAGAACTCTAAGCTTGAAAATTATAAAATGTTTAAAAGATAGATGTATTATTAAAATACAAATATTTGAGCTATAAAAAATCTCAAAATTTAGAATTTCAGAGAGCTCAAAGTAAACATGAAACGAATCTAGAATTTCAAAGAGGTTTCACTATAAGGATTTTTAAATCTTAGAAAACTTAAGATTTGCCAATGCATTAGTAAGACGCTCTAAAATCCTAGAACTTGCTGAAACTATAAAACGTCTGAAAAAGAACTGTAATTTCAGAAAACTAGAAATTGAAGTTCATAGATTTTCAATAAATTAACATATTAGAAACTAATATTCTAGGAATTTTAGAATTTTTAACGACTTATTAAAGAAATTTCTATAATTTCAATTTTAAATTTTAAAAAAGTCCACAGGTATTCATAATATTACAAAAGTCTCAAAATTTATAATTTCAGAGAACTGAAAGTAAACATGAAAACTCAAAGAGTTTTTAAGTATTAAGAATCTTTCAATCTTAGAAAACTTTAGATTTGCAAATGCATTACTGAGGAACTCTAAAATCTTAGAACTTGCTTAAACTTTAAAACGTCTGAACAAAAACTGTAATTTTAGAAAACGAGAAATTGAAGTTCATAGAACTTCAATAAATTAATATTTTATAAACTAATATTCTAAGAACTTAAGAATTATTAACGACTTATTAAATACTATAATTTCAATTTGAAAGTGCTGCAGTCTCTAAAATTAAGAGAAAAAGTCTAGAGGTATTCAAAATATTTGAACTATAAGAAATCTTAGAACTGAAGCATTTTAGAAAACCTGGAAATTATTGAGAATTGAAAGAACTTTTTGGCCTGGAATTATAAAATATATAAATAAATATATCAACTATAATAGTTATAAAATTTAGAAATATTTGAACTACTAAAAGTACGAAAAATTTAGAATTTTAGAGAATTGGAAATTAACTTGTAGCTGGGAACTTTAGAATTTCTAATAATTTTTATATTATTAAGACTTTTTAAAAGTTATATTCTGGGCACAAATATTAATTACGGTTTCTGTTTTAGTGTCCAAAAACTATCGCTCTGTAATTGAAGATGTCTAAATATTTAAAAGCAGAGCAGTGGTTTGTATTAATAGGTATATGTAGAGTGGGTGGGTGGCCACTTTCACACCCTCCAGCCCGCATAATATGAACGATTTTTGTAACGATGAAAATTTTTATTTTTTCTAAAAAAATGTTAATTAAATACCTCTTGGGTATGTTCTGGAAATTTGAGGGTGGGAAAGTGGCCAACCACCCACCCTACATATTTATTAAAAATCTTAATCACAGTTTCTGTTTTAGTTTCCAATTGCGGTGTAAATGAAGATGTTCAAAAATTTAAAACCAGTTAGGTGATTTATATTAACAGACATATATTCGGTGGGTTGGTGGTCACTATGACACACTCTAACAATTATAATAAAAACGAATGTTTTTTTATAAACAAATTAAGAAGAGTGTATTTTTACAACGAGAATAATTTTACATTTTTATGATAAAATATTAATTAAATAAGACTCTGGCGTATGTTCCAGAAATTAGAGGGTGGCATAGTGGACACCCACCAACCATACATATTTTAACCATGTTTTCTGTTTTAATTGCCAAAAAGTACTTGGTGTAATTAAAGTTGACTAAATATTTAAAAGCGGAGTGGTGGTTTGTGTTAATAATTACATGTAGGGTGGGTGGGTGGTCACTATAAAACCATCTAGACCTTATAATATAAACGACTATTTCTTTTAGAAATAAAAATTTAAAAAAGATATTTGTAACGATGAAAACTTTTTATTTTTTCTAAAAATTATTTATTAAATAACTCTTGCGTATGTTCTGAAAATTGGAGGGTGGGATAGTGGACACCCACCCACCCTACATATTTATTAAAAATCTTAATCACAATTTTTGTTTTAGTTTCCAAAAAACTATTGCGGTGTAAATGAAGATGTTCAAAAATTTGAAAGGAGTTAGGTGATTTATATTAACAGACATATATAAGGTGGGTGGGTGGTCAGAATGATACACTCTAACAATTATTATGTAATCGAATGTTTTTTTTATAACAAAATTATGAAGATAGTATTTTTGCAACGAGGATAACTTTATTATTTATTCTTATGATGATGATTTAATTATTCATTAAATAAGACTCTCGCGTATGTACTAAAAATTGGAGGGTGGGATAGTGGACACCCACCCACCCTACATATTTATTTTAAAACTTTAGTCACAATTTCTATTTCAGTTTCTAAAAACTATTGAAGATGTCCAAAACAGCAATCACAAAGTGGTGGTTTATTTTAACAGGCCTATGCTGGGAGGGTGGGTCTCAACTATCGCACCCTCCAGTTATTATACTACAAACGAATGTTTTTTTTGTTAAACAAACTTTAAATAAAGTATTCTTTCAACTTTTTACTATTATGGAAAAAATAAGCAAATACGATTCTCACATATGTTCTGAGAATTGGAGGGTGCAATAGTGGCTACCCACTAAAAAATGTTTGCTTCTTCAAAATCAGCATTTATCAGATGTGTCAATATAAGAGTAGAACAACATTTTCTTGTTAATTACTTAGATATTTTACCTATTAATTAATATATAATCATACTATCCTGACAGACTGGGAAACCGAGAAAGAAAAATTGAAAAAGACGAGGAAGACAATAAAAAAAGAAACAAAAAGACTGAAAACGAAGAATGACAATATAAAAGGAGTATGAGAAGAGTTTAATATTAAAAACTAATAAATACGTCATTTATTTTTAATAGAGGAATGAGATCAGGAATGATTGTAGCGGAAATAAAATCGAGAGAAAATGAAATAAAAGAAATCCAAAAGCAGCAAACTGAAAATTAGCACATGGCGTGACAGTGGAAGAAAGAAGAATACAAAGAGAAAGTAGTAAAAATGGAAAAGACAATAGAATTAAGATTTGATACAACAAATACAACGAAGAATTTATAGAAACGTGAATAATATGCATTTGGAATATAGGAAGTGTAATGGAAGAAATGAAACAATTTAAAATAGAGATTTTGGGTATCACAGAAACCAGATAATAAAGGATATTGGACCATTTGGTCAAGATTAGAAGAAACAGGAGAAGTTGGATAAATTATTGCACCAAATAGAATTTAATTATGGGATGCGAGTGTAGATTCTATTTGAATGTATAAAGTTGAAGTTTTTTTTATCCATTCATACACTTATGTGTGACTGCATAGAAAGTGAGATAGAGCAGCTGTTGTTCCCAAACCATACGCTGAATGTTAAAAAAGTCGATCCCAGAATAAGCAGTGTTTCAGGAAACAAAGAGAGTAAAAATAAGTACACTTTTCACTTTGTTTAACCACAATGTACCACCAAGTAAACGCCGACAACATTCAAGAAATAGAGTAAATCTGAAATTCTTTATTCTTTATTCTTTTATTCTTTATTAGCTTCGCTTCTCCTGCTTACAAAATTTAAAAAAAAAAAAAAAAAAAAAAAAAAAAAAAAAAACTTACAAACAATACACGATATACGTACATTTCATAAAATTTCAAAAAATACAAACAATTTAGGTCACAGGAGTCACGGGCGGAGTTCACTGTTAACCAATGGTCTTCCACTCAAACCCATATTCTTCCGTGGACAAGTCATTCACTTTTGCCATTTTCGGAGTTTCTTTTAAATTATTTATAAGCAAATATGCTTCATATTTACCCTTTTGTGGGAAATTTTAGACAATGAAGATAATGGATAAAGTTATTAGATGAAATTGTTTGGATTAGAGAGGAGAAACTGGTGATAGAGGTATGGAAAATGTGCGTCGGTATAGAGATGTCCAAGTGAAGATTAGAGGGAAAGATAATGTATGAAAAAGCGCGGTTGTCGAAGATGTAGTGAATTAATGGTCAAAGCATGGAGTAAACGCAGCGGTTTGGATGCAAGAGAAAAGTAAAAAAGTGGAAATTGATGAAAGGCAGAGATGTATTGAAATGGATGGATACAATGACATGCATAAAGGCATCGAAGGTTGCCAAAGTATCTGAAATCGGTTAGCTCAGTAGGGAGTTGTTGTTGATCTCTCGCGAAGTGCGGACGTGTTTCCTCTTTGTTAAGCGGTTTTTGGCTACGACTTTGACAGTTTAGGTACGATTAGTGTGAAACTTGGCACGTGCTATTTACATAAGCCTCCCTTAGAGTTGAATTAGTTTTTATGAAATTCGGACCTCAAACAAGACGAAAATCAGATCTTCGAACAGACAAATTTAAAACCAGAAAATTCATCCAAAACTTGACAACGGACACAATAAACACCTACAGCAAACTACCCTCACATATAAAATCATTAAAATTTATTCCATTTAAATTGAAAGTAAAACATAAACTTATAAACAACGAAATACTCTAAAGGAATAGTCCAAACCAGAAGAAGCCACAAGTTTCCTTCAATATCGTTAGACCGAGATAGGGTCAAATCCAGATATCACGAGGCGAGGAAGAAAGGACCACAAATAGGAAAATTACAAAGAACAAACAACAACAAAATATGAATAACAAATAATATGTATAGCCCTTTCATTTTGAACAAAATAAATACATTTAATAAAAAAAAAAACTCAGTAACACGACTGAGCTAGGCTTAGATGTTGGACTTTAGTGTAATTATTTATAGTCTAGAAATTTGGACACGATCTGACCATTTTTTGGGGGAGCGCATGGCCACTTGGTTTTGAGGTTAGTGGTATAAATCCACGCATATCTCCGGTATGTTCATTCTAATCGAGGTAAAAATGTATGAGCATCTTCTCACACTGCTGCTCTATAAGGCCTATCTATATTTTTGGTGCGATTATAAACTAAACCCGAACTTTTTCTATTATTAAGTTTTTTTCGCACAACCTGTGGAAACTAGTATATTATACCACTGACCACGATAAAATTTGGTAGGAAGCACCCACTAGCATCATCATACAAGGGTTCCATCGTTAAATCTGAGCCTCCTATATAGAATACTGAAATTTTCACATTATAAGGGACTTGTTCCTCGAGAAATTCGTGGCGAAACTTGTTTGAACCTTGTACCAAACGACTTAAAATAAACAAGATACTTATGGCGGCTGCAAATATGAAAAGAGATAAGTTGGAGGGCTTAGGGAAGCAAAAAAACCTCGGAAGGCTCAGCCTATTATAAGAGCATTCCTACGACCCTGATAGATCAAAATATAGGCTATTGTGTCTAGTGCCTAGCTTATGAAGAGAGCCAAACTACCAACTATAAAAGGAGGAGGATTGACTCATTTTCTGCTACAAAAGACACTGTTGCCCGGCTGGGGCAGGGTGCCTGACATCCTTAAGAAATGTTTCCCGTCTAGGGAATGCGACGAGGTCTGCAGCACTTAGGGTTATAAGAGAGTACAGGACCGTCTTTACGGCTGCGACGGAGGTACTAGCGTCGATGCCACATCCAGACCTAGCCCTAAGGGCAAGGGCAAGGCTATACAGTCTAGTTACATGAGGACAGAGCAAAGCTGAGGCGAAAGATCAGTCCCAATTAGAAATGGCAAGGGGATGGCAGGACAAATGGTCGGATCAAACAGGGGCTGGACTATCATCTCACCCAGCTCCTAACAGGACACGGTTGCTTTCGGATATACCTACACCGCTTCGGCAAGTCAACCAGTGTCTCGTGTATGTGGTGCGCGGATGCGATAGATGATGCTAAGCACTGTTTCTTCGCATGTGCTCAGTGGATCTCGTTACGCGACCAATTAGTTAGAGAGACAGGCAGAACCCTTAGGCCAGATACTCTTGTTCCTAGAAGACGCTCGGATATAGATGGCAGTAGCTAGCGCGGCTAAGAAGATCCTTTGTCAGAAGGATCAGATCTCTAGGGGAAATGGCGGCCTTGGCGGACATGATAACGAGAAAACTTCATATAGAATAGTGGGGTGCTGGGCAAAGAATTCTGACGCGATACCACCAGTACCCCAAGATGAAAGAGAGGAGGTTTAGTGGGCATATTCAGAAGGAACCTATGATTGAAGAGACGTGCGTAACTGCATTCCTCCTCTCTTAAAAAAGATAATCCTGGCAAGAGCTTGAGGTGGGTGAGGAGAGAGAGTGAGCTGGAGGAAAATCTGGATGGGAGAAAGTTAAGGACAAGTGTATGATACTTGAAGACACTTGGCAGAAAAGTGTGTAAGGAATGGGTGTGAAGAAACAAAAATGTGTTTGAATGAATGGGAGAAGTTGGTACCGAGTGATAAAACTCAATGATAAAATTAGGGTAGGAAGAAGAAGAAATAAGGATATCATGTTAGTATTATTATTTTATTGTATGTTCTTGTTTTACAATTTTCTGTATATTTAATCTAAATAAAAACTCGATAATCATTATAATTGGCAGTTTCCTTGATTTGGTGGAGGTTATTCACTCAAACAGGGATCTACTTCAACCCTTAGACTATAGATGGCACATTTATGGAAATATCTTGATTAAGGGTTTACCCAGAGAGGTAAATACTACAAATTAAAATTCGTTTACCTGGCGCTGCTTTGTGCTGATAAGATCCAAAATAGATCTAAACTCTTCCGTGGCTGTTGTTGACGATGAACAATAATTTAAAAAAAATCTATCTATCCTTATCTAACATTACTGATGAATTAAACAGTAGCATTTTAGACTTTTAAAGGTGTCGCTGCCGGATTATTATTATTCAGATTAGTTTCGATCCGCGTCGACGCTTGTTTTTTTCTCTTTACTTTACTTTTACGCGGTTGACGGTCGGAATTAAGCTCTGTATCTTGATGCGGACGCTTCACGCGAAAGGCCGACGACCGCCGCGGGCCGTTTACCCACATCTAATGTTTTTTAATTCGCCAAATTTGCGTTTATTCAGATGTGTTTCCTGCCTCTAATCTACATATTTTCGGCACACTTATAAATAAAGACCTTTGGAGTTATTTATTACATTCGACGTAAGTTGGTCTATACGTAGTCCCAAAAGAAAGTTTATATTTAGTGGATAAATAACAAAAAAATAAGCCATCTATCAAAAATATAATATTATCTTCAAGTAACTCATCAATTAACATTAAAATGTATTTATTATTTATTAAACTATAAAATTTACCATTTCGTGATGGATATTTTCTTTCAATTGCGCCAGAAAAGTTGGTCTATTGGTGTAAACTTAAAATTTGAGATGACCTCACAGGATAAACTAAACACAGCGGTTAAATCAGGATTTAGTCACCTCTTCTGGAGATCAATTTTCCTCATTTTGATAGGCATCCAGGGGTTTTAATTCTTGTACCTGTTGAATTTTATAGAGGTGATTTGGCACATTTAAGGCGTTAGATTAAATTTAATAGTTCCGATCGTTACGAACAGACTGGTTAACACTATCCACGTCCTCTGACATTCTTGATGAACTTGGTCGACCCGTTTTTTGCTTTTTCCAGTGCCTTTCCAAACTTCTTCGTCCAGTTTCGAATGAAAGGTATGCTTGGCACCTTATTTAAGTGGCGAAAACCTTTGCTGCAATCGTCGAATCAGAATTTTTGCAAAAACACCAAACGCGCGGTTCACCCCAGAAAAGCGCTCCATAGCCACTATACTCCCAAGCCTACCGCCCCTCAAACTCGTTAGGAATCTAAAGAAATATAAACCTCCTTTTGGGAAATGCTGTATCTTATCACAGAACCGATTTGTTCATATTAGGTTAGTCTTCAAATTTTTATGCCCAGTTTTAATTTTTTTTTTCTTAGTTCAAAACTACTATACAATAATATAGTTGATGCTTGAAGCCATTACTTTGTGATACATTTTGAAAATTAATTTACTATACAATACTTAGCTATAGATCTTCTAATTTTTGAATTTCCCTGATTTTCTAAAAGATAAACATTAAATGTCTTTGACAAATCTTACTTCATGCTAATCTATTTTAATCACAGCAATCATTAACAATAAAATAACATTTTTAAATGGGTAAACAATTAAGATGGTTTAATAAAAGAACATTTTGAATTATTACAACGTTCTTAATCTAACAGTGCAGTGAAATACATAAAATCCAAGAATGAATACTAGAAATAGTTCGATTGTTTTAACTTCTTTAATAATTTCAGGGGGGAAACTTTATGAACTCCAATTAACCGACGATTTACGTCCGCTTCTGGACGATTTAATTCCCAGCCGATGTTCAATTGTAAAGAATTGCCCATTAAAATTGATTGCAAATACTATAAAGTTTGTCGATAAACTTACCAGCGCCTGTATTTGTTGATTTAGGTGGATAATGGTAAAGGGCACTCACCTGAAACATTAAGTACATTAAAGTTAGGAGGTTGTAAAAGATTGAATTATGAATTAAAATAAAGTTCTGAAGGAATTTTCCGCTAAAGCACTACTCCTAAGTGTTTTAATTATCTTATTAAAATGTACCACCAAGTTAACGCCGACAACATTCAAGAACTTCTAAATGTTTTTGAAATTACCAAATTAAATCAATTAATTAATGTAAATAATACAGGATATAGATATGTTCTTAATTAAGACCTTAACAGTAGTAAAAACATGTTTTTATCAATTTTTGATTGGATGACCTCAGCCAGTTAAATTATAAAACGTAAAATTATAATTAATTAAAAATTAAAATTCAAGTATATCTGAGTGACCTAAGGTAAAATAATTGAAGAATCAATCAAAACCTTATCAATAGAAAGGATCATTCACAAATAACAAAACTAAAAGTGATTATTTTACATTTTAGTTTAAATGATAACAATCGAGTGATTTCAACTTACATTCTAAATAATCTAGTGAATAATAGTATATTGTATAATGAGCATACAATGATACTCATTACCCACGGGTATGAAATTTGCTGCATGAACCGAAGGCGAGAACATGTACCGTAGGGTTTGATTTTTTTAACAAAACTACTCTCACTATTACTATTTACCATTATTTTTCGTAAATTTCAACACACTCGCAATTTTATTTTGACGTATAATTTCACGTCAGAAAAGTCAACTCAAAAATCAAATGTGTGTAATAAATTTTATAATGTTCGTAGAATATTTGCGTCTAATTGAAAAACTTTATTTTATTAATTTAAGGAAATTCACATTCAATATTAATATTATAAATGCTATGTTATTGTAATATCCCTCTCCTATTTAACCATTGTAGCACTAGTGCTTCAATAGATATATTGTAGCACTAGTGCTACAATGGTTGCTATGACAATGAACATTTAATATATACATAACATACAATGTACTACATTTCATAATTAAAAAGTAACCTACAGTTATGTTATTTCATTATAGGAGTAGAAAAAAGTATTTGTAGTAGTTTAAAAAATAGTAAAAATGCAATTTTAGCTATTTCTAAGTTTAATAGTCCTTAGAGAGTGACCTCAGATGAAAATAAAAAATATTATGAAAGAAAAACTATAAATAATTGTTATTCAAAACAATTCAATCCATTTTCATTTTTTATTCTGCACTTCTGAGTGACCTTGGATAAAATACTAAAAATAATCAATAATACATTATTTATACAAAAAAATGAAATTAATCGCCTAATTTTATTTCTAGCGAAATAATTATAAAATACAACTGCATATTGATTTTTAAAAATTATATTAAAAATATTTGGTGTTATATAGGCACTTTAAGTCACCTTAGATAAAGTAATTAACTTTGAAGTGACCTCTAAAAATTACTTTAAAATAATGACGAAATTTTATGCATATCCACAGAATGAATTCATGAATATCCACACAATTCGTGATTTCATTATATGGATTTACATAACATTTTATCATTGCATAATAGTTTAAAATGTTTTAAGTATTTTTTATAGGTAACTTCGAAATACAATAATTTTTTACTTTCCACATCATTATTTGGCTGACCTAATACAAAATAATTTTGCATAACATAATTTGGGTAATCTACTATAAAATAATTTTAAAATCATTTAACTTTAGTTTGAAAAAATATTCAAGAAGAGTTTTTTTTAAATAATTATCAAAACTGCAAATTAATCTTTAATTAAATGAATAAAACGATTTTTTAGTTTACTGTTAAACACAAATTAATTCTATCGAAAATAATTTTTGACTTTGCACATAATAATTTGGGTGACCTAATACAAAATGAAATAAACTTTATTAAAAACTTGAATTGACGAGGCTGATACTTGGTGAAATTCCATTATATATATAAGGTAAATAAAACACTTGTTTTGTAATTTCACTACTTTTAATGTCGGAACTGCGACATATGTTTCGCCACACAGTGGCTTCATCAGGCAGATGATTAATGGTTGTTCGAGACTACAATGTTATCTTATATACTAATATTTTGAAGTGGGGAGAGGAGTCAAAGTTATATGTTAATTAGTGGGGAATTATTAACGTCTAGTTGGTCGTTGAGGAGGATGCCGCGTTTGTTGAATTTGTTTATCTCTAGTTGTTCGAGCAGGTTCAACTTCTTGCCTTTGTTGCAAATATGTAGTATTTTGAACTTCTCGTTGAATGCGTGTCCTGAATCCATGAGATGGTTGGCATATGTTGAGGATGACTTTTTGTTGATGAAGCTTCTTTTATGCTCTGAGATTCTGTCTTCAAAGCTCCGGCCTGTTTGTCCTACATAAACCTTTGGGCAATCACCACACTCTAACAAGTAGACACCAGATTTTCTGTTGTTTTCGATCTTATCTTTTGCGTTGTTAATATGTTTATGCAAAGAATTGTTTGTTTTATATGCTATTGAAATGTTGTGTGACATTAGTTCTTTTTTAATCGAATCAGAGGGGGGGCCAATATAACATATAACATATAACTTTGACTCCTCTCCCCACTTCAAAATATTAGTATATAAGATAACATTGTAGTCTCGAACAACCATTAATCATCTGCCTGATGAAGCCACTGTGTGGCGAAACATATGTCGCAGTTCCGACATTAAAAGTAGTGAAATTACAAAACAAGTGTTTTATTTACCTTATATTTATTAAAAACAATATTTACAAAAGGTTCTTAAAATTATTAAAATATAGTTGAGTGACCTTCAAAGAAAGGAATAATTTACTATTACTAATTACATTTTAGCTACTAAAAATATAATAAGTATTTCAGTTTAGTGTTTATCATAAATTAATACATTTATTAATTCCATTGAAAATAATTTTTTAATTTGTATTTCATAATTTGGGTGACCTACTACAAAATAATTTTAAAAATCATCTAACTTCATTTAATTATAGTATACAAGAGTTCTTTTACAGTTATTTATGAGTGACCTTGAGTGAAATCAAAACTGTAAATGAGTATTAATGAAATTAATTTTAAAAATTCCTCAATATCAAGAGAAATTTTAATTCTGGTATTCTCTGCCACCTAGTCAACAAAAGTTTAGCAATTTAAAAGGAAAAATAAATCAATAGTTTTCTATTATAAATTATATTTAGCGATTAAAAATATAGGAAGTTCTTTAGTTGAGTGTTTTATCACAAATTAATTAATTTATTAATTCCACTGAAAATAATTTTTTACTTTGGTTATCATAATTTGGGTGACCTACAACAAATTAATTTAAAAATCAACTAACTTAATTTAATAGAAACATACAAGAGTTCTTTTATGATTATTTTCGAGTGAGCTTGAGTGAATTCAAGACTGTAAATTAATCTTTAATGAAATTAATTTTAAAAAACGTTTACTTATAATAATATAAAGAGCGTTTTATTCTTAGTATTATTTTTACCTAATCAACAAAAGTTTTTGTAACAATTTAATAGTAAAGATTAAAACAGCAAAAATAGTAAAAATTAAGCTATTAAAAATATAGTAAGTGTTCCAGTTTAGTATTTATCACAGATTAATAAATTTATTAATACCATTATAAATAATATATCATAATTTGGGTGACCTACTACAAATTAATTTAAAAATCAACTAAGTTAATTTAATAGAAACATAAAAGAGTTCCTTTATGGTTAGTTTCGAGTGACCTTGAGTGAAATCAAAACTGTAAATTAATCTTTAATGAAGTAATTTAAAAAAAATCTTTTACTTCTCTAATAATATGAAGAGCTAGTATTATTTTTAGCTAGTCAACAAAAGTTTATGTAACGATTTAATAGTAAAGATTTTAACAGCAAAAAATAGTAAAAATTAAGCTATTAAAAATATAGTAAGTGTTCCAGTTTAATATTTACCACAGATTAATAAATGTATTATTACCATTATAAATAATATATTATAATTTGGGTGACCTCCTACATAATAATTTTAAAATCAACTAACTTCATTTAATTGACATATTCAAGAGTTTATTATGGTTATTTTCGAGTGACCTTGAGTGAAATCAAAACTGAAAATTAATCTTTAATGAAATTAATTTAAAAAAATCCCTTTACTTATCTAATAATATGAAGAGCATTTTATTTCCAGTATTATTTTCACCTGGTTAACAAAAGAGTAAGTAACAATTTAATAGTAAAAATTAAAACAGCAAAAGTAGTAAAAGTTACATTTTAGCCATTTGAAATTTTAAGATTATTACAGAGTGGGCAGAGGATAAATGTACAAACCCCAAATAAAAAAAACATTTGTCTTTAAAAAATCAATTAAAATTTGCATAACAAAAAAATAAAAATTTAGAAATAGTCAATAAAACTCCATAGTAAAACTACTTTATTGTAAATTTATTTTTTTGAGAATTAATTTTTGACCTCAAACACGAAATTCTAATTATAAAATTTTAATCATAACTAAAAACAATTCTCTACTTTCGCTTTTTTACCCATTTCCAAATAACATTGCGAAAAAATACAATCTAAGAGAGAAATACGTTTTTAAGTAGTTTTAATTTCTATAAATAAACACTTATTAATTTTAAATGATTTTAAATTAAATAAGCCATCTAATCTACAAGCATTATTGAGTGACCTACGTTAAAATAATAAAGTAATCAATTATAAATTGAATCATAGAAACAATAAATACTAAGATAATTTAGAAATAATTCTTGTAATTTAAATTTTTCAAATTTATTGAGTGACCTCAGATCAATAAATACAAATATTTTAATGAAGATGCATTTTTTGAGTGACCTAAGTTCAAATAATTAAGTAATAAATTAAAATTTTAATCGTATAAACAATCAATACGAAGATTAAATAATTATAAAACAAATTCATATTTATTGAGTGTATATATTATTGAAGATATATTTTTGAGGAACCTATGTTGAAATAACAAATATATAATTGAAAATGCATTTTTAAATAAGCGAAGTTAAAATAATTAAGCAATCAATTAAAATTTTGTTTTTTATAAATATTTATGGGTGACCTCAGGTGAAACAATTAATGAAACTGTTAAAAATTTACTTAAAATAATTAAGCAATCAATTAAAATTTTGTTTTTTATACAAATTTATGGGTGACCTCAGGTGAAATAATTAATGAAACTGTTAAAAATTTACTTTAACAAAAATTAAAGACACTTTTTACTTTGTTTTGTATAACAGATATTTATTTATTTATTGGTGACCAATGGTTTCGATACATTAACGTACCATTTTCAAACCGTAAATAACTTAAACTTAAAGTTACGTTAATGTATCGAAACCAAATAAATACAAATCTGTTATACTAACCATAGTAAAAAGTGTGTTTAATTTGTGATTAAGTATGTATAACGAAGTAGAAGGCTTCATAATCAACGAGTTATTTAAAAAATTTTATATCTATTGAGTGACCTGAGAACAATAAAAACAAATATATTATTGAAGATGCATTTTTGAGTGACCTAAGTTAAAATAATCAAGTAATCAATTAATATTTTAATCGTAGAAACAATCAATACTAAAATAATTTTGAAATAATTATAAAACACAACAGTGAAATATTGTAATTTAATCAGATCAATAAAATCAAATATGTTATTGAAGATAGAATTTTGAGTGACTTAACTTAAAATAATTACTTAATCAATTAAAATATTAATCATAGAAACAAATACATACTAAGATAATTTAGAAAAAATAATAAAACCCACTAGGGAAATTTCGTACTTATTAAATGTTTCATATTTATTGAGTGACCTCAGATGAATAAAAACAAATATATTATTGACGATACATTTTTTAAGTGACCTAAGTTAAAATAACTAAGTAATCAATTAAAATATTAATCATAGAAACAATACTAAGATAGTTTAGAAAAAGTATAAAACCCAACAGTGAAATTTTGTATTTATTAAATTTTTCATAATTATTGAGTGACCTCGGATCAATAAAAACAAATATATTATTAAAGATACATTTTTGAGTGACCTATGTTAAAATAAATAAGTAATCAATTAAAATATTAATCATAGAAACAATACATACTAAGAAAATTTAGAAAAAAATATAAAACCCAAAAGTAAAATTTTTCATATTTATTGAGTAACCTCAGATAAATAAAAAAAATATATTAATTAAATAATCAAATAAAATTATGATAATCGAAACAATAAACACTATTTTTTCATATCTATTGAATGACCTAAGATGAATAAAATCTAATATTTATATATTTAAAAAATTCTTCTTCAATAATTTGAAGAAGAATTTTTAAGTAACCTAAGTTAAAATAATTAAGTAATCAATTAACAACAATACATACCTAGATATATTAGAAATAAATATGGTACACAGCGGTGAAATTTTGTATTTAAATTTTTCATATTTATTGAATGACCTTAATAAAAACAAGTATATTATTGAAGAAGCATTTTTGAATGAAAAAATTAAAATAATTAAGCAATCATATAAAATTCTAATCATAGAAACAATAAATACCGAGGTAATTTGGAAAAAAATATAAAATACAATATTGACATTTTGTATATAATTTTTCCATATTTATTGAATGATCTCAGATCAATAAAAACAAATGAATTATTGAAGTAAAATTAAAAACAATTTAAAGTAAAATAAAATCATAAAAATCTTTGTATATTTGAGTGACCTTGATTATATATTCATACAAACAACAAAAACTAACATAATTTGAAAATAATTTATATATTTAAATAACAATAGTACAAACTCTCTCTCAGTAATTTTATTTTTTATATTATTGTTTTATGACGTAAGACAAGTAACTTCAATCGTGTAACAAAAATTATAATTGACAATTTTTTTATACTTTTGTATTCTATAACCACTTTTTAATGAACTAAGACGAATTATTAAAAAAATAATGCTGTATGTTATTGAAAGATACCTTGATTTAAAATTTTAATAATTTTTACATTTAGAAATTTCATGCAGAGACACAATTAACTAATTAAATTTATATAACCAAGCATATAATAATTCATTAATTATTTAAAAGTCATTGAAATATAATTATGAACACAATTAATTATAGCAATTTAATGTTTTTAATAATATTTGTAGAGTGACCTAAGGCACCTGAATCACTCAAATTATGAATCAAAGTAAATTATATTAAATCAAATTAGTTAGCTCGTTTAAATGTTGGTCGTTTATGAGTATTTATGGGTGACCTCAGGTAAAATAATTAAAGAACGTATTAAAAATTATTTATAGCAATTTAATGTTTTTAATAATATTTGCAGAGTGACCTAAGGCATCTGAATCACTCATAGTATTAAACAAAGTAAATTATATTAAATCAAATTAGTTAACTTGTTAAATGTTAGTGGTTTTTAAGTATTTATGGGTGACCTCAGGTGAAATAATTAAAGAACTTATTAAAAATTTAGTTATACGTATGATTAATACTGAAACATTTTAAACTACAGCTAGAAATGTGTTTTTAAATGACTTTTTGTAATTATAAGTACAAATAGTTTCTTAATAGTTCGTCATTTTAATCAAATCTAGGACTAAACTACAACTGATTAATTTCATTATATTTCTCGCTTGTGCTTGGGATGTCTTCCTTCACATTCAGAACCCCAGAAACGTAGAGACGTAACGAATGAGCTGGCCCCCAGTTAATAACTTTTGCGCCATCCCCCTTTTACGTGTTTGTAACACTTACGAGTCACCAGCTCAGTCGTCGGGATGACGGAATGGAATTCCTTTGTCGGCCCGGATGACCTACGCGAAAATAACGCGGCATTATGGAACTTGATATAAAGTTTCCGTCATTTATATCCAGACACACGCGCTGTCCGGATGTGTGTGCTCACTAAATTGCCAGCCGGGCTTTATCTGATAGAGCCGCTATATTTGTCCTCGGGTTGATAAGGGCCGTCGTGTCTATTAACGGGAAAATGTGTGCTCTTCATTTCGTAGCCAATTAATCTTTGTGTGAAAGGATAATTTGTGTGGATAAAAATGTAGATTACTTCTTAAATACATGATTGATTAGAGAAAGAGAGAGATAGAGTAGAATTAAACGCTGATACATTTAAATGTTTTGAAGTCAATAAGTATATTTATGTGTTGAATTAGTGAATTTGATTCTCCCATCGAGGATGTGAAGGTGGTTAGTTCTACAATTGAACATTAGGGATGGTAAGACAATTGGTGGCATCAAACAAATTTAGTAGAAGGCTAAAGCAAGAAGCAACTTAGCACAAATGTCAAAGGTTGTAAAGAAAAAAAACTATTTGCAGGAAAAAAATAGACAAGTATGGAAAATAAGAACAAATGAAGGACTTGAGGAGAGTGGAAGACTTCAAAATTCTGACAATATTATAGGATAGATCGATGAAGAGATGTGGTGAAGTAAGTCCATAATATAATTATAGAAGTTGCTTGTGTGCTTTATAAGAACGCTGGGATATAATAATAGGATACACATTAACAATTAATCTTCTGTCGATGGTAACTGTACAGAGTAGATAATGTCAACGATTTAAATTTTTACTTAAATTGGTTCATTAAGTGTACTTGATGGAGATTAATGTTGATTATCACTTTCTTCAATTTTTATGTTACAAACGAACTATTTATTAGAAGAAGACATACAATTTTCGATTAAAAATCTCAATTTATCAATTTATAAAAAAATATTATATTGAGCAACATTGAACAACATTTAGCAACACCTAACAACACTGAGCAACAAATCTAAGCAAAAAAGTATTCAATTATTATATTGAGCAACATTGAACAACATTTAGCAACACCTAACAACACTGAGTAACAAATCTAAGCAAAAAAGTATCGAATTATTATATTAAGCAACACTGAACAATATTTAGCAACACTTAACAACACTGAGCAACAAATCTAAGCAAAAAAGCATTCAATTATTAAAATTGAGCACCATTGTACAACATTTAGCAACACTTGACAACCCTGAGCAACAAATATAAGCAAAAAAAGTATTCATCTGCCTGATGAAGCCACTGTGTGGCAAATCAAGTTGCGCTGTTCAACAATAAATGTGAAACCCTCTCAACTGTGTTGTTTTATTTCAATGTGTTGTTTTATTTAAAAAAAACTTCGTTAAAGTAATAATTATTATATTGAGCAACATTGGACAACATCTAGCAACAGTTAGCAACATTAAGCAACAAATGTAAGCAGAAAAAAAAACCTGAAACTTTAAAGCAATTAATACCGTTTACATTGAATAAGTCGCCGCACGTGTGATTTCCACTTTGCATAGATGTGCCGCCGGGGGATTTGCGGGGTTGAAATATAGGGGTAGGCCGATAAGGGGCGGCGCAAATAATTTATAGCCGGCAGGATCTGAATCCTTTTAAATTTAATACTGGGCACGCTTATTAACCTTCGGGGAGATTTTTTTTCTTGGTCCTCACCGCTACGCAGGATATTGCCAGAATAAATCATTCGATCGTAAATACCCCGATAGAAGGAAAGGGGGATGTTGAACAAATTTCCGCCCTAGCGTACCCACTTTGATACGTTGCCAAGAAAAAAATCAATTTAACCTATGTAACAATGATTGGTTGATTTCTACAAATACTACTAGCAAATATTGTAGATTACATTTTGTCAATTGTTAAATTTAATAAATAAAAGTATTTTTTGAGATAATAATAATAATACCAATTGTAAAGATGGTTGTTACCATTAATAAGTTAATAAGTGGTAGTTTATAAGAAAAAAAAATTGTAGTAGCTGAGACGTACGAACTTTTAATTTTGTAATCCTTATCTAACATTGCAAAAGAATTTCGTAAAAATCTCTGTATGTAGGTTAGTTAATCTAATGAAGATATTACTATAAAGGTGGCGTCTATTGTCTAAGTGTTGCACTTAGATAACTACCGACAAATCGTTGATGTCATGGAATGATTGGCAGTTTTTCCGGAGAGTTAAATAATCCAAAGTAAAACTCGTTTTCCTGTCTTCAACTGCGCTACACTGATGAGATCGAAAATAGATCGAAATCTGGTGTGGCTGTAGTTAACAGGGACCAATAATTGAATTAAGCTAATCATTAATCCTTTGATGATAAGATAATATAATAAGTTCATTGTATCTTAGGCGATCAAAATAAAACTTTTAAGGTGGTAATGTATAAAAAATCAATTTATAATTATATTTCTACAAAAGGAGCCAGTTGACTTTTGCAGTTTGTAGTATCTAAAGTTTCTTGCCTTCTATTTTAGCCAAGGTAACTTAACCTTGGCTAAAATAGTAACTCAACTTAGTTACCAAAACATTATTTACAACATTATTAATTTTTGCGGCTTCTACTTCGTTATACATGTTTGAGTATAAATAAAACACTTTGTAACTTTGTTTGTATAACACTATAGTATTATTTACAACGGTTCTCCAAATTGAAATTAGCACAACAGTTTTTGAAGCTTTTTGGCAAATCAAAACTTTTAGTGTAGTTAAGTTGTGCTGAATTTTCCCTTCCATTTTGGTCAGTATTTCATTCAATATTTAGAAGAAATTTTTTATTGAAGTAGATTCTTTATTGTAGTATTAACAAAATATGTTTTACACACGTCAAATATAAATATAAATCTAGTTAAATATAAACATGATTAATAAAATATAGATTTCTATGGTCACTTGTAATAACAACTAAGTATATTTTATTAATCTACCTGATTAAGTTAGTAGTATTAGTAACTCCTAGGTTAAAAGTACCATTGTTATTTCGCTATGTTCAGATCAAAAATTACGTCATTAATATGACGTATAGAAAAGAGTATTCTATTTTATCAAATTTAGATAGAAGCTGAATTTTGACAAAAGCTTTTGTGGTTGAATCAGTTTAGTTAGAAATTTCTACTTTAAAACTTTGTAAGGATAGAAGAACTACCATTATCATTCTTGGACACTGAAAATCTTTTGATAATGTTTCTCTCTTTAATGCATTACTAGACGAGAAATGTGAAGGAAGTTGGACACTAAAAAAACTTCTCTTATAATTGGTTGTAGCCAAAACTTCTTGTTTATCACTGTAGGTACTACTTCTGTATTTAATCAATAGAGATACAATTTTTGAATTTAGTAAAAATTTTAATTCCTGCTGTGGCTTCAAAAATATTGTCTGCAAGTACGTCTATATTCCTTTAGTGATTAGATTTAAAAAAATAATAAAAAGGCCATCATAGTACTTTCCCTATATTTTACTATAAAACACAAAAAGGCTATTCTTAATCATTTGTTCACTTTTGAATTCTCTACAATAATATATAATAAATTTCATGTACCTCCAATAGTTTATTTGCAATTGGCAAAAAATGTCAAAATTTTCTTATTTACTTCCATAACGTTCAGGAAAAGTTTACCAAATCCTAATAGAATATTGACGAAAACTTTCGAGATGAAAATTAGTTGATTAGACCTCAAAATATCTACAGCAATTAAGTAGCTTTCAGTAATACTTTGCTATTGTATCTTAATTTGTTAAATTTTTCAATTTAGTCGTGAGTGAGTATATCATAACAGGTACTGGTAAACATCAGATGGTCTAAAACATAAGTTAAGCGTATTTGCTATTGAAGGAAAGGGATGGAATAAAAAGGGTAACGTTTTTTCTTGTAAACTCTATGATTATGTAAGTAATAGGGATGTTAGAAAGTTGAGCAAGGTGGGAAAGAAGGTTTGGTCTTCAGGTAGAAGGTACTAATCGAGCATGCTGGGGGCAATTCTAAACTCTACACCCCCATTGGGTGACGGGTACCAGATGATGAACGAAATATGGGATTGAGTTGAAAAACACTGAGAAGTAGAAATCGTTGTAGCCATTTTTTTTTCTTGTAGTACTACTTCAATAGATATAAATCTTTTTAAATGATTAGTATTTTCTATAGAAATTTGTTAAAAACTAGTAGAGAAGATCAATTATTCTTCTCACGATAATTAGGATATTAGTCTAGAAGTATAAATTTTCAATAGAAGCAGAATATATCCAAAAGTTGATGTAGAAACTAGCATTTTGCTTTCATTTTACTTAACTCTATTAAGATACTTTACACGTTGACAACTTCAGTGTCAGTCACCGGTGACTGACACTGAATGGGGCTACATCAGTCACCGATGACGAATCACGAGTTCCGTGTTAATTGTTACTAGGATTTCCTGATACGACCCTTCTGTCCGTTACTACAACTTGGCTACCTAATATTCCTTAAAACAGCTTATAACCTCAAAAAAAATGTACTATATTGAAATAAATAAATATTTAATAAATAAAAATTAGCGATGGTTCTTATTAAAACAATCTATACAATAGTGCGGCTGGTTTGGACATACAGGATAATAAATATAAGTTGTAACTTATACATTTTTACTTCTGGCATATTTTCTGTCGTGATTCTTTGAATTCTCACTGAATTTGTTAGAGAGAATGTTTGTAAACACGTGACCGACATATTGCCTGACAGGGCGTTGTCAGTCACCTGTGACTGACACATAAAAAACCCGTAATTTCGTCTAAAAAATGCATCAAAAACATTTCATAAAATTAAATTATAAACAAAGAAAATTGTTTTGATATTTTACAAAAAAAACTTGTTGGCAGTCAATGTGGTAAAGAGTTGTTGTTGCTAATGCTCCTAAGAGACGTGATTATCCTCCTGATAAAAATTAAAACATTTATCATTAATTATGACGAAATATTAAAATCTTATCTAAAATAGAATAGACTACTCTATTATTCTATTTTAGATACTAAAGAGTTTTTGGCACTGATTATGAAATGTTTTCGAATTTTTAAATTATTAATGTTTTACTTCTATTATATACAAAAAGACGATTGATGTAAAGTGAACTAGAGATTGGAAATACTGGAAATTAGGAAATATTTCTTATAGTTTTACCCTATTCCCTAATTCTGCATTTATCATAAGAATCACTTACTATGAATCTTATTATCTAAAGCAAATAGAATTTCTAAAACAAGCAAAAATAAGTATTTTAATTACTAGTTACCTTAATGTAATATATCCTGCTGATAAGTCAAAAAGTTTGTACACTGGATTGAAAAATTCACTATGTTTTTTTTAACCACAAATAATTTTTCAATTCAGCGTAAGTATGGATTATCACGTAATAATGGCCGCAACCATTTTAGTTATCAAAAAGTTTGTCATAATATTTGGAAATAAAATTCCTATTCTTTCCCATTCTAGATGTATCAAATCCTGAACGCATTTTTATCAGAGTTTGATATAAAGATAAGAAAACTAGTTAAGTACACATTTCTACTTCTAAAATTCGTAAAGATAGAAAAATTATTGTTGTTATTCAATCACAATCGTAAACACTGAAAAGAAATTGAAATTTACTTCAGCAAAATTATCGTTAGAGCACCAATAAATTGAAGTGAATTCAATTGAAATTCAAATGCCAAACTCTAATAGAGCAGAATTATGACAAAAGTTATTATAGTGACAACTGTTTTCATTATTCTATCTTATAAAATGTAGAGTTTTACGTAAAATGGGTTTTAGTTGGAAAGTAAAATACCTCTCCTATAATGGTGGAAGCCAAAATTAATTATAGTTTTTCATTGTAGGTACTATTTTTGTGTTTAGACAAGAAACAACATTTAATGATCACTATCTTTTGAATCTTTTAAAAGTGATCATGTCATCTAGTATAATGCTAAGAGGAACAACAGAAAAGTAAAACGAGGAGTTTCAATTAAAAATTTACCTTACTCCTTGTACACCAAGAAGGTTGTCATAATATTTAGTATTTACTGAGATTTCCAAATTAGAGAGGAATTCCTATTATTGTCACAATGTTCACGAAATAAATTGCCAAATCCAGAAATACCAATTCCATAATATAAGTGGAATCATGGCTAAAACTCTTGAACTGGTTGGTTACGATTTTCATATCTTCGGGTTGTAGAGACTCAAGAGAGGAAGTACCAGTTAAAGTTGCTTCTTCAAACAAACACAAAATGCCAATAAACTTTCTGCCGAGACATAGCATAAAAAAAAAACTTTAAATTTAGTGGAGTATCTTTGCAATTGTACAATTTCGTGAGGATTATCCAAGCCCCAGGGGCGCACATTAAGAGTGTTCGTTCCGATATCGGTTTTCTGTTCACTTGTACAATTTTTGCTACTAGCTTCCTCTAGAGAATGCGCGTAGATACAACAGAACTGCTTGAGTTGCTCTTTAATTTCATGTATTAATTAATTACGTAATAAATATTACAAAGCGTTAAAACCAGGATGTTCATTAGAAACACATGGTATAACTCTTTTTGTTGTTCTATCTACGACATTGAAGAGTTTTTTTGATAGTGCTTTGATGCTGACGAAAATTTCAAGACGATAGGCTTTAAATGGATTTGAGCTAAAGTTTATTAAAATATTAAAAAGTAGAACCTTCCTCGTCCCATAATGGCTGAAGCTCAAATTTCATGTAGTTTTTAGCTGTAAGTATTACTTTCAACATATATCAACCTGTTTAACAAACCTTTTAATCATTTGACACCTTTGAAAATGATGGTGTCAATAAAACTGAATAATAAAAAAACGAATTAAGTGATTTATTTAATCATTTACCCTTCAACCTTTAAGTCGCCCTACACTTAAAGGTGATTTAATCATTTAATTAAGAGGTCAAGGGTTGATTGAGGAGAGTAGTGAGGTTTGAATGTTGGCGTATGCGGATTACATGGGGTTGATGGCAAGGGTGTGGGAAGGAATAAAAGAATAAACAGATACTAGCGAGGGTGACCAAGTATCTAGACAGTAGAGACTTCTGGGTAAATGTTGGAAAATACGACGTGGATAAAATTTATGAACAAAAGAAGGGCAGGGAGGATAAAAGAGCTAGAAGCTAATGAGAGGTGATCGAAAGTGTTTAAGTATTTGGGTTTAATTTTTAGGAGTTTGGGAGATTATGAGGAAGAATATCAAGTGGGTGCATGGAAAGGCGAGGAAAGAAAAGAAAACATGGCGAAGGTGATGGATGACAGTGCGACAGTAACATGGCGTGGATCAGGAGGTACAAAAGGTTGGAGAAGGAACAATGATGGTTCCTGAAGCAGATGTTGGGGGTGGAGAAAGCGTGAATACATATTTGTTCAGGAAACGAATAGGGAGAGCTGTGGAGTAAAGCGATTATGAGAGTGGCCAGGAATGAGATGGCGCTATAGGTTTTTGACAAAGGGAGATTGATGAAGGATGTGGGCATAGGAGTGAGTAGATGGAGAGCGGAAATAAGGATAATATATAAGAGGGTGGGTTTCATGATAGAGCAGCTGGAACAAGTGGTGACTGTGGAGGGATGGGTGCAATGGAAGGCGAAGGAGGTGGAGAGGCAAGAAAGACAAAGATGTATGAAGAAGACTGAATATAAAAGTTCTATAGGGAATGGCAGGTATGTGGGAGGAGGCCAAGGTACCTGGAGAAAAACAATTTGTTAAGAGAGGAGAGAGTGTCCTTGGTAAGAAATGGATGGGCGATATTCATACTTCTCCTAAAATGTTCAAGAAAAAAAAGTTGGTAATTCAAGAAATATCAAATTCCAAAAGAAGCAGAATGATTGCAAAAGGTCTTAATTTAGAAGCTGCTCGATAAAACATTTAAAATACTGGAGGAGAGGCAAGAGAGACAATGATGTACGAAGAAGACTGGATATAATAAGTTTTGTAGGGAGTGGCAGGTATGTAGGAGGAGGCCAAGGAACCTGGAGGAAAACAGTTTGTTAAGAGAGTAGAGAGTGACGTTGATAAGAAATGGACGGGCGATGGATACGGAGAATGCGTACTGTGTAAGGACGGGGCGGGAGTAACTCTGATTCGATTGCAGGCTATTCGTCTATTGGCCGCGGGTTTGTATAGTTTTAGTCACTTCTGTCCATCCTGTGTTGCAGCTGGTGACACTGTCAGATCGTGAAGAAGTTAGCTTCTCGGGCTTGCCACCGTATCTTGTCAAGACATTTAGTTACTAGCTTTCGAGCTCAATGGTCTGTGAGACATATTGCTAAGCATCTTAGTGAGAAGGATGCAAGGCATTTTGTTGAGCACTCCAGTGTGACCTCCACCTCCTCTTGGTACTCGCTGGGATCCGGCAGGTATCGGATGTTAGGAGGTGGTGACCGTAAGGTAGGTAAGCGTATATTCACAAATGTGTAAGAACGAGATGGATACGTCATTTGGCAGAGGAATTCAAGGGGGATGGATGTAGAATAGTGAGAGATTGGATGAGAGAAGATGGTGTCAGGGTAAAAGTGCTAACGAGGCCGAGCGAGAGAAGGAAATTTAGATAACAGAATGGCAAACTTATAGAATTAAGTTATGGATGTAATACAGAGAGTATGTCAAATAAAGATTTCGCATGTATACTTAAATTAACCTAATCCAATATATCCTACTAGTGTCACAATAGGTTTGCTATAATATCTAATAATTTATAGATTTATTAGGACTTCTAAATTGTATAGGATTAGATGTTAATATCACTGTCCAAGAAAAAATCTAAATATTCAAAATCCCCATAGAATTTATTAGAATTTCTATTTATTTATTTATTTATTAATATCTTTGTACTCCTTTCTTACAAAATAATACAAAATTTATAATATAAAACATGTAAATATACTTCAAATTTTAGTCGGAAGGAGGACGGGCGGAGTTCTCTTCATTAAAAGTTCTTCCACTCAAACCCATGATTATTTAATCAACCATTCTGCTTCAGAATATCTTCTGCAGTATCTTTTTATATATTAATGCTTGAATAAAGCATATTTTAGTCTCTCAATAGACATAAATTAAAGAGAAATTCTAATTACTTCAACAATCTTCAAAAAAAAAAGTTTCCAATTCCAGTAGATAGTATTTTCAGAAGCTGAAAGTTGACATGAGCTGTTGAGTTATGAAACTGATTGGTTAGAAATATCTACTCCAAAAGCTTCACTGTCACCATGAGCTTTCCCGCTTTCATGTGACACCTTGAATTTCTTAGACGGTAATGTACCTGTTTTTTGTCATGGCATAGAATCTTGCTTAGATTCAGGTTAACAGTGATGAACCCAAGTTTCATTCCCAGTAACTGTCCAAAAAAAAAAATCTAAATATTCAAAATCCCCATAAAATTTATTAGAATTTCTAAATTAAAGAGAAATTCTAATCACTTCAACAATCTTCAAAAAAAAAAAGTTTCCAATTCCAGTAGATAGTATTTTCAGAAGCTGAAAGTTGACATAAGCTGTTGAGTTATAAAACTGATTGGTTAGAAATATCTACTCCAAAAGCTTCACTGTCACCATGAGCTTTCCCGCTTTCCTGTGACACCTTGAATTTCTTAGACGGTAGTGTACTTGTTTTTGTCATGGCATAGAATCTTGCTTAGATTCAGGTTAACAGTGATGAACCCAAGTTTCATTCCCAGTAACTGTCCAAAAAAAAAAATCTAAATATTCAAAATCCCCATAAAATTTATTAGAATTTCTAAATTAAAGAGAAATTCAAATCACTTCAACAATCTTCAAAAAAAAAAAAGTTTCCAATTCCAGTAGATAGTATTTTCAAAAGCTGAATGTTGACATGAGCTGTTGAGGTATAAAACTGATTGGTTAGAAATATCTATTCCAAAAGCTTCTGTGACGTATTACTAGACCAACATTGTGGTTATTTGTAGAAATTTTCTATTTATTCAAGAAATATTTAATTTTTAGACGCTTACTACCTTTGTACCGTTTTTTTTATATGGCACCATTGAAACTATTACAAATAGCAATATTGTAAAAAAAAAGGTAAAGTGTTTTAGCTACCAATTTATTTTATTGCAACCTATGTTAGCCAGTACCCCAATATATTTTTCTACAACTAGAATTACTAAATTGAGGAGGAATTCTTATTATACCCAAAATGTTCAAGAGAAGACTGTTGGTAATACATCACAATATTATGTTGGTAACATTGACATGTATAATTTTAGTTCTTAAGTTGTAGCCGCATGGCGAACACGTGTGTATACGAATAGAATGTGAAATACAAGTTTAGTTCCGAAACAAGTGTATAACAACCTGCTTTTTATTTAACATCCAAAACAGGTTATGGGCCCAGGACCCTCGATAAACCAGGACAGTTAGTTCATGTTAATAAAATTGTAAACGGGTTGTGTAAAAATGGCAAATTATATCGCGAACGTTCCGAAGCTGCGTGGTCGTGAAAATTACAATGATTGGGCATTTGCTGCCGAGAACTTTTTAATACTCGATGGATTAATCAAGTATATCAGTGATCCAGAAACGGATATTAACGAATCTGAGGACGCTAAAGCAAAAGCAAAACTAATATTAACAATAGATACATCATTGTATATTCACATAAAAGAAGCCAAGACTGCAAAGGAGCTGTGGGATAAATTAAAGTCGATGTTCGAAGATTCAGGTTTCGCTAGAAGAATCGGTCTACTACGGTTGTTAATCTCAACGAGGTTGGAAAATTGCGACTCGATGACGTCATATGTGAATCAAATCGTGGAGACAGGACAGAAGCTGAGTGGTACGGGTTTCAAAATCGACGACGAATGGATTGGATCTCTACTACTTGCAGGATTGCCTGAGAAATATTCCCCGATGATAATGGCGATCGAACATTCAGGTATAGCCATTACAGCAGATTCCATAAAAACGAAACTCTTGGACATGGCAGTTGATGACAACAAAACAGGCAGCGCGTTTACCGGCAAAACGAGTTGGCAACATGGCTGGCAGAATAAACGTCAAGTTGGGAACACTGGCACAGCTGTCAAATCGAATAGTAAACATAAAAAAGAAGTTCGGTGTTATAAGTGTAAACAGTTGGGACATTACAAAAATAAGTGCACGGCAAATTTCGATAACACAAACACTAGTGATAAACGAACAAGTAATGCGTTTAGTGTTGGGTTTTATAGCAAACAATTTTCGAAAACTGAATGGTACGTCGACTCAGGTGCAAGCAACCACCTGTGTGGTAATATCGAATGGATGCACAACGTGAAAAAGTCCATGAATTTACCAACTATTATGGTAGCCAACAATGAAAAAATTGCTGTATCGTGCAAAGGTGATTTAGAAATTACGACAAAAGTAAGGAATGTGGAGTACACAATACCAGTCACCAATGTTCTATATGTACCGAAACTTACCACAAACTTATTATCAATAAGTCAGTTGATTAAAAATAAAAATTTTGTCAGATTTGAAAGTAACTGTTGCAAGATTTTTAACAAAAATAAGGAGCTTGTAGCGATTGCAGATCTCATTAATAATGTATACAAATTAAGAACAACGACAAGCCAGAGCTGTTTCTTGATTTCTACAATTCCAACAAGTAAAACATGGCATCGTAGATTAGGACATTTAAATGCAGGTGATTTAAATAAAATGAAAAATCAAGCAGTTGATGGTCTACAATGCAGCGACACAATTAAGTCAATAGGATCATGTGAAGTATGTTGTGAGGGAAAACAGCCAAGAAAATCATTTCCGAAGGTAGGATCAAGAGCTTCAGAATTATTGGAAATTATACATACGGATGTATGCGGACCAATGGAAGTAAGATCAATTGGAGATTCAAAATATTTCCTTCTGTTTGTGGATGACTATAGTCGTATGTCATTTGTCTATTTTCTGAAAACAAAAGATGAAGCATTTGAACGTTTTAAAGAATTTAAAAGTATGGTTGAAAATCAACAGAATAAAAAGATAATAATGCTCCGTTCAGACAATGGAGGAGAGTTTTCTAATTTAGAATTTGAAATGTTTCTAAAAAAATCTGGTATAATTCATCAGAAGACAAATCCTTATACACCAGAGCAAAATGGATTGTCAGAACGTATGAATCGTACAATACTTGAAAAAGCTAGATGTTTATTGTTTGATGCTGATTTAGAAAAACGATTCTGGGCTGAGGCAGTAAACACTGCAGTTTATTTAAAAAACAGAACGATATCGGCTGTCATTAATGATAGTACACCGTATGAAATTTGGAATGGTAAAAAACCAAACATTGAAAATTTGAGAATATTTGGGAGCACAGTGATGGTGCATAAACCAAAAGAAAAAAGGCTCAAATGGGACAAAAAATCAGAAAAGATGATTCTTGTAGGATATAGTGAAAATGTCAAAGGTTACAGAATTTATGATTTTCACAGAAATCTAGTTACAACAAGTAGAGATGTTGTAATAATGGAAAATATTGAGGAAAAGGTCCCCATTATTATACATGATAAAAATAAAACACAGGAAGTGGCAGATTCAGTGGGGGAAACATCCGATTCAGAAACAATTAACTCAGAAACAGAAGAAGGTAACGAATCGGAAAACAGTGACACATATTGTAATGAAGAAAATGAATCAAAGGAAGATGAAAGTGATTATGTTCCAGAAGAAGATGATGTTCAACATTCAGGGATAAGAAGATCAACCAGGAAAGGGAAACCGAAGAAGTTTGAAGAATACATCACTTATGCATGTATGCAGAACACAAACTTGGAAAGTGACCCTATCAGTGTTGAAGAGGCATTATCAAGACCCGACAAGGAAGAATGGAAGAAAGCGATGGCAGAGGAACTTCAGTCATTCGAAGAAAATGATGCATGGGAATTAATCGACACTCCGGAAAATGTACGTGTAGTGCAGTGTAAGTGGGTTTTCAAGAAAAAGTGTGAAAATGAAAATACAGTGCGGCACAGAGCCCGGTTAGTTGCAAAAGGATTTACCCAAAGACACGGAATTGACTACGAAGAAACTTTTTCGCCAGTTGTCAGGCATTCAACGTTTAGATTATTAATCGCATTATCTGTTCAGTTAGGTTTAACTATTGTACATTTGGATGTTACTACTGCTTTTTTAAATGGAACTTTAGATGAAAATGTGTTTATGAGTATTCCTGAAGGCTTGAAGATAGATAATAAACATAAAAAGGTACTTAAATTAAAAAAAGGCCATATATGGTCTAAAACAGTCTTCAAGAGTATAGAATAAAAAGGTGGATGAGGTATTAACCAGTTTAGATTATAATAAATCAGTAAGTGAACCCTGTTTGTATATTAAAAGAAAAAATAACACATTAACTATTATTGCTTTGTATGTTGACGATTTCTTTATTTTTCTAATGATGAATCTGAAAGAAATTTTGTGAAAAATAAATTAAAATCATTATTTAGAATAAAAGATTTGGGTCAAATTAAACGATGTTTAGGAATGACAGTAAACGTTGACAAGAATAATAATTGTATAACTTTGGATCAGGAGGATTATATAAACCAATTGCTTAAGAGATTTAACATGACAGATTGTAAGTCTGCTAAAACTCCCATTGAAGCAAAGTTAACATTCGATGAAGGCTCAAACAGAAAAATTGATAGTGTTCAATATCAGCAGTTAATAGGAAGCTTATTATATTTAGGGGTACTAACAAGGCCTGATATTTTGTATAGCGTAAGTTATTTAAGTCAATTTAATAACGCATGTAATGCAACTCATTGGAAGTGTGCGAAAAGAGTACTTAGATACTTACAGGGCACTAAAAATTATTGTTTAAGATTTAATAAAAGCAATACAGAGCTAGAAGGTTTTGTAGACGCTGATTGGGCGAACAATATTTTTGACAGGAGGTCATATACCGGTTTCTGTTTTAAGCTTTCTGGTTCTGTCATTTCATATGAATGTAAAAAACAACGAACTGTAGCGTTATCAAGTACAGAGGCAGAATATATGGCTTTATCGGAAGCTGCGAAAGAAGCCATATATCTCAAAAATCTAATTCAAGAAATAACTGGAAAAAATGTAAAATGTGTAAAATTGTATAACGATAATCAGAGCGCACAAAAGCTGTCCGTAAATCCCGTGTTTCACAAGCGTACCAAACATATAGATGTGAGACATCACTTTATTAGAGAAACGGTTTCAAACAATTTAGTAAAACTAGAGTATTTACAGACAGCAGAAATGCCCGCTGATATTTTAACCAAGGGGTTAAACAATAATAAACATTATAATTTTTTGGATTATTTGGGTATAAAAAATAAAAATATTTTGTTGTAATATGTTGATGTAGTGGGGGTGTTGGTAATACATCACAATATTATGTTGGTAACATTGACATGTATAATTTTAGTTCTTAAGTTGTAGCCGCATGGCGAACACGTGTGTATACGAATAGAATGTGAAATACAAGTTTAGTTCCGAAACAAGTGTATAATAACCTGCTTTTTATTTAACATCCAAAACAAAGACAATGTGCCAATTGCAGAAATATCGAAATCCAAAAGAAACAAAATTTTGGCAAAAAGGTCTTTATGTAGAAACTGCTCGATTAAACATTTACCTCAAAAGCTTCGCAACTATTAAAGAACTTTTGGTAATATTTTGCTGCTTTTTAATTTGTTAGCTCTTTTATTTTAATTTAATTTTCCTAATGGTGAACACGAGGTTGTTTAGAACTAAATTAAGAGTATTTGCTATGGAAGGAAAGGGATGGACTTTAAGTCTCATTTAGGATACAATGACTAGATTCAGTTCTTGTGAAGTGTTTTCTTCCATGTTTGTTTTTTTTTTTGGGTTTCGTGAAGGTTTGGTTGTTATTGATAATGAGCGCTTAGTACTGAAAATATATATCTAAGCATAAAAAATAATTGAATAGACGAGGCCGTTACTTGTTGAAACTCCATTATAATCACTTAATAAAACACTGGTATAGCCTGAGGTTTCAAAAAAATTATTTACATACATCTACCTGATGATGCCACAGTGTGGCGAAACAATTGTCGTAGATAAATTAATTTTTGAAACCTCACGCTATACCAGTGTTTTATTAAGTGATCATAAAAAATAAAGTGTGAAGAAAGAACACAAAAGCGTTTTCTTGTGAACTTCGTGATTATGTAAGTAGTACGTATGATAGAAAAGTGAAAAAAAAAAGATTCGGCCTTCAGGCAGAAGGCATGTTAGTTGCGCACACTGGTGGATAATTGTAAACCCTACACCTCCAGAGGTGTGAGTTGGAAAACATTAGGAAATAGACATGGTTGTGGACAAAATTTCTTGTAGTTTTTCACTGTAGGCACTACTTAAAAAAATATACATCTTTAAACTGTGTTAACTTCTTCCTCGATAGACATTTTTTTAGATTAGGAAAGCAAGAATAGTCACTGAGAGCCAACTCTGGGCTATAAGCTGGGTGATCCATAGCATCGAAGCTCACCTTATGTAAAGCAGCCAACGCAACTCGATTCTTGTGAACAGGAGCACGACGTGCAAAATCGGACACCTTTGGTTAATTTTCCTCTTTTATTCTCTCCTATAGCTAAAAATAGCTTCTAAAATTGAAGCGTAGTATACTACGGTTATAGAAACACTTTAGTCCCTTATAATCAATGTACAAAATTCCTTCTGTGTCCCAGAAAACTGTCACCATGAGCTTTCCCGCTTTCCTGGACACCTTGAATTTTTTTGACGGTAGTGTACCTGTTTTTTTTTCACTGCATAGAATCTTGCTTAGACTCAGGTTCTTAGTGATGAACATAAGTAACAAAATTCATTCCAAAAAATCATCCTTGTCTTCATTACACTGGTTCAAAAACGCTCGCGAACACTCGACGCGCTGCTGTTTTTGTGGCGGTATGAGTAATCTAGGCACTCATCTTGCACTGACTTTTGACATGCCGATAATTATGGAGGAAACATGGTTGTTTCAGATATTCCAACTATTTTCGCGAGTTGTTTTTTTTTCTTCTTCAAACGGCAATCCTTAAATATTAAATTTTCGATTATTTCGATAAGATCTGAAGTTATGACATCAACAGACCGCCCAATTGATTTCCTGCCTTGCTCAACGAGGTTCTGCCACTTATATACCACGGTTTTTCCTGGACAAAAGTATATGACATCTCTTCCAATATGGTTTGGGCACTTTTTCCTTGCTTGATAAGGAACTTATTTTCTCCACACTTAAAAATTTCTTCCGGATTGAGTTGCTTGATCGACGATAGTTCAAAGACTACTAACTAATGATTAGTCACCACCCTTCATCCTCGCCATTCAGCGAACTTAAAAATACACCCTCGTAAATCCTAATTATGTCTCATCTTGAGATATTGTTGAATCGTTCGTACGTACAGTTAGGGCAAATATTACGTGTTGAAAATAACGTATTACGCCGCAAATTACTCTTCCATTATAAGAGCCCGAACTGATAGACGGCCGAACCACCACCCTCACCGCCCCACTCATGCATACTGAACGAACTATTACTCAAGCAGCCCTTAACCAGATACCGTCCCTCATACATACAAATGACGCAACAGAAACAGAAACGACTTGACAGATTGTTGAGGCATTGTTTACTAATGTCAACGCCACCCGGAGAATTAACACCCCACCCACCCCTCAGACACCGAATGGAAAACAGAAACGCGAATCGATTCGCCGACAGTGTGGGGTTAGGGAGGAGGGGGAGGGAAACTACGCGAAAATAAACGGCAGGGCCAATTCGTAGATTTGGAAGTTTTCGAAATTTAATGCAACTCGTGGAAATTAAATTTTCCTGTCATAATTTTTAAAGTTTTCTCTGGTTTGTTGACTAGGATGCCTATTTTAAATTAATGCGGTGCGCGATCGATAACGTGTCTGCGTGAATGAAACGCCCTCATCTCTTGCTTGTAGGAAGGAGTTAAAGGATCACTCCAGTTTTCGAGGATAATCCTGTATTTACGATACCGGTTCAACGGAGACTCAAGTTGAGAGGAAAATTTCTTTATATTTAACAGAAGCGTTTTAGTAGTTACCATTAAAGTTATTTCTATTGTAATAAATCTACAGAAATGAGACAAAAACAGATCAAAACTGGTCCCTAATTATTACTGATAGGGTAATAAGCTTAATAAATAATATTATTATTACCGTTGCATTCACATAACATCTCTGTATTCGCCATCGCGATCGTGGACCATTAAATAACCCGGAATCGGAGAAACGGCACGTTTACAGTTATTTCAGGACGGACGGTTTTGATTTACGCCGCTTGCTTCGCGTCCACGCCGACACGACTCCCTCATTCGGGCCGAGTTAATTTTGCCTTTATGGTGTTTTAAATTTTGACTAATGCCGTTGTTGTCACGAGGCGGAGAATTATGCGATTACGAGTGGTTTATGGGCGCGGAGGTTTTTAATGTCGCCCTTTCATAACGTCGCCGGACGGTGGTTTTACAAGTCGTGATTTAAGCGGTGTTTATGCAGATTTTTTGTTTTGTTTTGTTTGTGTGTTGTTGTTGTTGTTGGGAGAGCAATCCTCCCCTGCGCGGCTTTAAAAGGTTTTAATTTAACCGGTTTTCACTTTCATTAATTGAAATTTGAGGTGTTTATATTTCATGAAACGACTGTATTCTTCCTTCTAATCACTTAATTATTACCTTATTTATAAAGAACGAAATTAAGCTATAATGATTAATAAATTTATGTAATAAATAAAACACTCTGGTTGAGAATTTACACAGTTTTTAATGTCAGACAGATGACAAGTCATCAAGACTCAGCCAGATCACCAGAACACCCTCCTCAATTCGATAATTAATAAATAAAACCTTTCTTCTGCAAATCTGTAAATTAAATAAAATTGAGGAGAAAGGTTTTAATTATTTATTTGTTGCTTGCTTTGTTTCTCTTCTTAAATGAAATCTAAAATACAAACTACTATGAAAACTATTACTATAATTTTAATTGAAGATTTCCTTCTTCTCTGTTCTTCCACTCTGACTCGTTCAGCATATTCTCGTGAATAATTCTTTGTTAATGTTCGTCCGGCGGCTATTATTCAGCTCGTAAGCGCATTTGTATTTTTAATTTAATACTATTTTCATCAAAGTAATTGAAATTTCAATATGTAAAAATAATTTGTATGCTTTATTCATTAATCGAGTTTATCTTCACCTAACCTTTTGACCTACCTTAACATACTTTGTATTGCCCTTGCGCACTCTTGACCTACCACAATTTTAATATATTTAAGGTAGGTCAGGAGTACGCTGGGAAAATTTAGTAAAAGCAAAGTTATATGCAATAAATATTGCACGAATTGCGCTTAAGAAATTATTTATTTAAAAATTGGGAGAAGTAAAACTTTCTTTAAGTTACATTTCTTTATTCTCATGTATGTAACTGGCAAGTGTTTCTGTCCTTACGAATCATTATCAGTTTTGATAATGATCCATAATGACCGAAACATGTGTCAGTAACCTGAGAATAAAGAAGTGGAACGTAACAAATGTTTTACTTCTCACAATTTGAAAATTTGGTTCCATCAAGAGAGTAGCAGAACAAGTCTCGTCTATTTATTTACTTATTTTTTTAAAATAAAAAAATATTTGACCGACCTGATGGTAGGTTAGAGATCACCCATCACTTATACAACTGGTACTATTTTAGTTTCTAAAATACTGAAAGAAATGGTAAATTTTGAAAAACTTTACAACGGTGTTCTAGTTAAAATTAAAATGTTTATGTATAGAAAACAGTTCTAATTTATAAATTTTCTTTAATAAAATAGTTGAATGTCACAGAATAGCAGCAATAAATAAATAGAAGCAAATGAACATTATCAGAAAAATAATTGGCAAAATTAGTTTGATATTGATAGGAAATTTTCAAAAAAAGTAGTTGTATTTTCAAAAAAATTGTTGAGTTAAAATAGTTAAAGTATTTAAAATCGAAAACAATCAAAACTCGAAGAAACAGTTGAAAATAAAAACAGTTGACTTTTTTTTTAACAGTTACTGTTAAAACCAGTTAAAAGAAACAGTTTATTGTGGTCTTCTAATTTAGTGACATTTGAAATTTACAATAAATGTAAAAACACAAATTAACAATAAAAAAGTGAAATCTGCCTTTAAAAAAGTTAAGAATTTTATGAAATATATATTTTAACAAAATTTGTTCAGTTTCTCATTTTCTTTAACTTTTGTTTGAAAAGTTTTGTAATATTTTTCATATTAAAAAAAAATATCGGAAGAAAAACAAAAAACGCCTCGAGTAAACACCCACTTCCGGTTTATGAATGTTTACCAAAAGCTTTTCAGTTCTAGTTTTTAACGATAAAACCTTACGTTTAAAGTTTCATTTCAATTGGATCAGTCGTTTTTGAGATACAGCACCCACGGACCGTCAGACAGACACACAAACAGACACAATCTTTTTTCTTCCAGAAATTAGTTTAATGGACTCAGGGGACCTCAAAACGGATATTACCGCAAAAAAAAATTTCAAAAAAAATCACAATCACAATACTTCCCCTATATATACTTCATATATAGGGAAAGTAAAAATTAAAATGAAAATTGTTAAATGCCTTCGAACAGTATACATATATTACAAAAAACAATTCAAAATAATCTCAAAAATAAAAATATTCTTTTCAAATATTTTTTTCAAATCAAATGAATCTTAAAAAAAAACTGTGGAAATAAAAACAAGTGAAATCTATTTTAAGAACACTTATAATTTGACAAAGAACAGGTGAACTTTTCTAAAACCAATTGAAAATTACAAAAATGAATTTAATATTGATCAAAATTTTTCAAATACTCTTTAAAAATACCACAAAAATACGTGTAAACCTAAACAAACAAAAAAAACTTTTTTGGAATTTTTTTGCTACACTACAAAATAATATAAATTAAAAAAGAAAAACGAATTAGTGGTTAAAAACTTTCAAAAAAAAGGTTGATTTTGTTTGTAAAACTTAGTGAAAATTTCGAAAATCATTTTCAAGTTTAAAATTTTATTTATTGACTGCAGTTGAAATAAAAACATAACACTTAAAATCTGATAAAGCAATAAAAATTCACTTTAAAAAGTATAAAAACAAACCGTTGACGTTGGTAAGAAATTTGCAAAATAATCATTGTAATTTTGAAATTGTTTTTTTATAAAAAAAAAAAATCCACAAAATTGTAAAAATAAAAAAAAACTAATTCCCATACAATTTATAAAAAAAAAAAACATTCAATATTTTAAAAAAATGTGTAAAAAGGAAGAAATGCCGTAGAAAGTAACTTTCAAAAATTCATGTCAAATAACAATTTTAATTGCAATAAAAACAAATTAAATCTGCCTTATAATTTGCAGTTAAAATTTGCATTATTACAAAACTGTCAAGAAAAATAAAAAAATTCCTAAAGGAAGAAACAATTAAATATTATAATAAAACTATTTTTTTTTATTAATTAATAATAATAATAATAATTTTATTTGTATTCAGACATTATAAAATGTATTACATAGTCAATATATATATAGAAATTAACAAGAAATGTGTGCGTCCTGGTTATAAATAAATGTAAATTAAACTTAAGGTTAAATAAAAAATTAAATTAATGCTTAACAGTCTAAAACTTAGGTATAGTTTCCAAATTAATCCTAATGTATAACTTAACATAACCTAGTGCTTAACAATGTAAAAAATCAGGTATAATTCCAAGAGACGTATAAATAATATTCTCACAAAACAGCTTAATGAATAATTAGGTATTGTTTTAACTGAAGGTGGTTGTGAAATATTCGTTTATTGAGTAGAAGGGTGATGCTAAAAACAGTTTTTTTATTTCATATTTGAAATCTTTCCTTTTATTTAGGGTTCTGATATGGTTAGGTATTTTATTGAAAATTTTAATACCCATATAGTGAGGTCCTTTTTCATACAGTGCTGTTTTGTGAGAAGGTATTGCGAGGGAATTGGAGTTACGAGAATTTATACTGCTACTGCTGATATCGGAGTTTGTTTTCAGAGACATTTTTGCGTCATATGTATTGAGGGTTAAGTGATACAGGTATAGCGAGTAAAGTGTCATCACTTTTAGTGATTTGAAAAGCGGTTTACAATGTTCTCGAGTTTCGGCATTTGATATCAGTCTGATGATCTTCTTTTGGATAATAAGTATATCATTTGAGTGAGTTGATGGGCCCCATACTGTCAAACCATATTCTAGATATGGCTTGATGCACCCATTATAATAAATTATCAGTAATTCCTTACGCACAAACATTATTAGATTGTTTAATTTTACTATCATAATAGTTTTGTTTGGACTCTTTAAGCAATTTGTTATAAACTTTTTTTAATTGATTATATTTTTCTTTAACTGAATTGTCGTTTGTGATTTTATAAAGCCAGTGTAATTGTTTTAGTTCTATAGACATAGTTTTAATTTCGAATGTAATCCAAGAATTAGTGCGTTTATTTTTATTATTTAAACATATTTTTTCTGGAAATGCGCAATTAAAGTGGCGAAGGAAAGTATCAATAAAATATTTATATTTTTCTGTTGGCGTTTTAGCGTTATAACTTTCTTCCCAGCACTCTGAGGCCAGCAACCTAGCAAAGTAAAGTTTATTTTGTTCTGTGAAGCAGCGCCGTTTGACATTTAATTTTGAATTTGAATTTTCATTATGTGCGAGATTTATTACTATAGAATCGTGATCCGAAAATTCCGTGAAAATATTTTCACAGGAATATTGACTTATTGTATTTGTAAAAATAACGTCTAAAAGTGTTTTGTTATTTCGTGTAGGATTAAAATTGCTCTGTACCATACCATACGAACTCATGGTTCCAAGGAAATTAAACTTTTCCTTAGTATTATATAACAGGTATTATTATTACTTACTAGAAACTAACCATAAGAAATTTTTACAAATAAAAACTTGAAATTTTTAAATACTCTAAAAAAATCAGAATGTTACAAAAGGAAACAGTTGAAATTTAAAAAGTCGCTTAAATACTGTTGAATGCTACAGAATTAAAAACCAAAATGAAAACAGTTGAATATTTTACAGCATCAATAATAAAATGATATATTAATTGACAACAGTTGCAAGAGCACTAAAAACAATAGAAATTTCTGTTAAAAACACCTAAAATTTGATAAAAACAATAGAAATTTGCTAAAAAAAGTTATTACAAAAAAATTACATTGCAAAAAGAAGCTGTAATTTTCTTTAAAAAAAAACTGAATTCAATTCCAAAGAAAATAAAAATTAAAAAAAAAAACAATTCAACATTTTCTTTTACTTACTGTTAATACTGTGAAAAAAAACTAGTTGTAATTACTTTTGGTAAAGTAGTGCAAATTGAAATTTGTGTAATCTGCAATTAAAATTGCAATTAGAAAAAAGTGAATCTGTCTTTTATAATTTGACAAAAAAGTTAAAAATTGTAAAATGCTAAAGAAAATAGTTAACTTTTTTTTAATTTGTCAAAATTTTATTTTATCAAACAATAGAATGTGACAGAAGAAAAGAAAGCTAGAAATAGGAGATTTGCAAGAATTAACTGTAATTTTTAATTTTGCTTTTAAGCAATAATTTAATTCCAAATATTTTCAAATAAAAATACTTTCAAAACGGAAAAACAGTTGAAAGTAAATAATATTAATAGGAAATTTTCAGAAAAAAATACAGTTCAAATTATTAAATACTGAAACCCACTCTACCCACAAATACTTTAACACTAAAACGAAAAACTGGTTAATTTTTGTAATTTCTTGAATCTAAAATAGTGTCCTTAAGAGAAGTTTATTATATTATTATTATTATTAGAACATACATTCTAAACTTTAGTGAAAAATTATTGCAAGGAGGGCTGAAAACTCACCATTTATAAGGATGATGTCGAACTACCATAACGTACAATGGAATGCTGACATTTTTACATCCTTTGGAGAATTTCGCCAAAATTTACTTAATTTACTTACATTCAATCACTATCCTTAATTCAAATAGAATTATGTAATATTATATTGTTTATAAATTGTATACTTTAGTATTATAAGTTATGAATTTTCCTGTTTTAGTTCTTCTATGGGGAAATAAATTTATTATTATTTATTTATTTTTTATTTAAACATCAGGATCAAATTGAGTTTTAGAGATAGAAGTATAGGTAACGGAAGGAAAGTTGATAATATGAGACAACATATAGCAGTAAAGCTCATCAATTGAGAAAACAGTTGGTTATTTCTTCATTTAGAATGTTTCCACTTTAGATTTTGAAGATGAGTAGAGAAGATTCTAAGATCTACCATTAAATATTTCAATGGTTTAGAGATAAAGTTAGAGGTAATTGAAAAAAAAATTATAACATGAGGCAAAATATAGCAGTAAATCTCAATAATTGAGAAGACATTTAGACTATTTTCATTTTTCATCATTGAAGATGAGTAGAGAATATTCTAAGATCCACTATTAAATTTTTCAAATATTTTCGAGAAAGACAGCAGTAAAGCTCAACAACTGAAAAGGCAGTTGGTTATTTCTTCATTTAGATTGTTTAAACTCTAGATTTTAAAGATGAGCAGAGAAGATTCTGATAGCCACCATTATATTTTTTAATGCAATTTTCACGTATCTTTTGTAAAGCTCTGGAATAACTGGTACTTTAGAATTTGGAAAATAATTTAGAATTCTTCATAGTTATGTACTTATACTTTCTCCTAACATGCTGTTGGTAATAAAGTTTGTTGTAATATAGTCTTTTATATAGTCTTTTTTTGCTCAATATAATAAAAATAATGAAAACCATAAAAATCTAAAGCTGGTAACTTAAAAGGCTTTATTATGACCTTGGTTTCCATTTTAGAAATAGATGATTAGAGGAGTTGTCCTAGTTACTGAGAAGATTCATTTATCATCAAATTTTCTCACGTATTTTCGATGTATTTTTTTTAGACACGCTCAGAATTAGTGAACACTAGTGGCCTTATTGATCACATTTCAAAAATAAATTAATCATTAAACGCTTGGAGGCCGAATAAAAAAAAAGTTTTTGAAATCATATACTGTGTCAGTATTGTATTAAGTGTTATGGAGTTTCAACAAATAACAGCCTCATCAATCCAGTATATAAATTTACTAACTTAGTATTCTTCTATTCGAACCTACACATCGCAATTAAAGTTTAATTTGATACAGTTTCTCTTTTAATACTTTTTATCTTTAAGACTGTTAATTATCCATCGCCAAATCGAAGAGCTTGACGTAGGCAACCAAACAAAAATAGGCAACCCATATGATATGATTGATGGCGGAAGCTATAACTTTATGACACATCTTGTAATCAGAAACTTTTAAAGAAACTAAACATTGTTGATATCAGACACAAGATTTATATACATTTGATAGTGGCCTTGTAAAGGATTGGATATTTTCAGGCGAAGAAATCATTATTGAAGAAACCGCAATGTAGAAAAATATTTGTGGCGAGCCTAAAAAACAATATTTTTTTAAAATTATGGTACAACAGTTTTATTCACAAATTAAGCACTTTTTAATTTTGTTTGTATAACTCAGACTTTATTTAGTGACTATAGTTTCGACAATTTCAACTTGTGATTTTCATATTAGACAAGTTGAAATTGTCGAAACTATAGTCACTAAATATACTCAGTTATACAACAAAATTGAAGAGTTTTTCATTTGTGAATTATATTGTATAACGAAGAAGAAACCTTCACCTTTAATAGAGTTTGTTTTACTACAACATTTATAGTGTGAATTTTTGCACATCATAGAATCGTAATAATGAAGATTTTGCCACAACACAGATTCCGATTCTAACTATTTAGTAACTGGTTTTATCTGATTTAATAATAATACTTACTTTTTAAACATAAATATTATGTGAAAAAGCTTTATAATTTTTATCATACTATTTCGATGTTTGATTGATTTTTTAAGGAATACTACTTCAGGTCCAAGATCAGAAATCATTTTATCTTTAAGTATTTAACAAGCTACTCCTTTTCGGTTTCTTGACGATCAAATTCTTAGAAATCTAAAATTTTTGAACATCAAAGATAATAATAGTAAAGAGCAGAAATCTGGTGACTCCCGAATTTTGAATTCAGATACCAACTACCCAGTTATTCATTTTTCTCTAATTTAATTTAATAATGCAGTTTAAATTGTTGAACACTACAGAAATATTATAAAGGTGATCTTCCTTCGAATTTTTAACGGCCAGTTCCCGAGCAATCCAAAAATTTTGCACATTAAAGAAAATAACCTTGAAAAACAGGAAGCTTTAAGGGATTCACCACAGGTATGAATTAATAACTTTTATTTAGTTATAGAACCTAGTTATTTGGATACTACAGAAATATTATTGTATAGTTGTCGTTTTGCTTTATTTGTACAAGAGTTAGAAATCTAAAAAAAGCCACCAATGTTCGAAATTTAGATACCAACTACAGGTTTTTTTTTCGGATTTGGTGATGGAATTACAGAAACATTATAAATCTTCCTTAGATTTTCTGAGGGCTAATTTTCTAAGCAATCCAAAAATTTTGTACATCAGGGAAAATCATCTTGAAGAACAGAAGCTTTAAGGAATTCACCATAGGACTGAATCCAAATCTCTGATTTAATGATAGAACCTATTTTTTGGATACTACAAGAATATTATTGTTCCTGAGTTAAACAAAAATTTTGCATAAACCAGAGAAGTCTCATTGATTAATGTGTAAATTAGGATGTAGATGAGGAAGATTTTGCCAAATATATAAATAAACTTATAGAGTCTTTTTTAGGCATCACTACAATATCTTCCTCATGACATCAATTTTGAGCTTCTACCTCTACTCTATAAGTTTATTTATATATTTGGCAAAACCTTCTTCATCTACATCCTAGTTTATATATTAATTAATGAGAATCTCTGGTGTATGCAAAATTTTTGTGTAAATCATCAAAAGAGTCTTCGTGGAGCAGAAATTTTACCGGAAGAATAAAGGGTGAGAATGGAAGAACACATATTTTGTGGATTCCAGCCTTTTCAAGTGTGATCGAAATGATTCTAAAGAATTATTATGTATAATATTAAAATATGTTTGTTAGCATGTTGAATAAACATTACCTGAAGAGAAGCAAAAGTAGCCTATAAAAATAAATACTGATGAGGAAATTGCTGTGAAAGATAAAGAATCTTATAGAGGAACTAGAGGAGAGTTAACATATCATCGACAACGACAAAAAAGCTACAAGGAAAATAGAAAACGCAGTAAACAAACAATCAAAAGATGTAGAGATCGCAATTTTTTTTATTTATGACCCTATTTTAGATCCCTCGCATAATTTATCCAAAATTTGATCATCACAAACACACGTAATCCTCACTCGGGAACGCACAAAGGGCTTCCCCATCCCCCCCTAGTGTCCGGGCGGCACCGCACTAAGAATTTATGCAGTGAAATTTGATCAAAACCGAAGGAAACAAAAGATCCCAAACCACCCCGCGCGCGCCCTTGTCTTTTTTAAGGCACGCAATACATCACGCGGAATTAACTTATAAGCCGGGGAAAATTTTCTAGCCGTGTTTTCGCGACGAGGAGGATCACATCGCGGCCGTTCCGTTCCTTCCACCGGCCCTTATTGAGTTACGGCGAGTGCCGGCAGGGCGGAAAATTGCGCCCGCCTCCGAGGAATTTCTTCATTTCGCCGCCGTCTGCTAATTCGCAGTATTGAGATGTGCTTCCGGAGTAAATTACATTTTTTCAATAAGTGCGATGTTCTCGGAACATAATTCCCTTACGTTTTCAGATGGGGATTCTTTTTTTTTGGAAAGTTTTGAATACACATTTAAAAAAAAAATGTTAATCTATGACAGCAATTTATTTTTCCTAATTAATATTGACTGAAAATCAAATAAATAAGTGAAGAAAGGAGTTTGTTGAAAACCAAACAAATATCACTTTCAGTTTAAAGGTTAGGAGGTTTTAAGCATGTTGGTTCTGCAGGAAGTTGATGTAAAAGTAATGCAAGCTGTAATCTATGAAGATAATATTTGTGTTTTGCAAATTGTAAAAAAAAGGAAATTTAAGAGAGGCATTTCTGAAATATTATAGCGTGTATGAAGAGATCGGTAATAAATTATAAGAATAAGAGCGGACCGATGAGAGTACCTTGAGGTACACTTGAAGTGACTAATATAGGATGTTGGATGCTTGAAACTATAACTTTGTGATACATCTTGAATCAGGATATCACCGTGTATGATATTAACAAAATACAGTTTTATTTATCGTCTGATAAAGTTCCTGACTGATATAGGGTATAAGAAAAAGTGGAGTCTTTAATTATGTCTATCAACAAATTTATAATATTTAATACAATACATACATTGTTCAAAATCTGAAATCTACTGCTTTGAAGAAGAAATCTAAATCTCTAAAAATTAATATCGAGCTGAAAATAACTTTTTTATCAGTTTCGTCAAAAGATTTCAGTTTGGCCAGGAGATGTCGATCAATGTATGCATTGTATTGAAGATTTAAAATTTGTTCTCTCTGCTAAAAGCTTCTGAAGTCTTTAGCATTTTACATTATTGGTATCGAATTATTCAATTCAATGGCTCTGCAGCACCGATTTGGGCCTTGGCCTCCATTAATTTATTCCTTCATTCTTTACTACCCATAGCTACTCTTCGCCAGGACTTCTTTGGCGTCTTCTTCAAAAGCATTCTCCCAACGCTTTGGACTTAAAATTGACTTTTTGCCTTCCATTTTGAACTTGTGCACCTTATCAAGATGAAATCTTCCTTTGTGATAAGCATCAACTACCCTTTTTCAAACCACATAAAGCTGGCCATATAGATTTGCATCTCAAGCCACAAAAAAGCATCAACTACAAATTGAAGTCAAAGTATAAAAACTTTCAATTCGTAGCTAATATAAAATTCATTATCAGGACAGCATAAAACATTGATACTTCCTCCATGATCTGTGAAATGAAGCTCACAAACTAAAAATTACATTCGTTTTTTTTTTTTTAACGGATCCATATAATACGAATACAAAGCTCCCCTAGTAAAGCCCCTATTATTATGTTTTTTGTTCTAGTACACTTTTTTTGGTTTTGGTTCGTACCGATTGCAGCAGGGCATGTGCTCGTTAAAACGTTTTTAATGTAGTCAGTTAATCCGCGCCGTGTTCATTATCCTCGGCGCGGAAAATCGGGGCCGTGATGTAATAAAAACGTAAACCCGAAAACACGGATGAATTTTAAATAAATGTAAGCGACTAAATGCAGAATGAATACTTGCGGTCGCCATCAATTAAACATGTTTTCGTCGTAACGTTTTACGGTCGTTCCCGTGTCGACACGGTTTTGTTTCGGCCGGCTTAATTTCACTCCTAGTTTTTTTTTTCATCGCGCGGAAAAGTGGCACAGGAGAAAAACACTGTAAATTATACTTTTAGACTTAAAAATTGGAACACCAAAAGAAAATAGGATTTTTTTGGACTAAAGTTGACAAAAACGTTTAAATATTTTTTTAGTAGTTGCACACTTACAGTTGAGGAGTCATAGTCATCATCATAGTATTGATTCTAGAAGGTCGATTATCTCTTGAGGTATTGTATCTCAAGCAACCTGTAATTCGTGCTGAAGAGCTTGCAGCGTCTGTGGAGGTTGCTGTAAGAACCGTATGAGAAGAAGACTAAAGAACTTTAGTCTTCTTCCCATACGGTCCTATACATGTTTAATGGATGATCAGGAGGTAGAAGTTGCCATGGCAAGATATTGACATTATCCTCTGAAAATTGGTCCATAGAAACTATTGCAACATAGGGATAGACATTATCTTGGTGAAAAGGTGGATCTTTCAACTCTTGAAGGAATAATATCACTTCGTTCACAAATCGCAGATCGTTAATATTACCTAGGAAAAAAAACCAATGACTCCAACCCATAAAATGTATGAAATGGCCTCCGTTAATAAATAAATAAATACATAAACCCAACAGTTTGATGCATAGGCATATGAACAGAAAATCTTAGGTTTCTAGGTTCCTTACCTCTTCGTCTGACCCTTATACGACCATCATGCAATTCTATTTGAGATCCATCGATCAGGTTTCATCAATAAACAGCACCCACTCTAGATTCCAGTGCAGTCGCAACCTACACATATTGTCCTTGAAAATGTGAACTCAACATCTCCCAGTCTAGACGGAATAACCTACCCAATAATCCAAAACCTTTTCGCAAATGGGAAAAAATAATCTTCTAAATGTTTTCAATCAATGGTGGATAGATATACAACATTTTCAAGAATTTAGAGGAATCGTAATAACTCCTATACTAAAACCTGACAAAAAAGAAATTTCTCTATCTTCATATCGTCCAATAGTATTATTGTCTTGCATCGCCAATATATTTGAAAAGGACTTATTAAATTAAGGTTGAAATGGTGCCCAGAACATAATAATAAATTACCCAGTAAACAATACGGATTTCGAAAAAGACGTGGCACCGCTGACGCACTTGTAGATCTGGTCACCAACATTCAAAACTCCATTTCAAGAAATTACAACCATACCTTTTTCTTTAAAGATTTAGAAGAAGCATATGCAATAGATTTCAATATACCGGAAAAACTATTCTGGAGAGATGGTAGATCCCAGAGTAACCTCCTGCAGACTACCACAAGGATCAGTTTTATCGCCGTTTACACCGCGTATGCACCAGACATTAAATAAGAACAATAATATAATCGTCACCATTTTATACATCTTGCAAAAATATATCACAGGCTTTCCAGAATCCAGAAGTGGCGTCATATTGTATATTGGGTTTGAGTGGAAGAACACCTACAAGCGTGAACTCCGCCCGTCAGCATGGTGTTAAAATTATATGTATGTTTTTTTCAACAATTTTCTAAATATCTATATTATAACCATGTTTTGATAAAGCTTAAATAAAGATGAAGATAATAATAGATACGTTTAAAAGTAGTTTGAATTTTATTATAACACAATTGAAAAGTTAAACACCTTTAAAAAATTCAATACCCATTCAACATTTGGAATTATATTGTAATTTATTACTAAAATCAAAACAGTTGAAATATAGAAAAATGTCATCTGACATTTGTTATATGTCATCTGACATTTGTATGTTTTTATAATTGTTAATGATGCTTATAATAACCTGTCTAAAAATGTCAGCTATTATCTGGCATCTGCCAAATATCAACTGTCACTAGTTATTTGACACATATTATCTTTCAACATCTATCATATGTCAATTATCATCTATCACCTCCTAACATAATATTTTTTTTTTAATGTAATTGTTTTAAATTACTAAATATATTTTTCAAAATGTCATCTTCTTATTTTCTTCTCCTTTATTATTTGACATCAATCAAGTATCAACTGCCAATGCGCATTTTTTTGAGACAAATGACCTATCAGATGACAATTGTCAGCATTCAAGTATCGGATGGCAGTTTTTCTATCTATTATCATATTATGCACTTTTTAACCACTTAAACAAACATATAGATGAAAACTGTCAAATGACAATGCCAATGCATTTGACAGTTTTCATCTATATATTTGTTTAAGCTGTTACAAAGTGCATAATAACATAATACATCGAAAAACTGTCATCTGTTACTTGAATGCTGACAATTGTCATCTTATAGATCATTTGTCTCAAAAAATTGCTTATCAGTCAGCTATTTGACGACATTTGTCATTTGTATTATTATTTATTAATAACTGTTTAAAGGTGCAGAACATTATTTGTCGAAAAATGTCATCTGACATTTTTTATATATCATCTGAAAAATGTCAACTATTTTCTGGCATCTATCAGCTGTTAATTGTTATTTGGCATATATTATCTGTTTTACAACATGTATCATATGTCAATTCCCTGAAATATCATTTGTTTTCTATTTAATTGTTAAAAATTAATATTATCTATCAAAGTATCAGATTTGTCATCTGCCTTCTTCTTCTTTTCTTATCCTTCATTATCAGACATCTATCAAGTATCAACTGTCAACTGTAATTTGACATTTTCATCTGTCTATTTATTTGATCTATTAAACAGTGCATACTGTCATGATGCATCGAAAAACTGTCATCCTTTATTTGTGTTCTGACATTTGTCATCTGATATGTCATTTATCGCAAAAAAATGCTATTTGATTTGATACCAGACAGCTATTTGAAGACATTTGTCATTTGTATTATTATTGTTATTCGTCGAAAAATGTCATCTGACATTTTTTATACATCATCTGATATCTGTATGTTTTTTATAATTGTTAAAATTGCTTATTTCCATTTGCCAGTTATTATCTACCATCTGTCAATTTTTAATTGACATATAGTATTGTTTATTTATAGTAATTGTCATCTATCACCTGACATATCATTTCTTTTAAGTATAATTGTTAAAAATTACTTAACATCATCTATCAAAATGTCAAATGACATTTGTCATCTATTTTCTTCTTATTTACTTGTCCTTTATTATCTGACATCTATCAAGTTTCAACTCTCAACTGTTATTTAACATTTTCATCTATAAATTTGTTAAGTTATTAAATAGTGCAGACAGCTATTTGATGACATTAGTCATTTGTATTATTATTTTTAATAACTATTTAAAGTTGCAGACCGTTATTCGTCGAAAATGTCATCTGACATTTGTTATATACCATCTGGCATGTTTGTGTATGTTGTTATAATTGTTAAAGTTGCTTATTATTATCTGTCGAAAAATGTCAGCTGTTATTTTTAGCATCTGCCAGCTATTAACTGTCAATTGTTATTTGGCATATATTATCTGTATTCTAACATTTATAATATGTCAACTGTCATCTATCACCTGACATATCATTTGTTCTCTATATAATTGTTGGAAATTACTTAATATTATTTATCAAACTGTCAGATGACATTTGTCACTTATCTTCTTCTTGTACTTTATTGTCTGACATCTATTAAGTATCAACTGTCATTTGACATTTTCATCTATATATTTTTTAAGCTATTAAAAAGTGCCTAATGTCATAATACAACGAAAATCTGTCATCCTTTATTTGAGTTCAGACAATTGCCATCTGATATGTCATTTGTTTGAAAACATACTATTTGTTACCAGACACTTATTAGATGAGATCTGTCATTTGTATTATTATTTTTTAATAACTATTTGAAGGTGCAAAACGTCATTCGTCGAAAAATGTCATCTAACATTTGTTATATATCATCAGACATGTTTGTGTATGTTGTTATAATTATTAAAATTGCTTATTATTATCTCTCGAAAAATGTCAGCTGTTACTTTTGGCATATGACAGCTATTAACTGTCAATTGTTATTTGACATATATTATCTGTTTTCTAACATCTATCATATGTCAATTGTCAACTATCACCTGGCATATCATTTGATTTCTGTATAATTGTTAAAAAATACTTAATAATATTTATCAACATGTAAGAAACCATTTGTCATCTATCTTCTTTTTCTCTTTTCATTATATTATTATTATTATTATCTAACATCTATCAAGTATCAACCATCAACTGTCATTTGACATGTTCATCCTTATATCATATGTTTTCTGTATAATTGTTAAAAAATACTTAATATCCATCAAAATGTCAGATGGCATTTATTATCTATCTTCTTCTTCTTTCTTTCTTGTAGTTTATTATCTAACATCTATCAAATATTAGTTGTTAACTGTCATGTGACATTTTCATCTGTATATTTGTTTGAGCTATTAAACAGTGCAGTATCATAAAACATCGGAAAACTGTCATCTATTATTTGTGTTCTTATAATTGTCATCTGATATGTCATTTATCTCAAATAAATTGCTTTTTCTAACCAGTCAGCTATTCGATGACATTTGTCATTTGTATTATTAATTTTTAATAACAATTTAAAGTTGCAGAACGAAAAATGTCATATGACATTTGTTTTATATCATCCGAAATGTTTGTGTATGTTATTATAATTGTTAAAATTGCTTATTATTATCTGTTGATAAATATCAGCTGTTATTTTTGGCACCTGTCAGCTATCAACTGTCAATTGTTGTTCGACATACATTATCTGTTTTCTAACATCTATCATATGACAATTGTCATCTATCACTTGACATATCATTTGTTTTCTGTATAAATGTTAAAAATTTACTTAATATTATCATCAAAATGTCAGATGATATTTGTCATCTATCTTCTTCATCTTTTCTTGTCGTTTATTATCTAACATCTATTAAGTATTAGTATTTCATCTGTATATTTGCATAATGTCATAATACATCGAAAAACTGTCATCCGTTATTTGTTTTCTTGTCATCTGATATGTCATTTGTCTCAAATAAATTGCTATTTCTCACCAGTTAGCTATTTGATGACATTGGTCATTTGTATTATTATTTTTAAAACCCTATTTAAAGTTGCAGAAAGTTAATCGTCAAAAATGTCATCTGACATTTGTTATATTTAATCCGACATGTTTGTGTATGTTGATATAAATATTAAAATTGCTTATTATAATCTATCGAAAAATTTAGCTGCTATTTTTGGCATCTGTCAACTATCAGGTGTCAGATGTTATTTGATATATATTATCCGTCAATTGTTATCTTATTTCTTACATCTATAACATGTCAATTATCGTCTGTCACATGACGTGTCCTTTCTATAATTTTACAGTTGTTATAAATTACGTAATTGCATTTATCAAAAAATGTCATCTGATCTTTGCCGTTTATTTTCTTAGAATTTTACAAAACACCAATTTTTAAAAATATTAAATTGAAACAACGTTATAATTTCAGTGAGAAACGAATTGTAAATCTGTTCAAAATGAGTTCAGACTCTCCGATGAAGAAGTTTTTATTGACATTGTTCTAAAATAAAGTGTAATATTTCAAAAATGATTATTCGCCTAAATAAAAGTAACAATTAAAAAGAACAATTGTTATTTTCAAAGAAGAAAGTAGTTGATTTTTGCAAGAAGTTATAATTTTACAAACTGAAAATTCACCAGAAAAGATGAAACATTGGAACACAAATTCAAATTTGAAGAACGATTGAAATTTAAAAAAAGAATTAATTTGTTTTTCTTAAAACAATTGAAATTCAACAAATCGAGATAATTAAATTTTGGAAACTAAAAATAGTTGAAATTCTAGCAATAAAACAATTGTAATTTAACAAACAGCTTTACTTTAGTCACTAGAATTTTTGCAAATAAGAGCAATTCGTTTTTTTTGTTACTGTTTTTTAAGAACAAAAGTATCTTAAAACTTGTAAAGAGCTAAAGTTCTCCAAAAAAAACTGAAAATTAACCAAAAAAGATGAAAGTCAAATTAAAAAGAAATAATTTTTTTAAAAGTGGAAATTAAAAAAATGTATATATTTTTTCAATATTTAAACTCTTTTATAAACAATTGAAATTTCACCGTAAAAATAATTTAATGTTTCTAAGGAAGAATTGATGATTAAAATAGTTAAAATTCTAGCAAAAAAACAATTATAATTTGTTAAAAAAAAACTTTACCTTTTTTGGAAAAAAATGAAACTTAAGAAAATGACAGTTGATAACTGAGGGGTATAAAAACCGCTTACAATTTACAAGGAGTTGGAGTTTTATTTTAAATAAGGTGGAAACAGTTAAAAAAACAAATTCAGTCAAATTCAATTTAAGATTGTCTAAAAACAATTGAAATTTCATCAAAAGAAAGAGTTAAATTGTGGAGTAACAGTAGAAAATTTAAAAACATTGTTAAGGTTTTAGCACAAAACATTTGAAATTTGTTAAGAAACATTTAATTTAAACTTCTTTAAGAAATAATAAACAGCTGATAACTTTAACAGCATAAAATTGCAAGAAGTTGGAGTGTCGGAACAAAAAAGACTGAAAATTCAATAAACCTATGAAACATTTGAAAAGTTAAAGCGAAATTAATATGTTTAAAAATAATTGATATAAAAAAATAATTGAACTTATTCCCAAAAAAATGTTTTTAAGAAAAAACGTTACTTTAAATGATAAAATTGATTTTATTTAGGAACTTCAGCTAAAACTTTAAAGAGACATTTTAAAAATAGTTTGAATTTAAAAAAACAATTAAAATGTAGTAAGAAAATCAGTTGAAAATTTAATAAAGAAAATCATCAAAATTTTACAAAATAATTGAATATTACAAAAACCAATTGAAATTTTTACAAACATAGTAAATTTTTTAATAAATTTGTATAAAATGCCTCAAGAAACAGTTGAACTTAAGAGAATACATTTTATATATATTTTTATATATATATATATATATATATATATTAAAAAAGTGATTAGAAAACAATTTAAATAGATAATAGAAATTAATAATAATAACAAACAATTTCTAAACTTATTTAAATACAGTTGAATTAAAAAAAAAAAGTTAAGTAATTCTCCCAATAAAAAGAAGTTGAATACATATCTTAACAATATTTTACAGTTAAAATTTTGTAAAAACAAAAACAATTGAAATTTGCTTTAAGAAAACAGTTGAAAACTTTGCGAATAGAACACAGTTTAAAATTATTAACTTTATAAATGAAATGTTAACAAAAAATAATTAAAATTTAGGTACTTAAATCTCTTGAAAGTTTAGAAACGGTTGATATTTTCGTAAAAAAAACAAATTTTGACAAAAGATAACATACTAAAAATAAATTGAAAATTATATATTTTTCTAAAAGAAAAATATTACTGGAATTTCTGGAAAAAAAAAATTTAAAAAAGAAAGCTAAGCAAGATAAAAAATTTGAAGGGAAATCTGATAAAATTATTTTTCATTTAAAAAATTGCGTAAGATTGAAGCAGACAATATAAAGGATCATAAAAAAAATCAGAAATCTAAAAAATTGTTGAAATGTGCTTTAAATAGCAGGGAAGATTAATTAGAAGCTAAATTAAACACCTTCTAATTAACATAAACATGTTTTACCATTTTATTGTCCTTTTTAAATTTTATAAGAAACAAATTGATAAAAAATATTTTCATGTAAAATAATAAAACAGTGGAGAACTTAAAAAAAAACTGAAAAGAAAAAACAATTGAAAACTTCTTAAAAATGTTCCTAGAAATGAAATTTAACAAACTGCTTAAAATTATTTAGATATAAAATAAAAACATGGGAATATGCTTAAAATTGTTGAAGTTTTGCCAAGAGAGAGAAAACAGTTTTAAGATTTAAGAAAAACAGTTGAAATTTAACCAAAACAAAATTAAATATTAGTTAAAAACAGATGAAATCTGTTTAACATGATTTAAATTTTACTAAAAAACACAAAAAATTCAAAAATAAATTTGCACAATAAATGGTAATATATCGAATAGAGCAATTTGAATTTTTTTTAATATATAAAAACTTTGTAAAGAAAATTCTTTTAAATTTTAAGAAACAGGATGGTGGTGACCGTTACTATGTGGTATTTCATCCTACATTTTAAATTTTGAGTTTGCATAAAAGAGTTGTAACAAAAAAATAATTGAAAATTTATTAGTAAGATAATTTTTATTTTCTATACAAAAAATAGTAGAAAATTTGCTCGAACGCAGTTGAAATTAAAGAAAATATCAAAAAAAACAGTAGTATTTTTCTATAAATCAATAAAAACCACCTGTATATTGTTCTTAAACTAATCAAAAAAATAATTCAAAACTTCAAAACAGTTGAAATTTTATAAAATTCGGTGAAAAAACAAATTAAAAAAATTGGTACTATCTTTAAAAAATTAAAACGAATAGAAAATACATTTTCAAAAAAAATTAAAAAGCACTTGAATTTAGTTACTAAACAGATTAAAGTTTTGCATATTAAATTTGAATAAAATGTATTTACTAATAAAAAACATGAAAATATTTCGTAAAATCTACAACAAATGAGTCTTCAATGTCTGTCGAAGTATTAGCTAAAGAAGTACATAGTTGTTTCAAATGTGGTTTGTTCTTGTAGTCTTAATAAGACTCATTTGTTGTAGATTTTACGAAATATTTTCGTGTTTTTTGAATTGTTAGTTAATTTTCTACAACGTAAAGGACTTATATATTTTATTATCAAAATGTATTTAGGTTAAAGTTAGTTCTAAAGTTAAAGAAGAAAACTGTATATATGCCTGGGCGACTCCTTAAATTATGTTATTCAATTATAAAAGACTTTTATATAAACAGGTTAAAATTTGGTACATACAATTATTTACTAATTACATTTTCATTATTGTCGTAGTTAGTTCATCTATATCATTAGTCTTATTAGCTAACAAGTTGTTAGTTATTTTCATAAATTCTTTTGTAAGATACAGAAAAAAATGACTGTGGAATATTTTTATCGATTGAGTACTTCTGAGAGCGAATTTTATGTATAATCTTTTCATGAATGGATATAAAATCTGCAAAAATACCCTTGGGAGGGCGATAGATGTATATTAGTGTATTTTTTTCATCGTTTTTTACGTAAATATTCAGCTCCTGCTAACTCTATCGTTCCTTCCTGGAAAAGCTAGTTTTTATCAAGGGTCTGCTCTTCAAGTTATATGCACGTGTTGCTAAAATTTCTGATTGCATTGTATGTTTGAAGGCGAAGATTAGTTCGTAGTTTTTGATGGCTGGAAAAATTTCCTTACGAGTGATCCAATGTTCCGTAACTATAAAGAAATGTATATTGAGTTCGAGTAATATTACTTCTAATTCGATGATTTTGTTTTTAATTGATTGCACGTTGTAGTGCAGAACAGTGATTGTTTCTTTTATTGATTTATTCCGTTCTTCTACTCTGTACTTTTGTTTTCGTTGAAAAAAAAAAAACGAGTTATATTTGCTCTATATGGCCATATCTTTGAATCCATCGCTTTATCAAAATTGATTCCAGTTGCTCGGGAAATTCTTTTTTCAAGTAGGCTTAAAGATCTTCTTTCTTGGTGGAAAAGTGGAGGCGGCCACGTATAAAAAGGCTTTTCTCGCAATTGCTTTGATACTGTGATTATTAATTGATGCTCCGATTACTTCTGGTTGCTTATTTTTCTTCCTGTTTCTCAATACTGTTTCCCAGTTTGTATTTTCATAAGTTTTATTTTGGGTTCCTCCGGTGGTCGTTATGGAATTTGTGACCTTGTTTTCATTTGTTCTCTTTGTTGCCGCTTATAAATCTGATGATCCATTATGCTTCTACTGAGTTGCTTCTGGTTTGGTTCTTTTTTCTGCTTTCTTCGTGGACACATTTTGGCGGCCGCCACGCCTGTGCTGAAAATGCTTACAGAATTTCCTACAAATATTGTGTCTGTATAAATCTGCTTTGTTTATAGTTTGGGGTTGTTATCCGAAATAATGCTTATTGACAGGGATCCTTGTTTTGTTCGAACAAATAGGATGAACAAAATACTCGACAAAACCATTTTTGATATTTTTAAAATTTTTAATGTTGCAGAAATAAAAGTATGGCGTTTACCGAGCACAATAAGCAACTTTTTGGATAAAATTTATAGTTGATGAGTAGAGAATATAAAATTATTATTGAAAAAGCTTTATTAGGTAATGTTGTACCTGATGTCCCAATTCATCCGCACATTTCCAATTCCCTTTCACTCACTGTGTTATCTGTTGATCCGTCCCTTTAATAAAACTCAGTCACAGGTAAAAAAAAAAGTCTTTTCCATCGCGTGCAATAACAGAAAAGTAAATTCTTCCCCAGTTCTAACGGGATTACCTTGGCTTATGCAAACGGTAACTTTTTTTTTGTTAGGTAAAGTGGGAGAAAATGCGGCTTCTCCGCTTCAAAACAGTTCGCGTACTAAATCAAGTTATGGAATTATAAAATAAGAGAAAATTAACCTTCTGGGAGAGCCGAAGTTTACAACAGATATAATTCATTTACGAACTTCCACGCATAAATATCCGCGCCGTTACTTTACTTTGTGGGTAATGCAGAATTTAAATATGCGGCAAACTTTCCTCTCCGGTGCCTTCAAAGGCGACCACCACCACCACCACGAGCGGTGCCCCTCTTTTCTTTCTTTTTCTGAATAATATCGGCGAATAGCGGTAATAATAATATACTTTCATTTCGTAACGAGCAAAGTTCAAGCGAATTCTCCCCTTCCTCTGTCCGTGCTTCGATCGAGTTTCTGTATCTTGGAGGGATGATCTTGGCAGTTTCTGTTGGTCGCGTTAATTGAGTCACTTAGTGTTTTAAGAGAGGACATTTCATAGTTGTTTGGACGGAGGAAGTGTAGGCAATTAGGGGATTCTGTTATATTTGATTATATTTATGGTACATGTAGTATTTATTATATAGGTTGTACAACCTCTGACAATAAAGTTCGGTGAATACTCCTGTATTATGGTCAAATCTCTTTCCTTTTAAAGTGAGTTTGAGTCGAAGTCTCGAGAGTTGAAATCTGGCGAGTATGGTGGATGTTCAATTCATTGAATGTTCATGTTATTTTTTTTTTGTATAAAAGTACGTGAAGATAACAATAACTTCATTTAACTCAATCATAATGGATGTAACTTCTTGTGCGGATATATAGGCCAAATATACATAGCCTTTAAACTTTGCAGCGTGCTAAACGGAATACAATGGAATATAACCAATGCATATGAGGTAGAGTAAAGATAACAGTAACTTCTTGTAATAACACTGAGTAGAGATGAAACATTAAAGTTTGGATGTATTGCATCTACATTACAATTATTGATTATAATTATAAGCCCTTGTAAATTAATCAAAACCAAATAATGAAGTCAATGTTGGTTTTAAATATATAGTATTGAATGCACCTTATTTTGCTATGATACTGTATTCTTCCTCAATCAATTAATAATATATAACACTTTCCTTGTCTCTGCCTTTAACTGCACTGTACTAATGAGATTGGAATAGGTTTAAACAGGTCCGTAGATTTTGTTCATGTTAATATCATCAACAAAAACTACGAACTTGTTTTTTATTTATGTTAATATCATTAACAAAAGCTACGATCTTGTTTTTTGTTGATGTTAATATTATCAACAAAAGCAACGATCGTGTTTTTTGTTGATGTTAATTTCATCAACAAAAGCTACGGCTTGTTTTTTGTTGATGTTAATATTATCAACAAAAGCTACGGACATGTTTTTTTTGTTGATATTACATCAAAAAATCTTACTTAGAAAATGATAACAGCGCAGTGGACAAATTTGCTGATGTGATCTTCATGTAAATAAACTGGACGGTTTATTAAATATTTATATGTGTGTGTAACAAAGATTTACAAAGAACAAAGTAGGTCAGGTTCGCGACGTTGTATTAAATTAATATTCATGAGCGAACCGTAAATTGAAATTGAATACTTCCCCACATCCGGCTACATTAATTACACCTGTCAGACTGACTTCGTTCGTTTAATTATTTCATTCTGGATGAATTTTTCTACGGACTGGAAATAAATTCGGGTCAGATCTAGATGAGAAAACTTCACACAAAACATCCCTCCATAAAACTTTAAATTAAGATCTATACACCAATTCCCGTCGCGAAAGACATTAAACGCCTCACCTTATTCGTGCCTGCCTTCGCTTGGCAGATGGCCACATCCAACCCCCACGTATATACGTTTATATACAAGAGCGGAGGGAAATTGCCAGCAGTAACGGAAATGTATTCCGCACTTTTCGCCCGGGGCTGTGTGAAACACAAAAGTCTCCGTCGACGTTATGTATCACACGCGGTACATTATTCGCGTAAATTCACGCTCACATCTAATCCGGGGTGCGCAGCCCTTAATAAAATCATCCCGTGTAATTTCCACCCCCCTCCACTCCGCAATACATCCCACTCCCCACTAGAAACCTTTAGTTCCTTTGTGGATATCCATAAAAGGAAAAGGGAAATTTATGCGCATTGGAACGGACGTGATTTTGGTCTTTGGAGGTGCTGCACAGTGTGGATGTGTGAGGGTGGGTGTGTGTACGTGTATGGAGGGTGTTATTTATTCGTCGGGGCACCGGCCTCGTTCGTTTGAGTTAAGAAAGGGCCTTTTGGGGGAGGTGAAAAGTGAAGGTGAATGGTCCGAGGACAGAATTAACTACATTAGGATTTAGCCATGGAAGATATATTAAATATATTTATAGATTCGTACATTAATAATAAATCATATGAGTATAATAATATTTTAAAAGTCTCAACTGAAGAATACTGCCTGATCGAAGAAATCCGATCTACGTTACAAAAATAGTAACCTTAAAGAATATAAGACTTATAATATTAATAAGAAGCTATGGAATAAAAAAAAATCTAATCATGCGCAATTAAACTCGAAAAATTACGAATTGCTACTCGAATATGTTTCAATGGTGGGGAATTTTGCCTAAACCACGATGTAAGTTTTACTGTTTAATACTGTAGACTGAGAACGAGAAAAAATAAGTTTTTTTAGTTGTTGAGTAAAAACTAAGCTTTCAAGGTTATTACGTTGTATCATTGTACAGGGTGATTCATTAAGGGTGGCCACCGGCCTTATCTCGGAAACCGTATATCCTAGAATTTGGGGGAAAAAATTCTTATGACATAATCGGCCAAAAGAAAATGCGTAAAAACATTTTTATATGCTTAGCTTTCCGCTAGGTGGCGCATTTTAACATTTAAATAATTAATTTGCGTTTTTTACAAAATATTACCGCATTAAGGCTATTGAAAATTATCAAAATTAGAAACTACTGTACTTGGTTTACAATTTTTGCTTAAGTCATTTTTTTCTATCACCTACAGTTAAGTGGTGGGGAAAGTATACTTTTGTTTACAGAAAATGGTCTGTAACTTCCGTATACCTCAACCGATTTTCACAAGCTTAGGCTCAATGGAAAGAGTATTAGAAGTTGATTACAGAAAATAAATAACATAACACATTTAATCTATGCGCTGGCAACTAGAGGGCATTATGTAACACTTAACCCTATTTATGTATTTTTCTCAGAAATATCAAATGGAATGATATAACTCGAAGCAGCTTACAAAAAAGAAAATGAAATTACATATTGTTTCGTCAAAACCGCAAACTGATACCTCTTGTCATTCCAAAGATATTTAGATTTTTTAAATTTTCGTTGTTGTTTTTTGTTGTTTTCGAAGTTTTGGTTCACCATGTAAGGTGTAAATGAAAATATATGGCTAATGTTACTTTTAGAAAAAAATGTCATGTAAAAACAAATGACAACAATATTTATTAGCATAATTAATGAAAAATAATAAAACTTATTACCCATAACAGAAATTTACAAAACGCTGAAATTTCTAAAAGCACCCATTATCTAGTTATTTTAGAAACTCAAAATGTTTCCCCTTATTTGCTGTACCTACACAAATTCAGTCCTTCTAGAGTGAAATTTTATCCTAGATTTCTTAAAATTTCTTCAATGGTTTTATATGGATAAGCTGTAACATTACGAGTATATCAAACTATTTTCCTGGGCGATGTTGTAAAAGTAATAAAGTCACCTTTGGAAATGACATTTCTGTTTTGTGATTGTTTATTTATAATTTGTTGTTGCTGTCAAAGTTAATTTGAACGTTTGAAAAATCACTTTATTATAATGCTTTATTTTTCAAATGAAGAAGCATATGATATGCTAGCAGTGTATTTTGAAGGTCTACAAAATGCAGTCATTGCTGAAAGAGAATATGGATTACGATTTCCTGAAAGACGGCGTCATTCAAGAAAAGTTTTTAAAAGACTGGCAGAACGATTACGAAAAACTGACAATGTTCAACCTGTTTCGGTAAGAAATAGGATACGTAGAAGACAAAATAAAGAAAATGTTATTAACGTCTTGGCATACGTTAACGCTAAACCACGTGCAAGTATTAGGGAAATTGCAAGAGATCTAGAATTAAATTATTCTTTGGTGAATAGAATACTAAAAGAACATAAAATGCATCCTTACCATGTTGTTTTACATCAAGAGTTAAAAGACATAGATTTTGATCGACGACTTGATTATTGCAACTGGTTAAGAGGAATGTTAAATGATACTCAACAATTTCTATCTGCAATATTATGGACGGATGAGGCTACATTTTCAAGCTCTGGTAAAATTAACTTGCACAGGAGTCACTACTGGTCAGAAACAAATCCACACTGGCAAAGGGAAGTCAATTACCAAAATCGCTCGAGCATAAATGTGTGGTGTGGTATTTTAAATAGGAAGATAATAGGACCTTTTTTCTTTGAAGAAAAATTAACGGGCCAAAGGTACTTAGATTTTTTAACTAACGATTTGCCCATCCTCCTAGAAGACGTTCCAATTTGTAACAGATTAGACATGTGTTATCAAGAAGATGGTTGCCCAGCACATTTTGCCGCAGGTGTCCGAAATTATTTAGATATTGTATTTTCAAATAAATTGATTGGAAGGGGAAGTATTTTTCCATGGCCAGCAAGGTCACCAGATCTTACGGTTTTAGATTTCTTTTTATAGGGTAGAATTAAAGATTTGGTTTTTAAAACACGTCCAACTACACGTGAGGATATGAAAGAAAGGATTCGGCAAGCAGTAAGAGGTATTTCTGGTGCTGAAATTGAGGCCAGTGTCAATTCCACTATAGAAAGACTGAATTTGTGCATAGCAAATGATGGGAAACATTTTGAGTACTTAAAATAACTAAGTAATAGGTGCAGTTAAATTTTAGTTTTTTGTATTTTTTTTTTCATTAATTATGTTAATAAATATTGTTCCATTCGATTTAACTTGATATTTTTTTGAAATGTAACTGTAGCAGTATGTTTTCACTTACAACTTACAGGGTGAACCAACACTTCGAAAACAACGAAAAACAACAACGAAAATTTAAAAAATCTAAATACCTTTAGAATGATAAAGAGATATCAATTTGCGGTTTTGACGAAACAATATGTAATTTCATTTTCTTTTTTGTAAGCTGCTTCGAGTTATATCATTCCATTTGATATTTCTGAGAAAAATACTTAAATAGGGTTAAGTGTTACATAACGCCCTCTAGTTGCCAGCGCATAGATTAAATGTGTTAATGTTATTTATTTTTGTAATCAACTTCGAATACTCTTTCCATTGAGCCTAAGCTTGTGAAAATCGGTTAAGGTATACAGAAGTTATAGACCATTTTCTGTAAACAAAAGTATACTTCCTCCACCACTTAACTGTAGGTGATAGAAAAAAATGACTTAAGCAAAAATTGTAAACCAAGTACAGTAGTTTCTAATTTTGATAATTTTCAATAGCCTTAATGCGGTAATATTTTGTAAAAAACGCAAATTAATTATGCAAATGATAAAATGCGCCACCTAGCGGAAAGCTACGCATTTAAAAATATTTTAACGCATCTTCTTTTGGCCGATTATGTCATTAGAATTTTTTTCCCCAAATTCTAGGATATACGGTGGCCACCCTTAATGAATCACCCTGTATATGATTTTATTAGCCTAATATACATCAACCTCATCTGAGCAAAATGTTTTGGTTCAACCCATTGGATATATGAAATATTGTAAATAGCAGATGGCAGAAAATTGAAGTCATAAACTAGGCTATAGTTGACAGAAAGATGACGGATAGACAAAGTAACTTCCACAAGAATGACAAATGATCGACTGCCGATGGCAAAATAACAATACCCTGTTTAACAAGTGACAGATGATTAAAGCTAGAAGATGAAGATGAAAGATAAGATGTGGAAGGCGTGAAATAGACGAAGAAAACCCATCTAACTGAAAATTATTCAAATTTACTAAATTTGCGAAAACTTTTAATCAAGTTTCCAAATATCCAGTAATAAACAATTCCCCAAAAAAGGTAATTTAAATAATCAAAATTTCAATTACAAATTAAGTATTAACAGATAATTACAAAAATAAAATGAATAAAAGATGATGATGACAATGATAAGAAGGGACGATGGCGAAAAACTTAACAGATGAAATAATCATCACAACAAAGGAACATAAATAACAAAAAATAAATTCGAATAATGATAGATCACAGATGACAGATGACAAAGAGAAAGCTTAGAAAACAGAAGTCAGTTGAAGAAGGATAGAAGACCGTGAATAACAGAGAGTCTTAAAATTTATTTTTATTATAATACAAAAAAACATCGAAACAGAAAAAAAGGTTTCTAAAGTTATAAATCATTAAAAACATTTTATTCTGGCGATAGATAATAAATAATAAACGACCAAGTAGGTCAAGAATGCATACGTGTTTGTGTGATATCTACGGTAATTATATTATTATTATCATATCATTCATCCCGGAAATTTCCAAAGATTATTTCACCAAAATACCGATTACGACAAGCAAGTATTCTTCATTTACAGAAACTTGTGAAATCGGGTGATAAATAGTAATAATAATTTTTATAAAGGTTTAATATGTTTAAGTTAAGCAAAAAACAAGAAATTATTTCCTAAAAAAACTCTTTTTTAGCAAAGAGCAAAATTGAATTTATGAGTACGTTGTTTATATTCCGAAATAAATTTTAGTTAATCTGCTATGTATGTATATTATTTATTTATTTATGCATAATGAAATGTAATTTTTACAAAATGGGATACCGTAAATAAATTCAAATTCAGAATCAAATATAATCAAATTATTCATGAATTATTAATTTAAAACTTACTGTCTTAGAACTTGTGTTGGTGTGGTTATATTCATAACAAACATATTCTTCTGGCTTACCTGAAACAAAATATAAAAAGATAAGTATTATTTATTACTATTAATTACGAGAGAATTTTATTATTATTAATATTATATTTAAATCTTTTAGCAACTCATTGTTGTAACAACATCAAGTAAAAGTTTAAATCAACTATAATAACAGAAAAACACTTTCTAATTTCCATTCTTTATCCATATGTTTTCATTATTATAGTCACACAATTAAAAATAAAGAAGGCAGTCTAAAATTTAATACTAGTAATAATAGCAGTAGTAGTAGTAGACAGCTATAAAAGAATTTAGACAATGTCAAATTTACAGAATGAAGAAGAATAATCGTTATTAAGTAGTTATTCATAAGTAGTAGTAGTAGAAATTATGATAGGCGTAGTAGTAGTAATGTTAGTAGTATACTACTACTGGTAGTAGTAGTAGTGGTAGTAGTAGTTATATAAGTAGGCATGTAGTAGAAATCATCTTCATAGTAGTAGTCGTACTAATAGTAATAGTTGTAGTAGTAATAGTAGTCGTACTAGTAGTAATAGTTATAATAGGCAAAGCTTAGGTTAAAAAATAAAATAAAAACAACTGCAAATTAAGCACCCGCTCTACATTCTATTTTATTTCTTAATATAGACTATAAGCTGATGTATTAAAGATTGGGGCAAACATTTTAAATAATATATAGATAATATAGAACATTGCAGTCGTTTTTAAGCAACTATCTACTAGAAGCCGTAGTAGTAGTAATAGTAGTAATAGTAGTTCCAATAATAGTAGTACTTTTAGTTGTAATAGTTGCAGTAATAGTAGTCGTAATATAAGTAGTAACAATTGCAGTAATAGTTGCACTAGTAGTAGTAATTGGTCGTCGATTATGACTTCCATTAGTGTTGATGGTAAATCAATACTTTTAAGAGCCCAAGATGTGCAGTCCTACTTAGTTATGACTCATGATTAAGATTAATCGTAGTAGTTACAGAAGAACTAGAAGTAGTAGTAGTAGAACTAGTAGTAGTGGTTAAATATTAAACACAATTTTTACATTACATTCTTTCGGTTTATAGTTTAATAACAAACAAGTGTAAAATCTGGATTATCAAATAAATAATAAGTTAAAAAAAGTAGACAGTCTAAAAATTAATAGTAGTAGTAGTAATGTAATAGTATAGTAGTAGTAGTAGTAATGTAATAGTATAGTAGTAGTAGTAATGTAATAGTACAGTAGTAGTATAGTAGTATAAAAGTATTAATAGTAATCTTAGTCATAATGGCAGTAGGTAGTATAGTAGAAGTAGTCACAATAGAGGTAGTTTCAGTAGTTGCAGTTGTAGTAAATAGTGATAGTAGAAGTTCCCGAAGCTTAAAACCTAAACCTAGAAAAGTTTGAAACCAATTTCAAATTGAAGGTGTATTTTTTTCACATTCTTAAATGTGTAATTCTATTAAAACTGGATTATCAAATGACTTTTTTAAAATATAATACGGATAACCGAATACGGATACTAAGTAGATATTTAGTAACAATGGTAATAATTATTAGTATTACTATACTATATGATAGGTATAGTAGTAATACTAGTAAAGTTAATCATTGTAGTAATGGCAATAGTAGTATTAATAGTATACGTTGAAGTACTAATAGTAGTTTTAATAGTAATACTAGCAGTAATAAAAATTGCAGTCTAGTAGTCAAAATAGGACTGACTGACTATCGATTAGTAGTTACTGGTGGTACCAGAACCCCAAAATGTGTTATGGTTACTAAGTAGTTATCAAATAGCAGTAATAGAAGTAGTAGTAGTAGAAGTAATTATAATAATGGTAGGTAACAGTTGTAATAATAACAAATGTACTGGTAGTGGAAGTAGTAGTTAAATGTGTTAAAAATTAAATAATACTTTCTATTCTTTCTTTTTATAGTTTGAAACAGTTTAAAAATAAAGTAGATAATGTAAAATTACAGAATCAGTTTAAGCGCTACAAAATAGACAGCAGTAGCAATAGCGGTATTAATAATGCAATAGTAATAGTGGTAGTAGTCTTAGTAATAGTAGTAGTAGTACCAGTAATTATAGTAGTTGTTTCAATAATAGTAATGGTAGTTATTGTGATAATATAATGCACTAAGTTTATTTAGTAGCTAATATCAGTAATAGTAGAAACGGTATTAGTTTAAATAATTGTTGTAGTAATAGTAGTAATCAAGCTGATGGTCAAAACGAAAATAATAATGGTAGTAGTTAGTATAAGTAATCGTAATAGTGCTAATAGTTCTGGTAATAATTGTAGCAGCAGTAGTAGTAATATTTAATGGTGCAAAAATGTGGGAGTAATAGTAGTAGTAAAATGGCAGTAAAAAAACAAGTAGTTTAGTTATTAGTGTTACAATAGCATTCATTATAGTAATAAAAGTAATAGTAACCGTAATAATAATAATAGTAGTCGCAACAGTAGGATATTCTTAGATTAGTAATATTAGCAGTAGTTGAAGTCGTGGCAAAAGTAATATATTTTCTGAATTGCTGTAAATGTGTTTATGGCGGTTGTATAAACATGATAGCATCATAATTTAGCAAAGATGGTAAAGTAAATATATGTGGTAAGAGTAGTAGTACGATTCCAAAAAATAATTGTTTCATTTAATTTTTTTCTTTATTTTTATTACTTCTCTAGAATATACCAAATAAAAAAGAACACTTAAATATTAAATATTTTTATTGTATTAATATAAAATACAAATGTTTAAGATACATCCACAGCGGCTGCTGAGGGTATTTGCACTTGTCCTTGCCCAAAATGGCCAAGCGTCCCTTCGACTTGCGGTCAATGATGTTCTTCCTGTCTTGGTCCATTTTCAGTTTCACAATCACACACATTGAAAAATGAATACCAACCTAAACACTAGCTCCATTGCCTTTCTCACGTTGGATCCTCACAATATACATAACAAACTTGTTCCTGGACGACTTTGCTTTGCTTTGCGGACATTACAAAGGCCAACGCCATTGTAATGTCCGCACACAACCTGAACCTTAGCATCTTTACGGATTGGCATAGTTCGCACGTTTTACTTCTGTTTAAGCTCCTAGGACAAGGGCGCTGACATGAAAGTGCGCCTCACATGGGACGGGACCGTGATGTACCTCTTCCTGTATGTACTCCTCGAAGAGGACACGAGCTTGTCGAGTTTCATTTCGAGTGTGCTGTCTCGTACTCCGACAACAGCAACAAAACTTCGACAACAATTTTATCAAAATGTATCACGAAGTGAAAGGCTCTATGTATGCTATCTGCCATATGTCAATCTGGCCTCTATTATTCATCAATAATCATTTAACATCTTTTATCTCTCAACTGTAATCTGTCAATATTCGGGTATGTCAGAAACATCATTTCTGCACGCAGTTTAAGGCGAATTTTGAAAACTGATTTGAAAATGTTTCAATTAGCCCAAAAATTGCTACCGAGAGACCATAATCAACGAGTTGAGTACAGTAATGCAATCCTTAGGCTGTCTAAATTGATGATAAGCGATGAAGCCCATTTTCTTCTCAGTGACCACGTCAATAAACAGAACAGTCAGTTTTGGGAATCCTTAATTAATTCATGAAACATCATTGCATCCACTAAAAACAACTGTATGGTGTGGTATTCATGCTGGAAACATCATTGGTCCCTATTTTTTTAAATGACCAATGTGTTGGAGTTACTGTTAATGCTGAACGGTACCAAGACATGATTCGAAATTTTCTTGTGCCTGAAATGGAAGAGCAAGGACTGGAGGACATGTGGTTTCAGCAAGATGGGGCCACAGCCCACACAGCTCGTGCAACAATTCAATTATTGAATGACGTTTTCCCACGAAGACGAGGCCAGCCAGATCTCCGGATTTAACAGCAGCAGACTTTTTCTTATGGGTTTTTTTTTAAATCAAAAGTTTATGTAAATAAGCCCCAAAAGATTCAACATCTTAAAGACAATATCCGTCACGAAATTGAAGAAATTCAGCCCGATATGTTGAAGGATGAAAAATGCCCTAAAAAGAGCCGAAAGTTGCATAGCGAATCGCGGTCACCATTTAGCCGATATAATTTTCCAATCAATGTAAAGACCAAATAAACTTTTTATGAAAACCAAACTTACTTATCTTTTCTTTGAGCTATAGGCAATCAAAATGGTAGCGGGACTTTTGCCCCACCTTGTATATCTATTATTAACCATCTGTTATATGACATCTATCATTTGTTTTAATTATCTAATATTTATCATTTGTCACGTAATAGTAATCTGTAATCTACCACACATCATTAGATAATTATCATTTACCATCTGCTATCTGTTTCAGACATTGCTCATATGTCAATCTGAATCTGCTAATCATCAATAATCAATTAACATCTTTTATCAATTATCTATTATTTATTTATTACCTATTATCTGTCATATGTATGATTTTTTTATATACTTTAGAAAACGATTTACGTAATGACCGTCATACATTTCAAATAATATTGCCAGATATTTGTAATAATAATAATACAGTTCACTGAAATAATAAGTAGTCTACTCGCTATCGTAATTGTAGTTTCTGGCAAAATCACGTGCAGGAAATGACGTTAGATCCAAAAGGTGAACTTGTTTTCTCGGCCGGGAAGCGAAATAGTTCTGCCGCTGCGCCGCCACCTTTTCCTTTTCAACGTCTGAAGGCTGCTTTTTGCTGTTAAGGTCAACAGCCAGCCGGGATTAAATATCAACAATTTCATCACTTGGATGAATTTAGTCAAGTACATATATTTTTTCCAACAAACGTTGTAACGAGGGAAGGTTGAATAATTAGAGATAATTAATTTTGGCTTCTTGCCATTAGGACTTACTCAATTTATATAATTGTGGTATTGATTGTTTAGTTACGTGAAGATGAACAGTAATAATAAAGATAAACTGTGGAGAAAGTGTGCAGATATAAATTGTATTTAAGAATAAATCAGGCTTAAGGTTATAATATCGATCAGGTTGAATTTGATCTGTTTAGGGAATGAATATTAAAATTCAAAAAAGTGCCTGAAACAAAATTTGACGCATTGACTTATATATAGATCGCTAGTCTAGCGCTCTACCAACTAGGCTACACAGGCACCGTAGGGAGCATTGAGGTAATGGTCTCCTACCACAATCAAATAATAGTGAGTATAGTTTATGCTTGTTGCGCTAAACTCTTAATGGAAACAGACATTACTATTAGATGGAGAATAACACTTGTTTTGTTCCATAATGTTTTTATTTTCAGTTGCGTGACACGTGTTTCGGTCTTCAAAACACGTGCCATCTGAAAATAAAAACATTGTGGAACAAAACAAGTGTTATTCTCCACCTAAGAGTATAGTTTAGACTTGCAATTTAATATAAAGAATTCAGATCGTATTAAAATTATGTAATAGTGTAACTGTATTTATTTAATATATCTTTTACCTTTCTGAAGATAATGGCTACAACCATTACTACTTGATAATCCTCACATATACATTGAATTAAATGTGAATTTTCCAATTCAGTTTAACATTTCTACCATTTCTGGTGTAAGACAACTTAACAATAAGTTAAAAAAAACGGAAATAAACTTTATTTCTATCACACACAATTATCAATATATATAAATTTTTCATTTTTTAATTTCGCTGGTCATTCTCAAACTAAAATATCTAAATCGTTGAAGATTTATCTATCTCATGGTGACCTCAAATGATGTTTTTTTTGAAATTCAAACACAATCTTAATTAAATACTAGCACATCAAGGCTAGAGATAAAAAAAACGCTTTGTAATTTTAATACGAGTGTATTACTTCTATTTGTACTTCTTTTTTTTTTCTTGAGGACACACGAGGACGGTCATGGACCTTACTCTAGATCACGAAATCACTCGGCTTCACCTTGATACACTTTGTGCACAGCTGATTGGCTTGATCTTGATTGATTTCGCTGTTTGCATTAAGTAATAACTCATTGTGCTTAATTATAGTAATATTGCTCTTGTAGTGATCATTTTACTAAAATCCCGCCCGTTCTTAATTAGTTTTTTTTTGTGTGTGTCAGGCTGGGAATTGAGTATTTGATCAATGCGCATAATTATATGTTTGTGTGGCCTTAGCTGTCACATTAAACACAAATTTATTCATTTCGAAGCATCGAAGATTTATATGATATGTAACATATCTCCTTGGGAATAACCTACGGTGGAAACTAGTCGCAGACGGAAAAAAAAATTGAACAAAACCAGGTATTTTAATCGGGTTTAAATCGATCGCGATTATAAATCAAGGATTGATGAATTATTTTCTGTATATAAAAATGGGTTGCAATGTTTCATTATAAATAGGTAATTGTGGAGGCCTCTACTATTATTAATATATGATTGTAAATAGCTTTTTATATATAAAAAGGTATTTAAAATCATTTGTTTCATTATAAGTTTATTATCCAATTTGGATTTTCTTCCTTACAATCCGAATGAAGAAAGTGTACAATTGTAAATTAAACGAGAAGATGTTTGGACATATCTCCTTGAGAATGACCAACGGTCGAAACTAGTCGAAGAAATATAAGTGCTTAATTAATCCTTTTATTAACATGTTTGGATAATGTGTACAGTTCAAACTATTTTCTAAAAAACTTTTTTTATATCAAATGATAAAATCATCGAATTTAATTTTATGCAATTCGAAAAGTATTCGAATATTAAAAAAAAAACCGGAACGAAAAAAAATAGTGCACAAATCCTAACAGGCCGGTTTAATTGTGCAACAACAGCCATCGAAAATTAGTGTGTTTAATCGCAACAGTCGCCCGCCGGCGGCGGATTGCGAAACTGCACAAATTTTCGGAATTAATTAAAAATTGAAACCGGCGCACATTCATAACTTTCCGCTAATTGGAATAATTAATAGCAACACAAAAACAAACTTTCGACGGGGGCGAAAATATCATCGATTTCACGCCTCGGCCCCGCTAATCCTGAAATTACGGGCGGCGTGAAGGAGGGGTGAGGGGCGGAGGGAATGCGAGCGAAAGAGAGAGTAAAAAAAAGCGCCCCTCTCCGCTCGTAATTCTGCCGTTATTAATTAAAGCAAGTTTTAATTAAGTTTCTCGGAATCCCGAGTGCTCTTTCGAGAAGACCGGTGACGTTTGTTTTTGCCATATTTTTTTTTTTTCGTGGACCGTGGAGCCGCCCTCGTGTGCGGAAAGGTGTGGGCGGTGAATGCAATGTCTAGGGGCGATGCGACGGCGGAGGTGGCGGTGGTAATTTTCGAAAGTTTTACGAGGAAAACTTTCTATGCCGGTGATTTAGGGGTAGACACTGTCGAGGTCTGATTTATTTACGACGTTTCTTCCGTGATTGGTAAAGGAAAGAATTTTCGATTTTATACTCGTTTTAAAACTGAAATTACGCAAGTTAAAATCTATATATTTAATAAAATTATATTCCTTAATGAATAATCGTATTTGAAAAGTGTATAGACCTACACCAAAACAAATTTAAACACGAGATTTTCGAAACTTCAACTTCGTGATAATTTTTTTGAATAATTGCAATAAAATTAAACTTTTGTAGGTATCATAACAAGTTGCAGTTGTTAAAATTGTAGTCATTAAAATAAATAGAGGTGTGATCACAAAATTCATTCATTTTATTATAAAACGAATCTATCTGTAAAATACAGTGTTTTACCCGGCGCATCCACCAAACCTTCGACTCAAAGGATATTACAAATTAAAAAAGCTTTGAAGAATAAAAAAAATAATGATAAACATAAGAATGTAAATTTAAAAACAAAAACTGCAACAAAAATAGTTTTTGTATACAATTGTTTAATTTTTTGTTTTTTTTTCAAAATTATTTTCTTTTGTTTTTTAAGTTATATTATTTAAAAAAATATAAATGTAACAGTTAAAGAAAATATATATAAGTGTCAAAAATTATAACAATTGAGGAAAAAAAAGAAAAATGTTATTGAAATAAAAACTAAAATCCTTAAGTTAATAAAAGAAAAAATCTTGAAGCTTAGAAAAAAGTTGTATATAAAAAAAATCATAAAAGTGTTAATTAATGAGACTAGAACATATACAAGTCTCATACAATTCAAAAGAAAATTTAAAAAATACTTGATTGAAAATAGTTTCTACAAGTACACAGAAATAAACACTAGATACAAAGGAATCAATTAGAATCGTAACGTTAATACAATTGTTAACGGTGGAGGCTTCTACTTCGTTTTACATCATGATTCACAAATGAAACACTTTTTAAGTGTATGTATAACTGGGAGTTTTTTTGCTGACTATAGTTTCGACAATTTCTACTTGAACACTGAATAAAACGCTTACTATGTTTTTATTCAGTGTTCATTATGAATTACCATATAGTAACGGTCGTAACCATCATTATGATTAATTTGAATTTGTCATTTATAAATCTAGAACTAGAACTAGTTTGAAAATGTAGAATCTATAGTCACTAAACTCTAAAAAGTGTTACATTTGTTAATTTCAATTGGAATTAGAGAACAAAAAACAAGCTTCAAAAATGGATGTAACAAATAAAATAGTTTAAAAAATATTTAAAACAGTTGTTGATTAAATCAACTGTCAAAATAAATTCTATAAAAATGCGTTAACTAATATTAACATAAAACATCTTTAAAATATAGAGAATGGTCGCAACCGTTACTACGTATCCATACTTACACTGGATTGATAAATTCACCATAGTGAAATCTTCAATTAAGTTTAACACTAAACCTACCAGTACCGGTCAAATTGACCGTTTTCAAACTTTTTGCAAAAATCACACATTTTTAAACGTTATAATACCGTTATCAAACTACATGACAATTCTTAGAATATGCATATAATATTTTCTTCACTCTTTACTTTTAGTTATTTTTTCTATTTTCCAAAAAAAAATTCGTTATGTGGCCTAACTACCGCGGCCGGTCAATATGACCGGTGGGAAAAAATGTTATACAGTTATCTCAGAGTAAAATTTTTCACAGTCGCTTTCAATTGAAAAGCGTAAATAACATTAGTATTGATTACAGTCTCAAGTAGTGCACTTCTAAAGAGTTTCTTGTGCATTTTTTTTACAATTGTTTATTTGAAGGAGATAAGGTAAAGTATCAAAACATGGATGTAAATTTGTCATTCCTTACATAGTGTAATAATCTGTTGTAGATATTTACCCTAAAAATGTCAAAGCATTTGAAAATTACAAATTACCTAAGAAATATAACGGACATGGAAGAAGAATTTTCAGAATATGATCATTTTGTTCCAGTTAGCTTCAGAACTCGGCGATGCATATACAAAATCTCAAGAAAAAAAGCTTTTACCAACACCGTCCACAAGTTCTGATTTGTGCCTACGAAAAACTTGTCAAATAAAATTTTGTAAAGGTTATAAAACAACAAAAATCTGTTCGAAGTGCGAAAAATATGTTTGCGGGAAATGCACATTTCAGACTAAAATTATTTGTAAAAAATGTGAGGAAGCCGAATAAAGTATATTATGTATGCATAACATTCTGTATAAAAATTTAATTTTATTTGTTTTCTTATAAAGAATATAAGAAATTATAAAAAAAAAATAAATTTGGACGAAACTTCATGAAAATTCTTTATTTTATATACATTTAGCCACAAATCAACCATTATCTGCACTGAATAATAAAATCGATAACTTTTTTAATTATCGGTCAATTTGACCGCGCGCGGTAGGAATAGGTATACAAGAATTGTCGGTAGGTTTAGTGTTAAGGATCTTTAGGCAGTTGGAAAATAAACTTATTAAACAAACGCCGAACATAATTTTAAAAGCAAAACATTTTGTACCAATAACAATTGAAAACAATGTTAATAAATAATAAATTTAAAAATACGAAAACATTTCGTGAATCTACAACAATGAGTCTTACTAAGACTACTAAATAATAATAAAATCTATTAATCAGCCAATGCACAAAAATTGGTAAAAGTCAAATATAATTATAAGGAACCATAAGAATAAAATCAAAAAAGAAATGATTTTATAATTAGAATTAGAGAATTAAATAAAGCTAAGTTTCATCCTGCAGCAGATGTCAGACTTTGTTATTTGATTTTGTTCAAAATCTTCATCATTATAAATAATACTGTTGTATCATTTCTTCTAAATCAGTGATGTTTAAGTTTAGAGGGTAGAATTTATACAATCAGAAATTTGACCGATTTTCTTCACGTTGTAGGACAAAGATTCATTTACTCTATTTAATAATCTATGTTTACAAAATTTAAGATAAGATGATTTTGATTCACTTAAACTGTTTGCCTATGCTTTTGGTATCTGTTCTATATGTTCGGTCAAACCTAAAATATTATCTTTGCTTGACATCTACTCTACATTTTGTATCAATATTATAATTTTGAATTCAAAGTGTCCACGAAAAGATTTAAGACTAATCCAAAAAAATCTATGCATTTGGCTTCTATTCTATGTTCAATCTGCTTAGAACCAATCATGTGGCTTAATGCAAGACATTAGATTTAGAATATTAAGAATATTCAAATTGTTAACAATATTTACATTTTTTTTAAATTTCTAAACGAGCGTTTGGAATTTTGAAATCTTTTGCAAACTTTAGGGCTTTTAGAAAATGAAACAGTTAGATTTTTTACGTTCAAATCTTTAAATTCCAGAATTTCTGATAGTTTTAAATTTTTAAAATCATTAGAATCGTTTGCTTTGATAGTAATGTTTTTCCTAGAATCTTCGGAATAATTCAACTCCTTCATTTTTTCGCATCTATTTAGTAAAATAAAGTGTAAATATTAGTCTTAAGTAAGATTTTGAAAAGAGAATTGCTGATAATTTGTAATGACTAATTGATTTATAAATTTGATAAGATTATTAATGATGAATTCGTTAAATCATACTTGATATTTTCATATGATTCTTCGTATGATAAACGAAAACACATGTATTATTATTAGTGATAATTATCGACTAGATAATGAGATTTACTATGACAAGTTTAATGAATAACAAACTAAAAATCGCTTATGCGATCAAGAAACCGTTGGATGTAATTTATGAAGATATGTCTAAAGTGTTTGATATACTTAATCACAATTTTTATGTGTTTAAATAATTAAATTTTATTAAATTGTCATTTCTGTTCCGACCAATAGATGCCTACACTTGTATTTTTAACCAACTATTTTTGAAATGACGTAACCCTATAACTGCCATTCTTTTTGACAAAATACATTTTTAATATTTATTTTATTTTGCTTTAAAATAGTAATAATATTATTATTAATAACGTTTATTAAAAAAATACACATATATATTAATTATAACCACTAACATTAAAATACGATAGTATATTAGTGCTAGTGGTACAAATTTATGAGATTTAATTTGGGGTTGAAAATTAATATTTCCTTAGGATTCGGAGAATTTTAATTACACAAACAGGGAATTCTCGAAAATATTTGCCTGTTTATGTTATCCCCCGCCTTTTAGAAAATATCGTATTTCGGATATTTCGGTGCTTTAGGAATGCACCAGATGTTAACAAAAGAGCCGTAGCAGGTACTAAAATTAACCCTCCAAATGGCTTCACTGTAAGAGGTTCTTAGGGTTACCAACCATATTTAACTGACGAAGCGCAATGGAATTGCTTATTCAATCATTCAATCAAATAATAATTCAACATGAGAATAACTCAAATTAATTCGCAATCAGTTTTTTTTTATAGTAGAAATAGTAGTAGTGATTGCTTGTGGACCACATGTCATTAGTTTCATTCTCTTGTTCAAATTATTTACAGCATATTGTTTTATTTCTTGATTTTTGAGTTTAATTTGTTAAAAAAGACCTTTATTAACTACAGATTGATTTAAAGCAATTTTTGTTATTACTACGTACATGAACATTTTGTACATCATCCGTTAACAACACTCGCAACTACTACTCGAATACGTGTATTAACGTTTAAGGGTGGCCATATATTAAACCACAATCTGGGCTTGACGCAATCTAAATGTAATCTTCTCCCCGGACTAATTGCCCCCACAAGCTCTGATTTAGTTCCACTCGTTAGTATTCATAGAAAACAAGGGAATCCCAGGGCCGTGGAGGGGGTTGAGAGCAAAAAAAAGCTCTGGAGAATGTTAATTTTACTAGTATGTGATATTAATTAACACCATAGTTAAGTTCGAGGTATAAATTATGTCAGTGAAAACCAATTAATACTGCAATCATAAAGTAATATGAATTCTTTAGAAATATTTTTGTTTGTTTTTAACACTATTATTTCAGAGAATTTTAAGTTTGTGTCTGTTGTTGATTTTATTTTAAGCTTCAAACATTTTTAAGTGGATTTTATTTAATTTTTTTTATTAGAGAAAAATATACAAAATTGCAATTTTTCAATCATTACTGATAAAGGTTTAAATTAAATTTGGTTTGTTTCACAATTACCAAGATAAAATCTTGATAATGCCTTAAGAAGCGAAACTGGTCGAGTAAATATAGAAAAATTGTGAAACAAACCATGTGTAATTTAATTTAAACCTTTATCATTAATAGTTCAAAATGTTTCACCAAGTGAAAAAATGAGAGTCATTCAAGAATTTTTAAAAAAATATTTTTAGATAGAATTTTTCTACTGTTTTTAAATATTCTCTATTGGCTTTTCATTTTATACTTTTTAATAAAGTTTTTTATCAATTGTTTCTCCTTTATTAGAATTTCTAAGTAAATAATAAATATAATGGTTACTAGAATTCTCTAGAATTCCAACTATTTTTTAAAGTATTTCCAAATTTTCCTTCAAAATTTTGTATTGTTTCTTGTATAAACTACCAACTGGTTTTACGAGTTTTAAAATTATTTTATTTTCAACAGTTTTTTAACACTCTTTCAGGCAATTCTTGAAACCATTTTTTTGACGAATTTGCAACTTTTTTGTAAACTCTGTTTCAATATTTTTTCTAAATTTACTTGACATTTTAGGTTGTTGTTTTGTAAACTTTAAACTCATTTTGTGAGTTTTGAAATATTTTTGTTTTCAACTGTTTCTAACACTATTTTTACTATTTCAACTTTTGTCTTTTTTATCTGAAACGATTCATCAATTTTTACGTTATTTTTATTAATTTTTGCAAATATTTAACTATATCTATATCTATCTCGAGAAAATAGATTAAATTTTTAATTTTTAGTAAATTTTCAATTTTTAAATTTATCAAGTGTTTGATATTCAAAAAATTTCAACTACTATAATTTTCTAGAATTCCAGCTGCTTTTTCAAGTATTTTCTCAATTTTCTTAGAAAATTTCTATTGTTTTTTGTAAGCTCTAAACTCTTTCTATTTCAGGCAATTTTGAATTTTTAGTGTTGTGAAATTTCAACCATTTTTTAAGTGAACTTTGTAAGAATTTCAATACTCCACTCTGTTTCTTAAAGAAAAATTTAATTGTAGATTCCAAGTATTATAAATTCAATTTTTTAGAACATCTTTATTTGGACAAAGCATATTACATAATAACAATAAATATGAACACAATACAAATATTTATTTATACATCTTTGTACCTCTATCTTAAAAAAATATGTATACAACAAATCAATTACGTATTTCAACTGTTTGACACTATTCTAGGTAATTTTATTTATTTTTTTACTTTTGTTGATTTTTTTTGGTGATAAACTTCAACGATTAAATGCATTTCATTTCATTTTTTTGGTCTCAACTATTTCTATATTCATTCTTTTTGCCTTGGAAGATACTTTTAAATATTTTTAACTCAAATTATTTTAAATTTAATTTTTTGAATGTTTTTCAACTCTTTTATTTTATTACGAATTTTTATACAAATTGCAAATTTGAAATTATTTCTTTTTAAATTTTAATTGTTTTCTTAGTTTGAGATTTTCTAAAACCTTTTTCAGGGATTTTATAAAATGTTTTTTTATCAATTATTTAATACTTTTTTCTTTATAAACATTTAAAATTTGTATTCATTGTTTTCCTTTTGTGAAATTTTTTTCCGTTGTAATTTTTTGAGTAAGTATTTTTAAAGAAATTAACCGATTTTTATAAAGTTTTAAATATTTTTTTCTTGCATATCTCAGCTTTTTTGCGAATATTTAATCGTTTTTATCAGCGGTTTTTTCTTTAAGAAACTTCTCCATTTTTTGAAATACTTTTGAAATCATTTTATTTTGAGAATTTTTATTTTTATTTTTTAAAGTAAATTTTAATTTTAATTAATTGATGATTTTTTAAAAGAAATTCTAGCGTTCTGTCAAATTTTTCTATAAATTCATTTTCGTTTTTCAAGTAGTTTGAAATATTCTTAGAACATTTCGATTGATTTTGGTAAATTGTTACTCATCAGTTTTAAAACTTGTTTGTTAAATTTTTTCTATAATTTCAATTTTCTTTTAAGTAGTTCGGAATATACTTAGAACGTTCCGTTTGATTTTGGTAAATTTTTCTCTACAGTTTTAAAACTTGTTTCATTTCAACTATTTTTAATAGATTTTCTATAGTTTTTTTTTATAAGATTTTAAGTTTGAAAGTGTTGTTATTTTTTTTTGTTGAGAATTTTGAAGTTAATTTCTGAAGTATTTCTTGAAGAAAAACTAAAATATATTTTTAATTTAATTGTTTTTTTTTTAAATCAAATTTTCAACTGTTTTTCTGTATCATTTGTTTCTTTTTTGAAAAATATTTCTTCGTTTTAAGAAATTTTCAAAAGTGTTCTATTCTAAAACTTCTATTAGTTGTTAATTTAATTACTTAATTAATTTAATTCCAACCGATTCTTTTTTTGAGAATTTTTTCAAGACTTTTTTAAAAGTAAATTGTATTGTTTTTTAAAAACAAATTTTAATTGTTTTTTTAATAAATCCTAAACATGTTTTATCAATTGTTTTTCCTTTGGGAAATTTTCCCCTGTTATAGTTTATTTTCGAAAAAACAATTGAGTCTTGGATTTTTAAGTGAATTTCTATAATTTCAATTTTATTTAAGTAGTTCAGAATATTCCTAGAACATTTCGATTGATTTTGGTAAATTTTTACTTTTCAGTTTACTTGTTTAATTTCAACTCTTTTTAACAGATTTTTAAAAGTTTTTTTGTGACATGATTTTTTAAGTGAATTTATGCAGTTTTTAAAAAATTTGAAGAATAACTAAAATATATTTTTAATTGAATTGTTTTTTAAATCTAATTTTCAACTCTTTTCTCTATCATTTGTTTCATTTTTTGAAAAATATTTTTCGTTTTAAGAAAATTTCTAAAACTGCTATTAGTTTTTAATTTAATTACTTAATTAATTAAATTTAATTTCAACCGTTTCTTTTTTTGAGAATTTTTTCAAGGCTTTTAAAGTAAATTGTATTGTTTTTTTAATAAATCCTAAACATGTTTTATCAATTGTTTTTCCTCTGTTGGAATTTCCTTTAAAAAAATCCCCATTTTATTTAAAAAAGAAATGGGGATTTTTAAGGAAGTCAACCATTTTTTAGAATGTTTTCAACTTTGTTTCTTGTAAATATCAATTATTTCGTGGCAAATTTCCAATTGTTTTTTTGTTTCAACAGTTAAACTATTTTTTTAATTCTCTTTGTTTTTGAAATATCTTCCAAATTATTTTCGAACACAAATTGTTAATTTTTTTCTTCTTAACCTTGAATTAATTCATACTTATTTTTTTAAATTCACTACTGTTTTTTCAATATATTTTTTTATAATTTCAACTCTTTTCAAGTAGTTTCGTAAAATTCTTAGAAAATTCCGATTGATTTTCGTCAATTTTTCTTCTAGTTTTAAAAGTTATTTGCTTTGGACAGTTTCTAACCGATTTTTAATGTGTTTTTTTGATACGATTTTTTTTTAAGGAATTTCAAGTTTTAAACTGTTATTTTTTTTGGAGAACAGTTTCTTCTTTGAGAATGTACCACATTTTTTTAAATTATTTTTTTGAAAATTCTCTTCGTTTTTGAAATATCTTCAAAATGATTTTTGAACGCAAATTTTAATTGTTTTTTAACCTTAAATTAATTCATACTTTTTTAATTCATTACCGTTTTTTCAACTTTTTTTTATAATTTCAACTTTTTTCTAGTAGTAAGAAAATTCTTATAAAATTCCGATTTGTTTTTGGTCAATTTTTCCCCGAGTTATTTCTTTCGAACTGTTTTTAATAGATCTTAAATATGTATTTAATAAGTTTTTCACGTTTTAAACTGTTTTTTTTTTTTGGAGGACTTCAATTTTTAAGTGAATTACATGATTTTGCAATGTTCTTTTAAAATTTTAATCATTAATTTGAAGAAATAATTAAAACATATTATCAATTATCAATCAAAAATGTTTTTAAATGATTTTTAATGATATTTTCAACTAGTATCTTTATCATTTGTTCCATTTTTTTTGAAAATATTTCAGTGTTCTTGGTGTTAAGAAAGTTTCAAAAGAGTATTCTAAAACTGCAATTATTTTTGATCAAATATATTTAAATTGTTTTTTTCTTTTGAGAATTTCTTCAACGTTTTTTAAAAGTAAAGTTTATTGTTTTTTAGACAAATTTTCATTGTTTTTTAATAAATTCTTATCAATTGTTTTTCCTTTGTGAAATTTCCCGCTGTTGTAGATTTTTTGGTAAAATTTTGAGTATTTTGAGAATAAAGTCAACATTTTTTTTTACAGTCTTCAAGTTTTAGTTATTGTAAGGCGAGTTTTCAATTGTTTTTTCTTTAACAATGTTTTTAAATTTCCTGAAATATTTTAAAAAGAAATTTCTTAAGAAAGAATTTTTGATGATGATTTTCTTCATTTTTTGAAACTATTTTTTTTTTTAAATTCCATAAAGCAAATTTTTAATAGTTTTCTAAATTAATCAAAACCGTTTTTTAAAATTTCCCACTATTCAAAATTAATTATTTAATTTTGTGCAATTTTAACTATTTTCAAGTAGTTTCTGGATTTTCTTAGAAATTTTAAATTGTTTTTGGTAAATTTTAACTCAAGATATTGCTACTTGATTAAAACACTAACACTTTCTTCACAATTAATCTTTATAGCTTAGTAACCGAAATTTGCATCTAGCGAAATAAATTTCAATTGCGAAGAAAATGTTAGTGTTTTAATCAAGTATTACTCATATCTTCACGTAACTCAACAACAAATTTCTATATCAAGATATTAGCATAAAAGTGCCCTCTATTGTCTAAGCGACAAAATAACCTTAGAATAACCTTTTGAATTTTTGCCGTATGTTTAATAAACTCCTTATATTTATCTGTAGATAAATTCATAACCTATTTAAGATAATCTTTAATTAATTTCTAGTTGAAGACTGAATAAACACTTACTATGTTTTTAACCACTATAACACATAGTAAGTGTTTTATTCAGTGTTCATTATGAATTACCACGTAGTAACGGTCACAACCATCTTAATTTCTAGTTATCTTATAGGAGTATATTTTAAGTAAGCTATATTAAATAATTGTCTTTAAGCTTTATTATTTTTAAAGCAGTTGAAAAAAACCTACGGTAGCTTTATGACGACGAATCCTAACGTGATTAAACTTATCTCCACTATGTCGCCGTACATTACCATAATGGCAATAAAATGCCATCCAGGCTGGCAGCGAAGAAGATTTACGACTACGCGTGAAACAGAAAAAAATGCAAAATAGCAAGGTGTATCCGCCATTAGCGCTAATTAACGATTTCAGATAAGATAGGTTAATATAATTAGAGGCAAACATTGAATATTGATTTTTCCCTATCGCCGTTAATTAAATTTGATTACCTCCAATATCAGTTAATTCCACTTTCTAGCGCTCTTACGTTAACTACTTAATAGGGTATATTTATTTCCTATTAGAAATAATTACTTTCCCTATATAGTATATATAGGGGGATTATTGTTTACGTGTTTTTTTTTAACACTTTTTGATTAAATAAATTTGTATTAAACTTCTTCAATGAAACCTACCTTAACGGTCCGCGGAAGAAACCGATTCGGATCTTTCAGGGCCGGCAACGGGCACGGTGACCGACCCGCACCGCAGCCACTAGGTCAGGTCCTCGTTTCTAAATTTGGCCCGCCCCGAGGCCTCTTCATCATAACTTTTCGAAACCGGTATTTAATACTTTTCCTTTTTCTTTCTCCTCCGCCTCGCCGCCGTTACCGTCATCATCATCATCGCCGCGTCGTGCTCGTATTTTCAACTTCACGAAAATACACCACTCCGATATCCCACACTTCACGTGAGTAACACTTGGGAAATGTTAATGCCTGACGCCGACCTTAAAGTCGGTATTTGAAGGTGAAGTGTGTAATCGCGATGCATTCGCGAGTAAACTTGATTTAATCGCGTTTCAAGAGGACTGTTTGAGTAATGAGGCTAGGCGTGAGATGATTTATAGGAGTAGTTGTGTTTGTTTTCAACGGTAATTGTGCGAGTACGCTGGAAATTGTCAACAGCGAGTTTACGCGATTTCAACAAACATTGTCGTATTACTTAGGGACATGTCTAAGCCTTTTGGGGCAACAGCTTCTTGTTCCAAAAGACTTTGTCATTGTCTTAAGTAATACGGCATGTTTTGATCGAAATATACCAGAATTATGTTCTTGTTATAGTATCAATTTAATAGTTATACAGATTATTTTATAAATTAAAGATTATAAAGATGGTACAATAATTAAATGCAAGGAGACTTACATCTAATCATAGAAAAAATAACTAAGGTTAAGCCTATTATCTAAAGTTTTAAAGCGTTTCACCAAATGTTTCTGATTCATTGGATACGGCATCTCTAATTATGAGAACTATCAAAAATTTTTAGTGGTATAGGACGTGTCTACATAATAGATAAACAGTACATAAGTTAAATGTCAAAATCAAATAGCAATTTGGAAATTGGAAGATCTTCTACTTCCAGGTAGTTGAATAGTAGTAAAAAAATGTACATCTGGTCAATAAAAATTATTTTGCTAAGAAAGTGATAATTAGAGAGCGGATTTCTAGCATTATGCTTATCCCTAATATTAATAGCATCGAAAAAATTTCTTAATATCTATACGAATCTTGAAGAATGTGATTACTTAGCGCTAAGTTTTTTTGTGCTTTTTTGCTTATTTTGACTTTTTGTGCTTATTTTGACTTTTTATGCTTATTTTCATGCTTTTTTTAGATTATGATGCTTATTTGGAGCATTTTCTTAAACACTTAAAAAACATTTAATAAAAATTTCACGCTGATATTAAATTAATGTGCTAATATAGAGAATTTTCGTAAAAATCTGTATCCCATCATTTATAGATTATATTTGTATTACATATTTTCTTCGTGTCTTTTGACAACATAATTGTTTTAAAATCTTCATAATATGATACAATAATTATAATGAATTTTATTATTAATAAATATTAGTACAAATTACCAATTTACAATGGATTCGTTTATAAATAAGTAGATATAATAGACCGTCTCATTATTCAGATAATACAGACGAACGCTTCATAGGAATCACACCTATGATATTCCGGATGTAAACGTCGTTAAAAAATAAATAGGGGCCCCAATAAGTATTAAATGTAAACAAATTTAAGTGATAGCTAATAATCAGGTGTTCTGCAACCGTATCAATTTTCTACTCTCGGCAAAAATACGGATGGGACGACTGGCGCATATTTACCGTTTTTGTTTATTTTCATATTCAAACTCGCATTCATAAACTATTGAATTGACATTCCAAAAACTTTGTTTATTTATCAAAAATTATTATATGCGTGAATCGTATTAACCTGGAGAATCACAGATAAATTATATTATATAATTCACATGTATATTTAACCCATAATGCCAGGAGGCTAAACAATTACTTTTTAAATCAAATAATCTCAAGAAAACGGAAGATTTCAAATATATCGTTGTTAAGAATGATCGAACACCCAGGCAGATGGAACACGAGAACAGCATACGGACCGAGTTAAAAAAGAAGAAGGACTCTGGGATAAACAATTTGCGCATTAAGTATGTTCATGGAGTTCCCACAATCATCTCCGAAAACTAGCTAGGTCCCAACAGATTAAGAACTCTATATTCATAAATATGCTTTACCAAAATGTAAGGGGATTGGCTAGCAAAACCAATGAATTTTTTAATAATATTTCTACATTTAATTTTGACGTTTATATGCTTAGTGAAACTTGGTTAAGGAGTGATATAAAAGATAGTGAATTATATGTATTTATATTCCGCCATCTCAAACTTTGGCCGATTATATTCGTATTTTTGAAATACTAGATACTGCGATCGACGGCGTTGAAAATATTATAATTTGTGGAGACTTAAACATAACAAGTTGGTCAAATTATGTGGATACTGGTGTTATTGAAAATGGTATAGTCTCTGAATTTATTAACTTCATTTCTTTTAATAATTTGTTGCAGCATAATTCGATTCGTAATTTAAACAGACTATTGGATATTGTACTTTCTTCGTCCAATATTAAATGTACAACAACTACTGATATTTGTGTTGTTAAGGAAGATTTTCATCATCCTGCTTTGAATAATATTTTTGAATTTAGCTCTGAAAATAATAATATTTTTGGACCATCGTTTGATATACAATGCTATAACTTTAAAAAGGCAGATATTAGGGGTCTGTACAATGAAATACTTATTCAGGATTGGTCGGATGTTGTTGCATTGAATGATAGTGAGAGTGCCTGTAAGAAGTTTTATGGAAAACTTTATGCTATCATAAATAAATTTGTCCCCTTGCATAAATCGAATGCGGTAAGAAGGAAGATTCCTCTCTGGTTTAGTCACGATTTAATTAGAAATATTAGGATAAAAAACCACTACCTCAAGTTGTACCATAAGCATAAATTAAATTATTATAAAGTAAAAATATATAAACTTAGGAAATATATACATTCATCTGTTAACAGAGATTATGCCATGTATATAAATAGAATGGAACATGCAATTAACAATGATCCAAAGAAGTTATGGTCTTATGTAAACTCTAAAAAGGGTTGTTCTCGCATTCCCGGTGTAATTTCATTCGATAATGTTGAATTAAGCCAACCGATGGATATCGTGAATGCATATGCTTCTTATTTCTCTAGTGTATATAAGCCTAGTACTTTGATGACAACAGATGATGTTAGTAATAACTTTAAAAACTTATTTATTGGCTTAATCTCTGAAGTTGATGTCATTAATGCTGCAAGAAATATGAAAGCGAATTCAACATCTGGTCCTGATAAGATTCCGGCATTCTTTGTAAAAGATTGTGTGGGTGCGTTATCTCACCCATTAACACATATATTCAATTTAATAATAAGCTCGGCTTCCTTCCCTAGTTTCTTTAACACCTGTCGTGTGACACCTGTTTATAAAAATGGTAGTAAAAGTTCTATAAACAATTACAGGCCAATCTCTATTATTAATTATTTCGCTAAGTTATTTGAATCTATTTTAGCTACCAGAATATATGCTCAAGTAAATAGTCAAATTACTACTAAGCAACATGGTTTCGTTAGCCGACGATCGACTGTTACGAATTTGCTAAACTTTTCACAATTCGTCTCTAAGGAACTTGACGAACAAAGACAAGTAGATGTTGTTTACACAGATTTTCGTAAAGCATTTGATAGCATTAGCCATGAGACATTATTGCGAAAGTTGGATCCATTCGGTTTTGATGTTCCAACCATAAAGCTAATAGAATCATATTTGCATAATCGTTGTAATTTTGTTGAATATGGTGGATATCATTCAAAGCAGTACATTCCGACCAGTGGTGTACCACAAGGGTCTAATTTGGGTCTATTATTGTTTGTATTATTCATTAATGATGTTGTACAAGATATTTCTTCTCATATGTTATTATATGCTGATGATGTAAAATTATACAGAGCAATAAAATCCACCAATGACTTTAACATTCTACAATCAGATCTTAACAGACTCGAGGATTGGTGTACAGTAAATTCACTGGAATTGAATATTAATAAATGTCAATGTCTCTCATTTAGCCGCAAAAGAACTGTGACAGAATTTAATTATACATTGGCGAATTGTGTTTTGTCTCGCACAAATCAAGTGAAAGATCTAGGAGTAATTTTTGATCAGAAGTTAAATTTCAGTATGCATATTGATTATGTCTGTAATGCTAGTTTCAAACTTCTTGGCTTCATAAAAAGGACATGTAGCGATTTTAATGATATCAATGTCATCATTAAATTATATAAAACATATGTCAGATCGAAATTAGAATACTGTAGTTTAATTTGGTGTCCAACATATCACAACCAAAAACTTGCACTTGAAAAAGTTCAAAAGAAATGTACTAGATTACTTTACTTTAAAGTATCCGGAATATACCCTGATTTTGAGACAATTCGATATAATGATCTATTAATAATGTTTAACATGCAATCTTTGGCAAATCGTCGTAATATAAATTCATTAACTTATCTCTACAAAATTGTAAATGGGTACATTGATGATCCTAATTTATTAGCTCAGTTAAATCGTTGATTGAAATATTGTATAGATGCCTAACCTTATGGGTAAATGCGAGTCACTAAAAGATGCCGAACAACAGATTACGCATGAGTAGTGAAAATATTGACCAACAGACGGCGCATATTCAGTTCTGCGTACTGCAGTTTACTTTAGCTTTGGGTAGTTTTCTATGGTATTGAATTATATGTATTGTAATCAACGTTGAGACGATCGTGCTCGGGAATTTGCGGGCGGTGAAATTCCGACCGCCTAAAATTTCACGGGAACCGAGAACGATGCGACAGGACGCTTACTCATAAATGCGTGCCGGGTCTAGAGTAAATAAACACTCATCAGCATTTTTTTTATTAAAAAGAATATATATATTTTAATCAAATAAACCCGACTAAGATGAAATTTATATTTTTAATAACAATAATATAACAATATATTCATTTTGACTTATTTTTAATATAGATATTTTTTTAAATAACTGCAATTGTATTGTATTTAAATGAAGGAATAAAAATTAATACATTTTAACAATTTAAAGACACATCGTTTTCTGCTTGTAATTATTACAACATATGAAAGTTATTAGTAGTAATGTTTTCTTTTTATATTCACTTATACTTAATTAATATTAGACAATAATTGAATACTTAATATTTTTCAAAGAATAAAGAAAACAACTGTTTCATAAATTAAAATAATTAATCGACAGTCAATTCTAGACAACACATAGTGTTCGAAATGTACATTTAGTGATTAAATAAAATAGTGAAGAAAGAAATTAACTGTGTTTATCTACTTAAATTAATAAACTGATTTGAAAAATTGACAATGTTTTAACTAGAAATAATTAGTGTAAAATTTTGTATTTTCGATTCGATGGAAAATTACATTTTGTTTTTTACTAGATAACAAAAATACATGTTTTTGTGTGATTAAAGCAGAAGATAATAATATATATCATAAAAAAGTTTCAAAGTAAAATGTAATATTTTTTTACTTTTTGTTATATGCATCAATAAAAAATATATTATTTTTTATGTTATATGTGTTATATTATGATAATCATTAGTAATAAATTTAATTCAAATAAAGCAGTTAATTAACAAAAGAAATAATATTTATTGAAACTTTAAAATCTGATTAGAGCTTAATCGTAAACTTTTGGATATAGATATGTTGTGCTAAATCATTATATTTCGGCCCTAGGAACCTATGGTCATTTCGCATTAAAAAGTAATAATAATAAGTGAATTACGAATTGTGCTCAAAACTAATCACACTATATAAGTATCAATATCTCATTTATGAATGGATATGGATACACAACCTTCAACATCAGCTACAATATCTTCGGTTTCCGAAAAGAGAATGCCCATTGCGACCTACCCTTTGAAAGAAAATATTAGTGCAGGATCAAGTTCATTCAAAGAGTATGTAGCCGATATTATTAAAAAACGTAGTAGTAGTAGATGTAGTAGTAGTAGCCCAATATCAGTAATTAGTTCGAGAATTATTAATATGGAATCTCCGCAAGTATCGCCCCGCAAAGTGAAGCTAAAAAAAGAGTTTGCGAATTAAGAAAAAAAATATATATTAAATGTAATATAAATTATAGACTCAAAAAGAAAATGAGATCATTTTCAACTAAAAATATTTTAGAAAATTTATTAAAATATCGAGCTCCATCTGTAAAAACTCTCATATACATGCAATGTTTTCATTCATATAGAACAGAATGGATAACACGGGAAAAACAGCTATCATTATCATTATATTATAAATCACCAAGTACTTATAAATACTTACAAAAACATTTAAAATTTGCGCTACCTGGAGTATCAACAAGTCAATCTTGCTTGAAAATCTTTAATTTACAAACTGGTCTAAATACAAATTTGATTCAAAAATTTAAAATTAAGATTAATAATGTTTGACGAAATAATCTTGAAAAAAGGTTTAGATTATAACAAAGTCTTGGGATGTTGTAGAGGGATTTGAAGATTTCGGTTCTCTTGGTAGGAACAACAAACATGGTAATCATGCATTGGTATTTTATTTAAGGGGACTTCAATGTAATTGGAAAATGCCATTCTGTTATTTTATTTCATCTGGTCCAACGAACGGTAATATTTTACAAAAGCTCATTTTATTGGTATTAGATAAGTTGTTTTCTTTGGATATGGTTCCTCGCGTTTTCGTTTGTGATCAAGGAACAAATAATAGAAATGCAATAAGGTTACTTGGCGCAACAATAGATACTCCATTCTAAAAATTAATAGACACGTCATTTTCATTTGCTATGACCCCCCACATTTACTTAAAAGTCTAAGAAATAATTTTATGAATAGTAGAATAAAAACAATGGTAAATAACTTAGAAGTATCCTGGAAAGATATAATCGACACTTATAAAATCGACAAGGAAAGTAAAGTTGCAAGAGCAATGGTCAAAATTACCGAAAAACATATAAATCCCACAACGTATGAAAAAATGCGTGTGAAATATTCTTCTCAGATATTTAGCAATTCTGTCTCTAACAGCAAGTGCTACAAAAGAATTAACGAGTCTATCTTCAATAAATACGGCAATATTTTTGAAGAAAATCAATAATATATTTGACTCATTAAACAGTAGAGTCGTTAATGATTCAAACCCCTATAAGTGTGGCCTCTCCGTTAATCGTAAATTACCAGAAGAGAAACTAGAAGAAGCTTTGTCGTACTTTCAAGGTTTAAAATTATTTGAAAATGGTAAGGAAAGAAAAAATATACATTGCATACAAGGTTTTATATGGTCTATAAAATCTATTTTACTTTTGTGGGAATCATTGTAACTTGAAGATATTAAATATATATTAACGTCAAGAATAAATCAAGACCCCATAGAAAACTGTTTTTCCGTACTTAGGCATAGATGTGGTTATAATGCACACACCACTGTAAAAGAATTTCGAATAGCATTGCAACAAAATATGCACATTTAGATTGCAGATGCCTGTTGAAGCTGCAAATTGCGAAATCGACGAAGACGAGCAACTGCATACGATATTGATGACGTTTATTTAAAAGAATGTCGTAATAAAAAAATTAAAATTGATAATTTAGAATCACAAGTAATTACCTATGTAGCTGGACATATAATATTTAAATTTTTGAAGAAAAATAAATGCGCCAATTGCGAGAGGGAATGTAAAAAAGAAGGGAAAATACCCGTCGATAGAAATGAGTTGTTGATAATTAATAGAGATTATGGTGGCAATGACAATACCATTGATTATTTATGCAGGCCAACAAATGCCTTTTCTGAAATAATATGTTTATTGTTCAATCCATCCAAATATCTCCTACAATTCGCTGATGATACTGCCCTAATTACACATGCTCCCACACTACCAAAAGCCCTTCAATCCCTTCAAGAGCTAATTGACTCCCTTCAATGCTGGTTTGCAAAATGGCGCATTAAAATAAATCCTCATAAATCACAACTCCTAATTCCTTATCATCGCACCTATAACTCACCTTACAAAGTCCATATTTCCCAAACTATGATCCCTCCCTCAGTTTCCGTAAAATACCTGGGCATAACCATAGATCAAAAAATAAATTTTAAAAAACATACAGCCATAATGAAAGGCAAAATTACTTCTAGGGCAAAATGCTTTAGAAGTTTAACGTATAAAAATAGAGGAATCAATACAAGAACATCTGTTAAAATATATAAGATGATCTGCCGTCCACTACGTGCCTACGGTTGTGCCCTCTATCTCAACCCCACCAACCCAACTTCCCGCAATATCGAAGTTAGCGAGCGAGCATCCCTCCGTACCCTAACCAAACTCCGCAATCCTCTTAATCCTCTATACAAACCTTCTAACCAGCTCCTCTATAATACCACTCTAGTTATCCCCATCCTAGAACGCCTTCGATTCCTATCAGAAAAATTCTCCAAAAATCCTTTCAACTTCCACATACTATCCTTATATTGGCTTCCTAGAAATCCTAGTATAAACCCTAAATTTAAAATTCCTAATTCCACCTTATTTGACTTCATCTCATCATTTCACCCCATTACGTATTAACGACTAACGCCATATGACTTGATAAAACAAGGCAGAAAGACCTCTGGTCGATAGCCTTTTGACGAACTAACTCATTAACACATCATTCATTATTTATTATTTAAATGTAATCATGTATAAAGTTTGTCAATAAAAATGTGTATTATTATGTTTATTACTAAAACGCTTTAATATTCACTATAATTGATACAAATTTACAACATGTTGTGACATATATATATATCCAATGAACATTTTGGATGGTTAAATAAATCGGACCAATATTTTAGTCATAGAACCGACATGTTAAACGAATTAATAAAAATCAAATTATTTCACACACTAAATTTAATTAAAATTAAACTTTTAACAAAAAGAGAAAAGGCCAGTCAAAAATTTACGAAACCTCATAGAAAAACTAAAATACATTCCAAATCCTTTTAAAATATTTTATTCTTATCTTTGCTAAAATAACGTTATTTTTTATAAATACGTGTATGAATAATTTTAAATAAAACTTTTGTTTTTTAATTCTTAATTAAAACACTTTGTTATTTCCTTCCTTCACTTTTAATTTTATATGCCTGATGTGCATTTCGAGTACCATGTACATGCACCTTGTCATTATCAATGACTAATGCTTAAAACTATTTTTACACCGACAGGGATTATCGGGAAAAATTATCAGAGGGAGGGATGGGATCAGCGTGGCTATTGATTTTCGGAATGAGGTATATTAAAGGATTATCTAAAGGGCTCAGGTCACCGGACACCAATTTCCCCTAAAAAATGTAAAATTACTAAAATCAGCCAAAAATAAATTAGACACGTTGGAAGAAATTGAAATGTATAAATAAAAATACAGATTGTTAAATTTTGACCTGAGCCCTTTAGATAAGTCTCTCCTATATTCCATCACATTGAATTGAAAACTGAATAAATTATTAAGAATTTTTGCGCAAACTTCATAGTTTTCGAGTAAAATATAGGGAAAGTACTATGATGGCCACATCACCATTTTTTATCATAGTGATGGTTGCGACCGTTATGAAATGTTTTTTTTTTTTAGATTCAGAGTATTCAAGTTAAAAAAAGCAACACAACTATTTATTATTACCAAAAACAACTAAAAATTAAACAAAATAATATTGAAATGTAGATTGATGAGTTACGTGGAGATTAATAATATTAAATAAAATAATAATAATATGAATGAAAGTTTTTACAAGTATTTTATTTTAAATGATATTGAGAATTAATAAAAATTATCAAGGAGACATATGAAAATTATTTCTTATTTTTATATCATGGTTTCAGGAGCTATGAACAAAAAATAAATATACAAAGCACCATTTTATTTAATTTTATAATTAATTATTAAACACATTTGAATATTACTAAAATAGGTTGAAAATATGTTCAGCAGATCTGATATGCAACAATCGAGGATTGACAAAAAGTAATCAAATTCATCAAAATTGTTAAGCATTGTCTGCCGCTGAATTTGTAAGCCAAACCAGTCACATTAAAATATGTTTATGTTGTCCGCTATTAAAAATAATACAAAATTATTTTAGGCAACAGTGGCATGTAATTTCCTCTGGGAATAATACTGTATTGTCATTCATTGAATATATCAATCAAAGGTATTATTAAGTTATCAGCTATAAATCTTGACAAAGATAATTTATTTATTTGTAAATGTGTAACAGTTACTGTACCTATGCATATGATGCTAATATTGCAGATATATTTAATTTCCAAATAAACATGTCAAATTCATTTCGGGGTTTTTATAGCTCCACTCGCACAAATAACGAATCATCGATGTTCCCCGTGCGTATGTATTGAAAGATGGATTGGGTGAATATAAAAAGGGATAGATACATATGATGTCTACAGGTTAGACACTATCAAATCCAACCAGCATGAACCTCGAGTTGTCCCGAATGCACGACAAAATACGATTTTAGCGTGTCGAACTAGTTCAGGTTTAAGCCTTAATTCTATTTAACACCACTGACTGCCACACACATAGGATTTCAAAAAATTATCACCGCAGCAGCACTTTACTGTGAGTGTCGGGATAGGCGGGGAAAAGAGGGATCAGTTTAGAGGTGACTCGATTAAATACATGTGGGTTGGGTATCTATACAATATTTCAATCAACGGTTAAATATTTACGTACCCAGAATATCTTCGAGAAGCGCGAGCGTATTTTGGTATTCCAGAGCTAATACTTGCTCATATTTTAATTCACCATTGACTATGATGGCGAGATTGTATAACACCATTCATCATTCTGTTGATATTTTTAATGACACCTTGTCAGCATTTTAAAAAATAATTCCTAGCCTTCTTCAGTAATCATATAAATATTATTAGTTATTATATTAATTATCTTATATTATTGTTTGTTTCTTTTTAATAATAAGTTTTTATTTAGTAGTTTTGTATGCACGAAATATTATATTATGTTATTTTATTATATATATGTAGTATTTCCCTGTAATTGGATTTGTATCTGGGAAAATAAATTATTATTATTATTATTATTATTAATGCAAAAGGTGAAAACCACAATACAAGAATTAATTAGAGACTATCCAGAATTAACAAGTGAAAATTATACATTATTTTGTAAGGCATGTTTAAAAATAGTAAGTTTTATTTTAGTTCTCAACTGCATCCTAACTGGTCAAGACTTGTATGTAAAACATGTTATAACAACACTACATCAACAACGTTTGAAAAAGTTCAAAGTTGAACTAAGAAAACAGCAAAATTTCACAATCTTTAGCATCTTCAACAAACGATGTACAATTTAAATTAAATTTACATTTGTGCAAAATACTTTTACATTCGAATATCCCTTTAAGAAAATTACAAAATAATGCATTTAAATCTTTCTTGGGAAAATATTGTAAAATGTGCATTCCCGAGAAAAAATTATGTAGCTCTTGCGTAGTATGAAACCATACAAAAAATTAAAGATATTATTAACAATAGTTATATGTGATGATGAAACCACAGACGCTTGTTTAATTTAATAATAGGAGTTTAACATGAAGACATCCGACCAATAGTATTTTGATATATACAAAAGAATTGAAGAAAAATGATAATAACATTATAGCAAAATTCATAATTAATGGACTGACAAGCTTATTTTTGCCGTAGACAATACCAAGTTACAAAATTTTACTAATAATGCATTTTGTGCATTGTACAAGTTTAGCACATGGATAAAAACGAATTTCTGAAACTATAAGAATGAAATTTCCATTTTTAGATTTAATTAAATATGGAAAAATAGTTCTTATATTCTTCTGTGAGTGCAATTATTCAAGGAGTCATTACCTGATATCTCACTGCCCAATAGACCAGTGCTAACAAAATGGGGAACTTGGCTATATTCTACGATGTACTATGCGAACAATTTTGAAGAATTTAATAAGGTTATATACAACTTTCCCGAAACGACAAGCAAATCAGTTAATGACTGTCAAACAGTTCTTAAGAAACAAGAGCTTCCTTCAAAACAATTTAGTTACATAAAATCGCGTTTAAATTTTGTGAGCAACACAATCAAATCTTTATAAAAGCAGATTCATTTTAGATAATACCTGCACGCATTGGCCAAGAAATCAAAATAATATCGAAAGAAGTATTCGGTGAAAATGAAGGATTTTTAATATTAAATAAATTAAACTTGATTTTAAATGGCAATTTTCAAATGGATCCAGCTATAATTTAAAATAAAGAGAAGCTTTTCCACTTTCAAACATTTATTGAGCGTCAGAAGTAATAATTTTTACAATTAAACCCCTAGAACAATATTTAATGATCTACTGTTTTCATGAATAGATTTTACTTATTTTGAAATGTATACAAAATTACAATTTAATTTTTAAATACTTACATGATATTATATAATGCGTAAAGAAAGTATGTTTATTTTAGTTTTAAACAGAATTTCTATGTAAAATATGTTGATAAACGTGCAACATATTAAGAAAATACAGTTTTCTTTAGTGCTTTTTTCGTGTTTTTATGCTTTTTTTTTACTGTTTTTATGCTTTTTTTCCTGTTTTTATGCTTTTTTAATGCTTTTTTTCACTAAATTTTGTGCCTTTTTAAGTGCTTTTTTTCATATTTTTTAAGCTTTTTTATCCGCTCTCTAGTGATAATACTTTAATTATAATATACTGAATACCAATTTCTCGCGGGGTTTAGGCAACTTCAAAACGAAGGGGTCTATTTCAATGGGAAAAATCGGCGGTTGTTCCATTTCAGAGCAATTAGGTTGGGTGCTGCTACTTTTGAGATTGGATATATCCCTCATATTTAAGTCATATTTAAACTTTTTCCTCAATTTAAGTGCCTATCCTCTTACTACTCTAACAAACAAATTCCAAATTACAGCCTAATTACTACTGTTTCCAGAAGGCACCCGGGTGCTTACTTAAATTCTCAACAATCATCTCTTTACATTTATTTTCCACACTTAATCAAATCATCTTGAATATATCCTTTAAAGTTAAAATCAAAAACTTTATTTCTTCATGAATGTAGAAGCTGTTTACTTGGTGGTACATTTTTAAATCAAATTTTATACGGAAGACTGATAATGACCAGTTTTTCTTAGATTTGTGTATGTGTACCTTAAAGAACTCTAAAGTCATTAATTGTATCCCAATAACAATAATTATATTAATATAATTAGTGAGTTAGATGTTGTAAAGTAGTGGCGACAGAGAGGAACCTTGTGGTATACCTTGTTGGGGAATTAAGGAATGGGAGAGTGTGTTTCGGATACGAACATTAAGGAGTCTGGTGTTTAGGAAGTTGCCTATTAAATGGAGAAGATGTGGAGGAATATTGAGGGAATTTCACTTGAACAGCAGACCTCGATGCCACACCGAGTCAAATTTTTTTTTTGAATGTCGAGGTGTGCCGTGTGGTTTGTTGGGTGTGAGTATGGAAATGGATCAAATTTGAGGAGTTTAAATAAAATTATAAAATTCTAGTTTTAGAAAAAATACGAAAATTGAATTGAAAGAATTTGTGAAATATAAAAAAAATAAAATTAATCACTTTAGTTTTCTAGAAAATTATAAAAAAGTCTAATATATAAATTGATGTCTGTATCCAAAAAGAATTTAATTTACTGAAATCCAAAAAAATATATGCAGATAATAGGTAATTAATTAAAAACACTTGGTTTGTTTCACTAAATTTTATATTCACTCGACTAGTTTCGCTTTTTACAGCATTTTCAAGAGTCTTGAAAATGCTGTAAAAAGCGAAACTAGTCGAGTAAATATAAAATTTAGTGAAACAAACCAAGTGTTTTTAATTAATTACCTATTATTCCACAATGTTTCACCACGAGGTAAATGAGAAAATCATTCATGAAATATATGCAGATATACTCAAAAATTGCATAATTAAAAAAAATCAAATGTTTGTAATAATCTAAAATTGAAATGCACATACCAAAAATGCATTAATTGTAATATGTGGTATGAAAACGACTTAGACAAAAGATTTTTATGGATGGTCTGTTGACATAATTAAAAACTGTAAGAAGTCTATACTGATTCCTCTGACCAACATTTTTAACGTTTGTCTGCGGTATAGAATAATTCCTGACTGAATGAAGACCTCATTAGTGATACCTGTTTTTAAGAAGGGTGACAAATGTGACGTTTCTAATTACAGGCGAATCTCGATAATTCCTGTTTTTTCAAAGATCCTGGAGAAAGTAATGTATATCCAAATAGTGTCTTACTTGGAGGATAATCAGCTGCTGAATGCGTGCAGGTTTGGGTTTAGAAAAGGGTTCTCTACCACTTATGCTATTTTACAACTCTCTGGAAACATTTTGGATACGTTCAATAATAGGGGGGTATTAATAGTTACTTAACAAAAGCCTTTGATTGCGTTAATCACTGCCTACTAATAAAACGTTTCTGTGAGTCTAGCTGTGCACTGATTAGATCGTATTTGGTCGGGAGATCACAAGTAGTCAAGGCGGATTGAATTACTTCTGACACTCTTAGGTAGAACATGGTGTACCACAGGGGCCAACACTAGGACCACTATTATTCTTGGTTTACATCTCACGCAATGTATAATGTACCAACCATCATTTATGCTGATAATACCACCTTGATAAACACAAATGATCACCCTCATATAAGTTTACAGCTCAGTACCAGTGCTTAGTTAACGTCTAAGAGGTGGTTTAACGTTAATCAACTGCAACTCAATTTAACAAAAACTGAAAATATGCTATGTAGACTTCACAAGTAGGATCTTAATACAGGTCTGTTCTCGAGCGAATCCAATTTCTTGGGATTGGTCATAGACTCTTCCTTAACGTGGGTACAAAACTCGGACATGCTAGCCAAAAGTGTTTGTAGCAAAATATTTTTATTAAGAAACCTGTCTAACTAAGTTTCATGAACTGCTTATTTGCGGTAATTTTCTTTTTCAATCTTTCTTTGTACGTTTTTCATTCGTTTTTGTGAAATTTTCTTATTGATTTTTTTTTCTTCATAGAATAGATTGGAAAATAATTGACAAATGAAACACTTTTTTCAATTTGGTTTGTATAACTGGAACTTAATTTGGTGACTATAGTTTCGACAATTTTAACTTGTCATTTCAAACTAGAATTGATTGAAATTTATGAGGAGAAAACCTAAAAAATATTTGAAATTTATTTCTATAAGGAAATTAATCCTTACAATGTTCCCCGGCAAATTTAATTTATTTTTTGTTTGCTCGTTTTTGATTGTTTCTTTTTTAATTTAGAGAATTTTTCCTTTTATTAAAAAAAAAGCTATTTTAAGCAATTTTTTAATTGTTTTTGAATTTCGGGCAATTTTAGGATTTTAACTGTTGTTGATTATAGTTTTAAATGACACCTCAATTCATTTTATTTTTTGCAATATTTATTTTAAATCTTATCAGCTGTTTTTTTAGCAAATTTAAATTGCTTTTTAATTTCAATTGTTTCTTATTTGAGAATTTTTTAAAATTGTTTTGAAATAATTTATTATTTTCTTTTTTATAGGTTTTTCGTATGTTAAATAAGGTTTTTTTGGTTCTTCCTCTATTCTTTATTCAAGAATGTTTTAAATTTTTTTCGTAGAATAGATTTTTTTATGAAGAAAATAGCAATTGAAAATTTGCAAAAATACTAGAATAAAATAAAGATTAGTTTTCTTAAATAAATTGTAAATCTTTTCAACTTATTTTTTGTTTGTTTGTTAATTTTCAATTTTTTTCTTCAATGGTTTCCCTGTGAATTTTCCGCATTGTTGGATCACATGTTTAAGGAAATTGTCGATTGTTTTCTTAAATAATTGAATTTTGTTTCAGAAATTTTCCACTTTTTTTGAATCAATAATTAAACTTTCTAAAATTCAAACTATGTTCACAAGTATTTTATAAGACAAAGACAAACATCTTTATTTATTTATTACTTAATATAATAGGTATTTACAACAACAATCGTAATTTATTTTCTTTACGTTAGTTATTATTGTTAGATGTCCGTTAATGATTATGTTGATGAAGATGTAGATAAATCATAAGAGATGTTATGAATTCGAATATTGTTATGAAAGGATGGAAGGTGTGAAGGATTGCAAGACAAAGATTGGTGCTTAAGGATGTCTTGGATATCAGAGTTAGTGGCAAGTTTTATAGCAAGGTGTTCAAGGCGGTTTGCAGTGGGAATTACTTGGGTTTTTTGGTATAGCGATTCAATTTTTGGAAGGATTGTGTAGGAGGTTATTGTAATGCCTTAGTTTAGTTAAGGTTCGCAGAGCCGATCGCTCACTCACCTGCAAGTTTCTCTGATCAGGAGGGCGGAAACAGGAAATTTAAGAAAAGGATTGCTGCATAGTCTAACATTTTGTTAATAGTTGTGTAAATTCCTTGATTTTTAAATGTAAGGTGTCAAGCTCTGTTTTTAATTTTCTAATAAGAGTTTGGGAATGGTGTTTGAAGGACAGTTTAGGGTCAAAGGTAATTCCTTTGCGGATGGTGCAATATATGAATTATTTATGGTAATACCAAATGGTGATGTGGATGCACGATGGAAGGGGATGAAAAGATGGGATTTATTGGGATTGGTGGTTATTCTCCATTTGGAAAACCAGTGTTGCGCAGAGGGTCGATCAGCCCTTGATTTCTCTGAGAATTTTCTGCATTTCTACATTTTTTTAAAGGAAATTTTTAATTGTTTTCTTAAATAATTAAATCTTCTTTCAAAAATTTCCTTAGATCAATAATAATTAAACTTTCTACAAGTTCAACAATGTTTACAAGTATTTTATGAATTTTCTTTTAAATTTGCAATTTTTTGTTTTCAACTATTTTTAATACTATTTCGGGCAATTTAACGTTGTTGTTTTTTTAAATTACTACTAATAGTTAGGTCATGATATTTTTTGTGATATTCTCTGTAATTATTCTTATGTACTGGCCCTGTAAGAGGACTTGCTGTCTGTTGGGTCTAAATAAATAAATAATTATTTCAAAGTGTAATTTAAATATTGATTTACAGGTGCAGTATTATAATAATTATTACTTTTATTGTAATTATTTCCAGTTAATTTTATTTTCTTTTATTAATTTCAATTTTACTACTACTAAACATCTTTATTCACAGAATGAAAATAAAATATAATACTTGTAATGTATAAAATAAAATAAATTCTAACATAATTGGTCTTCTGTTTCATGGCTATCGACCAGTGGTCTTTCAGCCCTTTCAATTTTATTTTTTTTGAAATTTAATTAAATTAATAGTTTTTAAATGATTTTTTTTAACAATTTTTTCTCTTATAGATTTTTAACAATTTTTTTATCTTTGAATAAGATATAGTGAAATAATTAACTTAAAAATAGATTAATTAATCTTTTCAAGTTGCAAATTTTAGTTATGTATTGTCAATTTTCAATTGGTTTTACTTTAATGCAACAAATGAAATTTATATGAGAAAAAGTTGAAAGCTTTCAGTTTTTTTTTTTTTTAATTTTCAATTATCTATTTTATAAAAAAAATAATTAAATTGCTTGGGAAAAGGTTGAAAATTTAAAAGCAGGATTAATTATCTTAAAACGAATTGAAGTTTGTAATTTTCAAAATTTTAATCTTTTCGACATTTGCCCTTGCAAATTTTAGTTAATTTTTGTTCATTTTCAATTGTTTTCTTTATTTAACAGTTTCATTGAGAATTTTCCCAATTTTCCACAGATCTTTCTTAAAATCAATAATTAAATTTTCCAACTACGTTTCCAGGTATTTTCTGAACTTCTTAGAGATTTTAAATTGTTTTCTGTAAACTTCCCTGTCAATTTTCAACTGTTTTTAACACTAATTCAAGCATTAAAATTAAATAATCTATTTTACCACAATAGTTATTTATTGACTGTGACTATAGTTTCGATCATAAACTGATCATTATCAAACATAAAGTAAAGTAAACGCCGACAACATTCACAAATAAGTTAAAGCTAGTGTAGCAGTTCAGGCGAAAAAGTACTTAAAATTATAAAGTCAATAAATAACTATTGTGGTAAAACAAAGTGAAGTTTTTAAAAGTTTTTATAATAAAAATTATAAAAAATTTAGAAATCTAGAAACTAAACTGTTGTAAAATTTAATAGGTTTGTTTGGATTAATGCACTTGTTGTGTTCCATGTTTTTATTTACAGTTTCCTGACATATGTTTCGAATTTCACAATTCATTTTCAAAGGAGTATAAGTTGTAACTTATACTCCTTTGAAAATGAATTGTGAAATTCGAAACATATGTCAGGAAACTGTAAATAAAAACATGGAACACAACAAGTGCATTAATCCAAACAAACCTATTAAATTTTTGTTCCATCAAGAATGTAGCTTGGAAAGTATTAAATTTATGTTGTAAAATTGCAGAATTGTCGAAACATTTTTTTAGAAATCTAAAAAAAGAACATGCTGAATTATTATTATTATTAACCTAGCGTACGCTTGACCTACCACAACATACAGTATATTAACCTAGCGTTACCCTGACCTATCCTAACGAACCCAAAATTATCTAGGGCAGTTGGATGGCCAATAACCTATATATTGGTTAACCCAGGGTTCATTAGGATAGGTCAGCGTAATGCTAGGTCAATATATTGTATGTTGTTGTGGTAGGTCAAGAATGCCACAATTAACATAGATTTTATTAGATTAGGTCAAAAGTGCGCTAAATTAATACCAAATGCACCGCAATTGAGAAGTTTATCTTTAGTTCAATTAAATAATAAATATTGGCGGCATACATATCATTTCATTCCATTTTATTATGTTATTAATTATAGTTTTTCATTAACTTTATTTATATATCTCTCTTATTGGATGTATAATCTGTCGAGAAATAAACGATTATCATTATTATATTATTATTATTAAAATGGATTGAGTTGGATAAGTTGAAATTAAAAAATCAAATATTTAAAATTTAGATTTTAGTAAAGTTTCCCAAAAACAAAGATAAACTTAATAAAGAAACATTTGATAATTTTCATTCAACAGTTAAAAAATACAAACAAAAATTGGGTGAAAATAATTAAAAATTTATTAAAATAAAATAATTTTACAATAAATAATGTTTTTCGAAAAAATTAAAAAAAACAATTTTTACATTTGTCTTACACAAACGATTACAAATTCCTTAAAACTCATTTGAGACCTTGAAAAAACTATTTAAAAAAACTCAAAAAAACTGAAATTTTCTTAGAATTTAACGAGAAGCAAAACAGATTTGAAAACTTTGCTTTTTTGAAGAATTTCTTTCGACAAATTGGTTTTATTTCTGTTGGATGCTTGAAGCCATAACTTTGTGATACATATTGAATCAGGAACTTTATCAAATGATAAATAAAACTTACTTTGTTAATATCACACACGGAATTTATTTTTTATTTCTGTTTTACGTTTAAATTCTTACTTTCGGTTTTTTGTAAATTATATAACGCAACTTAAAAAAAAAAATAATAAACTAAAACACTTTACAAGAGATGAAGATATAATTCAATGGTTCTGAAATATTTCGGTGATAGTTTTCTCTCAGTTTTTATGCAGAATTTTTTTCATCCAGATTTCTCAAATTTTCTTCGATGATCCAAAAATTACTCTTAGATTTTTGAAATTTTCTCTTCCTAATTGCAAAACTTTTCATTGGGATTCTTTTTATGAAAATGTTCATCTACATTTCTAAAAATTTTCAGTGGTACTTTGTTTCAGCATTTTCTTTTATAATAATAATAACAAATAATAAATTGTCTTTATTTTCCCCCCAAAAAAAAATACATATAATAGTGCTTAAAAACAGGCGTAGTTCAGCTAAGTTGCATTATATTATTATATATATATATTATATTATTTACTTTACAGGATGCTTGTGTCTACAATTTCTTATTTTTCTCTATCTTATCGAAAATTTTCAGTAATTCATTTCATGGTCCATTCAATAGAACATTGAGGTGTATAAATCGGTACAACATTAATAATAATTTTAATATTTTTGGTAGCGAATTTTGTAGTTTAAGAGAAAACTTAAATATTTACTTTAGTTCAATTTATATCTAATTTAATGTAATTTGTAGTCATATTGTATTTTTATTTCTTTTTTTCTGTAAATGCGTATACTGGTTTGTCAATATGTAATTATAATTTGTTAAAATTATTTGTTAAAGGGAGATTCCGTTTAATAAACATTATTATTATTATTATTAATTTCTTTTCCAATTTTCGAAGATTTTCTCCAGGTATTTTAAAATATTTTAATTTTAGTTCTCTGGCTGATTTTCCAAGATTTTTTATTCTAAATTTCTCAAATTTACTTCATTAAATTCGTTTTCGGATTTCAAGAATTTTCTATTGTTTACATACAAGAAATTTAATTTCATTTTTATGCTCTTCTAATTAACGGATTTTTTTCAAGAATCCGAGTTGCGAATATTTTTCTGAGCATTCTAAATTATCCAGTTGTAGTTTTCTCGCTCTTTTAATTCTTATTATTTTCTAGATGTACAGAGCTTTCTCTTTTAAAGATATTTCATTGATTTTCTCATAGGTTTCTGACAATTTCTTATTATTTTCTTCATCTTTGTTTTCAAAATTAAATTCCTGTGATGGTTTTCATTTGTTTTGGATAATCTTTAAAAATTAGTTTTGTTTATAAGTAATTGCAATTGTCATTTAGTTTTAATCAGATTTCTTTTGTGCATTATTTTGAGATTCATTGCATACATAAGTGCCAGTATAGGATATTCTTTAGTTTTGGTTATGTTTATAGTTAAAATATTACCTAAACGCATTCAAATCCTAAATTCGAAACAATTGAAATCAAAAATCAAAGCATTGTTAATAGAAAAAAAATATTATTCTGTGCACGAATATCTGAATTATATCATTTTTAATCATTTTTATGTATTTTGTGTTACAATTTAATCTGTATTTGATTTATATTTATTCTGACTTGTAATGGCTTTGATATAAAATATATATTATTATTATAGCCTACACCGAAAGGTAAATGGCATTTTTGATTATATATATATATATATATATATATATATATATATATATATATATATATTATTATTATTATATTACGCCAAAGTCTACATTGAAAAGACTATGTTTAATCAACGTTTTAATAACAAACAAAATAGAAAATTTCATTTTTTTAAATTTGTATATATCATATATTTGATGATTGTAATTAATTCATAAAATTCAATCATTTGAATATGAAAATGATTAAATGATTCAATAAAACCCTCGCGAATGTTTTAGTAACTGGAGGGTGGGTTAGAGGCCACATCTTAATTTCAATCACTGTCAGACTTTTAGTTTCCTGAAAACACTAATAGAATTCATATTGAAGTTGCTTAGAAACTAGTAACTGTGTAGTAGGTGTAAATTTTAAATGTTAAACAAACATGTTTACTTTGTTGATATCACACTTTATTTTTAAGTGACTCGAGTTTCGATCATTAACTGATCATTACCAAACTTTAAGTTTGAGTCACTTAAAAATAAAGTGTGATATCAACAAAGTAAACATTTTTGTTTAATTTTCCAAGATGTATCACGAAGTTAACTCCTCAACCATCAATCAATTTTAAATGTATTTGCAGGGTGGGCGGGTGTCCAGTATTCCACCCTCCAATTATTTATTATAATGGAGAAAAGAAAATGCATTAATTAGAATTTGCAGGAATAAAAAGAGAAACATTTTTTTAGTAATAAAAAAACTATCGAATATATTCTAGCACCCACCCTCCAAGGGTTAGAGGACACCCACCCAACGTACATATATGTATATTTTAATCACATTAAGAGTTGTAGTTTCCTGAAAACGATAGCAGAATCTCGGAAACTATAAGAGATAGAAAAACGTTTAAATGGGGAAAGATGTGTAGTTTTAAGAGACGAATAAAATTGCACTTTCAAAAAGTCAAGGGTAACTAGATATTCTAGAAAAAAAGTAAAAAGTGTCAATTTTTCAAATCAATATATCTCGGTTATCATGACAGATAGAAAAGAACTGTAAAAGACAAAGCTGTAGATAATTTTATGCTGATTAATAAAATATATTCAGAAATTGTTTTTAAATGGAAACCATAGTTGGCTCATAGCCTCATTTGATAGATTATTTTTTTCTCTGTTATCAAATATCACATAGTTATTGCTAAAAATAAGTGAGTTGTAGTCATTTTAAGTTTTATTATAAATAAAAATATAGGTAGCCGTGAAAAAAACAAACGTAAAACAATTGCAGCTGTTTATAATAATAGCAATATTGTAATTATTGTCTCCAATCATCTTAATAAAAGCTAGTCTTTCTCAGATAAGATAATTTATGGAAGAGAACATTAAGGAATAAACAAGAAAAACTAAACAGGTACACCTTTTTTATTGTCTCTTCGTCGCAGGTAGAATAATACAAATTTTACCTGAAAATATCTTTCCAGGTTTGTAATCCCAGATTGGACGGGTCAACGGTAATAGCAATTTATTGTTTGTTTGTTTTCGTTAATCTCTTAAAGTACGGTACAGAAATATCTAAACATTTTTTTAAAATACAAATATTTTTTTACTTTGTACGTTTTTGTTTACTTTTCGAATTATATTTATAAAGCAAGTCTGATAAAGTACCAATAAATCAAGTTTTTTTTTCGCATGTATTAAAGATAGTACACGAAATAATATTTATAAATAATTGTGATTAATTTAATATCATCAAAGCGGCGAGATTATCAGTGGGACGGAAACTAGTTGACAGGACGTACTTATCATTTTTTTGTTTGTTGTTGAAATGAATAATGATTTCATGCCTCTAAATACGAGCACGATTTATTTAAAATAACCGTAATTGGACGAACAAAAAAAGTAGGTAAACGTCCGAATAATTCGTTCCACCGCCGCCAGTCAGCTTCAATGAATCCCCCACAATTGATGATTCATTGCGACCGCGGCCGTAATTTTCCAGACAAAGAGATGATACACCGACGACAACGAATCTTTTCTTTACCTGATTAGCGCCGGTAATCCGAGCCGCTGCGTTTTCAGGTACTTCTTTCATTGCACTGTTGAAATGCTTCACCGTTGGGCTACACATTTATATTAGGTTTCCTTTATTAAAACTATCACAACACCATCACAATTTACACCACGCGCTTCGCCCACGCAATCCACCGAAATGTATTCCTTTCACTGGACGTTTTAGTTTACACAATTATCATTGCAATCGCGGGCGCAACGATCCTCATTCAACGACCGCACCTCATCAACTGGAGACCACGTGTTCACTACGCTCCGCACAGAAGTAGTAGCGGCGAGGTGAGAGGTGCGCGCGCATCTTGCGATGGAGCAGACACGGAGGATGGATGAAAGGCGAGAATATTTTTAGAATTTTTTGAATGTTTACACGTATTTACATTCCTTGAATACACTTATTCCGGTGTATTTATAAACTTGATTGTCTGGAACGTGTGTAAAATTATTAAATTATAATCTAAACCTTTATTATAAGTAACTGTGCACGTTTTTCGTAAAATTGTAAAAATATTTAGTTCTGCTAGTGACAAATATTAGTTTTAGTTTAATCTAAGAGCTAAAAATGTGAGTAGTTAATTAGTTGTTGTACCCTTACCAACTTCAAGAAAGTATTTCGACAATCACCACGACTATATCGGCAAATAAAAAAATTGTTAGAGCTCAAAATTAAATTTCAACACATACCAGCATAGCGAAGTATCATTTAAAGTTTCCATAAGGATTAAATCCGGTTACTCAAGCTTCCGAAAATTAATAAATCACTCTAGTTGTTTCTATTATTATATTAAACCCATTATCAATATACTTTTAGAACACCACTTCATAAAAAAAACTGCATTCGCTAAGAGCGTATTCTTGACCTATCACAATGTATATTTTGGTATATTGTGGTAGGTCAATAGTATGTTGAGTTAATTTACTCTGTATTGTCGTGGTTCAAGAGCTAGTTTAATAATTAATTTCATATCGTACCGCTGTATCCATTAAAATTAAATACAAAACTCTTTGAATAAAAAAGGAATTAAAGAGGTAAAATTTTTGAGTGAGTGAATTAGTAAAAATTTGATGCATGGGCAGACTTTAAATTTTGATTTTGTTTTATTTTTTATTGCATAAAGGGTTTGACTGTTAGCAGCAAAATCATCAACGATTAGAAATTAAAGTTATCATGTACATGTAGGGTGGGTGGGTGGCCTCTATCACACCCTCCAATTATTAAAAAATAAGCGAGGGTTTTAATTAAAAGTTATAAAATATAAATAAACAAAAAATAATTGCAATTTATTATTACAAATTTATCAATTAAATTTTGATAAAGTTTTACTGATTGGAGGGTCGAATAGAGATAGGAAAACAGCAAGAAAACTACCAATGCAAATTGTCTGAACCTTCGGAGATAATTTTTGCCATTTCAATCTATAATAAATATTATTTAAAAAGCTGAAAGTATGAAAATTCGAGAAATCTGCAATAGAAATTAATAAAAGTTCTAGAAAGGCGTGAAAAATCCAAGAAAATTACCACTGAAAAATTTTAGAATCCTTGCCGAATATTATTGCAACTCTGAAGAGAAATTTCAATGAGATAGAGCGAAAATATATATTGTTAAATAAATATGTCTTTTAAATCTGAGAGAAAATTTTCGTAGTAATTGTAAAACCCTTAATGAATATACTTAAATTTTGGAGAAAAATACCATTAGAAAATTTTTGAATTCTGCGATAAAGTTTTCGCAAAAGAAATTCCTAGAAAGTTCTGACTTGATAACTATTCTTAAAAGCTCTAGAACCACTAGAATCATCAATGAAAAATTTTATAGTTACAAAAGATAAATATAAACCACTGGAAAACTTTCGGAGGTAAATTTTTCAATTTAATCTTAGATAAAAAAATGACTTAAAAATTAGAAAAATTCTAGAAATGAAGAACATTTTAGAAACTGGAAACGAAAATGCTGGAAAAGAGCGAAAAAATTACCGGCGAAAAATTTTAGAATCCTTGGAAAAGGTTATTTCAACTAGGAAGAGAAATTTCTTCCAAATTACGATAAGAAGCATTGAAATATTTTAGAAATCTAGGAGAACATTTTCATAAAAATTATAAAACTTTAAATGAAAATTCTTGCAATAAAAAAAAAATTCAAGAAATCTGTACTAATATAATCATCTAATTTTGTGTATAATTTAGAAGAGAAATTGCTGGATTTTTTTTCCAATTTAAATCTTGGCTAAACATTGCTTAAAAATTTGAAATCCTACAAGTCTGAAATGTTTAATAGAATTTGCTGAAAAATTCTAGAATGGAAGAAAAATTATAAAAGAAAGAAGCACTAGAAAGTTTTAAAACCTTTGAAAAACCTGAAATATTTCGATAAGATAAAAGAAAGAGAAGCATTGTTGAAATATTACAGAAATCTTGGAGAAATATTTCATAAAAATTGTAAAACCTTTAATGACAATTTCAGAAATTAGAGAAAGGAAATTCTAGAAATCTGTAAGAGAAATTGCTAAATTATAATCATCTAATTTTTATTTTTCGTAAAATATAGAGAAGAAATTGCTGGAAGAGAAAGACAAAACTACCATGAGGAATTTTTAGAGTCCGTGGAATTCCTGGAAAATTCCGGTAATATTTTCTTTATTAAAAACACTATAACCTTTATTGAAAATTATTACATTTAGATAGAGAAAAAACATAGAACAGAAAATGCTGAAAAAACAGAGAGAACAATAGAACTAAACTTTTTTTTAAACTTTTGGAGATAACTTTTGCAATTTAAATCTTGGATAAAAAAGTCTAAAATTGGAATTGCTGAAAAAATCTAGAATTCTAGTTTAAAAGAAGATAAAATGTTTGAGAAACCTTGAGAAACCTACCACTGGAGAATTTTAGAACCCTCGAAGCAAATTATTGCAACTTAGAAGAAATTTCTGTAACTTTCAAAAAGATCGAATCAGAAGGAACATTGTTGTAAAATTTTAAAAATCTGGGAGATAACTTTTATAAAAATTGTGAAACCTTCAATGAAAATCCTTGCAATAAAAAAGAAAAAATATTTTAAATATGTAAGGAAAATCGCTCAAAATTCTATAAACGTTTATATTCGTAAAATATAGAAGAGAAATTGCCGAACAAGAAGAAAAAAATGTGGTGTATTGCGGTTGGTCAATAGTATGTTGAGTTAATTTATTCTGTACTGTCGTGGATCAAGAGCTAGTTTAATGTATCCTATACATTATAAATTAACCTAACATACTACTGACCTACCGCAATATTCTACACATTAACCAAACGTACTCTTGACCTACCGCAATATATTATGTATTGACCAAGCCTACTATTTATCTGCGTCGATAAACATTCTTGTAATTCGGAAAGTAATTTCAGATAAAATTAATCCAAAAATGATATACTTTTTAAAAGAAGAATAAAATGTTTGGAAGTGAATCAGTAACAAATTTCTAGAACTCTGAAAAACATTTTTAATTTTTTGTGTAACCAAATGCTTAAAAAATCTACAAATCAGAAAGAAAAATTGCTAGAAAAAACTGATATATTTAAAATAAGAGAAATGCTGAAAAGTTGTAGTTATTCTCGTATCTTCTTAGAAGTCTAGAAACAAAAATTCTAAAAATTTCTGAACAGGACGTTCGAAAGTTTAGAAATATTAAGTAGTAGCTGCTGAAAAAATCTAAAAGCCTGCAAACATATTTTAAGACTTATTCTTACAGTTTTTAAGATTTTTTTTTATTTTCCACTACTTCTAGTTTACATTTTTTGACGACAAGGAAGTTTTATAAGAAGTTCGTTCTTTGCTTCCTGGATATCGACCTTAGATATTTCAACCTTTTATTTTCGGAGTGAATACGGTTTTAGTTTACATTACTTTACCAATTGTTTCTCGGTGGAAAATTGAAAATAAATGGCTGAAATAGCTACGGTCGACAGCCGAAGAAGTTTTATAATTGTTATGTCGTCAAATAGAATGTATTAATCTAATACTATCCTCAATAAAGATGTTTATCTCTCTCTAACAAAAGCTTTAAAAAGAATAAGTCCTAAAATATCATATAACTCTGGAAATGTAATTGTTAAAAGAAAAAAAATGTAGAAATCTGAAAAAAACATGGAATAATCTATAAACCAAGTACAGAAATTGCTGGAATATTTTAGAAGTCTGGAAAAAGATTTGCTGGAAAGTACTATCTGAAACATAAATTACTGTAAAATTTTAGAACCTTGGAAAAAATAATTAATGAGGTAAAATTTTAGCAAACTTTATGGACTAAATTGAAAAATTTAGAAATCAGAAAGAGAAAATAGAGAGAATAGAAAATTATAGTATCAATGAAAAAGTTCTAAATCTTTAAAATAAGAGAAATGATAAAAAAATTGTAGATATTCTTGGTTATTTTTTAGAATCCTAGGACAAAATCTAAAAATTTGAAGAGTTCTAGAAATCTGAAAGAAAAATAGAAGTTAGAAGCCCGAAGATTTAATGGAAACATAAAAAAATCATTAAAAAATAGAAGTCCTAAAATATTCTAAAACCTGGAAACGAAGTTGTTAAGAACTTCTATAGCCTTCGAAAAAATGTAGAAATCTAAAAAAAAAAACATGAAATAATCTGCAATTCAAGTACAGAAACTGCTTTTAGAACTCTCAAAAAAACTAACAATCTAGGTAAGCAAATGCTAAAAAAATCTAGAAACCAGAAAGAGAAATTACTAAAAAAATTAATAATCTAAAATTTTTAAAGGTTATAGAAATCTGCAAAAAATCTATAACCGTAAAAAGTTTAGAAATATTAGGCTTATATAAAATAAAGTAAGGAAGAGCGATAAAATGAAAAGAGAAATCTTGAAAAATTGGAAGAATAAAATACCGATACTCTAGTAACTTCGAAGCAAACATCTAGAACCTTCAAAAATTCCTAAATCTGAAAAACCGCTGGAAATTTCTACAAACCATCTAAAGAAATTGCTGCAATGTTTTAAAAATATGAACGCGGGAATGTTGGAAAATACGAAAAAATATTAAGAAATTTCATACAATAAATCTAAAAATTGTGAAAAAGTAAGAGCGAAGAGAAAATGTAATAAACTTCCATGACTCTCAAACAAATTCTAAAAATAAGACAAAAACTTATGGTGAAAAAATCTAGAAATCTGAAAGAGAATGTGCTACAAAATTGGATATTTTAAATGAGAGAAATGCTTAAAAATTGTAGATGCTCTTAGATTTTTTTTCAGAATTCTAGGAAAACAACTAAAAATCTGAGAAAGATCTAGAAATCTAAAAGAGAAATTATTTAAACAATCTAAAAGCATCAAAAGTCTCGAAATAATAGGTAGAAGTAGCTGGAAACTACTAAAATTCTAATAGAAATCAAAGCAAGAAATGAAAAAAAAAAATCTTGAAAAAAAAAATAAAAGAATACTCCAACATTTATTTTGTAAACCTAGAAGCTAAGTTATTAAGAACTTCTACAACATATAAAAAAGTGCATAAATTTGAAATAGTACTAGAAAAACCTATAAGCCAAATAGAGTGATTGCTGGAAAATTTTAGAAATCTGGAAGAGAAATTGCTAGAAAATTTTAATATCAATGAAACAAATTATACATCTTTAAAACAAGAGAAATGCTAAAAAATTGTAGATATTCTTGGTTATTTTTTAGAATCCTAGGAATCTAAAAATCTGAAAAAAGTTCTGGAAATCTGAAACAAAAATAGCAGTTGTTAGAAAATTCTGAAACCTGGAAACGGATTCTCAAGAATTTCTATAGCTATCGAAAAAAAAACATGGGAATAATCTATAAATCAACTCTAGAATTTAATTTTTGAGACTCTCAAAAACAAATATTCTAACAAATTTAAAAATATTTCTTCAAGAGTTTTAAAATTTTGATTATAGGACTTTTAGCAATTTTCTCTAAAGTGTTTTTTTTTCCTAATTGCAAGAACTTTCTTTAATTTTTTTTATGAATGTTTTCTCCCAATTTTCTAAAATTTTCTACAATATTTCTTCTTTCTCCATTTTATTGAAAGTTTCAGAAGCTTTTATTTATTTATATCTTTGGTCTTCTTTCTTAAAATACATAAAATACAGAAAAAAGAAAACATATTACAAAAACATACGTAAAATTTCGTTCGAAAGAAGCACGGGCGGAGTTCATAATAAATTATACGTTGCAATCATTTTCCTCAAGGGTTCTAAAATTTTCTTTTCTTTCAATTTTTTTTCATTCTAGAGTTTTTTACCAAATTTTTAGGTTTTCAAATCGTTTATAAATTTTTACATAATACCAAAATTGCAAAATTTAACCAGCGGTAGTTATTTCCAGCGTTTTCTGTCCTATGTTTTTCTCTTTCTAAAGTTCTTATGAAATTGTCATGTTAACAAAATTTTTCAAAAGTATTTCTTACGAAACCTTGCTCCACAGATTGTAAAATTTTCTAATTGTATTTTTTTCCTTCCAGTTCGGCAATTACTCTTCTATATTTACGAATATAAACGTTTATAGAATTTTGTGCGATTTTCCTTACATATTTAATATATTTTTTCTTTTTTATTGCAAGAATTTTCATTGAAGGTTTCACAATTTTTATAAAAGTTATCTCCCAGATTTCTAAAATTTTACAACAATGTTTCTTCTGATTCGATCTTTTTGAAAGTTACAGAAAGTTGCAATAATTTGCTTCGAGGGTTCTAAAATTCTCCAGTGGTAAGTTTCTCATGGTTTTTCAAACATTTTATCTCCTAGTTTTTAAATTTTTCCTCCATGCTAGAATTTTTCAGCAATTCCAATTTTAGATTTTTTTATCCAAGATTTAAATTGCAAAAGTTATCCCCAAAAGTTTAAAAAATGTTTAGTTCTGGTGTTCTCTCTGTTTTTTCAGCATTTTCTGTTCTATGTTTTTCTCTATCTAAATGCAACAATTTTCAATAAAGGTTGTAGTGTTTTTAATAAAGAAAAACATTACAACAATTTTCCAGGAATTTCTCTTGCGAAATTCGACGGATTCTAAAAATTCCTTATGGTAGTTTTGTCTTTCTCTTCCAGCAATTTCTTCTCTATATTTTACGAAAAATAAAAATTAGATTATTATAATTTAGCAGTAAGTAAAAATGTAAAAATCGGTGGAGGCAGATGATCATACAGTCGACACCAAAAAAAAAAACAAATAATAATAATTTAGCAATGTCTCTTACAGATTTCTAGAACTTCCTTTCTCTAATTTCTGAAATTGTCATTGAAGGTTTTACAATTCTTATGAAATATTTCTCCAAGATTTCTGTAGTATTTCAACAATGCTTCTCTTTCTTTTATCTTATCGAAATATTCCAGGAATATCATTTCCTAGTTACAACAATTTTTTCAAAGGTTTTAAAACTTTCTAGTGCTTCTTTTCTAGTTTTATAATTTTCTTCCATTCTAGAATTTTTCAGCAAATTTTATTAAACATTTCAGACTTTTTTAAGCAATGTTTAGCAAAGATTTAAATTTAAAAAAAAGAGAAATTCTCTTCTAAATTATATACAAAATTAGATGATTATATTAATACAGATTTCTAGAATTTTTTTTTGATTGCAAGAATTTTCATTGAAAGTTTTATAATTTTTATGAAAATGTTCTCCTAGATTTCTAAAATATTTCAATGCTTCTTATCGTAATTTGGAAGAAATTTCTCTTCCTAGTCGAAATAACTTTTTCCAAGGATTCTAAAATTTTTTGGCGGTGATTTTTTCGCTATTTTCCAGCATTTTCGTTTCCAGTTTTTAAAATATTCTTCATTGCTAGAATTTTTCTAATTTTTAAGTCATTTTTTATCTAAGATTAAACTGAAAAATTTACCTCTGAAAATTTTCCAGTGGTTTATATTTATCTTTTGTAACTGTAAAATTTTTCATTGATGGTTCTAGAGCTTTTAAGAAAAATTATCTAGTCAGAACTTTCTAAGAATTTCTTTATCGAAGAATTCTAAAATTTTCTAATGGTAGTTTCCACTTTCTATTCCAACAATTTTTCTCCAAAATTTAAGTATATTCATGAAGGGTTTTACAATTGCTACGAAAATTATCTCTTAGATTTAAAATATTAATTTAACAATATATATTTTTGCTCTATCTCATTGAAATTTCTCATCAGAGTTGCAATCATTTTCGGCAAAGATTCTAAAATTTTTCAGTGGTAATTTTCTTGCTGTTTTCTAGCCGTTCACGCCTTTCTACAATTTTTATCAAAACTAAAAATGGATTAAACAAATGCTGAAAAATCTAGAAATCAGAAGGAGAAATTAAGGAACTTAAAACACCATTGTAAAATTCTGGATATTTAAGATGCTAAAAGATTCTTGGATATTTTTAGAATCTCAAGAAAAATCTAAAAATTTTTCAAAATTATAGAAATCTGCTAGAAACAATCTAGAACTGTCAAAAGTTTAGAAATATTAAGTTGTCAGGAAATTTAATTACCTTCAAATTAAAACAATATTAACAGAAATTCAAATAAATGTTCAAATAAATCTCCATTTGACGATTGTCCTAACCGATAATAAAATTCACGTCTTGCATCGACATTCCATGGCTATGCGTTTTAGATGATAAAAATAGGCCGAAAGTATAGTTCTATAATTTTAAATATCTGGCTTTGATTTAAATGTAATTTTTTAATATCTTTAAAAATTGCTCTCTTGTGTTTTTGCTAAAATGACTTAGGGAGAAAATAATTGCACAATTTATAAAAATGTATATTCTATATAGGGAAAGTAAAAATCTTACACGTAAAAACCAAAAATTATTTGACCAAAAAATTGTTACAGAAAGTCAATGGTAAAAATCATAAAATTGTTTCAAAAAAAAAAAAAAATTCTTTAACCAAATTAATTGATTTCTTACAGGAATTCTCTGTGTTAAAGAACCCAAGAATTCTTATACTATTTTTTTTAACAAAAAAGCTTACGAATACTTTAATTCTCAATTATAATTACATATATCTGTCATGCTGACATTAACTGCCAAAAGTTCGTCCTCAAAAGTGGACAAAAAGAAGATATTAATAGCAAAATGAAAGCTTCCGGATGTGGACAAGGATTGCCGCCTTCCCAACATCATGGTGCAAGAAGGGTTAGAGTGGAAGAACATAATTTGTCATTGTGAACTCCGCCCGTGCTTCTTTCGGTCAAAATTTTATGTATATTTTTGTAGTTAATTTGATTTTAAATGTATTTTTCGAAGAAAGAAGACCAAAGATGAAAATAAATAAATAAATCCCAAGAATTGTTTGACCCAGAAATTCTTACAGAGACGCAATGTTTTTTAAATAAAATAATAAAAAAATATTAACGATTGTTCAATTTTTGTGACTTCCATAAAAATATTTATTATTCGTTATCGCTGCGTTGTAAGCGTAACGGCAGAACATTTTATGACGAATACATCGCTCTAAATCACTGGATTAACTGTATCGCCACTTATTTATCAATCCGAAACATTTTCCGGATTGCACGGTAGCCAATCACCATAGCCAATAAACCGAGTTATTGGAAACGCATCAGTTAATACTGGTGATGTTTGCATAACAAAATAGTTGATGAATTGCGATGATTGTCTGTGCGATTCGGCACGAATCCGCAGCCCGAAATAACTATCTGACCCAATACATTTAAATCGATGTTGTGCATTTCTGCTACATCAGAATGTATACTCCGAGTGCTTTGACGGTATAGTCTCCACTCGGGAATTCAAACGAAATCCATTCAATTTCTGCTTCCGCATGAATATTTACAATTGCGACGTCGGACTGGATTTAAATTTTCCCCCTCTGGTGTAACTCGTGGAAGAATGTAAAACTACTCAGTATACAATATTATAATAATTTATCCAAATTCCAATTACAGGACAATATGATTCAATGGGAGAAAAACGAAAACTTTCTTTCGACGGTTCAAAAATTTCCAAAAAGATATACACCTATGGAATTATACTGAAATTACTAGAATAATTGCAGAAATAACGTATGTTAATACATACAAAAAAATATAGCATTCGCTCGACTGAAAACAAAACCACAGCGTTTGAAACTTGAACTGGAGAAAGACGAAAAATGTCTTTCGGTATTTTGAAAATTAAAAAAATATATATTTAAGCGTAGAATTATGCCGAAATTGTCAGAATTATTACCAAAGTAACGTACTTTAATAAACACGAAAAACAATTGCAACAGCTTTACGAAAAACAAAACCACAGAGTTTGAAATTTCAACTGGGGAAAAACGAAAATTTTCTTTCGGCGGTTTAAAAATTTACAATGAAATAATCTCGGGTGGAATTATGCTGAAATTTTCAAAATTATTATAGAAATAACGTATTTTAATAACTACGACAAAAACAATTGCTTTCGCTTGACTGAAAACAAAACTGCATCATTTGAAACTTGAACTGGGGAAAAACGAGAACTTTATTTCGGCGGTTTAAAAATTACGAAAAAATAATCATACATGAAATATTGATAAAAACTTCAAAATCATTACCGAAATAGGGTATCTTAATGCATACAAAAAACAAGTGCCAACGCTCTGATAAAAACAAAACCACAGCGTTTGAAACTTTAATTAAAGAAAAACGAAAAATGTATTTCGGCGGTTTAAAAATCTACAAATGAATATTCACGCGTGGAATTACGCTGAAATTTTCAGAATCATTGCAGAAATAATGTATTTTAATAGATATGATTAATAATTCCAATAGCTTTACCAAAAACAAAACTACAGCGTTTGAAACTTAAACTGGGGAAAACGAAAAATTGCTTTCGGCGCTTATGAAAAATAAAAATAAAAATATTCAAGCGTGGAATTATGCTGAAATTTTCAGAATTACTACAGAAGTAACGTACTTTAATAAACACGAAAAACAATTGCAACAGCTTTACGAAAAACAAAACCACAGCGTTTGAAATTTCAACTGGGGAAAAACGAAAATTTTCATTCGGCGGTTTAAAAATTTACAATGAAATAATCTCAGGTGGAATTATTCTGAAATTTTCAGAATCATTATAGAAATAACATATTTTAATAACTACAACAAAAACAATTGCTTTCGCTCGACTGAAATCAAAACTGCTTCGTTTGAAACTTGAACTGGGAAAAAAAGAGAACTTTATTTCGGCGGTTTAAAAATTACGAAAAAATAATCATACACGAAATATTGCTAAAAACTTCAAAATCATTACAGAAATAGCGTATCTTAATATATACAAAAAACAAGTACCAACACTCTAATAAAAACAAAACCGCAGCGTTTGAAATTTTAACTAGAGAAAAACGAAAAATGTCTTTCGGCGGTTTAAAAATTTACAATGAAATAATCTCGGGTGGAATTATGCTGAAATTTTCAGAATCATTATAGAAATAACGTATTTTAATAACTACAACATTAAAACAATTGCATTCGCTCGACTGAAAACAAAACCGCATCGTTTGAAACTTGAACTGGGGAAAAAGGAGAACTTTCTTTCGGCGGTTTAAAAAATTACGAAAAAATAATCATACATGAAATATTGCTAAAAACTTCAAAATCATTACAGAAATAGGGTATCTTAATGCATACAAAAAAACAAGTGCCAACGCTCTGATAAAAACAAAACCGCAGCGTTTGAAATTTTAACTAGAGAAAAACGAAAAATGTCTTTCGGCGGTTTAAAAATCTACAAATGAATATTCACGCGTGGAATTACGCTGAAATTTTCAGAATCATTGCAGAAATAACGTATTTTAATAGATATGATTAATAATTCCAATAGCTTTACCAAAAATAAAACTACAGCGTTTGAAACTTAAACTGGGGAAAACGAAAAATTGCTTTCGGCGCTTATGAAAAATAAAAATAAAAATATTCAAGCGTGGAATTATGCTGAAATTTTCAGAATTAATATAAAAGTAACGTACTTTAATAAACACGAAAAATAATTGCAACAGATTTACGAAAAACAAAACCACAGCGTTTGAAATTTCAACTGGGGAAAAACGAAAATTTTCTTTCGGCGGTTTAAAAATTTACAATGAAATAATCTCGGGTGGAATTATGCTGAAATTTTCAGAATCATTATTGAAATAACGTATTTTAATAACTACAACAAAACAATTGCATTCGCTCGACTGAAAACAAAACTGCATCGTTTGAAACTTGAACTGGGGAAAAAGGAGAACTTTCTTTCGGCGGCTTAAAAATTACGAAAAAATAATCATACATGAAATATTGCTAAAAACTTCAAAATCATTACAGAAATAGGGTATCTTAATGCATATAAAAAAACAAGTGCCAACGCTCTGATAAAAACAAAACCACAGCGTTTGAAACTTTAACTAGAGAAAAACGAAAAATGTCTTTCGGCGGTTTAAAAATCTACAAATGAATATTCACGCGTAGAATTGAGCTGAAAATTTCAGAATCATTGCAGAAATAACGTATTTTAATAGATATGATTAATAATTCCAATAGCTTTACCAAAAACAAAACTACAGCGTTTGAAACTTAAACTGGGGAAAACGAAAAATTACTTTCGGCGCTTATGATAATTAAAAATAAAAATATTCAAGCGTGGAATTATGGTGAAATTTTCAGAATTATTACAGAAGTAACGTACTTTAATAAATACGAAAAATAATCGCAACAGCTTTACGAAAAACAAAACCACAGCGTTTGAAATTTCAACTGGGGAAAATCGAAAATTTTCTTTCGGCGGTTTAAAAATTTACAATGAAATAATCACGGGTGAAATTATGCTGAAATTTTTAGAATCATTATAGAAATAACGTATTTTAATAACTACGACAAAAACAATTGCTTTAGCTCGACTGAAAACAAAACTGCATCGTTTGAAACTTGAACTGGGCAAAAACGAGAACTTTCTTTCGTCGGTTTAAAAATTACGAAAAAATAATCATACATGAAATATTGCTAAAAACTTCAAAATCATTACAGAAATAGCGTATCTTAATATATACAAAAAACAAGTACCAACACTCTAATAAAAACAAAACCACAGCGTTTGAAACTTTAACTAGAGAAAAACGAAAAATGTCTTTCGGCGGTTTAAAAATCTACAAATGAATATTCACGCGTGGAATTACGCTGAAATTTTCAGAATCATTGCAGAAATAACGTATTTTAATAGATATGCTTAATAATTCCAATAGCTTTATCAAAAACAAAACTACAGCGTTTGAAACTTAAACTAGGGAAAACGAAAAATTGCTTTCGGCGCTTATGAAAAATAAAAATAAAAATATTCAAGCGTGGAATTATGCTGAAATTTTCAGAATTATTATAAAAGTAACGTACTTTAATAAATACGAAAAATAATTGCAACAGCTTTACGAAAAACAAAACCACAGCGTTTGAAATTTCAACTGGGGAAGAACGAAAATTTTCTTTCGGCGGTTTAAAAATTTACAATGAAATAATCTCGTGTGGAATTATGCTGAAATTTTTAGAATCATTATAGAAATATCGTATTTTAATAACTACAAAAAGTTTTTTGAAAGATTTTTTCAGTAAAGGAATTTTATGGTTTTTGACTTCTGAGAAGAAATATTTTGGTTTTTACATACGGATTCCTGTAATATTTTTTCCTGAGTTTTCCCCTAAGTTATATTTAGTAATATTATTTTATAGTTTTTGACGCAAACTTCCTGTAAACATTTTTTCTTTGGTTTTTACATGACGACTTCCGTTTTATAGCCAAAAAATGGATTCTATGTGAGAATTTTTTGGGTAAAAGAAATCTTGTGTTTTTTATCGTTTATTGGCATAGACTTCCTGTAAGAATTTTTTGGTCTTTTGAACGGACCAAAAAATAGGTTTTTTCACGCATGAATATTTTGCGCTGGGCAAAGTTAATCTGTTTTGTTTACGTAGGGATTTCCTGAAAGAAATTTCTAACCAAATAGGTTTTAAATTTTTCTGTAAGGATTTTTTAGTAGACCCTATTGTATTGTTTCGGAATTATAACAGCAATGGATGCTGAAGTATAAGTAAAAGATAAGAATAAGTAAAGCAGAGGAGACTTTTAAAGTTGCGTAAGCAAAAGAAAATGATTAAAAAACCTTCAGACTTCTTTATTTATTTATTTATTAAACTTTAGCTTCTTATCCAAAAAAATACATACAGATATACAAAAGTATTATAAAAAACATACAAACATTTTGGATGGATGAAGCTGGGCGGAGTTCATGCAGCCGCAATGATCTTCCACTCTAACCCTTGTTTCTGGCAGGCAGTGAGAGTCTCTTCTGCCTATTTACCATTATTATTTATATATATTTGCCTTAATTTGGCCTTATTTTCCATCATTTTACAGATGGGATTATGATTGTCAAAAATGAGATTTGATGTAAATAAAGAGGTGTAATAATTGAAAAATCTTTCTACTTCTAACGGAAATGAAAGACGTGGTTTAGATAAGGCGCAGAACCTTTTAGGCTTCTGAAGTTAATGGATACGGGCGTGTAGTTAAAGGACAGTTATTGTAAATAAAAGACAATGATTTAAAAACCTTAAAGCTTTCAATAAAAAAAAGGTGATTTGGTTTAAGTGAAAAGGAGGAATTATTGAAAAGGGAAGCGGAGAAGGCTTTAGGCTTATAAATCGGGATTAAGGTTCAGTTCAGAATTTTCACAATTCTGGGCAGTGAGTCGTAACATCAAAAAATGTTACTATTCATACCGTAATGAATAGTTTCTTGGTCAGATTTAAAGCGTTTCAAAAGGTAATAGACAGGCATAAGCGGTGGGTAAGGTGCATATATCTTTTCATAAACTTATAGGAATGCCTCAAAATTGGGGAGCAATGGATTGATTGGATGTAACATCAGAATTTATTGAAGGACTATAAAAAAAATTCACTAAACCAAAAGTAGAGATGCTATCTAAACTTGTATGCAAGACCAATACATTGCAGAGCTTCGAGAAAAACTGAATGAAGCTGGTGGAAGTTTCAATTTTAATATCTGAAGAAGCTACATATTCAGCGCAGCAATATATCGATGGGATCTCATGAACCATCAAAGCAAACGTAGATATATTATCTAAATAGTAAGCAGTTACTGCAATTAAATGAAGCTCCAGACTTCTAACAAAACTGGATATTTAGTGTAAGTAGAAAAGGAGTAATAATTGAAAAACCTTTATGCTTCTAATGGAAATGTAATACGTAATTTAGGCAAGGCGCAGAACCTCTCAGGCTTCTAAAGGTAATAGATACAGTCCTCTAATGAAATAATTGAATAGTTGTTGCAGCAAAGTGCAATGATTTAACGAAAATAGAGATTTGGTGTAAGCAAGAAAGGGGGAAAATTGAAAAACCGTTCTACTTCTAACAAAAATGGAAGAATAGAGAAGCTGAAAGGTTTTTCAATTATTAAGGCGTAAAAGGCCTAAGGTTTTTAAAATCTATGGATGCGGTCGTGTAATCAAAGGACAGTTAGTGTAAACAATGATTAAAAAACCTTCGGACTTCTAACGAACATAAAAATTTTGTGTAAGTAAGAAAGGAGCAATCATTTCAGCTTCTAACGAAAATGACAAATGTAATATGAATAAGGGAGATAAATCTTCGGGCTTCTAAATGTGGTCTTATATGTAAGCAAAGGACAATGATTTAGAAACATTCAGGGATCAAGAATCAGAATCAACTTGCGCAGTGACTCTTAAAACAAAACAAAAATTCTCCAGTGAATAGTACCTTGGATTGCTTCGAGGCTTTCAAAACGGTAATGGACATCAACCGCTTATTCTTACGCTTATATTCTTATAGGAATGGTTTAATAACTGAGGAGGCTTAGTTTACAGAAATATATTAATTAAATCTAATTGCAAAAGAGATAGAATTTCTTTGTGTTAACGGTGGAGGCTTCTACTTCGTTATACATTATTCTTCACAAATAAAAAACTTTTTAACTTTATTTGTATAACACTGACTTTATTTAGTAACTATAGTTTCGACAATTTTAACTTGTCATTATCAAACTAGAAGTGTTCTAGAGAAGTGTTCTAGTTTGATAATAACAAGTTAAAATTGTCGAAACTAAATAAAGTCAGTGTTATACAAACAAAGTTAAAAAGTTTTTTTATTTGTGAAGAATTTCTTTGTATTTTTTGTCAAGCTTTTATTCCTTGTCATTTTTTAATTCTAGTAGTTTCAATTGTTTTCTCTTCACACATTTTATTAGTTTAGCAATTTGCTAATGTCAACTATTTTTCTTTACTTACTTTACTATATTAGAGCGAACATTAATGTATTATAGCCTTTTAAACTTGATCATTACTTGTTCTATCGTACCCTTGACCTACCCCAATAAACAGTGCAATGGCCTGTCGTACTCCTAACCTGCTCAAATAAATCATACATTGAGGTAGGTCAAGAGCACGCTAGTTCAAGCGGGAAAATAAGAGGTAGGCCAACGCATAGTTTATTGATGTAGGTCAAGAGTACGCTCGGTTAATATATAATTTATTGGGGTAGTACAGAAATCCGTTACTGTAGTGTTTCTATATTCTAAATCGTTTCCACTGAAATTTATTATATCAACAAATTCTAAAATTTCTTTAATAAATGAAGAGTAACTATCCCTTAATTAAAAGCAAATGCGCTCTTCAGGCGTGTCGATCCGAACTTTTTCGACACAATGAGAACGGCTTAAGTAATCACGTCGCCTAAAACAACAATGGAGATTTGGTTAATAAGGTATTTGCGAACGGTGACATTCAACATTGCGAGCGTGTCTGTGTACATAAGGAAATATCTGGGACGGAAATTATAACAGCACACCATTGAGAAAATGTGTTATTAGCAGAGGAAACAACAATGGGGCCGAGCGAACTTTCTACGTCCAAGGAAAATTCTCTGAAAACACCTGACCTTAATGAGCACGCGCGATTTTTAGTTTTTTCGCCACAATAATATTAGCATCTGATTGCATGCTCGGGCACAAGAATGCATTATTCCCCGCTAATTCCGATCCATCATCATTATCTTGGTGTATGGTATAAGGGGGAGTTGAATTTATTTGCATATCATTTATTTTTAATACGATTGAAGAGATACATTAACTAAATTAATACGTACAAAATGAATTATCGTAATTTTTTAGTTTAGCTATACTGAAGAGGACAGATTTAATGAAACACGTGTCCATGGTCACACTGAAGAGGTTTGATACAATGAAATGCCCTGTGGTGCTTTAGTACGTAGAGTAGTGGTTTTAACTAGTAGCTGCTAACTCTTACAATGCTTGAGAACAGCAGCAAAAAATTAAGTAGTGTGGATTGTGATTTCATCTATTTAACATCAATTATCATTTATATAAATTCAATGTCTAGCGGTGCTTAAATACTTGAAGTAGTGGTTTTAATTAGTAGCTGTTATACTAAAAAATAATAATCGTACAAAAATATGATGATTTCTTTGATTTAACTTTAATTATAAGTTATTTAATTCAATATCTACCACCAATCTACCTACTAAAGCATCGCAGAGCTTTAGTAGGTAGATTAGTGTTTTAACTAATAGCTGTTAATTCCTACAAAGTTAGTTTTTTTTCTCAATAGTTCTCAATTTCAATAGTAAATTTTTATAACAAACATTAATTTTAAAATAAATGTTAATAGAACGGAAATCATTACCTTAACACGGATTATTGATCCATAAATGTATTAATACACGTCGGTATTATTACCATTATGAATTATAATGGATTTCGGAGGGGTCTCATTGTTCGCAACAGACTATCCGAAACATTAACCTTTTACAGAACAACGAGAAACGATTAACCGTAAAACTAAACTTGAAATAATAGAATGGGACAATGTAGAAATTAAACTGCTGCATTATGGAATTATTTCAATTCAAACTGAAACTATTGTGCCGTTAATTGGCGTCGTATAAAAAATATTAAAAACACACACCCGCGCTTTTCGCCGTGGGCGGGAAAAAGTTTAGATTCAGCTTACATAGTACTCCAATGTTATTAATTTATTACATTTTTATTCTCAAATTTACTACAAGTAATTAATTACCACAATGATTTGTATGTACTTTTGAGGAAGTACTAATTCATGCTTACATACCTATAGTTCATCTTTTATTTAATCTAAAACCTTTATAAGTAATATCTTAACACAGATACTAGTGCTGAAAGAGTTCTGTACTTATGTGATCGAGTGTCACGTAAGTGCAAAACTCTCAAGTACTCTCAAGACTTGACAAAGTTAATTTTTACGCGAGAGTCGACGAGTCATACAGAATTTAGATCAGCGCGAAGTAGCTTTCACCACCTACACAATCTAATCAAGTAGCCTAAACCATCCACCCTTCATTTGGATAGTTTTAATGAATTTCCTTTTACATACGTACTGCATTTTCCTGTTCTCCAATTCGTACTTGATATTTTATAAATTGCCTAAGAAAAGTTAATCTATCAACTGTTCAGGCCAACCTAGAACAGTAGTTCACTCCAAATCTAAGAGATAATGATGACTTAACTGTAAAGTAGTCATAACTACTAACTAACGTCTAATACATTTATTAATCATCTCAAAAATCAAGGTTCTTTTCTATCTTATTTAATCCACATTTCAGTTCAAGGGTTTCAAAATATAGACTATTTTTAACGAGTTTTGCAATTTTTACGTTCAACCTGCTGAAAATTAACATTACACAATCTTTCTAAACGTCATTTGCAATTTTGGATTTCCTCTATCAAGTTTTAAGTGCTACAATTTTGTTTCCTGCTGGATGATCTCGATATTTTTTTTAAGAGTTTCAAAAAATCTTTCTAAAGGTTTTTGCTAAATTTTTATATTAATTCTGAAGACAGTGCACATTACACAATTTTTCAAATCTTCAATTCTAATTATTCATTTCTTCTGTCTTCTTGTGTCCTGCAGGATTATCTCGATATACTGTCAAAGGTTTCAAAATATAGACTGCACTTAATGAGTTTTTGCAAATTTTACGTTAATCCTGCTGAAAGTGAACGTTCTACAATTTTACAAATTTTCAATTGCAATTTTGGATTTTTTCTGCCAAGTTTTATGTGTCGCAATTTTTTCTCCAGCTGGATTATCTCGAGTTATTTTTTAGAGTTTTAAAATATCGACTGCTCTCAACGAATTTTGCAATTTTTACATGCATTCTGTTGAAATTGAACATTCCACAGTTTTTTAAATCTTCAATTGCAATTTTAGATTTCTTTTGACAAGTTTAAAGTATCGCCATTTTGTTTCCTGCTGGTTTATCTTAATAGTCTTTAAAGGATTTCAAAATATAGACTGTTTTAATAAGGTTTGCAATTTTTCTGTCCATCCTGCTGAAAATAAACATTCCAGAATTTGCTTTTATTTTTTTTCCTGCTAGATGATATCAATATATTTTGATGAGTTTCAAAATATGGATTGTTCCTAACGAATTTTGCAATTTTTATGTTGAGTGCACAATTTTTCAAAACTTCATTTTCAGTTTTATATTTCTGTTGTTAGGTTGTAAGTGTAGTCATTTTGTTTCCTGCTGGATTATCTAAATATACTTTTAAGGACTTCTAAAGATAGACTTAACGAGTTTTGCAAATTCATCCTGCTGAATATTCTATAATTTTTTAAATCTTAAATTGCAATTTTAGATTTCTTCTGCCAAGTTTCAAGTGCTTCCATTTTGTTTTCTGATGGATTATCTCAATATACTTTTAAGGGTTTCAAAATATAAACTGCTCTAAATGAGTTTTGAAATTTTTACGTTCATCGTGCTGAAAGTGGATGTTGCATAATTTTTCAAATCTTCAATTGCAACTTTTGATTTCTTCTGTCAAGTTTTAAGTGCTGCCATTTTGTTTCCTGCTGGGCGATCTTGATATATTTTAAAGAATTTCAAAATATGGATGGTTTCTAATAAATTTTGCAATTTATATTTATTCTGCCGCAAATGCACATTCCACAATTTTCCAAAATTTCATTTGCAATTTTGGATTTCTGTTGCCAAGTTTTAATACCCGTTAGTTTGTTTCCTGCTGGATTTTTTAGATATACTTTTAAGAGTTTATAAAGATAGACTGTTCTTAACGAGATTTGTAAATTTTAAGTTCATCCTGCTGAAAATGAATATTCTATAATTTTTCAAATCTTAAATTGCAATTTTAGATTTTTTCTGACAAGTTTCAAGTGCTTCCATTTTGTTTTCTGATGGATTATCTCAATATACTTTTAAGGGTTTCAAAATATAGACTGCTCTAAATGAGTTTTGAAATGTTTACGTTCATCCTGCTGAAAGTGGATGTTGCATAATTTTTCAAATCTTCAATTGCAACTTTGGATTTCTTCTGTCAAGTTTTAAGAGCTGCCATTTTGTTTCCTGCTGGGCGATCTTGATATATTTTAAAGAATTTCAAAATATGGATGGTTTCTAATAAATTTTGCAATTTATATTTATTCTGCCGCAAATGCACATTCCACAATTTTCCAAAATTTCATTTGCAATTTTGGATTTCTGTTGCCAAGTTTTAATACCCGTTAGTTTGTTTCCTGCTGGATTTTTTAGATATACTTTTAAGGGTTTATAAAGATAGACTGTTCTTAACGAGATTTGTAAATTTTAAGTTCATCCTGCTGAAAATGAATATTCTATAATTTTTCAAATCTTAAATTGCAATTTTAGATTTCTTCTGCCAAGTTTCAAGTGCTTCCATTTTGTTTTCTGATGGATTATCTCGATATACTTTTAAGGGTTTCAAAATATAGACTGCTCTAAATAAGTTTTGCAATTTTTACGTTCATCCTGCTGAAAGTGAATGTTCCATAATTTTTCAAATCGTCAATTGCAACTTTGGATTTCTTCTGTCAAGTTTTAAGTGCTGCCATTTTGTTTCCTGCTGGGTGATCTCGATATATTTTAAAGAGTTTTGAAATATAGACGGTCAAGTTTTAATACCCATTATTTTGTTTCCTGCTGGATTTTTAGATATACTTTTAAGGGTTTATAAAGATAGACTGTTTTTAACGAGATTTGCAAATTTTAAGTTCATCCTGCTGAAAATGAATATTCTATAATTTATTGAATCTTCAATTGAACTTTTGGATTTCTTCTGCCAGTTTCAAGTGCTGCCATTTTGTTTCTTTCTGGATTATATCGATATTTTAATAAGAACTTCAAAATATGGACTTTTCTAATGCATTTTGCAAATTATATTACATTCTGCTGAAAATGTACATTCCATTTTCAATCCACAATTCAGAAATTCATTTGTAAATTTGTCAATTTTGCCAAGTTGTAAGTGCTATCATTTTGTTTGCTGCTGGACTATTTCTATATACTTCTAAGGGTTTTATAGAGTGTTCTTAATGATTTTTGCAATTTTTACGTTCAACTAGCTGAAAGTGAATATTCCACAATTATTCAAATCTTTAATTGCAACTTTGGATTTCTTCTGTCAAGTTTTAAGTGCTAAAATTTTGTTTCTTGCTGGATTATCTTGATAAATTTTTAAGAGCTTCTAAATATGGATTTTTCTAAATGAATTTTGCAAATTTTACATTCATCCTGCTGAAGGTGCACATTCCACATTTTTTTAAACTCTATTTGTAATTTTGGATTTCTGTTGCTTAGTTCTAAGTACCGTTATTTTTTTAAATCTTCAATTGCAATTTTAGATTTCTTTTAACAAGTTTATAGTATCGCCATTTTGTTTCCTGCCGGTTTATTTTAATATTCTTTCAAGGGTTTCAAAATATAGAGTGTTGTTAACAAGTTTTGCAATTTTTAGGTTCATCCTGCGGAAAATGAACGTTCTACAATTTTTCAAATCTTCAATTGCATTTTTGAATTTCTTTTGACATGTTTTAGGTGCTGCAATTTGTTTTTCCTGCTGGATGATCTCGATATGTTTTGATGAATTTCAAAATATGGACTCTTCCTAATGAATTTTGTAATTTTTGTGTTCATCCTGCTGAAAGTACACATTTCACAATTTTCCAAAACTCCATTTGCAATTTTGGATTTCTGTTATAAAGTTTCAAGTGCTACGATTTTGTTTCCTCCTGGATTATTTCGATATACTTTTAAATAACATTTGCAGTTTTGGATTTCTTCTATCAAAATTTAAGTGCTACCACTTTGTTTCCTGCTGGATGATCTCGATATGTTTTGAAGAGTTTCGAAATATGGACTGTTTCCAATTAATTTTGCAATTTTTATGTCCATTCTGCTGAAAGTGCGCATTCCACAATTTTTCAAATATTCATTTGCAATTTTTTATTTTTTCTGACAAGTTTTAAGTGCTGCTTCAAAATATTGACTGTTCTTAATGAATTTTTCTAATTTTTACGTTCATCCTGCTAAAAATGAGCTTTCCACAATTTTTCAAATCTTCAATTGCAATTCTGGATTTCTTCTATCAAGTTTTAAGTGCAGCCATTTTCTTTCCTGCTGGATTATATTGATATACTTTCAAGGTTTTCAAAATGTAGACTGTCCTTAAAGAGTTATTAAATTTTTACGTCCATTGTGCTGAAAATTAATATTCTAGATTTTTTTGGAAAACTTCATTTGTAGATTTGGATTTCTTCTATCAAGATTTATAAGCTACCACTTTGTTTCCTGCTGGATGTTCTCGATATGTTCTAAGTGGCGTCATTTTGTTTTCTGCTGAATTATCTCGGTATATTTTTAAGAGTTTCAAAACCTAGCCTTTATAAATGAATTTTGCAATGTTTACGTTCATCCTGCTGAAAATAAACATGCTACAATTTTTCAATTCTCACAATTGCAATTGTGGATTTCTGTTGTTAAGTTTCAAGTGGCATCATTTTGTTTCCTGCTGAATTATCTCGAAATTATGAAAAAAAATATCTGTTTGTGATTTTTGTAGTAGTAATTTGTTAATACACTATTTAATTATTAAGCTTTGACGTTTCAATACACTCCCCAATCTTCTAAAAGTTATTAATACAGATAAAATCTAACCACTTTCTTCCTGTTTAATAATAGAAGTTATTATCATAATTATTCACCTGTATAAACAACGCCATCCATCATACGACCTTATTTTTAACCACCCCCAAAAGCTCGAAAGGTGTAAGGTACAACATCCGGATTTGTCGGGAAAGGGAAAGGTCAGAACGCAGGGGTTGGAAGTAATCATATTCAAGCTAGAAACGTTTTCCGAACACACACACACACACACACACACGGAAAGATAACAAATGTGAAACGTTATTTTTTCTCCTCCCCCATTCGTTCGCATTTCGTACGGTCGACACTTTCTAACTACAAAAATCCTTTTATAATACGAACGCTGGATCGGCGATTTTTTTTCCACCTCCCGATGTTTTCACGCTGAATGATCGAAACGCTCCTGGCGGGATAAAGGTGGCTTCGTACACAAAGGAAAAAAAAAGAATTGGAACGTATATTACTAATAATGTGGGGTAAAGTTATTTTTTCATTTAAAATTTTCTTGCTAAAAGAATAAATGATTGTTTTAGGTTGAATTATAAAGACATCGAAAGAAAAAGGAGAAAAATTAAGGTTCAAACCGCCATCTTTGACTTACGACAATAAGAGACTGATTCTTCAGTACCAGATCAATTGCCGATCAATGGTTAACTAAGGAAGGTGATTTTTTTTACTAAAAGACAAATAAATGTTTTAGGTTGAATAATAAAGAAAAATCGAGGGAAGAGGTGAAACAGCAATTTTCGGTTTATTTCAATAAGAGAACGAATCTCCAGTACAAGATCAATTGCCGATCAATGGTTAAATAAAGAAAGTAATCCTGCAACCCTTCCAACAGTTTATAGTAGAATCAGAACTTGCAATCATATCACCACATCTTGTGTTACTGCTAATGGTTCAACATTGACAGTAACTTTTGGAGTTGGTGGTTGTCACTCTCTTGAAACCGGTTTTACGAAGGCGTGGGGAACGTTGCAACATGAAATTTTCTCTTGAAGCCTATGCATTTAACTATAAGGATTATGATATGGAGTGTTGTAACTTATGGCAGTAAGTCTCGTTTAGTATTCATCCGAGACAATATGAACGCCCAGTGATATGTTGATGAGGCAAACTCCATATTTTTCTGTTTCTTCAGCAGTTGGAAGACCCAATTTTCCAAATTGAAAGAGTTTGCGAAGGGTAATGTTAATATCTTAGCACGGTCACCACGACCTTCTGATTTTTTGTCCATTAAGCATGTATGGAACATTATGAGGTGAAGACTAAATTATCTTAGGCATCAGTCTCATTAATTACTTAAAGTCTTTAAACAATTCTAAGCAACAACATTAATATCCTTAGCATTTTGCGACCTTTTACATAAAGCCAGTTGATAATGTACTAAGCCATTTTAGACAATTTTAATCAACATGTGATGAAAAACAATAATATATAAATAAGTAATTAAATATATTTTACTACCTAATTCATCACGATCTTTTTTTAAAACTTTTTTTTTAGTATCGCTTCCAGTAAAATATTTCAAGAAATTCTTCTAGTCAGAAATAATAAAAGCCCTACATTTACAATTTATAGGCCATCGCGTTCCTCGCTCGACACCATAAATTCCTCCCAACGTTCGCAGGAGAAGGCGGCAGTAAAAATTAGTCACGCAATTTGACAGTTTCCAGGTTTTTACACTCCGAGTTAATTACCCCTTTGACGAATTTTTCAGGCGACGTTTATTTTTCTCGCGGCGATAATAATAAATTCAAAAGCCTATCCCGTAAGCTATGTGCATACGTACATAAATATATCTTAGTTTATGCACCATAAAATACACGTTCCTCTCACACGGATGATCGATTTCTCTAGAATGCACACGCAAGTAAATTGGATGCGAAAGGGGAAGGGTCACGCCGGGGAGTATAAATAAATTCTGAAAAATGTACGGGGCGCTTATTGAAAATTGTTTACAATGGAGGGCTCGTAGGAAAATTGAAATATTTCAATAAACCGTTTTCTGATATAAGAAATTTAAAACTTCAGTTGAAATTGCAAACTGGTGTAACACAATCGAAATGGTTTCGTAAGTACACAAAAATCATACAGACCGTTTTGTAGAAAAATAAAACTTACTTAATTTAGAACTATTTTCATCAGATTACAATACATTTACTAGTGATAACTTGAGTTGAAGATATTATTTTTTTGGGTTTAATAAACCTAAACTGAAAGAAAGCCTTCGTAACCTAAAATGAAATAGTAAATTCGATTAAATGCGTTAGCCTAATATTGAACAGAAACCTAAGCACTTGTGGGAATTAATGAATAAGCGAAAATGTGTATACCAAAAAAATATAAACTATAAGGATATAGTTTGCTCAACACCTTCCAATTTATTTTCCTCAACTTATTTGCTAATGGCTTGTAAATTCTAATGCATGGAAGACCAAACAGTTTACTTATCTCTATAAAATTCTAGTGAATGATTAAAAAACTATTCAATCACTAAAATTAACCTTGATTATTATTGATTGTAGTTTACCTCTTCATACTTATATAACAAGAAACACTATATATGCTACAACGGTGTTAAATATAACGAATATACATCTACAGGTATTCCTCATGTATCCAATCTTGGCCCCCTGAATAATTCATGACACGTTCTAGATTTTCATCTTAGAAAAGTTTGTAATAAATATTTGCGTTCGAACTGTTTTTTTCGGGTAGCTTTAAAAATATATTATGTAAGTTTAAATATAAATGACTTTCTATAGCTAATCTTATCTAATTTAGATTTAAAGTTTCTCCGCCCATCATGCATAAAAATTTTATTAATTTCCTCACTCAAAACTTTTACCTTTTGAATTTCTTTTTTATTCAAAAAGTTTTGTAATTAATTCTACTCCAAACCAAGAGGCGATCAGTAATTGAAATTTATGTGTATATGTAGGGTGGGTGGGTGGCCTCTCACCCACCCACCAATCAGTAAAACATCATCAAAAATTATTTGAAAAATTTGTATGAATAAATCTCTAAAAATTGCAATTATTTTCTGTTTATTTATTTATTAAATTTTGAAATTCAATGGTTTCCTTTTTGAAACAAAAACACTGTTTAAAAAATAAACTTTTTAATAAAATTAAAACGAATTTTAAAGTAATATCTTAGAGAGTTTCTAATGTTCTCCTTTTTTTAACCAAATTTTAAACTTTTGTTTATAAAAATTGCAATTATTTTCTGTTTATTTATATTTTACAATTTTTAATTAAAACCCTCGCTTATGTTTTACTGATTGGAGGGTGGGATAGAGGCCACCCACCCACCCTACATATACATGATAACTTTAATTGCGAATCGTCGATGATTTTACTGCGAAAAACAATAAAACCCTTTATGTAATAAAAAATAAAACAAAAACAAAATTTAAGTTTAAATATAAATGACTTTCTATAGCTAATCTTATCTAATTTAGGTTTAGAGTCTGCCCACCCATCATGTATCAAAATTTTCAAGTTTTAGTTTAGTTTTTAATTAACTATTCTATCTTTAAGAATTTTCAATTGATTTTTCTGTTAATAAAATTTTGAATTAATCTCATAGTGTTTCTGTAATTAAATTTTCAATTGGATAATCTTATTATTTTTTAATAAACGTTAGAAATATTATTTTCCTTAATAAATAGTTTTCGATGTTTTTTTCTTGTATCCTTAAGATTTTATAATCAATTCTTTAGATATTTATACTTTCTTTCTAACAAAATATTCATATTTTTAAAATAAAATTCTATTTATTTCTAAGGGTTGTACCATTGTAACTAAATTTCTAAATTTTCAATTTTTTTTACATTTTTTCGATTTTTTTAGATATTTGTCGACTTTTCTAATTTTTTTTAGACAATTTTTTGATAATTTTCTAGAGCTTTTAAAGTTATTCTTCAGAGTTATTTTACAATTTTTTAAACAAAATGTTTTTTCAATAAATTCACAATCGTTTCAGCAATTTTTTTTTGGATAATATAATAATAATTTATTCAACTGTCTTTTAACAAATTTTTAATTGTTATGCAAAAGTAACAAATTGTTAACTATTTAGCCAAATTTTTTATTTTTTAAATTCAACTTTTTTCATTCTTAAAAAAAAACTGCTTCTAAAATAAACTGCAAATAAAATTCAATTGTTATTTTAATAAAACTATAACATTATAACGTGTTTCAAAGTATTTAGAGAGTTCATATTGTAATTGCTATTTTTGTAACATTCCAGTTCTTTCAGTAAAGTTCCTTTTGGCAATTTGTCATTTTTTTTCAACTTCTCTTTAACAAATTGGTTGATTGAGTTACGTGAAGATCAAATTAATTTGACGAATAAATTTGTGTCCGAAATGTACATTTAGTAAATCAAATAAAATTGTGAAGAAAAGTTATGAGTGCTTTATTCATTAAATTCTTCAATAATTTTCTCACTTATCTCTGGTAATTTCAATTGTATTTCCAAATTTTATTTGTTCTATCTTTATTTAATTCTCCTTTTGAAAAAAACATTTCATTTGTATATTGAATTTAAAATTTATTAAATTTTGAAATTCAATGGTTTCTTTTTCGAAACAAAAACACTGTTTAAAAAATAAACTGATAAAATTAAAGCGAATTTTAAAGTAATATCTTAGAGAGTTTCTAATTTTCTCCTTTTTTTTAACCAAATTTTAAACTTTTGTTTATAAATTTTCCGACTATTTTTTCTTACTTAGACAAGAAATTTGTTTAATTGACGATATTTTAAATATTTTATAGCAATTCTTTAAAGATTTCAGTTTAACTTTTATTCCATTTGTTTTAGCAAATTTTCGTTTGTTTACTGACCCTTAATAAAATTTTAGTTTTTATTTATTTTGTTTTATAAATTGAGCTGTTACAATTACAGGAAAACTTTAAGACTCAAAAAACTAAATTAATATTTGCTTAATAGTAAGAGAAGTATTCGAAACAGAAATTTAAAAAAAAATACTCCATGAAAAAATAGGCAGAAGATTTTAGAAAATTCTAGAAACCTATAACGTAAGTTATGAAATATACTAAATTTCTCGATAAAAATCTATCAATTTAGAAGAGAACTTGTTGAAAAACTAAACTAAAATAAAATAAAATTGCTGAAAAATTTAAGAAAAGTTGCTGGGAGATTGAAGAAATTTCACGTAATTAAGAAATTTCTACAATTTGTTAAAAAAATTCCGGAAAATTCTGGTATAAACAAGAAAGAAATGGTGAAAATTTCACCCATTGTTGTAGAAACAATTGCAACAATCTACCACAAAAATTGCTGGGAAATGTTAGGACCTTCGAAGATAAATAATAGAAGATTTGCTAGGAAATTCAGCTCAGATAAAAGAAGAAATGATATATTCTCGAAGAGACAGAGGGAGAACATCTTTATTTGGACAAACAAAAATACATTTTGAACGAATACACTTAAATTTAAAATAAGGGTTAGTCCGTCCGTTTGGGATATCGACCTTCGGTCTTTCTACCCTAAGGAAGAGACATTATACTAAATTTCTTAAAGATAATGAGGTGTGAAATGCTAGATAAAAAATTCTTTATATTAAGAACAGAAAATACAAGAAAATTCTGGAACTCTCATCGAAAACTCTTTCAATTTAGAAGAGATATTCCTGGAAAATTGTAGAACCTTAGAAAAAATTCATGTAATTTAGAAAAAAAAAACATAAAAAATTCTAGAATTGTGAAAATTCCAAGCCAGAAAAGTGTAAAGCTTTATAGAAAAATTACTAAAAAAATTACAAAAATCAATTTTAAAAAAATTAAAACTCTCAAAGAAAAAAAAATAATTTTTGTTAAAAAGTTCCGATTGGATAAAGTAAGACATAGGGAAAATACTAAATAAAAAAAAATACTTGATAAAAAAACTAGGCGTGAAATTCAGGAAAATTTTAGAAATCTGCAACAGAGGTTACCGAAATTCTAAAACCCTCGGAGAAAACCCTCTTAACTTGAGAGAAAAATTGGTAGAAAATTTTGATAAAATAAAAACAAAAATGACAAGGCAAGTTGCTGAAAAATTTTATACTCTCTCGATTAGAAAAGTCTAACAAGCTTTGGTGCAAAATTTTCAAAAATAAAAATTGAAGTTTCTGAAAAATTGTAAAATCCTCTAAGAAAATTCACGCACAGAAAATTTTTAAAATCTCAAACTTAAATTACTGGAAATTTTTGGTAAAACAAAGCAAACAATGGTGGAAAATTCTCTCAATTTTGCAGAGAAAATGTAAAAATTACTAGAAAATTTTAGGACCCTTGAAAAAAATTTAAGAAGATATACTGGAAAATTCCAATAAGAAAGAAATAATTGAAAATCGAAAGTTCGAAATAGAAAAAAACATAAGTTATAATGAAAAAAAAAAAACTTTTGATGAAAATTAGATATAATGTGCTAGAAAATTCTAACAATCTAGAATGAAAATTGAGGAATAAATCTAACACCCTTGGAGAGAACTCTCTTAAATTAAAAAAGAAATTGATAATATCAAGTAAAAAATATTTTTTTAATTCGTATGCAAAATTTTACATATTTTTTAAATCCAGCAGTTTCTTTTCTCAAAATTTCAGTTGTTTTTATTGTTAAAATTATAACGAGTTTTAAAGTTCATACTGTACCTGTAATTAATGTTCAATTGTTTATTATTTTTACCGAAATTTGAAAGCTTTATTTTTAGAAAGTTTTCGATATTTTTTTTGACAATTTTTTTTAAATTTATTTTTAAAAATAATATTCTAAAGGTTATATTTTCTTAGAGAATTTGTAGTTATAAAAAAATTGTAATATTCTAAAGGTGTAAGGGCTGTTCTTAAGAGATTTCATACAATTTGCAAATCATTTTGTTCAAAATTTTTAATTATTTCAGCATTTTTTTAAGAAATTTTAAATTTGTATTTATTTATTTTTAAGTTTCACCATTTTTAAGAGACTTTAAGAAAATTTAAGATATATAAATAGAGTTCATACTGTTGCTGTTATAAAATTTTCTTTTACCAATTTTTCCGACTGTTTCTCATTCTTAGGCAATTTATTTTTTTACTTTTTTAGAGATTTTATACTGTTCATCAAAATATATTTTTAATTGTTTCTTAATTTAATGAATTCATAATAATAAGAACTTTTAATTGTTGAGCCAAATTTGATTTAATTATTATTAAATTCGATTGTTTCGTAGAAAATTCACGTCATTAGTCTTTTTTGAGATCTATTTTCTCATAAGTTATTTGGAATTTCTTTTGAATTTTCTAGGGATATCTAAGATGCATATATTTTGAAGATTTTTAATAACAAAAAATATAGTTTATGTCATCTGTCATCTGTTCTTGTCTCTACTCTTTCTAGCAAATTTCCAACGGATTTTTAAAATTATAAACACCTAAAAAACTGAACAATTATACAATAAGTGTTTAAATCTAAGTTAAATTAATAGAATATGTATAGCCTAGACATAAAATACACTAAATATAATGAGTACATAGTACTCGAAATGTACATCTAGCAAAATAAAATAAAATTGTGAAGAAAGTGTAGTGTTTTTTATTTTTTATTAAATCTTCACGTAACTCAAGAACAAATTTCTATAGACATAAAATATTTACTTCTTTAATGGAAACCAAATTGTAATTATATATAATGATTTTAATTAATATGTGAGCAACTATTGGCTTCTAAAGCATAATTCAATAATTAATTAATAAGCTTGCTTAAGTTGTTTGAGTAGGCGCACGAAATGTCTTTCTCTCACTCACAGTAAGGTATGATACAAAAAATACGTGTTGCTTGGTCCTAGAAAGTTAGCCAGTAAGTTGTAATCTATATTACTTATAATTATTGGCTCCTTTTTTCCAATATATGATTGATATTTCCAATGCAATTCTCTACTTCTGTGAGAACGAAAAAGAAACGACTGTAGCCCTGAGATTCGCAATTAGCCTTACTCGTTGCGGCAGAGGTAATTTCGCAAATTGTCTACATGATGCACATACCCCGGTTTGCATTATTAAGTGATTCTTCAATTCGATATTAAAGCAAGGATGGAATTATTGCAACATTATCGTGAGTTGCTGCGCAAACAAATTGATGGATGATATGTTTACTTTTTAAATTCATTCTTGGGTTAATCAATTAATCTTTACTTTATATTTCAATAATACTACATAATCGAAAACAAAAATTTACGATTTATTTTTATTCGGAATGAAAATCTGATAATGCACGCCGGGAAAGTATTAATGGGATACTTAACTTTATCTCTCAAGGGAGATAAAGATTCGAACATTGCACGTAATCCCTTTGTGGTATTATACGTTACCATATTGATAAGCCCTTTACAATGAACGGACTGGCAGCCAGCAGTGGACCCTAGATGTAGGGGATTATGTACCTGCAACAATAAAAGAAATAATGTATTCATTTTGTTGTGCGTATTCAGCTAATAAAATTCGTAAAAATAAATGTAATAATACACAGATGAAGAAATTATTTTATAGGAAATTTTAGAACTTAAAAAAAAATTATTCAGCAATAAGAACAAGTTGTTATATTAGCTCATATTTACTAACCCTAAATTATCAGATGGTAAATACAACCTCTAAAAATAAAGTTCTGTGAATTTCATCTACGTTAATGTTACAGGTGTATTCACCAAACTTTACTGACAGAGGTTGTGGTTTACTTTACTGCATATGGTGGCAAATTCAAATCTTGCATAATTTTAGGATTCCTAAAAACAAATTATGTTATGTTAATCAATACAAAACCTATGAATTTCTCTATGAATCAATTGAGAATTATATCCCCTAGTACACTTTAGGATACCTTCAGGGAGGGTCGAAAACTTTCTCTCACTGTTTAAATTCCAACTTCATTAGCGTTTCTATATTCTTCCCATATTTATTAGTAAATACAATGTACCATACTCAATGTCTTTCTTTGTACTAACATCCGTCACTTAGTTCTTCTAAATCCTGCTCTATGTATCATTAAATTTAATTTCCTAAAGTTAGAAGATCTGTACATGCAATATGGCTAAAAGTAGAAGAACATTCCGCCGAGTTAAATCGCCCCAGATCTCTTATTTACTCACTTAATTTGTAATAGCTATGAACATTGTATTGTAAACATAAATACAAACAACCCTAAACTAACCTTCTCCCAGACTTCTTTTACTAGTAAAATAAGACAAGACAATCGAAGATATAACATCATCTTTTCTCCAAACATGGTCTAAATCCAAAAACTATCCACTTCTGAAGAGAAAAAAAAATCATACTTAACGTCACAAGCTATTTACGATCCATTCTTATGAACCTACTTTACAAAATCTATATATTTATCTTAAAAATAAATAACTTATGCTATTAAAATCAATAATTTCTCTTAAACTCAAAATCTGGTCTTATGCACGCATTTTCAACCCAAGACCGATTCGTTATTGTGAAGGATCTTTGAGTCTCTCAATAAGCAAAAATAAAATGGTGATGTGGCCAACATAGTACTTTCCCTATATTTTTCTCGAAAACTATGAGGTTTACGCAAAATGGTTATCCTTGATAATTTGCTCAATTTTAGATTCTTTACAATTACTTGTTAGATACATTTCATATAACTCCTATAGTTTATTAGCAATAAATTATTAATTTGTATTTTTTTCTCAAAAGTTAAGAACTATATGAAAAACATGTTTCAATAAAACTTGTTCAATTTTTCAATCTCTTTAACTTTTGTTTTGAATAAGATTGCATTTATTCAAATTCTATAAAGGGAAAGTAAAAAAGATGTATTGCATTGTAGGTGTTCTCTAACCCACCCTCCAATCAGTAAAACCTAAGCAAGGGTTTTAATTGTAAAACGTTAATAAACATAACACTATTGCAATTTTTAATAGATTTATTCAAACAAATTTTTCAAATATTGTTTGGTGATGTTTTACGGATTGGAGGGTGGGATAGAGGCCACCCACCCACCCTACATATACATATAAATTTCAATTACTTATCGTCTCGCGATTTGGAGTAAAATTAATTACAAAACTTTTTAAATAAAAAAGAAATTATAAAGGTAAAATATCTGAGTGAGTAAATTAGTAAAAAAATGATGCATGATGGGTGGGCAGACTTTAAATTTAAATTAAATAAGATTAGCTATAGAAAGTCATTTATATATAAACTTATTTTTTGTTTAATTTTTTATAACATAAAGCGTTTCGTTGTTTTTAGTAGCAAAATCATCATCAATTGGTAATTATAGTCGTTGTGTATATGTAGGGTGGGTGGGTGGCCTCTATCCTACCCTCCAATCAGTAAAACATAATCGAGGGTTTTAGTTAGAAATTATAGAATGTAAACAAACACAAAGTAATTGCAATTTTGATGTATTCATACAAATATTTCAAATAATTTTTGATGATGTTTACTAACTGGAGGGTGGAATAGAGGCCACCCACCTACCCTACATATACATATTAACTTTAATTACTGATCGTCTCGCGGTTTGCAATAACTTTAATTACAAAATTTGAATAAAAGAAAATTGACAAATTAAAATTTTTAAGTGTATGAATTAATAAAAATTATTTACTTGATACATGTAGAGGCTTGAAATCAAACTTAAATAAGATTAACTGTAGCAGGTCATTTATATTTAAACTTAAATATATTTGGATTATGCTTTATTTTTTATAATGTAGAAAGTTTGATTGTTTTGCAAGCAGCAAAATCATCAACAATTAGTATTTAAAATTATCATGTATATGTAGGGTGGGCGGGTGGCCTCTATCCCACCCTCCAATGAGTAAAACATAAGCGAGGGTTTTAATTAAAGTTGTAAACAAAACACAAAATTATTGCAATTTTTAGAGATTCATTCATACAAATTCTTCGAATAATTTTTGATGATTTTCACTGATTGGAGGGTGGGATATTCATCTTCTAACCCGTTCGTTGTGAAGACTCTTTGAGTCTCTCATTGAGTAAAAAAAAATTGTACCCATATCACACCTTTTGTAAAAATTTATTGGAATCAAACTTTCACACTTTTAAAGATCGGAAGCAATTTCGGATTCATTCTTAGAATCTGAAGCAGTTGCTGATCCATTCTTAAGAAACTTCCTCACATGATCTTAGAAAATATAAGTTCTACTATTAGAAACCTGGTCTTATACATGCATCAACAAATGAATATATTTTATTGGTAGAGAGCGGATAAAAAAGCATAAAAAATGTGAAAAAAAGCACTTAAAAAGGCACAAAATTTAGAGAAAAAAAGCATTAAAAAAGCATAAAAACAGGAAAAAAGCATAAAAACACGAAAAAAGCACTAAAAAAGCATTAAAAGGCACAAAATTTAAAGAAAAAAGGCATTAAAAAAGCATAAAAACAGGAAAAAAGCATAAAAACACGAAAAAAGCACTAAAGAAAACTATATTTTCTTGATATGTTACACGTTTATCAACATATTTTACAAAGAAATTTGGCTTAAAACTAAAATAAACATACTTTCTTTACGCAATATATAATATCATGTAAGTATTTAAAAATTAAATTGTAATTTTGTATACGTTTCAAAATAACTAAAATCTATTCATAAAAACAGTAGATCATTAAATGTTGTTCTAAGGGTTTAATTGTAAAAATTATTACTTCTGACGCTCAATAAATTTTTGAAAGTAGAAAAGCTTCTCTTTATTTTAAATTATAGCTGGATCCATTTTAAAATTGCCATTCAAAATCAAGTTTAATTTATTTAATATTAAAAATCCTTCATTTTCAACGAATACTTCTTTCGATATTATTTTGATTTCTTGGCCAATGCATGCAGGTATTTTCTAAAATGAATCTGCTTTTGTAAAGATTTGATTGTGTTGCTCACAAAATTTAAACGCGATTTTATGTAACTCAATTGTTTTGAAGGAAGCTCTTGTTTCTTAAGAACTGTTTAACAGTCTTTAACTGATTTGCTTGTCGTTTCGGGAAAGTTGTATATAACCTTATTAAATTCTTCAAAATTGTTCGCATAGTACATTGTAGCATATAGCCAAATTCCCCATTTTGTTAGCACTGGTTTATGGGGCAGTGAGATATCAGATAATGACTTCTTGAATAATTGTACTCACAGAAGAATATAAGAACTATTTTTCCATATTTAATTAAATCTACAAATGGAAATTTCATTCTTATAGTTTCAGAAATTCGTTTCTATTCATGTGCTAAACTTGTACAATGCACAAAATGCATTATTAGTAAAATTTTGTAACTTGGTATTGTCTACGGCAAAAATAAGCTTATCAGTCCATCATTTATGAATTTTGCTATAATGTTATTATCAGTTTTCTTCAATTCTTTTGTATATATCAAAATACTGTTGGTCGGATGTCTTCATGTTAAACTCATATTATTAAATTAAACAAGTCTGTGGTTTCATCCACACCAAACCACATATAATTATTGTTAATAATATCTTTTATTTTTTGTATGGTTTCATAGTATCTAAGAGCTACATAATTTTTTCTCGGGAATGCGTATTTTACAATATTTTCCCAAGAAAGATTAAAATGCATTATTTTGTAATTTTCTTAAAGGGATATTAGAATGTAAAAGTATTTTGCACAAATGTGAATTTAATTGAAGATGATGCTAAAGATTGTGAAATTGTGCTGTTTTGTTAGTTCAGCTTTGAACTTTTTCAAACGTTCTTAACGTAGTGTTGTTATAACATGTTTTACATACAAGTCTTGACTAGTTAGGATGCAGTTGGAAACTAAAATAAAACTTACTATTTTTAAACATGCCTTACAAAATAATGTATAATTTTCACTTATTAATTCTGGATAGCCTCTAATTAATTCTTGTATTGTGGTTTTCACCTTTTGCATTATGGGTTAAATATACATGTGAATTATATAATATAATTTATCTGTGATTCCCCAGGTTAATACGATTCACGCATATAGTAATTTTTGATAAATAAGCAAAGTTTTTGGAATGTCAATTCAATAGTTTATGAATGCGAGTTTGAATATGAAAATTAACGAAAACGGTAAATATGCGCCAGTCGTCCCATCCCAAATTGATACGGTTGCAGAACACCTGATTATTAGCTATCACTTAAATTTGTTTACATTTAATACTTACTGGGGCCCCTATTTATTTTTTAACGACGTTTACATCCGGAATATCATAGGTGTGATTCCTATGAAGCGTTCGTCTGTATTATCTGAATAATGAGACGGTCTATTATATCTACTTATTTATAAACGAATCCATTGTAAATTGGTAATTTATACTAATATTTATTAATAATAAAATTCATTATAATTATTGTATCATATTATGAAGATTTTTAACAATTATGTTGTCAAAAGACACGAAGAAAATATGTAATACAAATATAATCTATAAATGATGGGATACAGATTTTTACGAAAATTCTCTATATTAGCACATTAATTTAATATCAGCGTGAAATTATTATTAAATGTTTTTTAAATGTTTAAGAAAATGCTCCAAATAAGCATCAAAATCTAAAAAAAGCATGAAAATAAGCATAAAAAGTCAAAATAAGCACAAAAAGTCAAAATAAGCAAAAAAGCCCAAAAAAACTTAGCGCTAAGTAATCACATTCTTCAAGATTCGTATAGATATTAAGAAATTTTTTCGATGCTATTAATATTATGGATAAGCATAATGCTAGAAATCCGCTCTCTATTTATTGGAAATAATTCTTTCAACAAAAAAACTTTGATTTTCTCTTAAAAAAGATTTTTAAATATCTTACACTTCTATTCCTCAGTTTTAATTTAGATTTCTTTCAGAAAAGATAACTGAACACCCACTCAACATTATTTCTTTTTTCTATGACATTTCTTGAATAACTTCTTTACATTGCTCGGTAAATTATTTTCAAAAATTTCCGTGATATTAGAAATGATTTAACTTCAGCCTAGCATCTAGGTCCCTTCTATAAATATTCTCTCTCCACATTACCTCATTATCCTTATCCACAATTTTCTCCTAAACGTAACGGCCCAAAATAAAATTCATGAATAATGATTCCATCTACTTGATGAAGCCACGGTTTAGTGAAACAACTGTAGAAGTTTCTCTAGATAATCCAAAAAAACCTTTCTTTATTTAACAAAACATTCAGCAAGATTTACCTCTATCACATCTTCTATACAATTTATTCGGCGTTGGAATTTATAAATCAAACCCTCCATATTTTACATACATACAGTATTCCATACGATTAGTTGACGGTAAAGCTCTTATACCCCAAAACGCCCTACAGGAGCCTAAAGATTTTCGACATATTCGACGCTTCTAGTGACGAATACAAACCACTTGATTAAAACAATTAGAAACCTTTTTTCGTTATTTTATGTATAAACAGTTGTACATTTCGGGCACAAAGTAATCATTATCAATGGTTTGAATGCAAACAATTTTTTTTTAAATTGCCTTTCATAACATCACTCCTAACTAAAAACTATGCAACAATCTTGTACATACTTTTAAATACTGACATGTCATGTTTGATTCCAAATTTTCCTTCAAACTCCACTCCATTCCTAATACGTCTAAAGTCATATTTTTGATCACTTATATATAAAATTTTTAAAGAGTGTAGTTAAAATACCGGGTGTTTCTAAATGAATATCGAGATTTTAACGCTTTGTTGTACTTATTAGGTAAAACATAAAATCATAATTAATACATAAAATGAAAGAGCAACTCAAACAGTTCTGTTTATTAGTACGCGCATGCGCCAGAGGGCGCTAGTAGCAGAACTGGTGACTAGTGAACAGAAAACCGACATGTGCGCAACTAGTGCTCAGATAATCCTTACGAGATGGTACAATTGCAACTTTATTTCGTATCATATCTATGCGGAAAGTTTGTTGGCATTTTATTTTGGAGAAGCAAAGTACTGTAACTGGTACTTCTTATCTTGAAGCTCTACAACCCTGATATTCATTTAGAAATACCCGCCAAATAAATTGATTTGTCGCCCCTTGTTTCTCTTACATCGAAACACATCATTAAACTCTCAATCATATTTAAAGTGTCAAACGAAAGCTATTCTAACAATCCTAAAACATCCCAATAACCCACTTTATATTCCTTCAAATGAATTCCTCTCTAAAATATTAAAAGTCATTCCAATTTCCCTTGCAAATGCTTTTCTTCAAAAATCTGAACAACTAATCCGAACTCTTTTAAGTAAATGTTTAATTGTGGAGGCGTTTACATTGTGGTACATCTTGAATATAATGAATAATAAGACACGATGACTTTGTTTTACCACTTCATATAAATAAAAAAATCATCGAGTCTCCTTTTATTTAAATAAAGTGATAAAACAAAGTCTTCATGTCTTCTTCATTCTTTTAAGTACGTTTTGTTCTGTCAGAAACTCAAATATGAATACAAATTCCCAAACATCCAATAATCTTACAAATAAATTCTATGCATTTGACGAATACAGTACTAATAATCTTTGATCTTCACGTAACTCAATCAACCAATTTAAACCTTATGAAATATAACAAGTCATTCTAATGTTTCAAAAAAATTCTTGAGTATATGTGTCTGTCTGTCTGTCGGTGGGCGCTGTATCTCAAAAACGAATGATCCTATTAAGATGAAACTTTAAACTTAAGGCTTAATCTTTAAAAACTGGAACTGAAAAGCTTTTAGTGAACATTCATAAAACGAAACTGGATGTTTACTCTGGGCGTTTTTATCTTTTCTCGATATTTTCCTAAATTTGAAAAATATTACATAACTTTTCAAACAAAAGTTAAAAGGAATGAGAAACTGAACTGAAGTTTTAATATAAATCATATTTTTCGTAATCGTGTCTCCTTTATTCATTTTAGTATCAGCAAACGCAACTCTTATTAAAACTAAGATTTTGCTACTTCAGCATCAATCTGTCTAAACACAACAAAAAATAATTTTGATATCAGCTGACGCAACTGACGTTAAAACTAAGATTTTACTACTTCAGCTTTTCTAAACATAGTAAAATCCACATACTATGAAAAAAAGACATGGCTACCATGATACTGTCGCTCTATTAGTAATCAAAGTGTAGCAGATAAGATCGACAACACATTCGATCTGGTTTAGGTGGAAAATATGAATCACCAAATCTTACTCCTTATTTCATTGTGCGACAGGGATTAAATACAATTATATACTATCGCGATGTGCAAGTCATGTCCCGTGAATCTAATGGACACGTCCGCACAGTGCATGCTCGCAGTTGACACCACTTGACACCAGTAGTCGTCTTCTGTTATTTTCCTTTTCGACGTTTTTTTTTCTTCCCATCTTACTTATTCCGCCCGCCATGAAACCGACAGCGTGGTCGTTGACCGTTAGAGTTTTCTCTCTAGGTGCAACTTGTGAAAATTGTCACAATTACGTGACGTAACTGGCGCAGATGGCGTTCTTAATTAAGACAATTATCGCAGTTACTCGGACAGAAAATTATGTCACATTTCAGAGATGCCAGCGCTGAAGTGTGCAATATGTATGTGCGTGTGTGTATGTGTGTGTACGTTCAATTAACATTTTTTTCGTAGGTATGTGGAAATAGAATAATTGTTATTTTTTAATGCGCAAATACATTTTTTTTTATTAAAATTGTAATTTTTTATATCTACGAGGGTGAATCAAATATAATCCTGAGCATTTCTGCACTTATGTTTTACATTTTACTGTAAAAACTCCAGCTAACAGTTAAAACAACTACTCCCCGTACTAAAGCACCGCCAGGCATTGAATGACATAACTGTTAGCTGTCGTTACATGTCTGAAATAATATTCAGCACGATGTAACAATTTAATTTTCTCACTATTAATTAATATTATTAAAACAGCACTAATATTTCAATATTTAATTTGTATATAATCCTGAATTTAGTTTAAAAAAACGTACGTATGTATTATTATAAAACAGAATTAATATGTTTTATTACCGATGAAAGTTTAAATTAAATTATATTTGGTTTGTTTCACAATATTTTCTATTTACTCGACTAGTTTCGCTTTTTAAGGCATCAACAAGATAATTGATAATACCTTAAAATGCGAGTCAAGATAATTGATAATGCCTTAAAAAGCGAAACTAGTCGAGTAAATAGAGATAAATTGTAAAACAAACCAAGTGTAATTTAAAACCTTCATCAGTCATAGTTCAAAATGTTTCACCAAGTGATAAATGAGAAAGTCATTCTAGAAATAATATGTTTTATTTGTCTATATAGTCTCCGCATTTATGTACACATTTTATTAGCGTTTCTTAATGCCACTATTGAAGAATGTAGCCGGTCGAGTCTTTAGACAATAGCTCACAAACGATTCCAAATCTTAGTGACTGTGAAAACGGCGTCCTTGAGTGGAACAAACATATAAAACTAAATTTCGGGTTGAGTAATGTGAAGTTATATATTATGATGAAACGAAAATAAAATTATATAAGTGAAGTAAGGAATTTTATTTTCGTTTCATCAAAACATATAAGTCATACGAGGAGAAGTTTTGACTGTAGGACGACTTTTCCAATATTTCTCAATGAATTTTCTCTAATTTTCTCGGGTCAAAGCAGCTGTGTGTGGCCGAGCGTTATCAAAAAGGAGGTTCACACTTCGAATGGGACCATAGGGACTAAGCGTGTTCACGAAGGAAGCTAAAGAAATATAAACTTTTCCGATTTTGATGACAAAAAAGGTCTTTTCAATAGAGTTTTTATCATTTTGCTGAATTTTGCTATTTTCTTTTTAGAAGAGGACTTCACGAGATGGCCATTCATGCTTCTACTTTCTTCTTCTTCAATAGTAAGTAGACAAGCATTACCATGAAACTACCGTTCTGTCAATACCCTCATTTTCTCCTCCTTCTTGCAGTACTAACTACAAAAAAATACCATGAAACTAACGTTTAGTCCAGTCTCCGTTTTCTATTTTTACCTATTTTCTTTCTTACAATACCAACTGCATACGTTTATTTGTACTTAGATTCGATATTTTACACAATTACAATCAACACGAGCGTGACTCGTGGTGCGTCACTCAAACCAAGCGCATTTAGGACAGTGCAATTGTTTCGCAACTGGCGCACTCAAGTGGACGAGACAAAGTAGGTCAAAGGGTTAAACGTTTATTACATGGACGTTTTAGGAATTTGTAGAATATTTTGGGAAAGTATGCGTTAGGAAATTGATTTTTTTTTTACATAGATGTAAAATTTGTTTGGTTGTGAAATTTTGCGTCACTCAAACCAAGCGCATTTAGAACGGTGCACTTGTTTCGCAACTGGCGCACTCAAGTGGACGAGACAAAGTAGGTCAAAGGGTTAAACGTTTATTACATGGACGTTTTAGGAATTTGTAGAATATTTTGGGAAAGTATGCGTTAGGAAATTTTTTTTTTTACATAGATGTAAAATTTGTTTCGTTGTGAAATTTTTGGAGGCAAGTTTTATAAGAACTAAGATGGTGTTTGGAAATTTGTACTTGCTTAAAGGGTTTGGTTGTTAAGAGAAACGCTTTTGCAAGAGCCCAATTGAGAAATTATGATGACTTGTTCTTAGTAGGACCTTGAATGACCTCTAAGGTCACATCACATTCTCTTATCTAACCGCATCCTGTCTGTGCGCGCAAAATCCCATAAGAGCCTATGTGTGCGAGTAGTTCGCTTCCTGTGATGAAAGAGTGAGATGGAGATGGTGTGTGGCCAGGGTTGCCAACTGAAACGTTATCAGAATTTGAATGTTGTACCAACTGAATTCTTATCGCTCATAAGAGAGAGACGGTGAGAGAGACAATATTATTAAAATGCGAATTAATAAAAATCTTGGTTCTTAAAAGTAATAAGCTCATTTACACACACACACAAATACACAAACCACACGGCGGAAGGACCACGTGGTCAATAGCCAAAACTACTACCTGAAAATTTCAAACGATCTGGTCCCTATTAGTCTTTTAAAAATGTCTCTGACGTCACCATGTGGAATTAATCGACTAGCTTTATCGGTTTTGCGGTCGCTTGTATTTTCGCGAGGAATAAAAATACTTTACGCGGAATTATTATAATAAAACTGCAGAATTATGATCTGATTAAAATGAGGCCTAGTTATTTTAAAAACACATATCATGTGACCCGCCTTTTCTTCTAATTTATGGGTTCCTATGATTTCATTGAGTTTATTTGTAGGATTATTAGATGATTGGAAATTTGTACTTAAATGTTATATTTGAATTTTTGGGGGAACAAAACTTACTTAAAAGAGTTTAGTTTAGTTGTTGTGATTCTTGAAGAGAAGCATTTGTAAGGGAAATTGGAATGAATTCGTATCTCCAATCATATCATACTAGCCTCTCCCAGTTATTCATTCATGCCGCACACAGAACACGCATTCAATATAATATTAAATAAAAGAGGTTTTGATTTTGATTTGAACTATCCTTACGTCCTCCTGAGTGCTCGCCTGATTAATTGAGTTGGCTTAGGTGATTTTCCAGTTGTGGTTGTGCTTTAAAAAAGCTACGGGTTATTCCTGCAGTAAAATTAAATGATGGCTTGATATCTGAGTTAAAATGGGGGTTTCGAAGGAACTGCTCCAAATTTCATTCGATGGATTGTAGAGTGATTATTGAAGATTGTTAGGGGGTTTTCGGTTGGCACCTTATGATGGAGTGTTTAAGGATGTGTTTGGATATAAGAGACTTATATGCCGGGTGTTTCTAAATGAATATCCGGGTTGTAGAAATTTAAGAAAGAAAAGAAAGTATACTATTCGGGTTTCCGTTCTAAGTTATATGTATCCAAAACTGGTGTTCCTCAGGGGTCAAAATTGGGCCCGCTTTTGTTCGTTATATACTTGAATGACATTTGTATCAGTATTAAAAATGTAATTATCTCTTGTATGCAAATAGCTACTGCTAGTGACTGTGTCGCTTCACAAAGTAATTTAGAACGTATGATTGGTGCTCTGCTAACGGATTGGAGATTAATACTTCTAAGTAGCCCATTTCAACCCCTACAGTGTGTATCCTTCGGGATACTCCTTTAAAACGCGAAAATACAACTAAAGATCTAGATATATATTTTGATAGCAAGCTAACATTCAAGTAAATTAAATTACTGTGCAGCTGTGTGGACCCCAAGGTGTAAACTTAATGTAAATCTTGTAGAAAGAGTACAGAAGCGTTTTCTAAGATATTTGTACTATTGTAAGTATAATCGCTATCCAGGATATGATATTAAAACAAGTGAACTTCTTTTGGAATCCTACATGCCATCAATATTTGATAGGCACAGATCTGTAGTAATTTGTGACTTTTATAAACACATATATGGAATCACTGATAACTCCGATCTTTTGTTACAATTTTACTTCAAAATTGTTAGGTTTAACAGTCGAAACAATCAAACGTTTTTCTTGGATATCCCACGCACAACTCATCACAAATTTTCACCATTACATAAAATGGTGAGATATTACTACGAAGTACAATATTCTGTAGATATATTTTGCTCGGACATTAATAACTTTAGGTCTAATTTTAGACTAGCTTCGATATAATTTCTAGTATTAATACTTATTGCCAGATGTTTACTGGCTTGTACTGTGCTATTCATTTGTATTTTTCTTTTTCCTTTTTTGCTCTAATTGTTATATTATTTTTATCATTTTATAAACTGTACTTATTTTTGTAAATTTATGCCCTTGTTATATGTATATTTCTCTGTAATTGGACTCAATTGTACCAGTTTTATTTACATATATATATATAATCGTAGACCCCTTCTACCACTTTAGCGGTGTTGGGGTATGGTCCTATTTATTTCCTCTTAGGACATTTTTCCACATCGTCCTATTCATTGCTATCTTCTTCGCATCTGTGATTGTGATTCCTCTTTCCGTGAGCGCTTTGGCAACTATGTTATCCCACTTTTCCTTAGGTCGTCCTTTTCCTCTCTTAATTTGTGTTCTTGCGGTCCACACCTTCTTAACTATTCGTGTCTCCTCCATCCTTATCATGTGTCCCCACCATCCTAGCTGCTTTGTCTGTATATATTTATGTATGTCTTGTAATTGAAGTTCTTCTCTAACTGTTGTATTTCGTATTCTGTCGATTCTTGTTATTCCTCTCACGGCTCTCAGGTATTTCATCTCCATTGCTTGTAAAGGGTCCGCCAATAGGGACGCGCGAAGTTTGCCGGAAGGGTGCGGCCATGTTGTTCGACGTAGAGCTGTCAAAGTTGCTGTCATTTGTTCAGTATATAACCCCAAATCACCATGGCAAGTTTGAGTGTCGAGCAGCACGTGCAAATTATTAAATTGTTTTACGAAAATGGGTAATCAGTTCGAGCAACGTTTCGCGCACTTCGCCCATTTTACGGTCGCGATGATCGGCCTGTAGAGTCGACTATCCGTCGATTGGTGGGCAAATTCGAGTCGACTGGTTCAGTAAACAACCAGCCAACACTGACACGTCGACGAAACGCCCGATCGAACGAAAATATCGCTGCTGTCCATGAGAGTGTGCGCGAGAACCCGAGGCAGTCCATTTTTTGTCGTGCACAGGAACTTGGCCTTTCGGAGACATCAACTCGCAGAATTTTGCATCTGGATTTGGGTCTGCACCCGTACAAAATCCACTTGACCCAGGAGCTCAAGATAAACGATCACAGACAGCGTCGGGCGTTCGCTGACTGGGCTCTGGAGCAGTTGGAAGCAGACCCCCATTTTGGCCGAAAAATCATCTTCAGCGACGAGGCTCATTTCTGGATGAACGGGTATGTGAACAAGCAAAATTGCCGCATTTGGAGTGAGAACAACCCACACGAGGTCCAACAAGTGGCAATGCATCCCAAGAAAGTCACTGTTTGGTGTGGATTTTGGGCCGGCGGCATCATCGGTCCGTACTTTTTCGAGAACGAAGCTGGGGCGGCCATAACCGTCAATGGGGAGCGCTACAGGTCGATGATAACCAACTTCTTTTGGCCTAAACTGGATGATATGGACACGGACGACATGTGGTTCCAGCAGGACGGCGCCACGTGCCACACAGCCCATGCCACAATGGACATTCTGCACGAGCGATTTCCGGACATGGTCATCTCGCGCGGAGGCGATATCAACTGGCCACCGAGATCGTGCGATTTAACGCCTTTAGACTTTTTTCTCTGGGGCTATCTCAAGTCGCTGGTCTACGCCAACAAGCCTCTAAACACCGATGACCTCAAAGTCAACATACGCAACGCCATCGCTCAAATTGAGGCCGATATGTGCTCCAGAGTCATCGAAAATTGGACCTCCCGGATCAGGGCTACCAAACGGATCCGCGGTGGTCATTTGAACGATGTTATATTCCATACTTAATGGGGTCGAATACCCTTTTGAATGAAAAATAAATTTCGTTTCTACCTCACACACAACTTGTTTTATTCAATTTTAAAGTTCATGCGCCCTTATTGGCGGACCCTATATTTTGCTTTTAAGTGTGTTGCTTCGTGTCCAAGATTCGCATCCGTATGTTAGTATGGGTAGGTATATGGTCTTATATATTATCAGTTTTGTCTCCTTCGAAATGTATTTGTTTTTTAGGAAGTTTTGGCTCATGGTGTAGTATAGCCTCCCTGTTTTGCTGATTCTTTCTGTAATGTCTCTATCATATTTTCCATTGTTTTGTATTGTCACTCCCAGGTACTTATATGTCATATATATCTGTCATGCTGACATAAACAGCCAAAACGTCTCCCCTAAAAAAGGATCAAAATGTAAATACAAGTATTTAAAAAAAGAATAAAGGTGTCCAAGAGGATATTTACACCCTCATCATCATGGACCAATACAAGGGTTAGAGTGGAAGAAGAACTCCGCCCAGCTTCATCCAGTCAAAATTTTTGTACGTTTTGTTTTATATTTGTGTATATTCATATGTATTTATTTTTTGGAATGAAAGCTAAAGATTAATAAACAACATAAACAACAACAACATCTACTTGTTCAATTCGTTTTCCCATTATTTTTATGTTCAGTGTATCTGTTTCCTTTCCTATCACCATTACGTTGGTTTTGTTTACATTTATTTTCATATTGTATTTCTCGAGTGTGTTATTCCAAATGTTTAAGTTACTTTGTAGGTCTTTTTCACTCCCAGCTATTAACATCATATCATCTGCATACGCACATTCACTTAGTATTATAGGTTGGAGATTCTTATACCCTATTGTTATAGATGTAATGTATTGGTGACATTCCTTCATGACTTGGTCTATGAATATGCAAAATAGTAATGGGCTTAAAACCCCTCCTTGTCTTAGTCCATCAACAGTGTGAAACATTTCCGATTGCTCGTTTCTGTATATTACATAGTTATTTGTTACTTTATAGACACTGTTTATAGCATCTATTAGCTTTGTGTCAATTTCTCTTCCTTGTAATATGCTCCATACACTGGTCCTAGGTACTCTGTCGAATGCTTTTTCAAGATCAATAAATGCGAAGTATAATTTTAAGTCATAGTTATTATTTATCTTTTCAATTAGTTGTTTTATCGTAAATATATGATCTTGAATGCTTCTACCTACTCTAAAGCCACTCTGGGATTCTTCTTAAGTTGGTTCTACTATTTCTCTTAATTTCTTCTCCAATATTCTTTCATATACCTTTAAGCCAGTGCATAATAACGTGATTTCTCTGTAATTATTGCAATCTCTTTTGTCTCCCTTTTTGTGGATAGGTACAATTACTCCCTTATTCCAGTCCTCAGGTATTGTTTTCTCCTTGCATGCCTTCTTCGTAATCTTCCAAAACATTATCATACCCTCTTCGCCCATATTTTTCATCATTTCGTTTGTTATTTTGTCGTGTCCTGGTGATTTTCCATTTTTAAGTAGTTTTATAGCTTCTTTAACTTCGTTCAATAATATTGGTGTTGGGTCATTTCCGTGTTTTTGTGGTGAGTTTTCGTCGTATCCTGTGGTCTCTTCTTTGTCTGTCACATTTAGTAGTTTCGCAAAGTATTCTTTCCATCGATTCATAATTTCCTTTCCATCTGTCAAAATTTGGTTGTTAGAATCTATAATTTTACCATTGTGTTCTTCCTTTTTGTTTCTCATATTTTTTAGTGTTTTATATAATAATTTTTTGTTGTTTTTGCTGTCGTACTCCATTTTTTTCACCAAATGTCTTCCAACTGTTTTCTTTCCCCTTTCTCACCACACCTTTCACTATTTTTCGTTGTTTTTTTATATATATTTTGTAATTTTCCTCCGTTCTTTGTTGTAAATATTTACACCACATTTCTTTTTTAATTTTTATTTGGGCCTTGATGTCATCATTCCACCAGGCGGTCCTTTTAGCCCCATTCATAATCTTAATTGTACCACAAGTTTCTCTAGCTGCTTCCATTAAAATGTTTTTGAGCACCTGCCATGATTCTTCTGCATTTTTATGCTCTATCCGGATGTTTTTTATTCTCTTTTCCACAACACTACTAAACTCTGCTGCTATATTTGTGTCTCTTAGTTTATAATATTTAATGGTTATATAGCCTTTATTATGTGTTTCATTTTCGTTGTTCTGTTCGTTATTTCCTTTAATCTTTGCTATTACCATATAGTGATCACTACCAATATTTGGTCCTCTGTATACTCTTACATCTGTAATTTCCTTCTTATTTGTTCTTTCTGTTAGTATGTAGTCTATTATAGATTTTTCGTTTGTTCCCTTTCCTTGTCTGGTGTACTTGTGAATATTTTTTGTTCTTTCATTTCATGTATTAATTATTATTTTATATTTTTCGTAGTAAGTACTAAAAAGCGTTAAAACCCCGACAATCAATTGGAAACACCCGGTATATTAACTAGGGTAGGTGGGGGCAAAGCCACGCACCGTATTTTTAAATAGCCCGCGAACGATCTCAGCAGCAGATCGGCCTTGAAGATGTTTAGTGTGACGTGAAATTTGAAGCGAATCGGATGGATGAAAAAATGATGTTGGTTTATTTTTCGTTCTTTTGATGTAAAAATTTCATTCACTCAGTAGAAAAATTATGTACTTGTGATTATGTTTTCTCTAAATTGAATTATCTGTTGATTGTATAACTAATTAGCTTCCTTTCTGTGTGCATGCGATTTGCATCACTCTGTTTACAAAAGTTTTGCGAACGATTTATTTTAAAGGTGCTGAATGGGGCAAAAACCCGCAGCGTTTGAGAGGAAAAGCCACGCGCGCGGGTATTGCCCCATAGTGCGGAACTTTCCCCTTTATAAAAAAAATATTTGAGGACGGCGTTTGCATATAACATTTTCAATAATAGAACTTCATTTCAGAAAGTATAAAAGAAAAACGAAGTATGTAGCGATGTCTACAGATAAACTCGCTGCTGCACGAGCACTAATCGAAAGAGGGATTTCCATCCGGCAGGCAGCAAGAGAAATCTGCTTTCATGAGTCGACTCTTAGGGATCGGCTGAAGAAAGGGGGAGTGGAGAAGCTTGGGCGATTCCGAAGAACATTCTCCGAACAACAGGAGGAAGAAATAGTGCGATATTGCATAGAACTGGACAAACGATTTTTTGGACTTAAATTAAAATCGCTAAGATTTCTTCTGTGCAAATATGCAGAGGAGAACAACTTTGTGCCTCAATTTTCGAAGAAAGCTCAATTTGCAGGAAGAGATTTTATGTGGGAATTTATAAAAAGGAACAAACTATCCCCTGCAAAACGAGTGTTGCTAGGACAATGGGATTTAACAAAACACAACTTTCCCAATATTTTAGCAACTTGGAGGCAGGATTGAAGAAATTCAGTTTTACTCCCAGACAAATCTTCAATATGGATTAAACGGGAGTGCAAACGATCCCCAATATATTGCCAAAACATGTAGCCCCTACGGGAAAAAGAGAAGTAGCAAAGGCAGTAGCAGCGGAGCAAGGACAAACAGTAACCGCGGTGAACTGCGACCTAAAAGATCTATTGTTCTACCCTTTCCAATCAGTCCCACGTCCTCCATGAACCTGGTAACTTTCTTGGGGGTGATATTGCTCACTTCTTCGTGGGATAATCGGTCCCTGCCGAAGTGTGAAAGACGCTTGTGAACAATCGCGACACAAGTGCATAGTATGTTTCATCTGCCGAATCACATAATCTGCAGTTTCCACTTTCCTCTTTTCCCATTTTCCACAAATGGTATCGCTGTAACCGATACAGGTTATATGAGCACATCTACCTTCATTAAGTGGCTGCAACATTTTCAAAAGTACGCCAAGCCAAGTGAGACTAACCCAATCTTATTAATACTCGATAATCATGTTTCACACACAAGTTTGGAAGTAGTTACTTTTGCAAAATCAAATCATATCCATCTTCCAACATAAGACTCAGCCTCTCGATCGATGTTTTCCGACCACTCGAGGCTTTTTACGATGCGGCTTGGATTCATGGGGCGTTTCTCATGCAGGGGAAACGTTCAGCCTTTATAATGTTGCTGAACCATTCAAGCTAGCGTTTGAAAAAGTAAGCACTGTTGGAAATACAATACAGTTCTTTAAGTATACTGGAATTTATCTTTTAAACACCTTCTCAGACGCTGATTGTTTACCATCGGAGGTTACAAACCAGCCACCAGATGAAGAGTTAGACAACGATGATAATCGAATGATAATGAGATAGCAGATCTGACTGCTGTTTCCCAAGAAATATTTAATCATCAACCGTCTACTTCAGCTTCAGTTGAAGCTTCAATACAGCAGGATATTATACAAGAGAACAGCAGTCGTTCGGTTAATAAAACACCTTTGAAAGAAAAATCACCATGCACTTGTTGTACAACTTCAAGAGATATTATTCCTTTGCCTAAATTACACGGAAACGAAAAGGCAAAGGATTGAAGTCTCAGCTGCTGACGTCAACACCTAATAAAGAACGCTTAGAAGGAAAAATGGCTAAGAAAGAAAAACAAGCTACTGAGAAGGAGAAACGTTCTATAGAAAGGAAAACATGGTTGAAAGAGAATGCAACAAAGCAAAAAGAGGAAAGCAAAATGCTAGGGCGCTCTCTTCTTCAGACTCCAGCTCAGATTATTCTCTTCATGACTGTAGCTCTGATTTCGATTTTTCGTCTCAGGATGGGGATGAACCTCAGGAAGAAATTGAAAACGCAAAGCAAATTTGTGAAACTTTGGTACCGAATGATTATGAGCAGAGGGTGGCATCTATATCAACCTCCAATTTTAAAAATATTAGCGACGATCTTTTAAATATAAATTACGCATTCGTTAATGTCATAGACATAATTTAGATAACATTCAATAAATCCAATTTTAATAACCACACCATCAAAACAACAATGTCTACAAGTTTTACAAACTGTAACGTGTTTGAACATGTGCGTTATCAATTAAATTTTCAGTCCGTTCCGGTCTGCGCTCGACCGCTGCCACGACAAAAGGAATCGTGCCTGAATGGGGCATTATTATTATTATTTAGGGGGTGGTTTCTTTTTGAACGCACAGGTAAATTTGGTTTCGCCGGGGAGAGAGAGAGTGACAGGTGATTTATACCCGTCGGGATGATATGAATCACGGTTTTATTGTCACTGGAGCTTTTACATCCACCGGAGAAGGGAGAGGGCGTCCTCAATGGGCGATAGGCTCGTAAAATTATGATGGGGTTGGAGGGCGAGGATCGTGATGGGTATGATGACGATAAATGCAGGCCTACATACACGACATGCGAATGGCTTCAATTAAAACTGGGGTTGAAATCGTAACTTTCGTTTGAAATGAATAGACTGATTAATAAATTAACAATAATCATAATTTTAATACGAAACATTTTTTTAATTGAACAAGATATGAATTTAGGCCGATGTAATTATTTCAGTAATGTTTTTATTTGTATTTAAAATCAATTTTATAGTAAAGCTATACTGATGAGTTCGAGATATCGAAACACGTGTCTACAGATGATTGTAAGATTTTTTAATTACATTTTTAATTCTTCTAAAATTTAAAAACTACTGTACGTAGTAAGTGAAAACTTATATGTAGCTTCTGCAACATACATTTTCAAATTCTTTTTTTTAATCAAACCAAGACCTTAATGCATTAATTAATTATTAAACCAAGCGGAATAAATAATCACATACACCTTCCGTATACATCCTGTTTGGATGTGGGGCAGGCAGGGGGAGGGTTGATATCGATCAGCGGATTTGACATTTTATTATTTATACGATGCTTTTCGTCCGAAACGTGAGTCAGCGGTCCGCTGCCAGAGTAACTATCGACCTGTGTACCTACCTGTCCTCGGCAGGTATAGGCGGGTAAAACGGTTATTCCTTTTAGGAATACCTACGCGAGTGCCCTTAAATTGCCATCACAATAAAACTTTTATTTGACTTTCAACTCAAACGGCGGCGACTAATGCAATTACCGATGTGCAGCCGTCGGCGTTCTGCAATTACTATTTGGAAAGCGTTACCGGGGCTTCCGGTGAATAATTGAAGACCGCCTCGTAGAAGCGTGGAAATCGTTTTTTTTAAATTGTTTCAAGGCGAGCCTATTGTTGTGGAACTTGTATGTTTAATTAGTGCTGATATTTATTGATAGTGGCAATGCGAAACATGACAATACAATGGTTAGATTTCCTTCACCAAAATAAAGGCTTTTAAAAAGTATTGTATATAATTCCTTCGTCTAAGGAGTTACTACTCAGCAGAAGCCAAGCTTCGAGCTGGGTTATTCAGAGGGGGCAAATGACGCCATTCACTTTTAAAAACTGCATATTTATGAAACTACAATCGAGTAGAAGACAGTTAAACATGTTGTTACATTTAAAAGTGGTTTCTAATCATGTTTCAATGTACTTCATGTTGGCATTTGTAATATGCTGCTTTGTTCTAACAGCCCTTAGCCTTATGGTCCTTATTATGCAGTTGTAGTCCTCCTCAAACATTCTACCAGCCAAATTGTAGTAATTGCCGTTCTTCTGCTCTCCTCTTATTACATCTTTTTCCAATCTTCTAGCTTTGATTAGTGGATTTTAGTCTTCCTTGACATAGTGACGATGGTATTATATATTTCATTTTTGCTGATCGCATCTTAAAAATTCTTCGTCCAACTTTGCTTATATCATGTCTTTATCGACAGTAGATTAAGGCAAAACTTATGACATTTACTTTATTTTCGAACTGATCCTGGAGGTCTTTCCTTAACACATCCCATTTTTGCTAGCCGTCTTAATAATTCTTCGACAACCTTTGCTTATACCACGTGTTTATCGAGAGAAAATTAAAGTAAAACTAATGATATTTACTTCATTTTTAAGACGACCCTGGAACTCCTTCCTCATCACCTACCTACCAGATGTTAGATGTTATATCTAATCCTTGCTAGGCCCTCGCAGTGGCATAGGATGTGGAACGAGTCCTCTTCTTCCTCTAAACAGAATCTGCAGGATGCTTCTTCCACAAGGCCTATTTTGCACATATGTTTGTTGAGCTTTCAGTGTCCTATCATCAGACCTACTATTATCCTGTCTTGGTTCAAAAGTTCGGTTGTGAATATTGGTGATTGTTTCTTAAGGATCTGTTTCGCCTGTCTTTGCCCTGGTGAGTTCGTCCACCATCAATTTTTTATAGATCGTTTTTACTACGGTTTTGGAGATTCCGCAGGAGGGTTCCTGGCCAATTAATGCTCTAGACCAGCCTTGTTTGGCCAGTTCGTCTGCTTTGTCATTTCCGGATGTCCTTCATGTCCCGTAACCCATACCTACCTACTAACAATCTCGTCCAAATATTTTTAGGAAGATTGTAGTTTTGCCTCCTATGTTTTAATTTTAATCTCGCTTTGCAACTCATTTTTTGCTTTCTACATGTTTCCAAGTCATTTTGTTGCAGTTTTACTTTAATTTGGAACTTGATCTGGAGCTCCTTCTTTATCTCCTCCATGTCATCCTAAAAGGGAAGGAAATAAAGAAGGAACTCCAGAGCCTGAGCCTGAAATTAAAGGAAATGTCATAGGAGGCAAAATTTCAATTTTCCTAAAAGAATTATCAATAATTAGGACGTTTTCTTTATATTTGCATCTTATAATAAATTTTTTGGACAATAAATTTTCATCCAAATTGAGATTTCAAGTTGTTATTTATAATGTTTTATTTTTGACATTTTGTGTCCTGTAATTGTTTTGACAGCTCGTCAATTTTTAGTAATGAATGTTGTATATTTGACAGCTGTCATTTTTTAACATTTGACATTTATTTGTACTTTTTTATTTTTGACAATTGACAACTTTTAAATTTTTAATAATATTCCAATTGACAAAAGTTAATAGTAACCATTATTATTATTATTAATATTATTCCAATTATTTTATGCAAATTAAATATTAAAATTTGTAGTGCAGTTATTAATGATGAAAATTAATTTTCACCAATTATTTTATTTTTGAGATTTTGACATTTGATAGTAATGAATTCTTTTGACATTTTCTGAGACCTGATCAATTTTTATTAATGATTATTTACGTGTATATTGTATACATTTGATAGCTGTAATTTTTTTAGCATTTGACATTCATTTGTACTTTTTCAATTTTAACAAATGTCAAAAGGACGAATTAATTGATATTTCATATTACATTTTTGGACAAATGTCAAAAGGACGAATTAATTGATATTTCATATTACATTTTTGAACAATGGTTTTTATAGTTTTTTTTTTTCAACAGTTGATATTACAATTATTATAATTGTCTTCGTTTTGATGTTTGACACTTTTCAACACTAATTAAACTTTTTTGTCATTTTTTGGCAGTTGTATTTCAAATATATAGTATATATTTGACAGGTGTTATTTTTTTAATATTTGACACTTATATTGTACTTTTTTATTCTGACATTTTGCGACAGTGATTATTGTATGTTATTTTTTTGACAGCTGATATGTAAATTTTTAATAAAGAATGTTGATATTGATATTGTGTATATTTGACAGCTGTAATTTTTTTTAACATTTGACATTTATTTGTATTTTTTTTGACATTATGACATTTGACAGTAAGTAATTATTTTTACACTTGTCAATATGTCAATTTTTAATAATTTAATTAACGTTCATATTGTATCATTTGACAGCTGTAATTTTTTTAGCATTTAACATTCATTTGTACTTTTACAATTTTGACAAATGGTGAAATGACAAATTAATTGATATTGTATATTACATTTTTAGATAATAGTTTCTACAGCTATTAAAAATATTTTAATTGAAAACAGTTGATATTACAATTGTTTTAGTTTTGACGTTTGACACTTTCCAACACTAATTAAAGTTTTTTGTTTTTTTTTTGGTACATCGTATTTCAAATATATAGTATTTATTTGACAGGTGTTATATTTTTAATATTTGTCAGTTATATTGTACTTTTTTAATTTTGACATTTTGTGTGAGTAATTATTGTTTATAAGTTTTTCTGTCAGCTGATATGTCAATTTTTAATAATGGATATTGATATTGATATTGTATATATTTGACAGGAGTCAATTTTTTAAAATTTGACATTTATTTGTACTTTTTAACAATTGACAATTTTTTAATTTTTAATAATATTATAATTGACAATCATTGATATTCCAATTGTTATATTTTTTATATTTTGACATTTGACAGTAGTTATTTTGACATATTTTGACACCTGATCAACTATTAATAATGATTATTGGCGTTCATATTGTATACATTTGGCAGCTGTCATATTTTTGGCATTTGACATTCATTCGAAATTTTTTAATTTTGAGAAATTTCAGAATTACATTTTTGGATAATAGTTTTTACAATTAAAAAAAATATTCAAAATTTGATATTACAATTGTTTTCTTTTTGACGTTTGACATTTTCCAACACTTATTATTTTTTTTTTTGGCAGTTGTTTATGTTGGCATTTTATAATACATTTTTGGACAATAAATTTTTAACAATGTTCAAATTGACAATATTTAGACAATGTTTTATTTTCGACATTTTCTGTCGGTAACTATTGTTTGTCATTTTTGGACAGCTGATGTGTCAATTTTTAATAATTAATATTGATATTGAATGTATTTGTCAGCTGTCATTTTTTTAACATTTGATATTTATTTCTACTTTTTTTATTTTTGACAATTGACAACTTTTTAATTTTTGATAATATTCTAAGTGACAACAGTTGATATTCCAATTGTTTTATTGCTGATATTTTGACAATTAACAGTAAATAATTATTTTGGCATTTTTGACACCTAATATATCATTTTTGTATAATGATTATTAACGTTCATAATGTACACATTTGACAGCTGTAATTTTTCTTTTAGCATTTGACATTAATTTGTACTTTATCAATTTTGACAAATTTATTGATATTGCATATTACATTTTTAGATAATAGCTTTTATAGTTTTTAAAAATATTTCAATAGTTGATAATACAATTGTTTTGGTTTTGACGTTTGACACTTTCCAACACTAATTATTTTTTTTTGTCATCATTTGGCAGTTTTTTATGTTGGCATTTTATAATACATTTTTGGACAATACATTTTTAACAATGTTCAAATTGACAATAGTTGTCGTTTAAAATGTTTTATTTTCGACATTTTCTGTCGGTAATTATTGTTTGTCATTTTTGGACAGCTGATGTGTCAATTTTTAATAATTAATATTAATATTGATATTGAATGTATTTGACAGCTGTCATTTTTTTAACATTTGACATTTATTTCTACTTTTTTTTGACAATTGACAACAATTAACAATTAATTTTTAATAATATTCTAATTGACAACAGTTGATATTCCAATTGTTTTATTGCTAATATTTTGACAATTAACAGTAAATATTTATTTTGGCATTTTTTGACACCTAATATATCAATTTTTATAATTATTATTGACGTTTATATTGTACACATTTAAAAGTTCATTTTTTAGCATTTGACATTCATTAAAATTTATTAATATTTCATATTACACTTTTAGATAATAATTTTTACAGTTTTGAAAAATATTTCTAGACTTGATATTACAATTGTTTTCGTTTTGACGTTTGACATTTTCCAACAATAATTAATTTTTGTTGGCATTGTATAATACATTTTTGGACAATAAATATTTAACAATATTTAAATTGTCAATAGTTGTCATTTAAAATGTTTTATTTTCGACATTTTCTGTCGGTAATTATTCTTTTGTCATTTTTCTGACACCTGATGTGTCAATTTTTAAAAATGAATATTGATATAGATGTTGAATGTATTTGACAGCTGTCAATTTTTAACATTTGACATTTATTTGTATTTTATTTTTGACAATTGACAACTTTTTGATTTTTAATAATATTCTAATTGACAACAGTTGATATCCCAGTTGTTTTATTGCTGATATTTTGACAATTGACAGTAAATAATTATTTTGGCATTTTTTGACACCTAATATATCATTTTTATAATGATTATTAACGTTCATAATGTACACATTCGATAGCTGTCATTTTTCTTTTAGCATTTGACATTAATTTGTACTTTTTCAATTTTGACAAATGGCAAAATGACAAATTTATTGATATTTCATATTACATTTTTGGATAATAGTTTTTACAGTTTTTTTTAAATATTTCAATACTTAATTTTACAATTGTTTTCGCTTTGACGTTTGAGATAACACTATTTTTTTTTTCTTGCAGTTGTTTATAATACATTTTTGGACAATAAATTTTTAACAATATTCAAATTGACAATAGTTGTCATTTAAAAAGTTTTATTTTAGACATTTTCTGTTGGTAATAATTGTTTGTCACTTGTTTGACATCTGATGTGTCAATTTTTAATAATGAATATTATTGATATTGAATGTATTTGACAGTTGTCATTTTTTTAACATTTGACATTTATTTGTACTTTTTGTATTTTTGACAATTTAAAATTTTTTATAATATTCCAATTGATAATAGTTGATATAATTTTTTGACATTATGACATTTGATGTCAATTATATGTCAATTATTAATAATATTATTGACGTTCATATTATATAGATTTGATAGCTGTCACTTTTTAGCATTTGATATTCATTTGTACTTTTACAATTTTGACAAATGTTAAAATGAAAAATTTATTGATATTTCATATTACATTTTTGGATAATAGCTTTTAGAGTTTTTAAAACTATTTCAATAGTCGATTACAATTGTTTTCGTTTTGACATTTTCTAACACTAATTAATTTTTTGTCATTTTTTGGTAGTTTTTATGTTGGCATTTTATAATAAATTTTTGGACAATAAATTCTTAACAATATTCAAATTGACATTTCAAGTTGTCATTTTAAATGTTTTATTTTTAAAATTTTGTATCAGTAATTATTGATTGTCATTTTTTTGCAGCTGATATGTATATATGTTTATATTTGACAGATGTCATTTTTTTAACATTTGATATTTGATATTGACAATAGTTGTCATTTAAAATGTTTTATTTTCGACATTTTCTGTTGGTAATTATTGTTTGTCATTTTTCTGACAGCTGATGTGTCAATTTTTAATAATGAATATTTATATTGATATTGAATGTATTTGACAGCTGTCATTTTTTTAACATTTAACATTTTTGACAATCGACAACTTTTTAATTCTTAATAATATTCTAATTGGCAGCAGTTGATATCCCAATTGTTTTATTGCTGATATTTTGACAATTGACAGTAATGAATTATTTTGGCATATTTGACACCTAATATATCAATTTTTATAATACATATTAACGTTCATAATGTACACATTTGACAGCTGTCATTTTTCTTTTAGCATTTGACATTAATTTGTACTTTTTCAATTTTGACAAATGGAAAAATGACAAATTTATTGATATTTCATATTACATTTTTGGATAATAGTTTTTACAGTTTTTAAAAATATTTCAATACATGATATTTCAATTGCTTTCGTTTTGACGTTTGACATTTTCCAACACTAATTAATTTTTTTGGCAGTAAATATGTTGGCTATTTTATAATACATTTTTGGACAATAAATTTTTAACAATGTTCAAATTGACAATAGTTGTCGTTTAAAATGTTTTATTTTCGACATTTTCAGTCGGTAATTATTGTTTGTCATTTTTAGACCGCTGATGTGTCAATTTTTAATAATTAATGTTGATATTGAATGTACTGTCATTTTTTTAACATTTGACATTTATTTCTACTTTTTTTATTTTTGACAATTGACAACTTTTTAATTTTTAATAATATTCTAAGTGACAACAGTTGATATTCCAATTGTTTTATTGCTGATATTTTGACAATTAACAGTAAATAATTATTTTGGCATTTTTGACACCTAATATATAATTTTTTTATAATGATTATTAACGTTCATAATGTACAGCTATCATTTTTCTTTTAGCATTTGACATTAATTTGTACTTTTTCAATTTTGACAAATTTATTGATATTTCAACAGTAATTAATTTTTTTTGTCATCATTTGGCAGTTTTTTATGTTGGCATTTTATAATACATTTTTGGACAATAAATTTTTAACAATATTTAAATTGACAATAGTTGTCATTTAAAATGTTTTATTTTTGATATTTTCTGTCAGTAACTATTGTTTGTCATTTTTTGACAGCTAATGTGTCAATTTGTAATAATGAATATTGATATTGATGTTGAATGTATTTGACAGCTGTCATTTTTTTAACATTTGATATTTATTTCTACTTTTTTTGTTTTTGACAATTGACAACCTTTTAATTTTTAATAATATTCTAATTGACAACAGTTGATACTCCAATTGTTTAATTTTTACATTTTGACAATTGACAGTAATTAATTATTTTGGCATTTTTTGATACCCAATATCCATTTTGATTGATATTCAAATTGACAATAGTTGTCATAAAATATTTTAGTTTCAACATTTTCTGTTGGTAATAATTGTTTTTCATTTTTCTGACGCTGATGTGTCAATTTTTAATAATAATTATCAATATTGATATTGTATGTATTTGACAGCTGTCATTTTTTTTAACATTTAACATTCATTTGTTTATTAGAAAATTAAAGAATATCTCATAAACAAGGCGCCGTATTGCATTAATGAATTCTTACAATACACTGATGTTATATAGTAATTGAGTGAAATACTTTTTTTATTTTTGACAATTGACAACTTTTTAATTTTTAATAATATTCTATTCAAATTATTTTATTTTTGATATTTTGACAGTAATTAATTATTTTGACATTTTTTGACACCTCATATGTCAATTTTTAATAATTTTATTGACGTTCACATTATATACATTTGACAGCTGTCAATTTTTAGCATTTGACATTCATTTGTACTTGTACAATTTTGACAAAAATGATAAAATGACAAATTTATGAATATTTCATATTACATTTTTAGATAATAGTTTTTACAGTTTTTAAAAATATTTAAAACAGTTTGTCATTTTTTGGCAGCTGATATGTCACTTTTTAATAATGAGTGTTGATATTGATATTGTATATATTTGAGAGCTGTCATTTTTTAAGATTTAACATTTATTTGTACTTTTTTTATTTTTGATAATTTTTAAATTTTTAATAATATTCCAATTGACAAAAGTTGATATTCCAATTGTTTTATTTTTGAGATTTTGACAATTGACAGTAATTAATTATTTTAACAGTTTTTGACACCTGATCAATTTTTAATAATGATTATTGGTGTTTATATTATACACATTTGACAGCTGTTTTTTTTTTAGCATTTGATATTCATTTTTACTTTTTAAATTTTGTCAATTGACAGATTTATTTGATTTGTTTTTGATTTGTTTATTGATTGATATTACATTTTTGGATAATAGTTTCTACAGCTATTAAAAATATTTTAATTGACAACAGTTGATATTACAATTGTTTTAGTTTTGACGTTTGACACTTTCAACACTAAGTTTTTTGTCTTTTTTTGGCAGTTGTATTTCAAATAAATAGTATATATTTGATAGGTGTTTTTTAAAATATTGTACTTTTTCAATTTTGCAGCTTTTTATCAATATTCTAAATGACAATAGTTGATTGTTTATTTTTGACATTTAAGGTTTTCTGACCGTTTTGATCATGATTTTTTTGTAATTTTACGATTGATTTTTGATATTTGACGCATTTTGACTAACCTTTTTTGACAGTTTTTTTTTCTGACAGATGACATTCCAGTTTTTAATAATATGTTGGCTTTTTACAATACATTTTGGACAGTAATGATTTTTATGTCATTTTATGATTGATTTTCGCAGCAGTTTAATTTTTGATATTTGACTAACCTTTTTTGACTAAACAGTTTTCAGCAGATGACATTTCGATTTTTGATAATATATTGGCTTTTAATATTACATTTTTGAATAATAATTTTTACAAATTTTTATCGATATTTATCAAATTGGCAATAGTTGATTTTCCAATTGTTTATTTTTCATATCTGACATTTTCTGATGGTAATTAACTTTCCTGTCATTTTTTTGACATCTAGTATTTCAATTTTATATAATATTTAATGTGTATTTTCATTTTATGTTATATTTTTGGACAATAATTTTTACAATTTTTACCAATTTTAACAATTGCCGAAATTTCAATTGTATTATTTCTGAAATTTAACATTTTTTGATAGTAACTATTATATTTGTCATTTTTATTGATTTTGACAGCAGTGCTATTTTTGACATTTGACAATTTTTAACAGTAACTAACTTTTTAGTGTAAATTAAATATTAATTTACAGGTGCAGTATTTAACAGTAACTTTTTTGTCATTTTTTGACATTTAGTATTCCAATTTTTAATAATAATTCATGTCCTTTACATTTGACAGCTGTCATTTTTAACATTTGGCAGTTATATTGAATTTAAAATTTTGACAATGGGCATTTAAATTACATTTTTGTACAATATTTTTTTCAATGTTTTAAACTCCATATTTCATTGATTTCACTTTTGACATTTTTTGGCAGTAATTATTTTTTTGTCGAATTTTTGACAGCTGATATGTCAAGTTTTCATAATATTTATTGATGTTGTGTATATTTGACAGTTGTATTTTTTTAAATTTTAACGATTGGTGGATTTAATTTATTGATGATTTCAATTCGATTCTTCGACAATAATTTTCACTGTTTTAAAGAAATAAACCAATTGACAAGAGTTGATATTCTAAATATTTTATTTTAGTCGTTTGACATTTTTATAATTATTTTGGCAGCTGTTATTTCATTTTTGAATATATTTTTAATTTTTACACATTTGACATTCGACATTCAGACGTTTTTGACAAATTTTTTAAATTGTTTTAAAAGGGAGACCGAAGAATAAATAAATCATTTTCATTTTATTGGTTTCATTTTTGACATTTGACATTTTCTGATATTGAAGATCTTTTTATTTTTATGATATTCTAACTGAGAATAGGTTCCCAATTTCCATTTGTCATTTTTGACAGCAAATATGCAAGAATTAATAATAATTGATATTGAATATATATTTTACAGGTGTCATTTTTTTACATTTATCAGTTTTCAATTTTGACAATGCCAACTTTTACATTTTTGGATGATAATTTTTCAAATTATTTACAATAGTTGACATTTATGGCTCCCGTTAATAAATGTATTATTATTATTATTACATTATTTTATTTTAGACACATTATGACAGTAATTAATTTTTGTCCTTTTTTGACAACGGATATGTCAGATTTTAATAATGATTAGTATATGATATTGTATAAATTTTATAGATGTAACATTTCACATTTGATATTTATTTGTACTTTTTCAATTTTGACAATTGACAGCTTTATTTTATTAATACTTTTTATTGGATTTTTGTTCAGGTATTTTCAGTTTAAAAAAATGATTGATTAACTGATATTTCAATTGTTCTATTTTTGACGTGATATTTTTTTGCCAGTTTTTGACATTTTTAATAATAATTCATATAGTTGCTGTTATATTTGACATTGAACAGTTATATTATATTTTTTATGCGATATTAAGAATAGGCCATTTTTTATTACATTTTTGGACAATTATTTTATAATTTTTTACAATATTCAAATTGACAATAATTGTTTCTTCAATTGTTTCATTTTTGACAATTGACATTTTCTGACAGTAACTATTTTTTTGTTATTTTATAACACCTGATATGTCAATTTTTAATAATAATTATAAATATTTAATATATTTGAAAGCTGTCATTTTTTGACATTTGACAGTTTAATTTTGACAATTCACAATATTAAATTATTGGCATTTGAGAGCGACAAACATCTTTATTTATTATTTGATACATTAGGTATTTACAATAATAATCGTAATTGATTTTCATTACGGCTATTGACCCATGGTCTTTCTGCCATTGACATTTGAATTTTCTTCATTTTTGAAAAGTGGTTTTTACAATTTTTAGTCATTTTTTCCAGATGATATCCCAATTTTTAATAATAATTGATTTTGTGTACATTCGACTGTTGTCTTTTTTTGACATTTGACAGCTACATTTTGACAGTTTAATTGCACTTCTTTAATTTTGACCATTCATAATATTAAACTATTGATTTTTCATGTTTTCTTCATTTTTGAACAATGGTTTTACAGTTTTTAAAAATATTCCAATTGACAATGGTTGATGTTTCAATTGTGTTTTTTTGACGTGTGACGTTTTCTGACAGGAATTAATTTCCACATAATCAAAAAATGAGTTGCAAAGCAAGTTTAAAATTATAGCATATGTTGCAAAACTACAATCTTCCTAAAATATTTGAATAATGAGGGCACGACAAATAGACCTGAATGGAAGAAAATATTTCTCTTTAAAGTTTTGTTCCGCTTGATGATCCTCAGGGAAGAGCGAGACCTGTTCTAGGTCAGACAATTTTCTCATGTCAAAGTCAAGAGTAATGCATAATGAATTCATGCCTGTATCGAGAAAGTTTCAGGACATTCTAATAAAATCCAACCAAAAAATTATTTATTGAGTTTGGAGCCGCATCACCTCCTTGTAATTCCTCATCAAAGAAAACAGAGGAAAAAATTTGCTTACAAAAGAAAATCAAGAGTACTGGGAATTTCATAGTTAAGATCAGCCAGTTTTAAATGAACTAAATGTTTCCAACAACTATTCCGAGGGATGACCGAGGAGGACATATCAGCACACTTTTAAGAGAACCTGTTCTAGCTCCCAAAACATTCTCACGTCGAAGTTAAGAGCAGCTTAATGAATTCACCTGTGCCTGGGCCGAGAAAGTTCCTGAAATTCCAAAATTCAACCAATATGTGCATTTGCTGCTATTGTAGCCCTGTAATTTTCCACTTAACAAAACAGAAAAAACCACAAGAACTCCTAAGAGCAAAAGAACAGCACTGGGATTTCTCTGAATGCAGATTTTTAATTTTAGCTGTTATCGCTTTTCTTATCCAATCTATTTACCTACTTTAACCATAATTTCTGTAAAGAATCACAATATATTACTTATGAATCACATATTATATCTACGACGACTTATTTTGAAGAAATCAACTTTCAGCTAAAGTGCAATTTAGAGGAAAACACTCTGGTAAATATGTCTTCTAAAAATTTAGAGGGGTTGAAGATTTTGATTTCTAGACGGCGGTATGGCAAAAATCTTTAAGGATAAATAGATAAAGAATTGTTAAACACATGGTATGTTTCAATTCATTAACTATTATTTCATGATGTTTAATCAGGAGATAAGCGAGAAAATTAGTAATTGTTTCGCCATGAAGAAAAAAATTGAAACACGCTAGGAAAATTACCTTATATCATCACCTTTTGCAGGTGTATGTATTGTGGTTATGGAAAATATCTTTTTGATTAAGCATTTGTTAACTTCTAATGTTTCTTCTGGTGAAATGTATACAACAAAGACTTTATTTAAAAAAAAAATTTCAGATGTTATTCTGAAGTTGGAAGATTAGAAGTAATTTCGAATCGCATATACCAAACTTTGTAGTAAATAACGGCAACTTCCGAACACCCCCTCTGGCAAACGTATCGATTTCAATATTTATCCTGTTATACATTTTTTCCTCTCACACAGAAGGTTATTTATTTGTTAACGGGGGCTTATAAACCATATTGAGGTGACACTTCGAGGGCGCATCGAAATTTATTCGATAAAGGCGAGAACCTCTCGTAATTTCCAGCGGTGACCCCGTCGCGCACCCCCCGAGTTCGCAGCACGTGTACCGAAGAAAGAATATTCGCGGGGTTCGATAATGCGATGGGCCGGGCCCTTAAATTTCGAATGCGGCCAATATCTCTCGCATCATTTACCTAATAAATTTATGCGTCGTTCGCGCCGAGGGAATTTAAGGGTAGAAGGAGGAACGGCGTTCGTTCCCTTCGACGTTTTAATGATGTGAATTGATCGAGATCGAGGGGTACGCTGGTTGGTGTATGTAAGTCGTTACGAAGATGATGATTTGTCACGTGTAATTCGTCACGAATTAGAGACACGGTGTTGAGTAATCTACAATGATGATATCTCAAATACGATTGGTACTGAAGGATTAATGAGTGGAGAGGGGATTAGAAACATATTACTTAATAAAGTACTGACACAGTATTAGGGGTTGTTTACAATGAGGCACCTGACAAGTATATGGTTTTAAAAGTATGGAGTTTCTACAAGTAGCTGCATCATCAAACCAATATATAGAAACATATTAATTAATTCTAATAATTTTTTTAAATTCGAAGATGGATTTTGAAATAATGACCTAGATATTATTGGTTACTCAACTTCAATCTCCATTGCATGAATTAATGCTTCTACTAATTTATATCTTCTCAACTAAAATTTTCAAGGTGGCCTAATTTATTTCAAAACGTATTACAAGTCGTGTTAAACCAGCTATATCTCCTTAAAATCCCTTCAGATTTTCATAAAATGTTTTTGGCTGTTTTAAATTGTGGCTAACAAACATGTAAAAAAAATGTGCTTGATTAAGTGATCATAGTTGATTCATTGATTCTACTTTCGGATACTGCCTGCAAAACATTTATTGCATTCCCACTTGGCGACAGCTTGTATTTTTACTTCCCAACAGTTTCAAACTATTTGAGAAATTTGATGCAGATAATTGGGCTATCAAAAAGAAAGACTGCTCTATCATTCCATTAAAAGAATAAGCACTTTTATTTCTAAATTAAATAATTACCACACTTTGAATTACAAATATGTTTTGTTTAATGTTCCCTTATTTTTATTGCTTTATATTATCAATTTCTTTTTTTTTTTAATTAAGAGAGTTTTCTTCGAGATTTATTCTTCAACCACTATTCTAGGTTTCTAGAAATTTCCAGTACAACATTCCTAATTTTTATAAAAAACATTTTTATAGTAATCTTCTTCCTATTTCGAGAATTTTCAATGATTTATTCCTTACTGGAATTTTCTCATTTATCTTCTTTTATTTTTATTCAAGGGTCCTTAAAATTTCTAGCAATAAATATTTTACAAAATTTTTCAGTAACTTCTCGTTTAGATTTTTCCATCATTATTCTTTTGTCTCTTTTGTTTCATTTTATCGAAATTTCCTAGCAATTTTTCGTTTACCTTTTCTTGCATTACTTCATTGGAATTTTGTTTTCTAAAAAAAACAGTTATTAATTATCCTAGAGTAGTCTTGACGCACCTCAATACATTAATAATTGTCTTAGCGTAATTTTAACCTAGCACGTTATTAATCGTCCTAGCATACTCTTAAACTACCTAATTTTCTTCAAGAAGTTTTATATTATTAAATATTTTCTCTTCTTATTCCGTGAATTTTTTAATTGTGTAGTTTTATCAAAAATATTTACACCTTATTGCAATTTTTTAGCAATATTTCTATGAAAATAGCAGAAATTTCCTTCATTTCTTGCTTTATTTTATCGGAATTTTCGTTTTTTTCTTCTAAATTACCTGAATTCCTGCTTCAGCAATTTTTATTCTTTTATCTTCATAATCTTTCACTAATCCTTCTTTGATTTTTTAGGAAATTTTCTTCTAAATTAAGATAGTTTTTGCTAAAGGTTCTAAAATGTTTTGGCATCTATTAAATTTCTACAATTTTCTTTCTTCTTATTTCTTCCTAGCAAATTATACTTGAACTGTAATTTTGGTGAAGAAACACACTTGTTATGTTCCATATTGTTACTTTTATTTTCAGTTTCCTGACACGTGTTTCGATCATTCTCGATCATTTTCAAAGTTTAACCTTAACGAGTCAGGAAACTGAAAATAAAAGTAACAATATGGAACATAACAAGTGTTTTTCTTCACCAAAATTACATATCCGGTTCCATCAAGAGAGTAGCTCAACAAGTATCAACTATATACTTGAACTTCCTAAACAGATGCATAATTGTCCCTGCATACTCTTGACCTGCCAAAACATATTAATTATCCTAGCGTACTCTTAACCTACCTAAACGAGTTATTTAATTGTCTTAGCATAATTTTAACCTTCTTCAACACATCTATCATTTTCCTAGCGTACTATTAACATGTATCAACATGTGTATAATTGTCCAAACTGACTCTTGACCTACATCAATATTTAATTAATTGTCCAGCGATCTCTTAACCTACCTCAATACGTTATTAAATATCCTAGCAAACTCTTGGCCTACCCAAAAATCGTGAGAGCGCACCAGTCTTAAGCTGCCACAATATGTTCTAAATTAAACTAGCGACTCTTGACCTACCTTATATCAATACAAATTGTTCAGGCACTGACATTTAAGAATGCATTAAAGTATCTTGACGTTTCGATATTAATTACTGTGAAAATTCTCTTTACAATAAGAAAATTCCAGTAGAAATTCTTCAAATAAATTTTATTTCGTTTTTGTTATTCATAAACTTCAAAATCCTTTTAGAAAGTTTTTTTTTTCCTCAATTACGTGTTTTCTTCGAAGGTTCAGCAACTTTCCAGCAGCTACTCTTCTTTTGTTTTAATATTTTTACTGTTTCTTCCCAGAAGTTTCTCTTCTAATTTGAAAAAGTTTTCTATAAAGGCTCTAGATTTTTTTTGTATTTTCTTTTCTTAAGTTTTAGAATTTTGTAGTATTTTATGCCTGATTTTTTTCAAGAAGTTTAATATTATCAAGTATTTTTTCTTCTTATTCCGTGAATATTTTAGTTGCTTAGTTTAGTCAAGAAAGGTTATTACAATTTTTTAGTAATATTTCTATGAAAATAATAAAAAATTTCCAACATTACTTGCTTTATTTTATAGGAATTTTCATTTTTCTAAATTACGTGAATATCTGCTTCAGTAGTTTCTCTTCTTTTATTTTCATATTTTTTCACTAATCCTTCTTTGATTTTGTTAGAATGTTGCAGCAATTCTCTTCTAAATTAAGATAATTTTTTTCTAAAGAGTTCTAAAATGTTTTGGTATTCTGTTGTAAATTTCTAGAATTTTCTTTCTTCTTATTTCTTTTCAGCAAATTCTCTTCTAAACTGAAAGAGTTTTCTATCCTGGTTCTAAAATTTCCTTATATTTTCTGTACTGGGTTCTCAATACATTAACAATTGTCTCAGTGTACTCTTAACCTACTTCAACACGTTATTAATTGTCCTAGCGTACGATTGCCCTACATCAACACATGCATAATTATCCTAGAGTACTCTTGACCTGCCCCAATATATTATTAATTGTCTTAGCGTACTTTTGACCTACAAATTATCAACATATAATTAATTACTATAGCGTACTCTTAACCTACCTCAACACGTTTTTAAATATCCTAGCGAACTCTTGACCTACCCCAAAATGATGTCGTTGTCTCGGTGCGCTTTTCACCTGCTTATTCTAAATTAGAATACAGATTAATCAGCCATAGATATTTAAGAATGCATTAAAGTATCTTAACGCTTGGACATTTTTGTTTATTTTTTAATTTTTAAAGGAAGTTGTTGGATGGAATTGCGGGTTTGGGTGGTGAATGATAGAGGTACATTGTCATAAGCAACTTGGCTAGTCAACTTTCAAGTATTAATATTTATATATATATATATATATATATATATATATATATAAAATGAGGAACACACACAAACATCTGGGATTAGAACCAGAGCCCATGGCCCGCTTGGACATTAATTACTGTGAAAATTCTATTTACAATAAGAAAATTCCAGTCGAAATTCTTTAAATAAATTTTATTTCAGTTTTTGTTGTCCATAATCCTGCGAAATCCATTTGGAAAGCTTTCTTTAACATGTTTTTCTTCGAAAGTTCAACAATGTTTCAGCAGCGTCTGTTCTTCTATTTTGATATTTTGTTCACTTCTCTTCCCAGAAGTTTCTCTTCTAACTGTACAATTTACAAAATTTCTTAAGGGCTCTGAAGGCTCTAGAATTTTCTTGTATTTTTTGTTCTTAAATTTTAGAATCATTTCATGCCTAATCTTCTTCAAGAAGTTTAGTATTATCAAATTTATTCTCTTCTTAGATCGTTCATTTTACATAATTTATTCTTTTATCTAAAACAAATTTCCTTTTGGGGTTCTAAAATGTTTTAGCAATTTTTTTGTCAAATCTGAGAAAAATTAAGAGAATTTTTCACCGTTTTTGCTTCCTTTTAAAAGTGTACGACAATTTTTTAAACATTGAAATGCTAATTTTTGATTGATTCTATCGATGTTTCCTACCAATTTTTCTTTTAGTTCTGAGAGTTTTGTCCGAGGGTTTTACTATATCTCTATGTTCCTAAAATCACATACTAAATTTACTTCAAAAAGTTTAGTGTTATTTTTCTTTCTATTTTAATTGTTTCCACCATTTATTTCTTTATCTTATCGGTCCTTTTTAGCAAACAGTACATATTGCAGCCATTTAGTTTTTTTCGATTTTTTAGTATTTATTTTTTACAAAATTGTGAAACATTTCCACGATTTCTTCTTTTTGCTTTATTGACTTTTTCAGAAATTTTTATTTACTGCCTAATTTTTCTTAAGAAATTTAATTTTATCAAGAATGTTTGCAAGTTTTTGAAATTTTATTAGAAAATTTTCTACGAAAATAGTAGAAATTTCCAACATTTCTTGCTTTATTTTATAGAAAATGATGTTTTCTAAATTACGTAAATGTCTGCTTCAGCAGTTTCTCTTCTTTTGTTTTAATATTTTGTATTGATGCTTTTCAGAAGTTTCTCTTCTAAATTGAAAAAGGTTTCTATAAGGGCTCTAGAATTTTCTTGTATTTCCTATTCTTAATTTCTAGAATTTTCTAGTGCCTATTTTTTTTCAAAAAGTTTAATAGAGAGATGAACATTGGAGGATACTCTTATATGTGATAATAGAACAATTACTATGCTTCTTCTTATATTGTTTTCTCAATTGGCGTTCGATCGGTGGTCTTTAAGCCGAAGTTTAATATTATCAAGTATTTTCTCTTCTTATTCTGTGATTTTTACATAATTTCTTTCTTCTTCTTTTCTCCAAGCTGAAGTTAGTAAGAAAAATTGCTTTAGTTTTCCTAAATGGTTTTAAAATTTTTCAGCAATTTATTGTGCCAAATTTTTGCAATTTTTTTGTAATTTTTCTTTAAAACTAAGAGAATTTTCCATCTTTTCTTGCTTGCTTTTATCAGAATTTTTCGAAAATTTTCCAAATTTATATATTTTCTCTTTTTTAAATTGTAAACTAATTTTTTATTTACTTTACCAGAGTTTAAAACCAATATCACTTTTAGCTTAGAGAGTTTTATCGAAGGGTTCTATAATTATTTAGAAATTTCTTTTCTAAGTTCCTAGAATCTTAAGAATTAGTAAGTTTATTTTTTCTTTCTTTTTAGAATATTCTTCCACTATGTATTTCTTTTTTTATCTCATCGCCTTTTTAGCAAACATTTATCTACCTTCCAGGATGTTCAAATTTTCTAAGAATTAGGTTTTTGCCATTTTTAGTATTTTTTTTTTACAAAATTGAGGGAAAATTTCCACGATTTTATTTTATTAAAATTTTCACCATTTTTTATTTAAGCCTAATTTTCCCTAAGGAGTTTAATTTCATCAAGAATGTTTACAGGTGTTTTTACAAATTTTTAGTAATATTTCTATGAAAATAGTGGAAATTTTCAACATTTCTTGTTCCTTTTTATGGGAATTTTCATTGTTTTCTAAATTACGTGAATTTCTATTCTAGCAGCTTCTCTTCTCTTATTTTCATAATTTTTCATTAATAATTCTTTGATTTTATTGGAATGTTGCAGCAATTCTCTACTAAATTAGGGGAGTTTTTTCTGAGGGTTCTAAGAAATTTTTGGTATCTTTTGTTTTAAATTTCTTGAATTTTCTAGCATCCCTTAAAGAAGTTAAGTCTAATTCTTTCTTCTTATTTGTACCCAATAATTTATCTTCTAAATTGAAAGAGTTTCCTATGAGGGTTCTAGATTTTTCTTGTATATTCTGTTCTTAATTTCTAGAGTTTTCTATTATTTTGTGCCTAATTTTTTTAAGAAGTTTAGTATAAACTTTTCTTCTAGATTTGTCCATTAATACTCCCTTTGTCTTTTTCTTTTATTTTATTAAACTTTTTGAGCAATTTTTCTTTCTACTGGGGTTTTAGAATTTTAGCAACTTCTGTTCGAGGTTTCTACAATATTCTACATTATTATATCTAATTTAAATTATGTATAGAATGTATTTGCATTAAATTAATTGATTGAGGGTTGAGTTATCATGAGATGTTTGTATTTGGACGAGATTGTAAGACCTAGGAATGAGCAGAACTTGTTGATAAGTTCTGTGTTGGAGTTTTTGGAAGAAAGCTTACCTATGAATAGAATGAAGTTCGTGATGAGCGTAATTTTGGCCTCTTCATAAAGAAGAGTGTTGAAGGGATTGCACAATTGGTTGTTGGGGTGCCGTAGTTTCTCACCGCGCGTTTAGCAAGATTAATACTTTTTGTTGTGCAAACACTTTTATATATTATTGTGGCAATTTTAATTCAAACTCCCTTATTTTTGTGCCTTAATATCCTAAAATATTTTGGCCGTGTGGTAATTTTGTTCTTTATCATTTTGGAATTCTGTTTTAATCATAGGAGCTTATTCACTTTGGAAATCATTCTTGCAGAGTACCAATAAATTGTTGTAGCGTTGTCCTTCTCCTCTATAGACGTTAACATGCTCAAAAACTTGGCCAATACTCTAGTTTTGAGTAACAGTACCTTTTACATTTCAGACTAGATAAGTGTCAAATATACCCAGCTACTAACCGCTAGTTTTCCTATGAAGGTGATGCAATAACTACGACTACAAAACAGCAGACTACACGGCTGTTTTGTGGTCGTAGTTATTGCATCGTCTTCATAGGAAAACTAGCGGTTAGTAGCTGGGTATATTTGTCACTTAATTTGAAATTTCCATGTTAAAGTTTTTGATAGGTTACATGCAACTCACTAATGACCCCAAGTATAGAATTTTCTAGCACCTCATACTTAACTTTCTTCAAGAAGTTTAGTCTAATATTTTCTTCTTATTTTTTCTCAGCAATTTATCTTCTAAATTGATAGAACTTACGATGAGAGTTCTAGAATCTTAATTTTTACAATTTTCTAGTATGTAATACATAAAGAAGTTTAGAAATCAGACATATTTATCTTCGATCGAAGAAAAAATATTTCAATCCTTGAACATAATGTTTTGATTCATAAGAACACCAGTACTAGATTTAATATAGAAAATAGCTATGAATCTATGAAACTGACTTTAAATTAAGTGTAGACTTGATGAGTTCATTACATTTTGACGTTTATTTTTAATTCCATTATAGAGGAAGGGATTGACGCCAATCGAGATTACTGCAGATTTCCTTCAAACTCTCTCTCCTCCTTGTAGGCCACGGGAGAGGCATTAACAACAGTTCTCCCGGGCGGTGTTATTGCCGAATAGGCATTTTCTTTTAGGGGTATCGTGCGGATGATTTGAAGTCGTCTCCGTAATACTTACTGCAGATGAGAAAGCTTCGACGGGGAGAGATAGTGAAAATAAAGTATATTTTGATGTCTCGCTCTATAAACAATGCTCAACTTTATCAGGACAGTCAATTAAATCGTCTGTATAAATAAAATCTCATGTATCAACAGGCATTCCACATTCTCATCACATCCTAACGCGCTGACAGCGTTGCATTAATCAAAGCCCCCCCGCATAAATATGCAACGGATACACCTTCTATAAACGGTATTTTTCATTAATCCTTGTCAATTGGCGCATTCACATCTCGAATTCAGAGGACGTTCCCTTCCCCCCCCACACCGCCGTCCCAGAATCTCCAGAATGCAATACCACCTCCACCATTAATACAACTCTTATCGCCATTACATTTATAGGTATATGAAATAGCTCAGCGCCATCTCGCATTTATCTTTCGGCACGGTTAGGATCAATTTCATCTAAAGGAATTCATACCGTGTGTGTTTTTTTTATTTTGTTGAGCAGCTCAATGGATGATTTATGACTTTAATTCCTATTAGCATTGTTGGAGAATGTTCGATGTTTAGTCTAAGATTATAATTGGAGCATTCAAATATAAACACTGTAATGTCGATATTGAAAGGAATAAGAGTTTTTTTGACATTGATGTAACTTTTATTATAGTCATGTCAATAGATGAAGTTGGAAACATGTCAAAACCAATAGTTAATTAATATAGGTTTTGGCCTTGTAAACATTGAGTGTATTTTGCTTCAACTGAAAACTACCTTTTTGTAGTTTTTAGCTTTACAAATCTAACAATTTTGGACAATATTAATTACCAACTTCAATTCTACGACACCTCAAATGACTGAATCTCCTATTATATAATATTTATAACTACTAAAATCTAAAAATTCTCTAAAATATTTAATAATTCCATCAACTTGAATTATTGTTTCCAGTCAACAACAGCCACGGATCGGTTTCTATCTATTTTGGATCTCATCATCAGTTGGAGACAGGGAAACAAGCTTTACATTATGGGTAAATCAAGATATTACTATAAAGTTGGCACCATTATGGTAATATCTTCATTAACTTCAATCTTTTCAGGGATGAGGAAAATAATGAGTATCGGAGGAAGTATAATCTGGACCTATAACATTAAATCCTGGAAAATAATTCATCCCCTTTTGTGGATTTGGGCATGACAGGAATCGTAATGATTTTGCGTTGCTGAAACAACAAAGGACAGTCAAGTAAAGATATACCACGTACAAATTACATCTGCATTCTGCAAAACTTTCATTTGCAGACCGTAGATTCGAGTGTAGCGTTATCGAGCGGCCGCCTTTCCCGCACCAGGTGACCCGAATAAATGGAGCAAGGTCAGTGCTGTAATTCCGGGCGGCACACAGTGATAAACGCCGGGATGATCCGAATAATCGAATGGACGAGGGGGGCCGCCGCAATTAATACCGCCGCCGTAGGAAGAGGGAACGGCGGGCGGTAATCGCGGGCCCGTGCAGGGTCGAAAAGGGCCCCCAGGCAGGAACCGTGCGGCATTTATAAGGTTAAAGCGTGATCTATCGAGGCCGCGCAGTTCGCAATCAATACTCCTCGGGCCGCCGCCAGGAGGAGAAGGAGGAGGGTTCAGACCATTTGGCAAGTATCCAACTGCGGGCGAAAAATACACGTCGAAACGAAAAGTGGACTTTTTCACCTAGATTTTAGATCTTGTGTTAATTATTCTGTATTTTGTTATTAATATGTCATAACATCCGAGAGATGGCAGTATAATTCACGAGAGTTTGGATTATCTAAAGCCACTAGTTTGATATTAATTGTGTTTTTTGATGTAATGTAGATAAGAATGTTTTCCTTATAAAATATCAATAGTAGTCAACAAGTATTACAAAACACTGTAGTTGCTAAAGTAGTTATAAAAGTATTGGCGAAAATTTGGTTCAGAAATGCATTAAACAAGCCTCTAAACTTTAGTTCCAGCAGACCCAAAAACTTCCGAATAGACAGTGGATAGATAATGTAGTCATAACAGAGAATATCATTCATACAAGGTATACTTTTTTATTTCCCATTTCGTTTTTTATTGATATACTGCTTCACATTGAGACTACTTTGTCTCGACCCAGAGAGACACCGTATGGAATATAAGTATGATTTTCCAAAATCTATCGTTACTCAATGGAGGAGTGAAAGTATCAATCACATGTTTAAAAACAGTGGCAACGTAATTTAGGATAGTGGTTTCCATATATCATCATTTCGCCAATTGTGATAGTATGGAATTTAGTCTTTTTCTGAAAGGCATACCCTGGGCTATCCACTTGACGTGTGTTGATCCCTATGTTTTGTAGCTTCTCTTCGTGTCATTAAACTTGAGAGATTAAATAAGTAACATTTTTGTTCTTTTTATTCCTGTTTTTTTTTGACTTGGGCTAAAGAATCGTGCTAATCCGGGACCATCATCCACAAACCTAAAATACTGAGGTCTGAATTATCATTTTCTAGAAGTAGCAGCAATTATGAGTCAGTTAGAGGTTTTTGCTAACGATTCTAGCGATGCTAGCCATCTGTGTAAAAATTAGAGGGTGGAAAAGTAAAGCTATACACACATTTAAACTGACATCCTTTAAATCTTACGTATTAAATGGAATAGGACGACTTTCCAAGAAAAGTTGATGAGATAATAACTAAAAATTCAATTTGATGCACTGAATCCGAAATTAACCCTTACAGCCATAATTTTTACATCTTGACGCAAAATTCTTCTTGTCAAATGAAAGAAAATAGCTGACCTAATTGTGGAAATCCACTGTGTTGCTGGAGAAAAAAGAGAATTTTTGTAAGATGATATAGAAGGAGATGCTCTATTGCAAGGACGACCAAACTTTTTTGGAAATTGTTTGTTTGATCAGATTCCGCAATATTCAAATTCAAATTCAAATTTATTAACGGATTTACCAATACAGCAATAAAATAGATAAAATGGGAGCTATACAATATAAATTTAAAAATAATACATATACATATATTAAACATAATACAAACTAGTTAAGATTTAAAATACTATTACTACACAAGATTTTGTTACACTGCTTCTTAAAACTATTGAGCGAAACACTAAACAAGTCGACATTAAACTTACATAATAAATTAAAAAGCCGCATCATCCTACATATAGGGCTATTCATCCCAAAGTTGGTTCTGTGATATATTCAGGTCTAAAAGTTAATCGGGTTCTCTGCAAATGTAGAGAAGTTGCATTGAAATTTAATTTAGTTAAAAGAAATTTGCAATCAATCAGACCATTGGTTAATTTAAAAAGGAATACCATATCTCCAACGAACCGTCTCTCACTTAAGGACATTAAATTAAAAGAGCGTAATGAATTACTATCGAAGTAAATGCTACAACGATAACATAAAAGCTTTAGGAATTTAGTTTGTATTTTTTCAATTGCAACTTGGGTGGTGTTGTAATTAGGTGTCCATACTATAGAAGCATATTCTAGGAGAGGTCTTATATGAGCAGTAAAAAGAAGTTTACTATCAAGAAGTATTCCCAAATCTTTTATTTGCGTGACGCAATTAAGAATATAACCATTAATATGGTAATCATTTTTTAAAATTTGATGTTTGTTACCAAAAATCATGTTGTAACATTTGTCTAGGTTAAAATTCAAACAATTTGATATGCACCATAGGTAAATAGCTACAAGGTCTAACTGAAGCTTTTCAATATCAGATTTACTTATAATGGTTTTATATATTTTGAGGTCATCAGCAAACAATAAAACTTGAGAATAAGTGATGGAGTCGATTAGATCATTAATGAAAATGAGGAACAGTATCGGTCCACAGTGTGATCCTTGTGGTACCCCAGATTTCGCATGAATAGCTTTTGAAACACAGTTATTGAGTTTAACATATTAAATCCGATCTAATAAATAATTTTCAAACCACTTAACAATTGCAGAGCCCAGGCCTAATGAGTGGAGTTTACTAAGAAGGATTCTGTGATTAACATGGTCAAATGCCTTAGAGAAGTCTGTATATATCGGATCCACTTGAGCACCCTTCTCTAAGGCATCAAGTACAAAAACTTGGAAAGTTAACAAATTAGTAATTGTTGATTTGCCCTGACAAAAGCCATGTTGCTCATCGATGATGACCTTTTTAGTAGCAAAAATTAGTTGAGATGTAACAAATGAATCTAATAATTTAGGAATTGTTGACTGCAACTTTTCCACATAGCAGGAAATTGCCCAGTAGTCAAAGAGTTTTGAAACAATAAATAAATTGGTTTGGCCAATGAATAAACACAACTTTTTAAAAATACAGGAGGAATACTATCCGGACCAGACTTAGTGCTGTTATTTAGTTTCGTAAGATCTTCAAAAACATCTGATAATGTAATTGGATACCAATTATTAAAATCAATCTGCCTTTTGGAACTTACAGTGGGAATTGCAAATCCGCTGTCAGTTACATAAACTGAAGAGAAGAAATCAGCAAATAAGTTAGCACATTCCTGTAAATTAGTTGACAATGAATTATCGAGAAACATGTGTTTAGGAAAACCACTAGTTTTTCTAGATTCTTTAACGTAATTCCAAAAAATACTGGGATTAGATTTAATTTTGATCTCAACATTATTAATATAACGTCGATAAAGAAAATCATTTAAAGTGTTGCATTGAGTTCTTAAGGTGGAAAAAATACTGTAGTCATACATACAATTAGTTTGTTTAAAGTTTAGATGAGCTAATTTTTTCTCATTTGTCAGCTTTATCAGCTCGCTGTTGAACCATTTAGGAAATTTTCCACTTTTGTACTTCAAAAGAGGTACATATCTGTCTATTGCTATATACAAGATATTATAAAAGACGGTAGTATTTTCATCAATATCAGCATAGTTTAAAGTTCTGTCTCAGTCAATCCCTGACAGGAAACTATTGATATCCGCAAATTGCACTCGCTTAAAATCATACTCTGTTACATCGTAAGTAAGTTGTTCGTAAGTTGCATTCAAAGGAATACCTAATTCATAAGAATTGTGATGTAATGAGGAATTAGATAATTGATCATGTGCATAGTCGACAGCAATATCAGAAACATCAGAAAAAAATAAATCTAAAAAAACATTTCTAGAGTTAGATAAGTTATTAAGTTGAAATATGTTGTGAAAATCAAAACATTCAGCCAAGATTTCAGCCTTCGCACAACTATTATTATCAGCTAAGACCGTTTCTAAATTACATGTCTACTTAGCATTAGGCAGATTGAAATCACCAACAATTAAGATTTCATCTAAAGGATAATTTGTTTTAATTAAATTAACAGACGTACAGTGGTCCGCATATGCATTCATAACAGAACCGGGCGGTATGTATATCGAACAAATAATTATTTTTTTATTTATTCTCACAAAGACGTGTTCCGTACCAGTTTGTGAAGTAGGAGTAATTGAAGCGTGCAAGTTGTTTTTAACAGCCACAAGCACTCCACCTTTAGATTTGAGGCTAGTTAACGGAGATCGATCAACTCTAAAAACTGGAAAATTTTTGAAACCAAGTTCAGTACTATCAATGGAAGTGTCGAGCCAAGTCTTAGTAAAAACAATGACATCATAAGGTGAGCAATTTATACTATGACTAATATTTTTCAATTTAGATTTCATACCACCGAGATTCTGATAATAAGTGCTCAGTTTTTTGGAGTTATATTATTAATACCGATAGAAGACACATTGACAACACTATCTGATTGCATTGCAATCCTGGCAGAAGCAACATCAATGTTATTGTTCTTTTTATAAGTATTGTTCTTACGTTTATGTTTATATTGATTTTTAAAATTATGATCGAAGTATTTAATCCTTGCGTTTACTGGCCAAAATGCACCGTTTAGTAATTTTAACGCTTCATGTTGTGTTACACCAATTTTAAAAGAACAATACACATTGGTTGCAGTTAGGGCTATGCAAACAGCATTAGACACATCAGGTATTTCCTTAATATGAGCAAGAACTTGCGCCGTTGTTGTATTGGGTTGCAAATTATTAAGATATAACCAAACTTTCTTCTCGACTGCAACACCAACCAGAGAAGTGGAAGTATTAGATCCTAAAATGGGAGAATTTGTTGTCTTCTGATGATTTTTTCTTAATGGTAGACCATTATTTAATCCAGTATGAGTTGATGACTCTTGATTTTGGAATACAGGTGGCTCCAATGAACTCGGCACTCTTTGAGAATCCATGGAGTTATTTGAAAATGTTGGAAGTGGTGCAGTTGGTAATGAATTATCAGCGAACAGTAATAACTCCCGATTTGACAGGAAAGTTGATTTTGAGAGAGACTAATCAATGGATTCAACATCTCTTGGCTCAGAAGAAGAATTTGATTTTGAATCCGTTATATTTTCAGATGTTGAATTATTTATTATCTCCGATACAATTTGCTTGGTTCAAACTAGGAGATCCCCCTTCAATTTTTCAAAAAAGGCAATAAAATTATCTGTTGGTTCCCACGACTTCTTTTTAAGAACATTAATTTCTTCACGCAGTAATCTGTTTTCATTCCTGAGTTCAAGAATTAATGCATGTATGTTAATCAATTCTTCACTATCTGTTTTGGAATCCAGTATTAAAGCGGCATCAGTTGTATCGTCATTAGTGTTGGGGATGAGGAGCCCCATTAGTTGAGCGGGCATTTCTAGTACAACGAGGACATTGCGATATTTTTTCACATTTACTAGGCAAATGTAAAATTTTTTTGTAGCGGACGATACAACCAGGGTGATAAATTGCTTGACAGTCTGTGCATGATACTCCTGCCTGAATCATAACTTTACACTTTGAATATCTCATGCTCATTATTTATTATGCAAGTATTCAGAATTAAACTAATAATGGACTAGGGAAGCAGACAAGGATAAAATTCACACCCCAGGAGCGTATCAGGGGTGACTCACTTTAACAAACAAGGTACGCTACCTACGGTAGGGTTACGAATTCAAACAGAGGTAAAAATTTTGACACATATAATACATAACAAATATATGATCAAATTAATTTCACAGAAATACATAAATTATTTTGTAAAATTGTAACAATTAAATAAGTCGATGTTTGTAAGAGTAAATGGCAGTAAATAAAAGTTGTAATTGAGACAAATGATAAACAATAAAATCCATGAATTAATCCCGGTCAATCACCGAGGCGAAACATTATAAAAAGCAGGACGACAAAAAATGCTAGGAATTCCTCGACGTATCGATATATTAATACTATTTGGAAATTTGTAAATTACTTACATCGCCTCGATCTGGCGTTAGATCGCAGATATCAAAGTCTAATTTTTACAGCACAACGATTATATCAGTGGTCAGCTGCATGTGGAGTTTGAAGCCAGTAGCACAAACACTACCCACTTAAAACACTGAATCTTGTCAGAACGAAACGAACACACGTCCGGCGGTGATGAACGCCGAAATAATTCAATTCAATATAGGTTTTGAATCCCAACAACAAATAGGTCAAAAATATCCTTTGCAAAAATATCTAGAGTCTTAGTTCGTTGTTTATGAAATATCTATGACGTGTGCGAACATACAAAGGTTTATTTTTTGGATCTGATAAAAGTGATGAGAAAGTCGAGTTGTCAATGCCTCCCATTGAGATGGTGAAGTCCCGAATAACTTTTGATACCTTCTGACAGAGCTTTTACTATCATACAGTTTGACAATTACTATTCTATCCTTGCTGATAATTTCTTCAGATAAACAACATTCTTGTTTCTTCATTACTCTGTTAGAGGAGAAAGGTGATGCCTGAAATCGATCCACTCTGGCTGTCCTATCGCACAAGTATTGCTACAAATCCCTATGTTGTGTTGCTTTTCTTCGTGGCATTGAAATTGAAAGTCACATTGTTAATCTAAACAATATGTACCTTTTTGGTTATATAACCTTTGGAAATAATCAGAAATTACACTCATTCTTTTCTCTATCGACGACTCAGGTAGAGCATCGGAAAATGCAAATCCATTTCTTCTACAAATTGGCGATCATTAGTTGAATCCAAAGGTGGCTTTTTACTTAGGAATTCACTTCAGAGGTGTCAGATAGGGAGACACAATATCGCCCAAACTCTTTGTAACAGTCTTGGAGACCATTTTTAAAAAACTCAACTGGAAAAACAAGGGCCTAAATATGGATGGTCGAAACTTAACAAATCTACGTTGTACGGATGATAGAGTTTTGCTATCAAATAATCATAAAGACATTAAAGATATGTTACAAGAACTACAAAAGATATGTGCTGACGTAGGTCTTAAAATGAATATCTCAAAAACAAAATATATGACAAATTTTGTTCCCAGTGAGCAAATTCTCATTGGTGATGAGTAAGTGGCTCTGGTGAATAAGTATAATTATCTTGGTCGTGAAATCCAAATCTCAAGAGATAACCAAACCTGCGAAATGAAAAGAAGAGTTACGTTGTCTTGGGCAGATTATGGAAAGCTTGCGGAAGTCTTTAAAAGCGACATGCCACAATGTTTGAAGAGGAAGGTGTTTGATTAATGCGTGCTGCCGGTCATGACCTATGAAGCTGAAATCTTAACACTAACCGCAGCAAGTGCTAAGAAACTTATGGTAATACAGCGCAAGATGGAAAGGTCCGTGGTGTCATTGCGGGATCATATAAGAAATGAAGATTTACGGAGAAGAACCGGCGTCACGGATGTAGTTATCCAAATTTGCAAACTCAAGTAGAAGTGGGCTGGACATGTGGCACGAATGACGGATGGAAGATGGACGAAAAGGCTGCTCGAGTTGGACACATTGGACGAACGATCTAAAGAGTTGTGCAGGCCACTGGTTACAAAAAGCTCAAGACAGAAAGGAATGGGCAGAAATGGGGGAGGCTTATGTCCAGCAGTGGACACAGAGAGCTGAATGATGATGATGATGATTCACTTCAGGGTTATTCCCCAAAAATCTTCGTCCCAACCCCCGTGATAATCGTTCTTTTCACTTAAAATACTGAGGTTGAAATTATCGGTTCTCGCTTCTGAGACATCAGAAGAAGGAACGTAAAAGTGAGGTTATACATACTTTTAAAATGGCATTCTTCGCGTCAAGAGTCCTTGTAAATGAATGGTTCGTGTTAAATCAAACATACTTTCTTTCTTAATAGAAACAAACGTGCAATGTGAGCAAGTTATGGCAGCCATGTCATAGATTATTTTTTAGTTTATCCGTATTTCACTAGATGGCCAAAAATACATTTTGCGTTTTACAGAAGTTTGTATCAGAATGTAATTAGATAGAAATGATTGCATTGTTTTTTTTTCAAATCTAAGAACAGCCTGTAAGGTTCTGGTGTTTTTTAATCTATCGCTAAAAATATATTTTGAATATTGAGATGAGTATACTTAATCATGTTGGTATATAGTATTAACCTTCAGACTTATTTCTAGCATGAACAATGGATCTCTTGTTGCTAATTTAAAAAATGCATATTACTAATCTACTATTAGGATATTTTCAATATTCATACTCCAATCATTATAATGTTAGTCCAGAAATTTGTGTGATTGGTTGCAAGTTTTACTTTTTACAATTCGAGAAAACCGATTGATTCAGATTTATCAGAAATCAGTGCCAACGCTCCAACAGGTCTCGAGAGAATAACTATAACCTTCTATAGATCATTTTCACCCTTGGGACTTCCAGAATCCATATTTTTAAATCTGATGTTTTTATCACCAAATCATGTATTTCTAATTCTAAAATGTTGAATAAATTGGTTGCTAAACATATGATGCTTGTTTTTTTTTCGAAAACTGTAAGATTAACGCAATTTAACTTGTTTATTTACCCTAACTTTAAAATTAAAACCCTGTCAAAAGATTCAATGGGTTCTTTTTGTACAGAACTCAGCAAGTCGTTTTGTAGGATCAGACACTGCAGACTTCTGTATAAACTGCAAATATATGGATTTTAGATTAGCTTAGATCTTTAATATGTGGCGAGGGAAAAATGATATAATTTCTAAAACTAATTAGCATAAACCTTAGGAATACTACAAGGATCACACTTGAGTCCACTATTACGTTCCCTTTTCTTGGCATAGATTGTATTAAGTCAAATTTCTTTCAATGTCATATTATGATACCATATCAGGTGTTTTATTTAATTTATAATAAGTGTTTGATTTTCAAATAATTTTTTAACTCACTCACACTCCTCAGGTGAAGAAACCTCTGTTTGACCTAACGTATTCTTGACCTACCTCATCAAATTATCAATTGAGCTAGCGTAATCCTGACCTACCGTAATAAACCATGCATTAAACCAGCGTATCAGCGATATTCCCAATTAATTATAGCTAGTGTTCTATAAAAATCGATGATGAAATTGGTGTTGGATATTTCGAATGTCAAATTATAATTTAAACAAATTAATAATACGATGAATAAAATTCTCTCTTATCCCTTGATGAAACATATTTATGTTAATTAGAGGATTAATTTAATAATAATTTCAATTGAGTGACTTGATAATATAAGTTTCTTTTAACACAGTAAATAGAATATTATGAATGTATTCTAAAAAAAATGTTTGCTTAGATTATATAAGCGAAAGCCTTTTATATATATACTGTGAATAAGAAACACGAATAATTTATATACATTTTTGCAGTGGGTCTAATTAGGCACACTTCTGGTCTTTATTTCGCGTCCGTTTCCGCGGGCGCTATACGTTTCGTACAATGGTCAAAAAGTCCCTCGTCCTCCACCGCCTCCTCGCCAGCCGCCATTATTGCAATAATCATCATCATTATTATTTCTTCAGCGAAATTAGAGTTGTCGAGTGAAAGTAAGAGCGAGGAGAACAATGGCGTAGTCAGCGGAGTGTGCCGTTATATTGTGTTTGGAGCATTTCACGGTGAGTGCGTTGACTTGAACTCGAAGAACGGTACACTCGCGGTTTTATGGGAGCCGTGGAAATTTATGGACTCTTTTTTTGTCTTTGTCGGAATGCATTTTTTACACTCTGCCATCGACCCAAACAGGTTATTAAGCTAAATTTTAAATTTAAATTAATTTTTTTGTTTCAATAATTTTCTTAGTTTTTGTTTATATAAGGGTTATATTTTTAAAACATTTTCAACAGACTTATTTTTTAAAACTCTCAAGACTTTCAAAACAGTAAATCATTCAGGTGACGAATGAAAGACAAATGACAGATAACACATTACAGATGGCAAATAACTGATTACAAATGATAGAAGATAAAATGACAACCAGTAGTTGACAGATGTCTAATGACAAACAACAATTGACAAATGACAATGAGCAGATGACAAATGATAGAACACATATTACAAATGGCAGATGAAAATAATAATAATAATAAAATTATATAAGGCAAATCACAGATTATAGATGCCGAATAACAGATGATAATCAAACCGCAAGTGGCAGTAATTGAATTTCGAAAAATAATAACAAATAACCGATGACGTATGACAAATAACAAATGACAGATGACATATGACTGAAGACAGATGACAAATGATAAAAGATAGTTATCAGATGACAAATGACAAAAGACAAATGGCATATGATAGATGACTAATCACACACGACAAATGACACATGTCAGATAACAAATGATAGATTTCAAAGAACAGATGACAGATAATAAATGACAGGTGCTAATAATAGCTAATAATAATAGTAATAATAAACGACAGAAGGCAAATGACAGATGCAAGATGACAAAATATACTTGACAAATAGCAGGTAATATTTCGCACATTATAATCTAGCTGTTAATGACAGCTTTTCATTTTGAAAAATATTATAACATGCCAGACAGTAGATGACACATGACAGATTATAAGTTTCATTTTCTAATTTGGAGGTGGTTGTTTTATCTTTGGTTTAAATTACAACCTCCTCTAGTTTTTATTGACATTTTCAAAAATATTCTTCTCAATTTTAAAAAATAGAACATTGGGCTGATCAGTTAAAAATAAAACATTTATGCAGAAAATCACTGTATAATTACGAAATAAAAGTAGATAGCCGCCAAATATAATAAAAATAGATAAAAACAAAAAAAATATCATATGACTGATGACCAATATCATATGATACATACATGTGACCTAAAATCAAATATGTTGTCAAACTATTATTTAAAAATATTAAGCAAAAACACATAACAAATGACGTGACACATGACACAAGACACAAAACAAATTTCAGATGATATATGACAGCTAGCAAATGACGGATAACTAATAGCAAATCACAGATGATAGATCACACAACATATGATTTACTACAGGTGACATTTAAAATATGATATATGACATAGAATAGTTGAAGACGGCCAATGATAGATGACAAATAACATATGACAATAAATACAACAGATAACAGATGACACAATAACAAATGACATATTAAAGATGACAATACAGAAGTAAGTGTTTAGAAATTCATTACACAAAAATTAAAATTCGTATAATTTAGCTGCAATAAAAATAATAAAACAAATGAAAAGTAGAATAAATTTATAATAAATTGAAAATATATGAAACATTATTCAAAGCAGAATAAGACGTATACAATCAAATATAATAGAAAATGAATAAATTTTTAACTGATATCTGACTGATGATATATTACAAATGACACATGATAAATAACAAATGATAGATGACAAGTAGCATATTATAGACAGTAAATTTCCAGAATCGACAACGATTTAACTATCAAACCTTATCTATTATTCAGTTATCATTTCACATCTTCTATGAGTTATTTGTCATTTGAGGTTCCTTTTTATAATTCGAAATAAACATTTTCCGACTAAAGACTTAGACAAGATAACAAACAACAGATGAGAGTTGACAAATTAAAGACAACATACAATAAACAGAGGTGACAGATGGATGACATAACAGGTATACTAGATGACAGATGGAAGACGTCAAATGAAAGATAAAATATGACAATTGACAGATAACAAATGATAGATGGCAATAACATATGATAAACGAAATATAACAAATAATATGACAGATTACAACAGATGACATATACACATGACAATCTAGATGTAAGTGACAATAATTTTATTTTGCAAAATAATAAAACATGACATATAACCGTCGAAAGATGGCAGATAAAATACAAAAGACAATTAGCAAATGACTCATAATATATGACAAATGACATAAAATAGATGGCATGGAATGATTTCGAAGTAAATTACTTATAATAATACAAAACAAAATAAAATGTGCTCAATAAATAAATGAAATAAAATAGTCTTTTATACCATCGATTTCCTCCTGGCTGCCCTTCAATGATCGCCTACTCAACTCCTCAAGTTTTTTTTTCTCTTTTTCCCACTGCTTCTCCTCCAACTCAAATTGTTTCCGTATTTCCTCCAGTTCTTTAGACTGTTGTTCCAACCGCTCCTTAGTCAACTAATGCCACTGGGTTAATTCTGCTTTACTGTTTTTTAATTTTCTGCTTTTTCTCACGCACCTTCATCTCGAAAATTTGTTCCATTTCAGCCTGAATTTTCTTCATCTTTAAATCGTGTTCACTTTTGTTTTCATCCATCTGAGCAAGATGATTTTTGTTTGAAATCCTCGTGTGTTTCCCGTCAACACCTAACTCAGCTGACTTCCAGCAGTTCTCGTAATAAACATTATTCGTAACATCCTTTAAGTCTTGTAATGAAATCACAATGTACTAGATTTTCGACTTCAGCAATACTCCCATGGATATTTTCCACCCCTCGACTTCAATTACTGCATACGATAGCAAAATGTACCCTTTCCTTAAGTGATTTATTCAGCTCATTTTCTTCATCTTCTTCCGGTGTATCAAGGAATTCATTGATTTTGATCTTGGGTTTAGCAATTTCGTTTAAAATTTGCTTTTTGAATAAAGAACATTCATCAGAAGCTAATGTATCAGCTTTTGTTATGATTGTAATAATGTTTACTTTATCACAGAAACACTTCATAAATTCAATGTCGAAGGATGTCAGTGCATGCCGGCATGGTTGTATGAAGTACAAGCAGTAGTGCACACGTTGTTCGAGGGTTTATTTGCGTACTACCCGAGCTTCGGAATTAAGAAAATCTTCATATTTACTCTCAATATATTCGATAATAGGTACCTAATAGGTACTGTTGTCCACAGAATCACAAAATTCAGGTGTATCAACCATTATTAATATAAGGTTGGTTCCGTTTTCTTTAAAACGTTTTGTTTCCACAGCTATGTCTTTTTTAAGCTGCCGTAAGGCTGATTTAGCGACCACCATTAGGGTAAATTCGAAACACTTTTTAATAGCCTTTCTATACATTTGATTGTGTAGATTTGGAAAATCTACATACCCGACAAGTTCTCGGGGTTTGGGTCGTACTTTAACTGCAACCTGAAGAACTGTTTGTTGGCCTTCATCTTTGGTCGTTTCTAGTAGGCTGGATTTTTGCAGCTTGGGTGGTTTTTCAGTGGAAGGAACTTTGTTTATGCTTTTCGAGTCTTGTATCGGGGTTGGTAAATCAGTCGATGTGAAGAACATTTCACGTTTACTTTGCACAGATGTCGTAGTTGTTGTTTCTGTTGTGCTTTTATTAGTTTGTGTAACCGTTTCATTTACATTGTTGTTAGAGTTTTGCTCCATAAATTCTAACCTGTCTAAATTGCTTAACAAGTTCGCTGCTGGAGCTCTACAATTGATTATTCCGTTCGGGACAAATGGTTTTCCATATTGGTCAAAAAAATTTCCCTTGCGCCAAGGTAAATTTATATGTTTAGTAAGGGATCGCGTGAGTAATTTTTCAAAATTCATTTTCGTAGAGCAGAAATGTACAAAAAGTTGTCTGAATGAAATTTTATTCTCGGTCATATTGACCGCGTCGGCAGAGAACGTGATAACTTATATGAGCGTCCAATACGTACAATATTTATATAAAATTTATAAAAATCATTGGTTGGTCAAATCACGAAATTTTGACATGTAACAAATAATATTTGATAGATGATATATAATAAACAAATAACATATTACAAATGAGAGGTGGCCGACGACAGATGAAAGATGGATGATGATAGATGGAATGTGACAGGTGACAGATGGCAGCTTTCAGATGACAGTTAAGATATAACAGATGACAAATGACAGGTGACAAGTTATAAAAGGAGATGACATATTATAAATGAATGGCGACCAATGCTAAATGGAAGGTAACAGACAGCAAATGATAGATTGTAGATGATAGATTACTAATCACAGATAACAGATAGATTTGTATATTAAAGTTGTAAATAACTAAGATTTTCAAAATGTGTGTTTATTTTCACTACAATTGTTTCGCAAATTTATTGCTTCTTCAGGTGAATGAAAGTTTACAAATTCACCTGAAGAAGCAATAAATTTGCGAAACAATTGTAGTGAAAATAAACACACATTTTGAAAATCTTAGTTATTTTCAACTTTAATATACAAATGAATATGGATTTTCAACATCTCAACGCCTTATCTATCAACCAACGATAACAGATAGCATATAGCAGGTAACAGATGGCAGATGGCAAATGATAGAAGAGAGATAAATGACATTCGACAAATGACAGATAACAAATTTTAAATATATTTCTGGTGAAATATTTAATTAGAATAAAAATCTGTAATTTTCAAGTATATATTCTGTTTCGTTCAATTATTTCTTGAGAAACCGATGCTTATAATGTGATAATTGGAGAATGAGACAGTGACCACCAACCCATCCTACATATTTTAAGAAAACCTAAGCAATAACATTGTTTACGTCTTGTTTAAAATTTTAAAACAAAGTCTGCTGGGTGTCTCTTGGAAACAAGAACACGAATGTAGATGCCATACAGATTGCATTTGTAAGAAACTTGGAAACTAGAACATGAATGTGAGTGTAATTTAGATTACATATGTAGGGTCGGCGGGTGTTCTCTATCACACCTTTCAAATTGTAAATAAACGCTCGACATTTTCTCGTTAAATAATTAATTAGAAGAATTTTTTTTTAATTTTCAAATATATATCCTGTTTTGTTCAGTTATTTGTTGATAAACCTACTCTTATAACGTAATATTTGGAGGGTAGGATAGTGGCCACCCACCCACCCTACATACTTCAAGAAAACTTAAACTGTTACTTTGTTTATGTTTACTCAAAATTTTTAAAAAACTCCGCTCTGTGTTTCATGGATACAAGATTATTAATGTAAGTGCAATTCAGATTACATATGTAGGGTGGGTTGGTGCCCTCTATCCCACCCTTAAAATTGTAAATATACGCTCGATATTTTCAGCTTAAATATTTAATTAGAAGAAAAAAATTTTAACTTTCAAGTATATATTCTGTTTTGCTTAATTATTTCTTGAGATACCGACCCTTATAACATAATCATTGGAAGGTAGGATGGTGAACACCAACCCACCCTACTTATTTCAAGAAAACTTAATCAGTTATATCGTTTACGTTTTTTTTTTAATTTTTAAAAGAAATTCTGCTGTTTTTTTCTGAAAACAAGGTCACGAATGTGAATACTATTCCGATTAAAAATGTAGGGTGGGTGGGTGGCAGTTACATTGTTTACGTATTGTTAAAATTTTTAAAACAAACTCTGTTAAGTTTTTCTTGCAAACAAGAACACGAATGTGAGTGCTGTTCAGATTATAAATGTAGGGTGGGTGTCCTCTACCCTACCCTCCAAATGCTAAATATACGCTCAAAACTTTCTGGCTAAATATTTCATTACAAGAAAAAAACTTTTATTTTTCAGAATAAATGTTTATTAATTTTTTCTAAATATTCAATTATGCATAATTATTTCTTGCGAAACCGACGCTTATAACATAACTTACAGCATAACATTGGGGTGTGACAGTGGCCACCCATTCACCCTACATATTTCAAGAAAACTTAAGCTGTAACTTTTTTTTTTCTTTAAATTCTTAAAACAAACACTGCTGTGTTTTACTTAAGAAAACAAGGACATGTACATGAATGCATTTTAGATTAATTAGTTAGAAGGGTGGGTGTCTTTATCCCACCCTTTAAATTGTAATTAGATGCTTGAAATGTTCTGCTTAAATATTTAATTAGAAGGAAAAAATATTTAATTTTCATATTTTAAGAAAATTTAAGCTGTTACTTTGTTTATGTTTTATTTAACTTTTTAAAACAAATTCTGCTGGGATTTTCATGGAAACAAGAACTCGATAGTAAATGCAATTCGGATTACATATGTAGGGTGGGTGGGTTGCTCACTATCCCAATTTTCAAATTTGAAATTTTCAAGTATATATTCTACTTTTCTCATTTCTTGAGAAACTGGTGCTTATAACTTAATGATTGGAGGGTGGGATAGTGGCCACCCTACATTTTTTCAAGAAAACTTAAGCTGGAACTTTATCAAATGATAAATAAAACTTACTTTGTTAATGCCACACACGGAATTTATTTCGTAATATTTCGAAATAAATTCCGTATGTGATATTAACAAAGTAAGTTTTAAAACTGAGTTTTACTTAGAAGCGTGGGCAAGAATGTAAGTGCAATTCAGATTACATGTGTAGGGTGGGTGGTTGCTCTCTATTTCACCAAGAAAATTGTAAATCTAATGTAAATGTAATGTTTGAAGTTTTCTGATAAACATATTAAAACAAGAAAAGCAACTCATTGGTCATAATGGCCTCTACCAAAAATATTGAAGAACACATCCAAAATAAGGACTTGGAAACGAATTTGAAACGTTACTACAGATGATAGTAACATTTCATTTTAAATTAATTTTGGCACACTAATTAGAGAGAAAACTTTTATATAACAATGGACAAAAATAAGTTATTACTTTTGGTTTATTTCTTGAGCTACTTGAAGAGACAGATACATGTATTATTTAAAAAAGTCAGCTGGCTACTACTTTACTTTTAATCAATTAATTTTATTTAAGAGAATTCATGCTTTGTCGCAAAGAAATAGAACTTTTCTTTTCTTTCGTTAAGAAAATAGTCTCCAAATTCAAATCTGGATTAGATCAAAACACGAAATGTTTCATGGGTGAAAAAAGCAGTAGTAAATTATAATTTGACTGTTTTTAGATGTATATGTTTTGATTGGATAGATTTAGAAGAATTTTTAGAATGCGCATGGGAAAAAAATATGGTATTTACTTTTGAATGAAAGAGCTTCAGTTCGCGCTATATTTCTGTCTATTCAGCTTTTAGAAAATATGTGCTACTCTGTAACCTTACCTTGTTTTCATCTGGTGAAAGCAGCCTTCGCCAGGGCTTACAATAAAGAAGGCCCTGTCTTGCCATTTGCTGCTTCCTCGATTTCAAAGAACAAAACCACAGCAGCAGCAGCTTCTGATGAAAATATTTTTGAAGAGGAGGGTGCCGAGTCTGATAATAACGAAGATAATGATGGCATTTCTAAGAAGAAAAAGAAACCTGCAGCGAAAGATGAAAAGAAAGAGGTGGGAGAGGCGAGCTTGAGAAATAAGCCAAGCACACGAGAAAAGAGGAAATAGAATATTGCATAAAATACATATTTCTTTAAAAGGCAAACAATTTAAGTATTCCCAATAGTATTCAGCTAATATTTTCTTCTTAGAAAAGGTGGTCTAATACAGTTTAGATCGAATCTCATTGAAAAATTCCAACAAATTCTGCTTCAGGATGAAAATACAGTCCAGAATATTAGTATCTAATAAAAATTTATCAACCAATTTGGCAGTGAAGAAAATAGTTTATATGATATTATAAGATGGTATTGCACAATAAACAATTGTTTAAGAATAATTTTGTAACAAATTGAAATTATTCTTCAACAATTGTTCATTGCGCTATACTATTTTAATATTATGTAAACTATTATTTTCTAAAGCCTGATGAATGAGCATTAAGATTATATCTCTTAATCAAACTTAGTAACCAAAAAAATATCTTTCCCAATTCTTTCAAAATTGGATACGATTAGGTCATTTCTCTACAAAAGCAAAACGAAATCTTCAGAATAAATAAGCCAACACCTAATATACTTACTTACGTGCCATAATTCTGATTTATTCGGCCGCACGTCGGGAATTTTAATGACACGCGTTTAAATATACCCATCACTGCTCCAGATTCCATCTGCGCGCCCACTGGATCGCATCTATTATTATCATCATCATCGTCGTCTTCATCGCGACCAAAGTGTTTGTAAACAAACGCTTAAATTTAGCGGCGCTCGCGAAAATAAAAAAAAAAATTGTTCCGAGTCCGAATTTGCAAAGGTCGTAAATTTCCGCGCGAGAAAAATACGAGAGAGAAAAAAAATTGCCGGAATGAATTGAAAATATTTACGGAGTGAATGTCCCCCCCCCCATACGAACGGGAGCTTTTATTATTTTATCATCACCGAAACGGTCCCCCAATTTATGTTGTTGCACACACGGCGACAGATGTTGGAATTTCGAAAAACCGGCCGCCTTGTTTACATTAAATGTACGTCCGGCTGTGCGTATGATAAAATCGTGAAATATTGCAAATTGCCGAATAACGGATACGCGACGTAGTTAAATATTGTTGGTTAATTGATATACAGAAGGGCCAAAATTGGATTTGTTTTTGTTAGAAGTTTTCATTCAGAAAATTCATGATTATAGGTCTATAGTCTACATAAACAAATACCATTTTATCTTGTTTACTGCAAAACTAATGTATTTTTATTTAATAACTTTCTTATCTGTATATTGTATTGTATTTAATCTTCATCCAGCATGCTTTGCATAAATGAATATATAATTGTACTAACAATTACTCTCTAGTGTTCGAGAGAACCTCAAGAATTTTATATACATGGTCTATTATGAAAGTAATGTGCATGATTTTGTTGTGACGCCACTATCCATCGCAGCGGGGTAAAATGGTTAAAAAAGTTATATCGGGTGTGAAAATGGCGACCTTTGAGAAGGTGGTGGACACCGTTTACAAACACTTTCGTCGCGATGAAGACGATGATGATGATAATAATAGATGCGATCCAGAGGTATGGGACGTGATTGAAAGCTGCATCTAGCCGCGCAAGAAAGACAGACTGTAGGTGCAGGATCTTCTAGTGCATTCCTTCTTCGAGAAGGATGTCGGCCTGAAGATCGATCTCGTCAGTCAGATATACACCAAGGTGTTTTCAGGCTGTGGATGATCGATTTGTCTACGACTGACTTTCTTTCTATTTTTGTCTCCATCAAGGCTCTCTCTTCTCTTTCTGCTCTATCTTTTCTTTTTCTTCTTTGTGTTTCTTTTGTTAGTCCGCCTGTTTTTACTTGTAATGTTTTGCTTTTAATTGGCTAAAGTACAGATTGTCATGTTAACTTATCAGATGGTGGTTAATTAACCTTTCAACCATCATTACAACATTTGTGATCTTATTACTGACATGACCCAAGAAATCCAACGCCAACTTCGTCTTCCATTTTTTTTGTTGAACGCTCATATTAATAACGAATTATAATTTAGCAAATGTTATTTGATTAGTGGACATTGTTATTAAACGGCTGAAAGAAATAATTACTAGTGAGTTTATTAAAAACCGTCAGCAACAGAAAGCGCGAATGCCGAGGCATATTCGACTCAATCTAAACAAATTGACGTTATTCAACAAAACCATCGGCCGGAGTAAACGCAATTAATTGAAAGGCAATTGCCTTTCGCAGGTATCAATTTGCTCCGGCCGAATAAATAAAAGGCCGGCCGTTTTGTTTCCCGGTAATTGCATTGAACCGGATGCGGACGCAGGGCTGCTGAGGCGGGGGCGGCTTTGAAGCGACGCCGGCGACGAAATGTTTTTCAATCCTGAAATTAATTACTTGAACGACTCGCACAAAGGAATATTTACACTTGGTGACCTACATCAAACACCTACAAGGGGCGACCGGTTAATAACTAGACGCCCCCACCACCACCCCTTCCACTTTGTAGGCAACAATTTCATATCCGAGGTATCTCATTATTGCTACGATTAATAGATGGGTGATGAGCCGTTCCACGGACAAAGGCAATTATTTCCGGTTGCGAATTCCTTTGCCGGGAAAAGGATATCGTTCTACGGAATGGTCCTTGTTTAGGATGGTCTTTGGTTAGATGAAATTAAATAAGAGTTTCTAGGCGTTATTCGTATATAGTGCGGAACGCTGGTGAATACAGAAGCCTGTAGATGTATGGTAACAATGTTTAGTTGTATTTCAGGTGCCTGTGTGCGAAGTTACGTCTTGCTGGTATTGACTGTGCGATTTATGTGAGTGTCTATACAAGGGCGTTTCCAGCCAACTGGCTTAGGGTGGGTAATTAAAAAAAAATATATTTTCTTTATTCCATAAATACAAAGCAATCAACATCAAAAAATCTAATCACCCTTCATCAATTCATTGTTTCGAATCATCTTAGACAGTTAAGCTAGCTGTCTGGATAATTCGAACTAATGAATTGATGAAGGGTGATTGGATTTTTTGATGTTGCTTTTTATACATAATTAGAGTCAAGACAAGAACAATATTCTGCAAAATTTAAAACAGATTTTTGTAAATAAATTTATTTAAAAATAAGTGAAGATATATATAGGGCAGAGATAAGGAAATATAGAGAAACATAAGGATATGGAATAAAAAGGAGAGAAAGGAAATACAGATTAGTGAGAATGTCATATAAAAACGGAAATTGATAGATAAAAGGATAGAGAGACAACCAGAGACGTTGAGAGGAAGTGAAGATTAATGCTAGTTATCTAGATACAATAGAGATAGGGATGAAGAAGTAGAGATAGACAGTGGGGAAAGTATAGAAAGTCACAAAGAGATAGGAGGAAAGAAATATAGGAAGAGTAAAAGGTAGAGACAAAGAGGAAATGTAGTAATAAGGAATAAAACAAAAGAAGAAGAAAAGGAGATAGATAGAAAAGAAGAAGAAATTTATTTATTTTTGGCCTTTTTTTCTTGAAAATTGCATATTTAATAAATCAATTTTAAAATACCATACGTCAACTATTGGACGAAAGAAGCACGAGGGAGTTCTCAATCACAAATTGTGTTCTTCCACTCAAACCCTTACTTTTTTATGATGCTGTGGAAGCAAATATCCTCGTGGACATCCGGATTCTTTTATATATGCTTTTATTCACAGGCATAGAAGGAAAAAAGGAAAAGAAGATATTAAGGAAAAATATTTAGACAGAAATATAAAGAATAAAGATTGGGAGGAGTTGGAGAAAAAAGAAGAGATTAATTATTTTATATTCAATACTTCTTGCGCTACATTCTTGATGGAACGAAATTTTCAAATTGGGTAAATTAAAGCACTTGTTATGTTCCATAATTTTATTTTCAGTTTCCTGACACGTGTTTCGATCTTTTACGATCATTCTCAAAGTATAAACTAAATCGATATTTGAAATGTTACAATATATATACAATACAAAATGGTTAGTTCGTGGTAATAGCTGCATTAATGATGTTTTCGGTTTTTATTATTTCGTGCTGGTTGTTTAGTACGTAATCCCCTTTACTAATTGCCCTCTTAATCTCTAATCCTTCTAATAGATTCATCTTGCGACCTTTTCGGCAAATATGGATCGGCTTAATTTCTCCCATGTGGTGTCCTGTATTCTTACAATGTTCCGCTAATCCAGTGTTTCCCGTTTGATTTATAATTGATTTTTTATGCTCTTGTGACCTAGTTTCGAAATTTCTGCCCGTTTGTCCTATATATATTCCTTCACAATTAACACAATTTATACTATATACTCCTGATCTTTTTAGCACATTTTTTGATTCTATTTTGTTATTTATTATTTTTTGGCCAAGATTATCTTTGTTAACTATCACTGTTTTTATATTATGTCGTCTTAAATGTTTTTTAATTTTGGTACTAGTATTGTTAAGGAAAGGTATTGCTGCAAATATGTTGTCTTCTTTTCTATCTGAACTGTATAGTAGTTTTCTTTTTAATTTCTTGTTCATGCGTTTTATGATTTTGTAAACTGTGTCCTTGGTATAACCATTATTTATTGCTATTTCTATTATTGTGTCTAGCTCTTTCGTATAGTCCTCCTCATTCAATGGTATTGATAGCAGACGGTGAATGTATGAGTTTATTGCAGCGTGTTTGATCTGTGTTGATTGGAAAGAATCGTTTGGTATAATTGTATCTGTTGTGGTCGGTTTTCTGTATATCGTGTATTGTAGTCTGTTGTTTTTCTTACTAATCGTGAGATTCAAGAAGTTAATTTTCCCATTTTCCTCTTTCTCCATGGTGAATTGTATGTTATTGTTTAAATTATTCAATGACTTGTAAAATGACTCTAATTGCCGTTCTGAACCTCCCCATATACAAAACACATCGTCTACGTAGCGACACCAATGGATAATGTTCTTCGTCCAGGTATTGTTCTTGTTTAACAAGTTTTCTTCAAATGCTTTCATAAAAATTTCCGCGAATAACGGAGAGGTTGGAGCACCCATCGGCAGTCTATCTTGTTGGGTATAGAATTTATCGTTAAATCGAAAATAACTTTGATTTAGGCAAATCTCAATGATATTAAAGATATCTGTTTCTCGATGATAATTTTTTGAAAGTGATTGTTTAATTATATCTTTTAGTTCTTGGAGTGGTATTGCAGTGAATAGGCTTTTGACGTCAAATGAAACTAACATGACCTTTCTGTTGAATTCGAGTAGTTTAGTAGTATTAAGAGGGCAATTAGTAAAGGGGATTACGTACTAAACAACCAGCACGAAATAATAAAAACCGAAAACATCATTAATGCAGCTATTACCACGAACTAACCATTTTGTTTTGTATATATATTGTAACATTTCAAATATCGATTTAGTTTATACTTTGAGAATGATCGTAAAAGATCGAAACACGTGTCAGGAAACTGAAAATAAAATTATGGAACATAACAAGTGCTTTAATTTACCCAATTTGAAAATTTCGTTCCATCAAGAATGTAGCGCAAGAAGTATTGAATATATTAAAAACATAAGTGATGTGAAATTAGCTACACTATATAGAAAAACTAAATTAAAGATGAAGAAATGTTCTAATCATATATATTTTAATAAACAGTGTCTCAAATTCAAAATTACACCGAAGTTCATGAAAATCAAGTGTTGCAACAAGTCAAGGGAAGCCCAACGAGCAGTAGAAAAAGCAACCACCCATTGGATAGATTTGGAAAATAGAAAATGGTACTCAAGACGTTATCACCTAGGTGAGCACTTGAAAGTTATTCACATGGAACTTACAAAACGTCTAGATAACATTACTCTGGACTGTTTGCTGACCGACATCATAGAACGCATAAACGAATGTTCACACCAACAGTACATAACACAAAAAAGAAAATTAGACAAACTAATATCGAGCAAAACACACCAAGTACGTCCGATACACACAACCCATATTTTCTACCCAAGAGTGAAGAACTATACAAAAACTATATTTAATGAACACGAGATAAGATTAATGGAAAAAGGACCCAAATACTCCCCTACACCAGTTAACCTCAATAAGCAATTCGAAGAACTAGCGATAGATACGGATATTGCTATAAACAGAGCAGGAATAACAGATAAAATAGACCAAATACCATTAACTAATATAATTATCCAAGAACGAAAAAAGGTGTCTAAATCAAAGCCCACAAAAAATACAGACAGAGAAACCATTAAGAGCATAAAACAGAAGTGTATAGATGATAACTTAATAATATGCAAAGCAGATAAAGGCAATACAATAACGATATTAGAAAGGACAGAATACATACAAAAAGTAGAGACATTTTTAACCGAAAACAACCTTAAAGTTTTGAGAAAAGACCCGACTCCAACTTTCCAAAAACAAATTACGCAAGCCATAAAACAATCAAAGGACATATTGGAACAAGACAAATGGAAATTAAAAGAAATGAACCCTAGAGCCCCGATTCTATATGGAATGCCGAAAATTCATAAAGAAGAAGTACCTATTCGACCAGTGGTGTCCTATTGTCAAGCTCCATCATACAACCTGTGTTCATACATAAAGGATAAACTCCCACAACTGATACCTTGCAAATCAGATTTTTCCATCAAAAACTCGTTAGAATTCGTAAATACTACTAAACTACTCGAATTCAACAGAAAGGTTATGTTAGTTTCATTTGACGTCAAAAGCCTATTCACTGCAATACCACTCCAAGAACTAAAAGATATAATTAAACAATCACTTTCAAAAAATTATCATCGAGAAACAGATATCTTTAATATCATTGAGATTTGCCTAAATCAAAGTTATTTTCGATTTAACGATAAATTCTATACCCAACAAGATGGACTGCCGATGGGTGCTCCAACCTCTCCGTTATTCGCGGAAATTTTTATGAAAGCATTTGAAGAAAACTTGTTAAACAAGAACAATACCTGGACGAAGAACATTATCCATTGGTGTCGCTACGTAGACGATGTGTTTTGTATATGGGGAGGTTCAGAACGGCAATTAGAGTCATTTTACAAGTCATTGAATAATTTAAACAATAACATACAATTCACCATGGAGAAAGAGGAAAATGGGAAAATTAACTTCTTGGATCTCACGATTAGTAAGAATAAAACCACAGACTACAATACACGATATACAGAAAACCGACCACAACAGATACAATTATACCAAACGATTCTTTCCAATCAACACAGATCAAACACGCTGCAATAAACTCATACATTCACCGTCTGCTATCAATACCATTGAATGAGGAGGACTATACGAAAGAGCTAGACACAATAATAGAAATAGCAATAAATAATGGTTATACCAAGGACACAGTTTACAAAATCATAAAACGCATGAACAAGAAATTAAAAAGAAAACTACTATACAGTTCAGATAGAAAAGAAGACAACATATTTGCAGCAATACCTTTCCTTAACAATACTAGTACCAAAATTAAAAAAACATTTAAGACGACATAATATAAAAACAGTGATAGTTAACAAAGATAATCTTGGCCAAAAAATAATAAATAACAAAATAGAATCAAAAAATGTGCTAAAAAGATCAGGAGTATATAGTATAAATTGTGTTAATTGTGAAGGAATATATATAGGACAAACGGGCAGAAATTTCGAAACTAGGTCACAAGAGCATAAAAAATCAATTATAAATCAAACGGGAAACACTGGATTAGCGGAACATTGTAAGAATACAGGACACCACATGGGAGAAATTAAGCCGATCCATATTTGCCGAAAAGGTCGCAAGATGAATCTATTAGAAGGATTAGAGATTAAGAGGGCAATTAGTAAAGGGGATTACGTACTAAACAACCAGCACGAAATAATAAAAACCGAAAACATCATTAATGCAGCTATTACCACGAACTAACCATTTTGTATTGTATATATATTGTAACATTTCAAATATCGATTTAGTTTATACTTTGAGAATGATCGTAAAAGATCGAAACACGTGTCAGGAAACTGAAAATAAAATTATGGAACATAACAAGTGCTTTAATTTACCCAATTTGAAAATTTCGTTCCATCAAGAATGTAGAACATTCTTCATATTAACTGTTTTGATATATGCAAAGTCCTAATGCCCAGATTTCATCCTGATGCCAATACGTGTATACTATGAGGAAAAGAAATCGGGATATTAACAACAGGTGTTCCACCCTGGTAAAGGATCAGCATAACGTCTGGCCAAAATAAATCCAAAGATCAGTTTTGTCTTGAAAGTCAAAGTCTAACGGTATATAGGACTAACATTTGTTAATTGAATTTAGGAGAACACTACAGAAACGCCTCATAACTTAAAGTCAATCATAATAATAAAGTTCTTTGAAGAGAATGATTGCGACCATTACTACGTTTCAACTTCTAGTATAAAGTAGTCTTAAGGTTACGCAACATAAGGGATTGGTTAAAACTATCATCCACTGAATTATTCCGTGCAGCTATCTCTAAAGTAAGGATTGCCATGTAAATCAGAAACCTCCGAGGGAGACGCTGAATAGAAGAAGATGATAAAGTAAACTTAAAAGATTTAATATTTAAACTTTTTTCTTCTTCGATGGCACTACAGCCCAACTCAGGACCTAGCCTTCTGGATGCTTTGCCTTGAAGATTCATGGTCATTAGCTGACCTTTTTCAGTTCTTTTTAGAAGTTAAGGAAATCTAAAAGTCTTCAAAAAAATTCTAGAAAATTATTACTCTTTGAAGGAGAAATAATTGAAAACTTAGAGAGAAATTTGTAAAAATGAAAAACTATAAAGCTTAATGAAAGAAAAAATTAAAGGAGTATGAAATTTTATCGCAATTTGGACAAGAAATTTCTCGGAAGTTTCAATAAGATAAAAATGCCCAAACAATGAAAAAAATGGTAAAAAGTTTCGTAACTTACAGAAAAAGCTCTTGAAAATTCTAGAAATCTTAAATTAAAAATACTAGTTTTTAAAGAAAAGTATTCAAAGAAAAATTGCTCTAAAATTCTAAAAATCTGAATAAGAAATAAGTTGAAAAATATGGAAAATATCTAAAAGTTCTAACTTAAACAATATGGTAAAAAATGTAGTAGACAATTCTTGAAATTAGGCAAATTGTTGAAAAAGTTTTTAAATAAAATTTTTTGAAAATTCTTTAAAAAGAATTCTCAAATATTCTATAAATATTGAGAGAAACTTTTTACACAGTTTAAAAGTAAATTTCTGATAACACTTTAATAAAATAAACCAACAATCTCGAAAAATTCTCGAAGAAGTAAGGAAATGATACTAAAATATTGTTTGCGAATTCTAAAATCTATGGTATTTTAATGAGAAAGTGCTGAAAAATATTAATCTAATCAAAATTTAAAATTTTTACAATTTAATAGATTTTGAAAACGGTTCAAATTATTTGTGGTTAAAACATAGTGAATTTATCAATTCAGATAATCTTCATTCTAAAACTTCAATCAATCATTAGACTAATTGGTGCCTATTAATCGGTAAAGGTTTGGAATTTGTTTTTAAGCTGCTATCTTCAACATAGCCTTTCAAAATCTAAACTCTTAAAATTCTAATAATTTTAAAAATAATAATTTGTAAAATAACCGGCTAAAATATTTTAGATTTAATATTTTAGATTGGTGCCTATTATTCGGTGAAGTTTTTGAATTTGGTATTAGGCTATTGTCTTCAACATAGCCTTTCAAAATGTAAGCTCTTAAAATTAAAAAAAAAATTAAAAATGATAATTTGTTAATATTTTAGATTACCAATTGGCGTATTTTATATTGTACTTACACTTTGAACTCACAAATTCCAGATTCGATACTCCTCATATATATTCTTACCTGAAAAAAAAATAGATATGTTATATGTTGGCCAAATTACTTTACGTATTTAAGCATTGTTAATATTTTGAATAATTTACACGTAGCTTAATTAACTATTAGTGATTACATTTAAGATTAAACCCATCTAAAACATTCCAATCCAATGTTATGTTACGCCAGACACTGAATTATTTATTCCCCAACATCTAACGAACAGTGAAAACTAATGACTTCCTACAAACAGTTGACATTCGCCGATGCAAATCAGACGCGGGCAAATTGGCATCGCGAAGGCCGGCCGCAGACGTCTGCAATTTTTGTGTCATTTCCACAAAGAAGGCGCACAATGGCTTCCCGGCCTTGATTGGATTCTAATGCAAGACAGCAAGAAAAAAAAATTGCCGACGGTTTATTCCGTAAAGGAAAACACTAATCGTGAGAAGTTGTCCGCTGAGACGACGGCGAAGAATCGCATTAAGTTGGTCAATGCATTAGGAAAGAATGGGAGAGTTAGAGAGAGAGAGAGAGAGAAAGAAAAAAATGGCGAAATACAGTTGGACGTAACGAGGCTACGGATGTGCGATTACTAATGCAAATTCTGCAAACTGATGTACAGGGAAGATTAACGACTGATATTAATGGGAGTAACTGTAACGGCAATGTGGTGTGAGGTTTTTATTTTGATATAGCTGAGTGGAGATGAATGTTGATGTTAATGATAACGGAAAACTTTGTTCTTAAAATGATTTACATTAAAACAAAATCTTTCAAACCAAAAATCTGTTTTTATACGTATTTTGGATGTTGACAATAAGGACAAAATTTGATTTTGAACAGATTTACATAAAATTTCCATAGCAAACGTTTGTTTCAAAGGAGAACTCTTCTTGGTATATATTTTTGAACCATTATTATTAGTTTTATACTTTGTGTCTAAAATCTAATAAAGTCCTTTAGGTATTCTAAGCCACCCTCCAATCAGTAAAACACAAGCGAGGGTTTTAATTAAAAGTTGTAAAATATAAATAAATACAAATTTTTGACGTTTTACTGGTTGTAGGTTGGGACTTATTAACTTTAATTACTGATCGCCTCGCACAATTTTACAACTGACGTCCAAGGGTGTCTTCTCAAAACTTCAGCAGTGATATTGTGCAGTTGGTTGCAGAAAGTTTTGGATTTATAAATCTTTATCAAACAAACAATTCTCCATATTCGAGAGGAACATTTCTTGACTTAGATTTTGCTTCGGGTGTGGACTTCAGTGTCGTACCGGCCATCGGTTTGCTTACTGACAACACGCAGCATCATTCTGGTTATTATGTAATATCCATACATGCAGTACAAAAACATGGGATTCTAGAAACTTTTGAAGATCTATATTTGTATGATCACGCAGATTATCTTTGCTTCAATAATATTATTACGTCTGTTGATTGGGATTTAAAAAATGAGGATCACATTGATATTTTTTATGATATTAGTAAATTTATTCTAAAGATCCAGTTTGATTTAATTTTGAGTAAACAAACTTAATTTTGCATTCAAAAAAAATACCGGAGAAATATATTATTACGATGAATTCAGAAGATTACGTCAACAATGTAAGAAGACCCAAATCTGTTTTGGAAATTTCCTAATTCTTTGACAAAGATTGAACATATTCCAAAATGTATGACTTTCATGTAGCTTGTGCGAATGGTCACGAGATTGTTGAGAATGTTTCAAAAATTTTCGCGTCTGTTTATTCAAAGGATACCTCGTCGAATTCTATAACATTTGCTTACAACAATACGATTTTTGGTGATTTTATGGTCGTTACTTTAAAAGACATTTATGAAGGCATTGATGAACTTAAGTCTAACCATTCTTGTGGCCCGCATAATATTAATAACAGTTTTCTTAAAAATTGTATTTTTATAATTTCTAGACCACTTCATTTACCGTTTTTAAGTTCATTAAGAAATGGAGAAATGGAGACGTGAATATATCTCGAAAACGAATGATCCGTTTGAGATGAAACTTTAAACTTAAGGTTTTATCTTTAAAAACTAGAACTGAAAAACGTTTGGTAAACATTCATAAACCGAAAGTGGATATTTACTCGATGTTTACAAAAGATAAAGGGAATGAGAAACTGAACAAGTTTTATTAAAACATGTTTTTCATAAAGTTCTTAACTTGCGTGAATAAATTTAAAATTAGAAATTTTGATATTTTTTCCTATTGTTTATTAGAGTAGTTATATGAAATTTAAATAATACGTAATTGCAAAGAGGCCACCCACATGATAGCTATAATTACTTATTATTGGTCGATTCTATATCTTTTTTTTAGTTTCCCTATATAGAATATAGGGAAAGTATTGTTTTTCTGAAAATTTTTCGAACAAAATATAAATTTTCCTCTGTTGGCTACAATTTTCCTTCGTTGAGTTATACGAGAACATCTTCTAAGTTCCTCAGGTGTTGTGGAAAATTATCTGAGAAAAAAATCAGGTGGTCTAAATAGGCCAACATCCTGACGTGAAGGATCTTGGCACGAAGGGCATCCAACATCCTCTGGAATGTGGTCGGGGTGTTGCGGAGGCTGAACGGGTAGATGAATGCGGTTTTCTCTACATCTTTCTGGGCGATTGGTATCTGCCAATATCCGCTCTTCAGGTCAATAGTCGATACTATCTTCCCTCTGGTTCCATTTAACATTAAATCGTCCATCCTGGGAAATGGGTAGTGATCGGGTGTGGTGGCGACGTTGATGGCGCGGTAATCAACGCAGATTAGATGATTTCGTTTTCCAGTAGATTCTGCATTTGGCCATATAGTTCTTCTTTCTTTGGTGGCGACATTCTGTACGGTTTGTTACTAACAGGGTTCGTGTTACCCTTATTGATATAGTAGTAGTCGAGGGTTTTGGGCGATTTCGGGATTTTTAAAAGCATGTTTCCCCAATAACTCGATCAACTGCTGTTTCTCTTCCAAGGTGAAGTGATTCCCTTAGTCTGTGCGGAGTGTCACTGCCATTGTGGCCATCTCTATGGCTTCTGAACATGTGGAATTTCTCTGGTTGTGTTTTCCGTGGAGGTTTGGAAAATAAAAATTATCTGGTTTTATCCTCCATTGGCTGTGAGATCTGTAGTTTGTCGATTTTCGGTTTTGTGGCATCGTAGGATGGAGGCTCCCCTTCTGAAAATGTCCATGTTTATACCTGCACTTTCCATATAATCCATTCCGAGGATTGTTTCTCCTGTTTTACTATTCGGAAAAACGCATAATGTGGTCGGGATTGTTTTTCCCTTGATGATGACATGGTGTCTGTTTGGGCGAGTCCGTTTGCGAATGCGATATCCCCTGTCTGCTTGCAGAACTTGTTTCCATTGCGTTTCATCGCTTTGAAAAGCCTAAATGAGGCGACAGTGACTTGGGAGCCGGTGTCGAAGAGTGCGTACTCATGCTTATTGTTTACATGTACGTAGACGTGCGGCCTGCTAGTGTCCATTTGAGCAGTACATGAGGAGATCTGCATAGTTTTTGGCTTAGTGCTACAGTCCGGGCAGCGGTTTCTGATTGTGTTGGGCTTTCCGCATCCGTAACCGGAGAAATTGCTGACGTCTGGGGTGGCGGTTTCGCGTTGTTTCTTGCGGCACTCTTCTACTCTATGGCCGTCCATTTTGCAATAAGCGCAGCGTATTTTTTCTGAATTTTCTGAGTTTCTGGCTCGTTTTCCTCTTCTATAATATGCTCAACTTCTCTTGCCATGGCTAGGAATTCGTTATACGTAATGAAGGAGTTTCTTGCAATTCGTTTCCTTATCTTCAGGTGCAAAAGTTCGTAGATTATATCAATTTGCAATTCTTCGGGCTTAGCACAGTTTAATTTGTTAAATAGGGCTCGTTTTCCTATGACGAATTGTTCAGTTTGTGTCGGCCTATGCTGTTTTTGCTCGTGGATTGATGATAAAATCTTATAATTCGCGCCCAGAATGTGTTTCTCACAGCTTCTGCCAGCTGTTAATGAGTGATTTTGTATTTCACTCCTTTCCACCAGGTGTCGGCCGGGGCTCTCAGTAGCAGTGGGAACCCTGTGACGGCGTCTTCTTCACTAATCTATTCTTATAGATTTTAATCGTACTCAGGAAACTTTGAATTGTGCGCGTGTCAGTTTCTCCTTTTAAACGTGCCGTACTTTTGGAAAAGCTCCCTCGTGGTCCCGGTGCCCCAGGTGTTCTCATCTCGAGCATACTATTCACGAGGATGGCAATGTTATTATTGCCATGCTTCTTGCCGTCCTTCTGGGTGTATCCACTTTGGCCCCACATTGGGCGCCAATTTATAACACTCGCAAAGAGTTCATAAATATTAATCTCCTGGATGTTTAAGAGCGGTGTTTCGGGTAATCAGTCGATGAGTGTGTTTACTTGCTTGTAGTAGTTCATAAAGCCTCTAGGCCGAAAAAAACGTGCGCTAAGGCTTCGAAGGTTGAGATGACTAGGCCGACAAGCTGTTTGCTATTTTAGGGAGCGTCATTCATATGTCTAGGATCCTCCGTAGTGATTATCGTGGTAAGGGCTAGAGAGGGTAGCGGTGGTCCGTGGCAGGGATGAGACGCGGAGATGCGAGGGTCGCGCCTCTCGAGCGTACGGGAGATTATCACAAATTGTATTTTATAATTAATACATATTTTTCAATTTATGCAAAAGCATAACATGAAGAAAAGTTATTCTTTCGTAATTCTACAAAAACTTTAAATATAATCCCAAATCATTTCTGAAGGTAGCCAACAACAATTATCTCTCAATTATTCCTTATAAATTCTTAAATAAAGAAAACACTTAACTTTTTTATACCACTTATATTTCCTTATAAATTCCACGAGGAACAACCTTTTCAAGTTTTATTTAAACTTTTTGCTTGGTTAGTTGATGTCCAAGACACGGTTGACAATACCCTCAGCCACAATGACTTCATCATTACTAATTTCCTGACACGGAACACCACTCCACCCTGATCCCCCAGCCTCCTTATAATCCCGACTTGGCTCAGTGCGACTTTTTTTTGTATCCTCGACTGAAAGGAAAGTATTGGAAGTCAGTGGAAAACATCCAAAAGCATGTTGCAACGTGCCTAAGAGACATTCCCGTCGAGGAATTACAAGGTGCTTTTAGGGTATGGTAGACACATTTCCGGAAATGTACTGATACTGGGATAGAGTATTTTGAAGAATTTTAGGCATTCATATCGGTACAATTAATAAATATATTTTTCACAGATAATGCGCATTACTTTTATGTACCATGTATAATTTCGCATTATGGCCAAATTTAAATATAAATTTTTGAAACAAGGTGAATCGATTAATAAATCATCAAATCAAATCCTTTGCAGTTTATTACCAAATGTTGATAAGTAATCATATAAGAAAATTAATTATTTTCATCAAAACTACATACATACATATTTTGGGTGTTGACAATAAGAGCAAAATTTGATTTTGAAATGATTTACATAAAATTGTGATCATCTCTTTGGGAAATAACACGGCCAAGAAACTTTTCTTGCAAAATTGCGATTGTTTCGTTGCTTCACATCGTCCACATCAATATCTTCCAATTCCGACCATAAAAAATCATTAATCATAGCTCGATAGGGTAATCCATTCACCGTAACAGTTGCACCAGCTTCATTTTCGATTAAGTAACTTCCTATCACATCGCCAGTACAAAAACCGCAACAAACAGTGACACGTTGAGGATGGAGAGGCTTTTCAATAAGCATTCTTGGATTTTCCGAGCCAAAATGCGGCAATTCTGGTTATTCACGTAGCCTCCTTACTTATTTCATACTTTCTTCTGTAGACATAATTAATTTAATTTGATTTTCTATGTCCTCTATCACTCTTTCTGTTAATTCACATGTTTCTTTCTGAAACAGTATTTTGATGGGCCTGCAAAATCTGGTTGATGAGGGTTTAGGATTCTGCCAAAGAATTTTATTGTTTTTAGACTTTAGTTTTGGAGGCACACGGCAAGCTGAAAACAGAACAGCGTTTTGTATGTCTTCGGAAAATGCTTGTTTGTACATTGCATGTCCCGAACTTTCATCGCAGCCCCATTTATATATCACAACTATTTCCTGCCCAATTTTTTTGTAATTTCCAGTTACAAAAGCTTCTATAGACTTCAATAACCTAGTGACTGTTTTATCTACAAGAGCTTGTAATGAAACCTCAGTGGATATTTCGGTGACATTTATTTGTTCTTCCTTGAGTATATAGCCGAAACTAGGATACATATCAGCATTTCGGACTTTTGAACAAGATTGAATTAATCGGTAAGAATTTTTTGTGAATCTACCATCTATATACACAACAAGCGCTTCATCAGGCGTATATTTTATAAGTTGCTTTGGAAAAAATTTCCACGCTTTTTCAATCACTATTGCCCTTGTGGGTGAATAGTCAGCAACTTCTCTTAACATTTTTGCACTGTCTCTACGGCCAGACGATCGCAATCTATTTTGAGTTGCAATCTGCCTTTACTAGTCGATGGACCTGGATCGGATGATGTATTTTTTAATGTAAATTCTTGTTTTTCTATCCATTCTAAATGTTGAGAGATGACGAGATAATTGCGGACAAATTCTTTTCCTAATTTTTGTTAATGCTGTATTAAAATCTATAAAATCTTGTAGAGTGCTCATGTTCGCAGACGGCATTAAGTTACATGCAATGTATGTGACATTGCATGTAACTTAATTTCTGTTTGATCAGAAATAAACTACCTTTAAATTGGAACAAGTGCCACGTTATTACTTTCAGCAAGAAGAAAAAATATTAATAAATATTACTACACATTAAAAGGAAATAAGTTGGATCGGGTTGGTCAAATTAAGGATCTTGGTGTAACTCTTGACTACAAACTTAACATTAGAATCTTCGTAACTGTTTAGCATCAAGATAGGAAGTACCAGTTACAATTGCTTCTCCAAACAAAAAATGCCTATAAACTTTCACCCAAAATATGGCAGAAAAAACATTAAAATTAAGGGAGCCTCTTTGCAATTGTACCATGTTAGTCGTCTAATAAGGATTAACCCTGAGACAATTACATCAAAGAATAACAAAATCAACATTTAGAATTGTAACTCAACAATCAACATTATTAGTATATTACAATTAATACGTATTTTTGATTTTACGCAAAAGCATAACATGAAGGAACGTTATTCTTTCGTAATTCTACTTTAAACTTCAAATACAGGGTCCGGCAGAGAAGTATGATCTTTTTGGAACACGTATAATTCAACGCAGGGCAACCTAGCGTTTTCGGAATGGTTGATATGTGACCACCCAACCTTGCCATTTTGTTTGGTTTAGTCGTTATGGAACCATGGCCTCTAGAGCAACACGTATTTGTTTATGACACTTTGGCGTTCTGTAATTGCTACATAACGCATATTTCGAACACAATTCAATATTGGAAGGCACGGTCATGTTCCTACGTGAAACAGTATCCTGAAATGGGTGCAGAAGCTCCATACTAGATGATCGTAAAAGCCTGGAGTACCTCGAAGTGGAAAAAAGAGATGTCAGAACCCCTGAAAATGTGGCTTGAGCTTCCTCTGGAAGGAAAAAGTTACGCAGAATGGTGACTTGCTTTCATAACTGATAAGATAAGGCCACTTACCACACCTCAGGAGAGTCTATGGCATTCTTGAGAGCACAATTTCCAGGACGACTCATTTCATTACGAGAGGTCATCGAGTGGCCCCCACGATCGCCTAATCTTACGCCCTGGGATTTTTTTCTGTGGGGGTAGCTTAAGGCCCGCGCATTTGTTAAGAAACTACGGACCCTTGATCCAATGCTATAACCCAAAAAATTCAAGCGATTCCGAACAACATGTTGGAAGGATGCATAAACAACTTCTCAACTCGACTTGATGAGTGAGTGGAAAAGAACGGAAATCACTTAACCTTTTCTTTGACGTTTATACGAAATGGCAAATCCACACCTTCCTATTAAACAAATAAAATTTTGATTTAATTGAAAATTCTCGAAGATATGATTTTTTCAGAAACATCATACTTCTCCGCAGGACCCTGTAATACGTCACTCAATAAATCCCCGGTCTAACACATATATGGAAACATTGTTGACAAACCCATGTGATTTCCGGGTAGTACTAATCATCAAACAGTACGTGTCAAAATTTCATAGGATTCTGACCGTTAGTTTAGAAGTTACAATCATTTTAGTTACCAAGGTTTTGTAATTTAATGAATAGAAAGGAATTTCGAATCAACAGATTAAACACTCCTTTTTTAATGGGGGGAAATACTGTTGGAGCTAAACAGTGGCTTGATAAGCATTTTAGGGACTCTCCACTAGGGAAATCAACTATTATTAACTGGTATGCTGATTTAAACCCGGTGGTATAAGCATTGATAATGCTGATCGCACTAGTCGCCCAAAATCGGCAGTTGCTCCAGAAAACATAAAAAATGTCCACAAAAGAGTTTTAAAAGACCGTAACGTGAAGTTCTGTGAGATAGCTGACACCTTGTAAATATCCTAAGGTAGTGTCATTGCAATTTTAGATGACCAAATTGTTTTGGAAGTGGGTGCCGCGTTTGCTCATACCGAACCAGAAACAACAACTCGTCGAAGATTCAGAAGCTGTTCAAGCAAAATACAGAGGATTTCTTGCGTCGGTATGTGACAATAGATGAAGTATGGATCCACTATTACACGCCTGAATCAAAGAAATCGTCAATTGAGTGAAAAGCAGCCGGTGAAAGTCGTCTAAAGTGACCAAAAACTCAAAAATCGGCTGGCAAGATTATGGCATCGTATTTTGGGACGCCCCAAAACGGCAAAACTATCAGGTGTTGTAACTAAAACACAAATTTTCAAAGAGTATGCTTTTATTTTCCGCAATAATTCTTCGCCTGAAGAAGCCACAGTGTGGCGAAACAATTGTTGCGGAAAATAAAAGCATACTCTTTGAAAGTTTGTGTTTTAGTTACAACACCTAACAGTGAATTCAAAATGGACTTTCAACAATTAAAATCCAATACAATCAAATTATGGCAAAACTATCGATAGTGAATATTATATGGAATTATTGGTTCGATTGAGTGCAAAAATAAAGAAAAAAATCGGCCCCAAATGCAAAAGAAAAAAGTCCCGTTTCAAAAGGACAATGCCCAGTGTCACAAGTCAATGAAAAGAATGGTTAAATTGGTCGAATTACACTTTGAATTGCTTTCCCAAATCTTTCAATTTGGCCCCTAGCGACTACTGGCTTTTTGCAGATATGAAAAAGAAACACCAGGTAAAGAAATTTGGCTCAAATGGAGAAGTGATTGCCGAAACTGAGGCTTATTTTGAGAGCAAAGGCAAATCGTTTCACATAAAGGGCATCGAAAAGTTAAAGGAGGGTTGAAATGAATGTATCACTCTTGAAGGAGAGTATGTTGATGAATAAAGGGAAATTTCCAAAAAAAATATTTGTTTCTCTTAGTTAGACCGGAGACTTATTGAGTGATGTAATCCCAAATTATATCTGAAGGTGGCCAAGAAAAGTTATCTCTCGATTCTTCCTTATAAATTCCAGGAAAAATAACCTCTTGAAGTTTTTAGTTAGTTAAGTTGACATCAAAGACACCATCAGGCTATGACAATACCTCCAGGGACAATGTCTTCATCGTTGCTAGTTTTCTGGCCCGGAGCACCACCACCCTGGCCCCCAGTCTTCTTACACTCCCTACTTTCATCGGTAGGACTTTTTTTTGTATCCTCGACTGAAGAGAGAGCTGAAAGGAAAGTCCATGGAAAACATCCAAAAGCATAAAGTTCACACTTTCTCCTCTTCATACTTTATAGAAAAGTAGAATAGATACATTTGAATTAAAATACTTGTTATTTTCCATATGAATATATTCAATTTCCTGACATGTGTTTCGGTTTATTACAACCATATTACAACTGTATAATCCTTTGATAATGGCTGTAATAAACCGAAACATGTATCAGGAAACTGAAAATAACAAGTGTTTTAATTCAAATGTATCCATCCAAAAGCATGTCACAATGTTCCTAAGAGACATTCCCGTCGAGGAGTTTCAGGTTGCCTTCCGGGTATGGTAGACACATTTCCGCAAATGTATTGATGCTGGCATAGAGTATTTTGAAAAATTTTAGGCATTCATATCGGTACAATCAATAAATATTTTTTTCCCAGATAATGCGCATTACTTTTATAATGGACCATGTAGAGTTTCACGTTTGGTAACATAGTGTATACATTTTTGAAACAAGGTGGATCTTTTAATAAATCATCAAATCAAATCCTTTACAGTTTATTACCAAATGTTGATAAGAAATCATATAAGAAAATTAATTATTATGATCAAAACTATAATAATTTAATATACACTCGTTTGAAGTACTTGTTATACGCACGCATGGTTGTGGTCAAAATATTATGAATCTCCTGGATGTTTAGGAAATCCCAGAAGTGATTACATAGCATGGGTTTTACTTTTTGTGTCATTCGTGGAAATTCCAAAAATTTAATTGTAAGTAATTATTGTGTGGAAATTTTTTATTTTCCACAGTTAATAATAATAATTTTTATTGCCCAACAGATATACCATAAAAGGACAAATAACAAAAATTTACAGAATTTTAAAACTAAACATTGTTAAATTAATAAGTAAATATAATACAGTTACGTACATTTATGTCATAGTCGATTTCTTACTAATATTTTTTGACCGAGGTGAATTAGTTGGTTTCTATTGTTACAATTTCTAGATTGTATTGACTCGTTGCGTTTAATATCATCTTTGAATGCGTTCTTTATTTTATGATAAGTCTGAACATGATAATCCCTTTAATCAGCGGCAGCCATCTTCTTTTCTACTTTCCAAATCGTAGGTCAAAATAAGCTGAATTGAGCTCGAAGACAGCCCAGATAAGTAATTAAAAAAAAAAAACAATGGCGTCACCAAAGTCGATAGCAAAATCAATATCAATTGAAGAACATTACGTGTTCAAAGTCTTCAGTATCAGTAAAAAAATATGTGACATGTTGTGTCTGTATTGGGAAATATCATGCAAACTGCGTATTAAAAATCTGTGGAATGTTCCTAACAGAAGAAGGTGAAATAAATTGTTGCGGGGGTTTAACATCAATCACAACAAATGCTGCCGCCGGAATCACGTTGGATCAGTTGGAACAGTTTCATAAGATGAGGTATTTATAACAAAAATATATTTTAAAATGGAAGCCTATAAATACTTAAAACAATTGGTACAATACCTAACTAACTCAAACCGCAAACTAAATGAGAAAATCGTTTTTCTGGAAGTAAAGTCCATGGAGGTTGATTCTACCGCCAAGTGTTTTACCAGTGTCCCCAACATCGATACTTCCACAGAGGTAATTTTACAAGATGAACAAATTCCAAATTTTGGAATCAATATAGGCACCCAAATCGCTGGAACTGAATTTAAACAATACGCCGAGTAATAATGCCATCTTTGGTGCTCAACAGAATAACAAACCACAATCTAATCCATCCAAGAATAATAGCGAGTGGAAAACAGTCCACCGCAGAAAGTGGCAGCCTAGAAAAAGTATAATGGGTAAATCGAATGCAAATGTCCATTTCAAAGGAGACCAAAAAAGAGCTCATCTTCATGTGTATCGTGTTTACCCAGACACTACCAAGGATGATAAATAAACATATAAAAAACAACAACATAACAGAGCTCCACTGAAGAATATGCGTCATTTCAGGTTACAGTTCATAGTTGGATCTCAATCAAAAGCGGTCTGGGATGTTGTCAGGTCAAAGGTAAATAGAAATCCTAATATAGCGGAGAACATTGATATAACTGCCAATGAATTTAATATTTCTCGACAATCGTTGGGACAGTTATCGCGTGTATTCCGGATTGCTCCCAAGACCCGATAGGTAATTTGGCACGTTCCTATGAGTATAAGGAAAAAATCCTCAATACCTTAATTTTCAAGAAGTAATTGTCTCCAAGGTTCGGGATACCATACTTATTGAAAAATAAAGACAGTAAAGATATATACGATTTAACACGATACTACCAATATTTACAAAAAAAAATGAATTAATCATGTCAGAGCAAATAACATATAAGATATTAACAGATGCTTAGTATGGTTTTAGGTAAGGCAGATCTACAACAACAGCAATTAGCGCATTAATAAATTATATAATAGATGCTTTTGAAAATAATGAAATGGTAAGTTGTAAGTTTTTTGACCTGAGTTATGCGTTCGACTGTATCACACTCTCAATTCTTCTAAGAAAGCTGTACTGCGTTTGTACTATTTAGGATATACATTCATAAACATTACGTTTTAATTTGATGAGTTATTTTTTTAAGTGCGTTTAGTTTTCTCTGGTTGCTTCTGCTGCCTTATATTTTAAACTATTTTCACTACTCTAATTCCGTTTGGACAAGAGCATGCTTCATCTTCTTGCTTGTTAAAGTGCTGTCTGAATTATTCCTCTTGATTTCTTTGACTGTCCCTACAGGCTAGAGTGGAAGAACATTCTCCAAAAGTGAACTCCTCCTTTCAGCTTGCTGCCGAAATTGTTTGTAGATTTTTGTTTAATCTTTTACGAATTATATTTGAAATGCAAGCTTGATAAAGTACTAATAAACAGACATTATCATCTCTATAAACTCTTCTGTGTGCTAAACCTATCTGATTTCTATACGTTTGATTTGCCTCTTCAACAACAATCCTAGGTGGTCCCAAAAATCCTGTCTGGTGATTTCGATTCACCACTTTTATTTGAGACTATAATTTTATTTCCTAGTTTACACACATTTTCATCAGCGGATGAAATCATGCGTTCAGGGGTGAACGGAAATCCACTTGAGTTCAGACACATCACTCATGTTGGATGGAATATAGATAAGGGATTCGATGTGAATAGTGAGGACGCTGCACTCAATGAGTTCTTCCAAAAAGCTCGTCTTTCCGGGAGCTAACTGTAAGATAGGAAAACCCGGCAGTTTATTTATGATTTTATTATTACTAACGGGAGAAGAGACGTCGTTTTGTAACACGAATCTAAGGCGTTTCATACATTTTTCGAATAATAAGAACCCACCAAATAATAATAATAAATTGTGGAAAATAAGACACGTATTTGAAGAATGTAATGCAAAATGTTCAACTTTTTTCAATCTTTATCAAAAATTCATCATCAACGAATCTCTAATTATATTCAATGGGAGACTGCACTTCAACCAATTTATCACATCTAAAAGATATCGATTTGGAATTAAATTTTTTTTTAAGACGGTGATTGTTTTGAAGATGTTAGTTTACACCGGCTCTGAACTGATATTCTGCGAAATGACCCGTTAAGAATTTCTGATACAGTAAAAAAAACTTATGGCGAATTATGTTCAAAAAGGACATTTATTATATACCAATAACTAAATAGTATAAAACTCCTCTACTTGAACCAGCAGATCACGGGTTTGTGGTATGGTGGAAAAAAAAAATAGAAAGCATTTTCCAAAGTTTGTACATCGAGTCCAACATGGTACCTGCGAACGCAAAAAGTGCAGAAATGTATTAGGTGGAAAGACAATCGAGATGTTTTTATGCTGTCAACATTTTATAAAGAAAATCTGACAAATAGAGGAAAATTTAACAATCGAACATGACAGCAAATTTTGAAAGCTGACTTTTGAGAATAGTCCATTATCTACACTCAAAACATGAGAACGGTTGGTAAATCCGATATGCAATTGGTTACAGTGGAGTAAGTCCGCAAATCGATCAAGTGGTATAGGAAGTTATTTTTGCACCTGATGGACGTTATAAGGCTAAATGCATACAATATGTTCGTTCCTTTTTCCTTTTGAAGACTGTGCATTTTTATTAGAAATGTCAAATAAATTTTACAGAAACATGGGACTCTTACTACAAGTAGGCCGAGAAGACAAGGTATGAAAACTATTGATCTTTAAGCTGCAGAAAATTTTATGAAAAAGCATTTACCAGGGAATACTAAATTTTCCACACCAGAAAACATCTTTGAAAATAAAATAAAATTGTTCTAAATCACAATTGGATTTGAGTATTTCTATTGACGAAAAAATCAGGGCAAGCACTCTAAAAGCTCTACACCAGAATTTTATATAGAGTCCCTGGTTTGATGGGCCGTATGCGGCCTAGCGTTGTCCTGCTGAAAAATGGCGTTTGGGTTAGTCTCAATGAATGGTATTGCAACAGGTTGTAAAACTTCAGCGATGTACCGTTGGGCTGTTAGACTACCCCTAATGAACACCAGGGGGACCTACTTCCAAGCATATAGCGCCCCATACCATGATGCTAGGGGTATTGGTTAGATGGCGTTCTAAAGCAAACTCTACATTTTGCCTTTCACCACCCCTAATCAGAGCAAAATCTGAGCTCATCACTAAAGCAGCACCAGTTCAATCTGGAGTCATTAAACTGTTTATAAGTTTAGGCCGGTAAGTTATAAGTTACTGTCATCGAACTTATTAAACAGAAGTCAAAAGGTTGTACTAAAAAATAATTCTTCAAGGCAACGCAAAATATCCCATGGTGTGCTTCAGGGATCAATCCTGGGCCCGTTATTGTTTTTACTTTATATCAACAATCTGCCTTGTGAAAATTATAACTCATTAACAGTATTGTGTGCCGACAACACATTTCGTGCAAAGGAAACAATTCAGACCATGTTAAAATACAAATGGAGGTTAAAATGGAGCAATAAGTCGCCTGATTTGAAGCAAACAAATTAAAATTAAATACTGATAAAATATTGGACTTGACTTGTTCACTTAAGTAAAGCCAACGTGCACAAAATACGTCTACTAAATTCTTGGGAGTTGCTGTAGATACACTTGGGAAAGCCATGGGGTTGAGCTTGAACAGAGTATTGCAAGAAATGTATATCTTCTAAGGAACTTCAATCGATCCATACCCTCGAAAATGTTAAATATCTATCACCTAATAATCCAGTTAAGAATTAGATATGGTATTCTACTATGGGGACACTTTGCTATCTTGGCTGACATCTTCAGAATGCAAAGACGTACTGTGCGGATAGTTTCAGGTATTGGCTATTGAGATGACTCTATGGAAAAAAAGTGCTAAAAATTCTCAAAACACCAGGTCATATTGGAATGTTTGGTGTTTATTAAAAATAATGTCAATAAGTATAAACACAATAAAGACAACCACACCTATGATACACGATCCAAACATGATATTCGAGTAAATAAATATCTTAATGCACTACCCTCAGTATTCAAAATCTACCAGTTTTGCAGTTTAAGCAGTGGTGCAAGGATTACCTAGAAGAAATTGCATTCTACACATTTGATAAACTTCTTCCCAAAATCCATGGTATCGCCTTTCGATTTTCACTATATCTTGGTGTAGCCGCTCTCCTTGCTCGTCGCTCGTGTCACCCACGTTTTGTGGGAAAAAAACAAGATGTGAATGCAGGAAATGTACCTTGAGAGGCATTCAAGCTCCAATTTTGTGGTAATTTTGCAAAAAAAAATTACTTATTCTTGCAACCTTAATGCAAGTAGCTCTGTTTTTTGTTTCGATAAATTCAAATCGCGAATCAAATCACTCAGTTCACTTTGCGATATTAAATGCTTTTCTTCCATAACGAAATCGCTTTCATTGCTCGGCAGTGATGAAGATGAAGTTCTAGGGGCATTTTTTGCACTTACACCTGTACAAATTGGCAATGAAACACTGACCGTAAGTTGAACTGGCTTTGACATTGATGATACATCAGGATATTTATACTATGCTATTGACATTCATCGAGCAAAAGTAGCAATCATCTCCATGATTTTTCTGTTCTCTACATCTTTCCAAGTGACCAATTGTAGAGCTTTGTGTTGCACGCGTTACAAAACAATTTCGTTACCCATGGCTTGTCAGTGTTTAATACAGTAAAACCAAAGTACCGCAAATACGCATGTTTGAGTGCATTTGTCATGATTTTTTCACGTTTTTCGAGAATATAACATCCACAAACGTAACAAAAAACACTTGGAATCGACTTTGCAACGTTGTCTTTGCATTTTCACACGTTCCGAAGCAAAATCACTGCACAAAAACAAGTTCCAAATGATGTTTAATGCAACGTGATCAACTGATAGCAGTTATAAGAACTCAGTGCTGCCAAAACTAGAACCAATCTTGACACACAGATTGAAGATGTAAGTGCAGGACATCAAATAACCTTAAGAATCGTTCTCATCTGCTCGGGTTCAAAAGTTGACTCGAATTTATAAACTACGTGTAATTAAAAATATTTCGTAAATCTACAACAATGAGTCTTATTAAGGCTACAAAACAAATTATAGATTTTGCCGATATAACCCCTTGCTTCGAATATTTAAAGGGGATCTTGAGTGACACAAGTTTTTTAGTTTTAAATCGACAAAATCATTCGTACTAAGAACTTTTTGCATCAGCATTACGATTCCAATTATTTCCCAGTTCTTCCTTGTATATCATAAAGTACTTAGGTAAAGTTATAGTAAGAAAAAAATAATTTATTATTAAAAATAAAGTAAACTACTACACTGACATTAAATCCTCTTGCTTTACTTTACTTAATTCTTAATTGATCCAATCAATTTTGATCGATGCGCACTCTATTGTGCCCTCTCCGAGCAATCAAAAGCCAAAGATCGACTCATTTCGGCGTAATTAACCGTCACGTCCGGTGTGGCACAAATCATGCTGACATTAGTTTCAGAGTAGTGTTTAATGCTCAACGGGCGCCACCGTAAACAAACACTTAGTCACCCCTATATAACTGGAAGCGGCGGATAAGGGGTGATTAAGTGTTTGTTTGCCCCCTGTTGATGGGGCGTTTCTAGTTTTTCTTTTTTTTTTTCGCTTTTCTTCCACTCCTTCCAGTATAACAGTTGTCACGACAAACGTGGGGGGATAGGCGGCGAAAATAAAAAAAATAAAAGGCGATATGTATGTGGTTCTATGTGTGCGTGTGTGTGTATGTTTAGGTGTACACAAATAATTTAAAACCCCTTAATGCACGCGCCGAAATAGAATTTCAAGCGCGGGGAGGATAACGAACTCCGAAGTTCGCCATTAGCGTGAAAGCATTGACGTGGCGGAGTGGTGGGGGGAGGGGGAGGTGCATTAAGTCAACGCTTAGCGGAGATGTCGTTATTGGAATTATAAGTTTGTAATTATGACGTAACCGAATTTATGTGTGAATAGACAGAGGTTACGAATAAGTGTACCTAAGGTAATACCACAACAACATCCTTTATCTAATATATAATGCAAGAAAGAAGAAATGTAACTATAGAAATGATATAGGTATATGGGTGTAGTAGCATACACTAGTTACATTTCTTCTTTCTTGCATTGTATGTTAAATAAAGGGTTTTGTGTAGCGTAATATTACCTTAGGTACACTTATTATAAATTTTCTAAGAATTAATTTAGTAGGTTTAATTTGGTGTTGGTTTTCCCCAACTATACTCTCTAGGGGATTATTCTTTCGGCTTTGAATACATTGTGGTTACGCTTGGCGCTTTTTAGAAATAAACAGGCTGTATGTATAACAAGATAATACCATCAAGGTGCCATCTATTGTCTGAGCGTACTATAATAATCATAATGCAACTTTCAGATAACAGATGGCAACTGAATGGCATTATCTTGCTTTACTGAAACTGTACAGCAAAATTCCTTTTCTCTGCCTTCCCCAACTCTTAGGGATCTATCACTTGAAGTCCCTACTAGAAAAGACCTTTAGATCCAGGTCTAGTCACAACAGCGATTGCAGAGGAGAGGTTTTTAGTCGATAGGAGTCCGAAACTACTCTACTATAAGGGTGTCCATCCAGGATTTCCTCACCTCTTATAAAGATAACATTTCCCTGTCTTTAAGTTCTCTACTCTGGTGAGATCCTAAATAGATCGAAACCGATCCGTTGATGTTGTTAACGGGGAGCAAACATTCATACTACTATACTATACGTTCATTTCACCAGTTGTGCCAATAAAACTCATAGGGATGGTTTAAAAATTATTACAAGAAGATAATTCCGGACAGTTTGTATATATGTCTCCTATAATTTTTCTTTTTTGATGAAGCGAAATGGCGTTTTGAATAAATAACGCGTCCACCTCAGCTGCAATTTATTATTAATTCCCGCTGAGAAAAATGCGCACGAGTGGGGCTGTCCTATGTATTTATAGCAGTGGCGTTCGTCCGTTCGTTTCCCCCGCACATATGACCCAATTCCAATGCCCCCGTGGCGCTTTAATAAATTACACACCTATTTTTTCCTGCTAAAGAGTACTCTAAATCTTTAATGGGGTAGTTTACAAGGTATCGATTGAATGCCGGTATTGATTAAGGCAAGAATGCTATACTATTTTGGATACAGTTTTGATAAGTGTAAGAGAGAGGTTTGAGGTTTTATAGAGCATTTGCACATCTTAGGTCATTAGATATTTATCTGAAATTGAAAAAATCACAGTAATCAAGATAATTGTTAGAGTTTACATATAATGATCTTTTTTTGATACATACAAACAAGATAAAAGAAATATTCTTCTTATTCATAACTCTAGTACTACTTGACCATCTTGTCTATCAACGTTAGTTTTATAGTAGTAGTTTTTATTTATCCACTGTGCTTACATAATAAATTCGAAAATACATATGCAACAATAAATTCTTACAAAAATTTTGATTGCACATGGAAGTCGTTAAAAAAATGTTCATTCACTCTTGCCTGCTTCGATGCCAGTACTGACACAGAAGGTCACTATGATGGATCCTTCACCATTTTCTTGGCCGAATTCAGCACATTTTCCTCTAAGGAGAGGACTTCAAATTAAACTTGTTATATCGAATTTGAAAGTTATATATATTATGTTTAGAGGTACTCCTAACTTCGCCAATTCTGATTGTATGTTGACTTCTTGTCTTGCACGTACTTGAAGATCTGTACGGGGTGTAGAAGCCAGTACTTCTGATCTAAGGCCATTGTACAGCCTCTTAACGTTTCTCTAGGCTTTAATGTCTCTTAAATCAATGTTAATAAACAAATAATTAACGAATATTAATTGTCAGTTAAATTATTCAATGAAAATATCCCACACTAAGAATTTCCAGACGCAGTAGCAAAAGTGATTAAGCATATTCTCGGCATACCTGATGTTCACGTCATCCTGTACATTTCACGGTTCAGAGGCTATCATAAACTCGTGCGATTCTAAATTATAAATAATTAAACGCGCCTTTCACTTTCTACGGTGCAATTGTACTTATCCAACGGAATTAAAATGCAATTTCTATTGTGTTTTTTTTTGTGCACCGCTGGAAGTGATATTATTATTTTTACGGAAGCATTTCGATGAATACGTATCTATATTCACTAAAACAATGAGAGTAGGAGTTTGAATTGGATAAGATGATCGTACATCATAAACTAAATCTTAAATAAATTAAATATTCAATTATTGTTTTCCATATACAGACCGGTTTCGACGTACTTGGGACTCTTCAGGGCAGTTCAGTTTAAGACAGGGAAATTTAGACCAGGAAAATCTTGAATATCTTCAAGAGCCAATTTAAAACTTGTGATGTGAAAGAAAAACTAAAACTAAAAGTACGTTTACTTTTATATAGGCTAAAAAAGTTTATATAATGGAAAATGTCAGTTTAAAGAGGGTTGAAACTCTTAGAAAAAATATCTAGCAGAAAACGAAAGAAAAAGGCAGAAGTAATCCAAAATTGCAATTAAAGATTTGAAAACTTTTTGAGTTTCTCTTTTCAGCTTCTGAAACTCTTCAAAATATATCAAGATAACCCAGCAGGAAACAAAATGGCGATACTTAAAACTTAACAGAAGAAATCCAACGATTAATTAACTTAAATATTTGATGGTAGAGGCGTTTACTTCGAGAAACGACGCAAAAACATTCAGTCTGATAAAGTAAACCAAATGCGCTAGAAAAAGAACGCACTGTAAAACTTTCGTCGTTTTTTGAAGCGTTAGTTTGTGACGTACGACGAAAGATCTAACGAACAGACTATAGTCACTGTAATTGTTTAAAATACAGTATTAAAAATGTTATTGTGTTCTCACTTAGCCCGTGGTGAAACATTTTTATGTTAATAAAAGAATTAATTAAGTACTTGGTTGAAACATAACCAAGTGCTTAATTAATCCTTTTATTGAAGAAATCCAAAATTGCAATTGATTTGAAAAATAATGGAATTTTCATTTTCACCAGGTTTTAAAAATTTGTAATAGAAATCTAAAAGGACTTAAAAACTTTTCTTTGATCTCTTTTTGTTTAGAACTTAAGATCGGTTAGAACAGAAGTATCACGTACGTGAACTAGAAGTTTTAAATATTAGAATAGAAATCAAAAAGAAACTAGAGAAAATTTTTGGTTTTAAAATCTACAAATGAGACGCATAAATCTTCTTCTTTGTTCTTCTCTTGTTATAAAATGTAATCGTATACGAACTCGAAATTTAGAATGACATTCTAAAAGACTTTAGAAACTGTAGAAGCTTGAAGAATTTTGTTTTAAAATCTAAATAAGAACACGTAGGTATTATTATTATTATTAGTTTTGTTTTGGTTTCAAAATTTAGCTTGAAGAACGCTAAAAATAATTTTAAAACAGAAGTCAGGTCTTTAGTCTTAAAAATTTGGAATAGAAATCTGAAAAATCAGAAGAATTTTGTTTTAAAATCTACAAAAGAAATACGTATTTTTCATTCATTGCTACCATTTTGTTCTAAATTTTAAGACCATGAGAATCCTGAAAATCGGTGAGACTAGTTTTAGAACAGAAGTAAGACTAAAAATGACTTTTAAGTCTTAAAAAATTTAACTAGAAATCTAAAAGAATATATAAACTATTAAAACTTGAAGAATTTTGTTTTAAAATATATACAAGAAAAAACAATTAGATATTTTTCCTTGTTCCATTTTGGTTTTCAAAATTTAAGAGCATAAGAAACTAGAACGCTAAGATTAATTTCAAATTACCACTTCTGCAGAAATTTATTCAGAAAAATTTAAAACGTAAATTTCAACCAATTTTGTTAATTGAGTATAGTTCGGACTCTATTACTTATAAAAAGCTGTTTTGGTTTGTTAAAAACAAGTAGTTTTTAATTTGAAAATACCCCTGCAAATTACTTTGTTTTCTAAAAATTATAAAAAAATATAAAACGTCAATTACTGTCAATTTTAATAATTATATCTGTGTTAGTAATCTATTATTTATAGAAATATACATTTTGTATTGTAAAAAAATACATATTTTTTGAAAGTTATAGCGCTTTCAAATAACATCTGCAAATTTTTTCGGCGCTTTTAAACATGAATTTCAAAACAATATAAAAAATATAAAACGTCAATTACTCTCAATTTTCTTAATTAGATCTGTTTTGGTAATCTATTGCCTATAGAAAAATATCTAGTTTTGTCAAAAATAAATCATTTTTTGAAAGTTATAGGGCTTTCAAATAACCTTTGCGGATTTTATCAAACGTGAATTTCAAAAAATGTAAAGAATATAAAACGACAATTACTGTCAATTTTTTTAATTAGATCTGTTTCAGTAATCTATTGACTATAGAAAGATATTTGTTTTGTAAAAAAATACATATTTTTTTTAAAGTTATAGCGCTTTGAATTAATATGCAGATTTTTTCGGCGCTTTCAAATGTGAGTTTCAAAAAATTGTAAAAACTATAAAATGTAATTACGGTCACTTTTCTTAATTAGATCTGTTTTGGTAACTTATTATCTATAGAAGGATATTTTGTTTTGTAAAAATTCCTAATTTTTTGAAAGTTATAGCGCTTTCAAATAACCTCTGCAGAAATTTTCGAACGCGAATTTCAAAAAATTGTAAAAAAATATAAAATCTCAATTACTGTCAATTTTCTTAATGATATCTATTTTGTTAATCAATTGCCTATAGAAAGATATTTTGTTTTGTAAAAAATAAATAATTTTTTGAAAGTTATAGCGCTTTCAAATAACCTCTGCAGATTTTTTCGAACGCGAATTTCAAAAAATTGTAAAAAAATATAAAACTTCAATTACTGTCAATTTTCTTAATGATATCTATTTTGTTAATCAATTGCCTATAGAAAGATATTTTGTTTTGTAAAAAATACATATTTTTTTGAAAGTTATAGCGCTTTCAAATAACCTCTGCAGATTTTTTCGAACGCGAATTTCAAAAAATTGTAAAAAAATATAAAACCTCAATTACTGTCAATTTTCTTAATGATATCTATTTTGTTAATCAATTGCCTATAGAAAGATATTTTGTTTTGTAAAAAATACATATTTTTTTGAAAGTTATAGCGCTTTCAAATAACCTCTGCGGATTTTTTCAAACGGGAATTTCAAAAAATTGTAAAGAACCTAAAACGTTCTTTACTGTCAATTTTCTTAATTATATCTGTTTAGGTAATCTATTGCCTATAGAAAGATATTTTGTTTTATAAAAAATACATATTTTTTGAAAGTTATAGCGCTTTCAAATAACCTCTGCGGATTTTTTCAAACGTGAATTTCAAAAAAATTGTAAATAATATAAAACGTCAATTACTGTCAATTTTCTTAATTATATCTTTTTTAGTAATCTATTATCTATAGAATAATATTTTGTTTTGTTAAAAATACATATTTTTTTAAAAGTTATAGCGCTTTCAAATAACCCCTGCAGATTTTTTTCGCCGCTTTTAAACGAGTATTTTAAAATATTGTAAAAAATATAAAACGTCAATTACTGTCAATTTTCTTAATTATATCTGTTTCGATAATCTATTGCCTACACAAAGATATTTTGTTTTATAAAAAGTACAATTTTTTGGAAAGTTATAGCGCTTTGAAATAACCTCAGCAAATTTTTTTGGCGCTTTCAAACGTGAATTTCAAAAGATTGTAAAAAATATAAAACGTCAATTGCTAATTTTCTTAATTAGATCAGTTTTGGTAATCAATTGCCTATAGAAGAATATTTTATTTTGTCAAAAATAAATAATTTTTTTAAAGTTATAGCGCTTTCAAATAACTTCTGCAGATTTTTTCGGCGCTTTCAAACGTAAAATTCATAAAATTGCAAAAAATATAAAATGACAATTACTGTCAAATTTCTTAATTAGATCTGTTTTAGTAATCTATTATCTACAGAAACGTATTGCGTTTTGTAAAAAATGAATAAATTTTTAAAAGTTATAGCGCTTTTAAATTAGCTCTGCAGATTTTTTCGACGGTTTCAAAGTTGAATTTAAAAAAATTGCAAAAAATATAAAACGACAATTACTGTCAATTTTTTTAACTATATCTGTTTTGGTAATCTATTGCCTAAAAAAAGGTATTTTGTTTTGTAAAAAATACATATTTTTTTGAAAGTTATAACGCTTTCAAATAACCATTGCAGATTTTTTTCGGCGCTTTCAAACGTGAATTTAAAATAATTGTAAAAAAATATAAAACGTCAATTACTGTCAATTTTCTTAATTAGATCTATTTTGATAATATATTGCCTGTAGAAGGATATTTTGTTTTGCAAAAAATAAATCATTTTTTGAAAGTAATAGCGCTTTCATATAATCTTTACAGATTTGTTGTAGCTTTCAAAGGTGAACTTCAAAAAATTGTAAAAAATCATAAAACGTAAATTACTGTCAATTTTCTTAATTAGATCTATTTTGGTAATATATTGCCTATAGAAGGATATTTTGTTTGTAAAAAATACATAATTTTTTGAAAGTCAAAGCGCTTTCAAATAATATTTATAGATTTATTAGGCGCTTTCAAAAGTGAATTACAAAAAATTTGTAAAAAAAATAAAACGTCAGTTGCTGTCAATTTTCTTAATTAGATATGTTTTGGTAATCTATTGCTTATAGAAAGATATTTTGTTTTGTCAAAAATTAATAATATTTTGAAAGTTATAGCACTTTCAAATAACCTCTGCAGATGTTTTTCGGCGCTTTCAAACGTGAATTTCAAAACAATGTAAAAACTATATAACGTCAATTACGGTTAATTTTCTTAATTACATTTATTTTGGTAATCTATTGCCTATAGAAAGATATTTAGTTTTGTAAAAAGTACATATTTTTTTGAAAGTTACAGCGCTTTCAAATAACCTTTTCAGATTTTTTCAAACTTCAATTTAAAAAAATTGTAAAAAATATAAAACGTCAATTACTATCAATTTTTTTAATTATATTTGTTTTGGTAACCTAATGCCTAGAAAAAGATATTTTGTTTTGTAAAAAATTCATAATTTTTTAAAAATTGTAGCGCTTTCAAATGACCTCTGCAGAATAACGATGGCAATAACAATGACTTTGACAACAAGTATGACAATGGCTATAACAATACATTTGTCAAGTTCGATGACAAAGCCTATAACATTGACTATTACAGTAACTATGATAATGACCATAACAAAGCCTATGATAATGCCTGTAACAAAGACTGTGACAATGCCCAAAAAAATAGAGATAAATAAAGCAGTGGCTATAAAAGAGTCAATGACAATTTTATCAATTGGACTACTTTTGACGTATAAATGTGCTTACAAAACTATGGTCAGAAACAAGTGTATCAAATAATAATATCAGCCATATAATAGACAGTACGATTTTTTTAAAATTATTATTTCCTTGTCAACAATAGGTCGCGTTTGATCTATTTTGGATTTCATCTGCTACGCCTTAGACAATAAATTAAAGCAATGGTAATAGTTGTAGTAAGAATACATTTACTTTACACTTTATTGTCATTCACTCTATAACAATTACAACCCTTATGAGAAAAATATAACTGTGACAATTCCAGTTACTATTTTAATATCTATGAAAATAACTATGACTATAATAATGCCCATTAAAATGATTATGGTAATATATATCATCATGACTATGACAATGACAATAACTATGATAATAACTATGACTATAATAATGACTATGACAATAACTTCGACCATGATAATGACTATGACAACAACTCTGACAATGACTATGGCAATTATATAGATTATCGTTGACAATAACTATGAAAAAGACTGTGACAATGACTCTGACAATAACTTAGATAATGGCCATGACAAAGACTATCACAATGTCTATGGCAATAACCATGAAAATGGCTAAAACAATGCTTATATCTATGACAATGACAATGACTACGATAGCGACTGTGACAATGACTGTAGCAAAATTTTAAAGAAATTTTCTTTTCTATTATTTTTAGATAAATCTATAATATCAGGATTTTATCAATCAATTTTATCAAATAATAAATAATTCTTACTTTGTGATATTAACAAAGTAAGTTTTATTTATCATTTGATAAAGTTGCTGATTCAAGATGTATCACAAAGTTAAGGCTTCAGGCATTCAACATAAATCTATAATAATTTAAATAATACAAATATTCCAATATTTATAATTTTAATTTGGTTGATTGAGTTACTTGAAGATAATAAAAAAAAATATTGAAGAAAGGTTCTAAGTGTTTTAATCAAATTTATAATTTTGCTTAATCTTTCAAATATTTTCTGTAAAACTAAATTCGCTAAATATCATATTGTTCACTGTAAATATAAAGTTTTAAAATGTTCGTAGTAAATAGTTATCTGCCAATGCCATTTGTCATTTGTTTAAATTATTATAGATTTATCTAAAAATAATAGTAAAGTTTATATTATATTTCTTCACCTGAAGAAGCTACAGTGTAGCGATACAATTGTAGTGAGTAAAATAAAAAGTTGAAAATCATCAATAGTTTACTATTATGATTATATTAAGTGATAATGGATTTTCAAAATATAAGTGCCTCAACAATCAACGAGATAGTAAAGAAAACTTCTTTAGAATTTTGGTAAAGTCATTTTCATAGTAATTATGGTATTTATTGTCATTGTCATAGATATAAGCATTGGTTTAGTCACTTTCATAGTTGTTGCCATAGGCTTTGTGATAGTCTTTGTCATTGCCATTGTCATAATTATTGTTAGAGTCATTGTTTTAGTCACTTTCATAGTTATTGCCATAGGCATTGTGATAGTCTTTGTCATAGCCATTGTCATAATTATTGTCAGAGTCATTGTTATAGTCTTTTTCATAGTTATTGTCAATGACAATGACTACCATTGCCATAGTAATTGTCAGAGTTGTTGTCATATTGAAGTTATGACACTATCATTTGTAAATCAAAGAGGAAATTGACTTAGATGAGCTCACTTTCATAATTATTACCATAGGCTTTGTGATAGTCTTTGTCATTGCCATTGTCATAATTATTGTCAGAATCATTGTCATAGTCTTTTTCTTAGTTATTGTCATTGTCAAAAATATAAGCATTGTTTTAGTCACTTTCATAGTTATTGCCATAGGCTTTGTGATAGTCTTTGTCATTGCCATTGTCATAATTATTGCCAGAGTCATTGTCATAGTATTTTTCATAGTTATTGTCAATTACAATGACTATCATTGCCATAGTCATTGTCAGAATTGTTGTCATATTGAAGTTGTGAAAAAGAAAGTTTTGAAAAATGATTTAGATATTTCATTTTTTCTAATTTTAAGAGGTTAATTCTAAAATTATTACTTTAAATAAAATTAAATAAAATAAACTTTGTTTATATCACACACTTTATTATTCAAATATTGTCAAATATTCTTTTCCTTTGGAAATCTAAGAAGAAATTAGTTAAGATAGATTTAAACATGATTCTAAAGTTTTTGACAGTTCTAAAATTCATTTAAAACAATTTAGAAAGATTATAATTGTATTTTAAATGTTTCATATAATATTTTATGCTAATTCTAAAAGCTATATAAATAATCTAAAGTTTTTCATGGCTCTGGAACATAGATTTTGAAATTTTGGAAAGTTCATTTCTCAATTGTTTCGATTTCGATTATAAACAACTAAAATATTTATTAAATAAAGAAAACACTTAAATTTTTTACCACAAAGTAAACGCCTCCATAATTCAAGATATAATTTACTAAAATATTTGACTCATAAATCTAAGATTAATAGAAACTTAAAAAATAAATATGTAACAATTTTTAAATTTTTTTATGTTGATTTTTAAATTTTCAAACAAATTCTCAAGTTATTCTAAAATTTTCAATGGCTCTAAAAACAATTAAAAACTAGTTTAGAAAGATTTAAAAATTAAATCTAAGAACATTTTATAAAATTTTAAAGAACTCCATTTATTTAATTTTTTCTATATTTTTATGTTGATTTTAAAATTCGCAGATATTCTTATATTCTTTATTTCTAAAGCTAAGAAGAAATATGTTAAAACATTAGAAATTTATTCTGAAAAAAATATAGTTTAGAAGATTTAAATTTTATTTTAAAAATCCTTATAATATTTTGAGATATTAAATTATTTTTAATGGTCCTATTTAAAAAGAAAAATCTGAAAAAGAAAGATTTTGAAAGTTTCAAAAAAATAGTTCATTTTATTATTATTATTATTTTGATAATTATGTTGAGGTTCGAAGTTTTCATTGCTCTACAATTTGGAGATATTACAATCTTGATGTTTGAACACTGAATGATTGATTATCTTGATGTTTATTTTTCTTCACCTTATTTATAAATCTGGAAAAAAAAAGATTCCAAAATTTAAAAAAATCGTTTTTCCTAATTCTTTTAATGTTGATGTACAGGTGTTCTAAAAATTACTTTAAAATTGAATTGTAAATCTAAGAACAATTTAGAGACATTTGAATTTTTGATGAGTTGGGTGAAGATTAACTTGATTAATGAATAAAACTAAAAAATACTACAAATATTTATACAGTTTTATTTTTAAATGATATTGATTCTAAAATTATCAAATATTCTAAAGTTTTGTCTTTCATTTGTAAATCTAAAAAGTTATTAGTTAAGATAGATTCAAAACTTATTCTAAACTTTTCCATAGCACTAAATACATAATTAAATTTATAAAAAAGATTTTAAGTAGATTTTTAAAATGTTCTTATTATTCCAAAATTTCTCATACTTGTAAATCTAAAAACATTATTTTAAAATGATTGAAAAGTTCTTATTTCTTAATTGTTTTGATCTTGTTTCTATAGTGTACATATATTCAATAAAATTGATTAGTAAATCTAGGAACTATATAGAAAGACTTTTAAAACAATTCTTAGATTATCAAATATTTTATGGTTCAGACTTTTATTTGCAAATCTAAGAAACTAGATAAAATAAATTCAAAACTTTATTAAAACTTTTCCATAGTTCAAAAATTAACTACTAAATTTAAAAATAATGCTTTAGGACATTTTAATTTATTTTTTTAGTTTATTCTTATATATCCAAAAAATTCTTGAGCTTTTCATCGCCCTATTTGTAAATCTAAAAAGAATAATTCTAAAATTTTCCTTTTTGTAATTGTTTTTGTCAAAACATTCAAAAGTTTTCTATGGTTTTAAAATTCCTCTGCAAATCTAGAACTAATTTAGTTTAAAAGAATTTTAATTTGTTTGGGGAGTTTTTTTATTTAGTTTTTATTTTCAAAATGTTCACTTTTAATACATTAAAACGTTTTTCATTACACTAAAATTAATTTTTAAATCTGAAGAGATTTTTTTAGATTTTTTAATTTAAGAAATTTCCTTTATGTATTTAGTATCACGTTTCTAAATGTTTTAATCTTGCTCCATAGTATTCAAATATTATAGCGTTCTCCTGGCTTAAAGTCATTCGTAAATCTAAAAAAAAAAAAATAGTTTAGCATTTTGCAATTTTTACTTAGTTTCCTTCTAAATTGTCTAAAATAAGATTAAATAAAGACATAATGACAATTACGAAAAGTTTCATTTTGAAACGTTTGCGAATTTTTTTTTTCCACTTTGCCTTCTTAAAATCATAAAATAAAATCATTACTTTCCAGTTCTAGCCACCCTCAAAATCAGTAAGGTTAGTAAAATAAAATTAATTTACTGATTGTTTCCTTGTGAACAATAGTGATGGACCGGTTTCGAATTAATTAGATCTCATCAGAGTAGAGCGGTTTAAGACAGAAGAACGGAGTTTTAGTATTCAGTTTTTTATTTAAATTTTTTTATGTTGAATGAATATTATTAATTAATCCAATTAGAAAATATTTTTAAAATATTTCATTTTTATGTTGATTCTGAGTTCTCCAAATATTTTACAGTTGTTTATAGTCTTTTACTTTATAAATCTACAAAGACTTTAGTACTAAATCTCATTTGCATATAAGTAGAATTTAGTTTAGAAAGATTCTAAAAATTTCAATATTTTTTTCTTATTCATCATAAAGATGATTTCATAGCTTTCAAATATTTCCTACTACATAAGTAGAATCTATAAAGAATTCAGTTTAAAGGGATCTAAATTTTTCGAAGAGTTTTTTAAATACTAAGATTCGAACCTTTCAAATGTTATGTTAATATTAATATCATCAGATGTTCTAAAGTTTTTCAAAGCTTCAAAATTGATTTGTAAATTTAGAAGTAGTATTTTATATAGTTTTTTAAAAATATTAACTAATTAAGTGGAAGATTAAGTCCAAAATTATGAAGAAAGGTTATTAATGCTTTATTGGACAAATTAAGTCCACTCTTTACTTTGTTAAAAAATACCTCAAGAATAGGCAAAGAACAATTACAGCAATATATAATTCTTCAAAGTAATCGTGTAACTCAATTTCACTTATATTTAGTGTTTACTAAATCCACACCAATAATTTGATATATAACATTTTACCATAATTGCGACGCGATTAGCTTAGAGGCTGGTTAATTAGAAAAGGGGGGTGGAGTGGTGGAAAGCGAGAGCGACTAGCGACTCAAAGAAACGTCAGATCGACGCGATCTATCCTCCCCTCAGGCAGAAATATAATTTCCTCCCTCGCCATAGTGTCAGCACTGATGTTTGAAGGGGTGAGTGCACATTTTGCTGTCAATTGCGGCGCAGAGGTATTAGCTCCTGGAAGATATCATTATGAGTTGGGGGGAAAGAGCTTAGCGACGCTATAGTCTGCGTTTGTAATCGTGTTATAATGGAGAATAATGATACGAGAAAGTTTATTGATTATAAATGGTGTGCGGAAAAACTCGGAAAAATTCCTGATAAATTCTACAAGAGGTTATAATTATATTTCCTTAGATAGAATATTTGAAGCAAAATGAAGCCGAAATGGCAATTAGTAATCTGCAAGAAGGATTAACTGAAGAACTGAAAATGCAACATTGGGCTGGCGTGGAAAAATCTCTTACATCAAAATTATAAGTAGTACATATTTTTATCTATCCATTTGTAATAAATTTATTTATTGTATTAAATACAAATAACGATTTTTTTTTTAGAATGTTAGTAGAGATTTTAACAAGATGGCCTATAAAAAGGGTAGAGAGAATATTTTAATTTGTTGGAATAAGCCGGTAACTTGGAGCACCGAGGGCCAACTATCCAACTATTTGCAAAGCACTTAAGAGTGCACTACCAGCAATCCAAACAGCGAAACTTGTTTAATGGAAACTTTCTCGTTTTTACTGGGCTATTTATATAATTAGGATTGATTTAAAAGTACATACTACGAGAGGTGTGAAAATACTTCACGCAACCTCTAAATTATTTTAATTCTTTATTTAAGCATTCCGTTTAGTGTTTTTTATACACACCAACTTGTAATTACTTAAGGACTTAAATCCGAGAGAACGAAAATTCTCTGGATGACGTTCTAAACTTACAAACTAAAGGTAAGAAACTTCAGCATCTCTAAAAAACAATACTTTTAGATACTTAGTAAAATATTGACCCAGTAACAACCTCATCAATCCACTTTTTATTTGAATAAAGATAAAGGAAGGTATCTATCCTTTATCTGTATTCAAATAAAAATAAATTATTTTTTTGCTTCTAACTTGTATATATCGTTTCAACATCTTTAGTTTATCACTGTAGAAATACTTGTGTCAAAAAATTTAATTTTTTTGAAGAAAAGTCCTCTGTTATGTTCCAACATTACAATCTGGTTCCATCAAGAGAGTAGCTCAACAAGTATCAACTACAAAAAAGTTTAGCTTTTATATTAAATTTTCAAAACGTATCACGAAATGAAAGCCTTTACAATTATTTTTTTCTCTACTTACAGGTCATTTGAGTTTGTCATCACCATACTACTTTGAAGCGTTAATACTTCACAACAATTTTTGACCTCTTCTCAAATTACTAGATTTTATATCCTTTTAATTGACAGGATATTCTCTATAGACTTGTTCCAGTTATTTAATTTTGTATTAAAAAAAAGTACTAAAGATATAAGAATAGGCCCTAAATGAAACGATGAGCAACCGGATCAATAGGGTCTTAAGAATACAAAAACCCGACCGCGGACACGAAACGTAGGATAAGGGTCGGATGTGCACATAACAAGCCTTTCGGATTATCATTCAATTAATTCGAGGCCGCAGAAGGGGGCTCAGCCGGACGTTACCCCAGGAACAAACCGGCCACGGCCAGAAAGATCAATGACACGAGAGGCTCGGCACCGGCATCGGCGCGAGCTTCGGGAAAAGCTCACATTTGAATTCTGGACGGCGCTCCTCCACAGAAAACCCATTGTTTACCAGGAATTTAATAAAACGCATTGCTCGCCGCCGAGCGCTCGCTACGCCCACTATAATCAATCATGGAACGAAACGCGTCCAGATGCTCGTCCTGCTGTCCGCTGCTGCCTAGGGCGTCAACGTTATTTGCATTTTCGTAATTACCAATCATCAAATGAACTGCATATCTGAATATTATTATTGTGATCAAATCAGAAAATGTCATATATACATGGTCCATTATAAAAGTAATGCGCAATTTTATGGGTCATACCCGTACAAATGCTTAAAATTCTTTTAAATACTCTGCCCCAGCAACACCAATACACTTGCAGAAGAATGTCTGCCATGGAAGTCACCGGTTTCGCTTCCATTGAAGTCTGAAGAACCGGCAGACTCCTGGCGCGGTTTCCAGCAGCAAAAACCCTTGTAACCGTTTGTTTGCGGTAAATCGAACGTACGGAATTTCTCGAGCCTTCTGGTGAGATCGACCGGACCCAAACTCTCGTCGTTTTCGACGTCCACCTAGATGTTGAGGTCCTCCTTGTCGTCGGTGTTGTCGTCCACCTTGTCGCACATCTCGGCGTCGCGTGAATCATCGGAAATCCGCTTCTGCTGCAAAAATAGCTGTCTGTCTTCCAGAGGTCTCTCGTATTCGATCTTATCGTGGCACGGAGATGCCGATGTGTCATCTCTTGCGCCTTGTGCGATAACTCTATGATTCTTTGCATCATCATCATTGTCATCATTGAATAATTTCGAAAATCTTTATGTCATTGCACGTGAAAACCCGCACAAGTCAGTTGTTTTCCGGAAGACTCCAAGCAAAATCATCAGGCAAGATTAGAGTGCACTAACTAAATTTAATCGGACAAATTTTGGCGGTGGGCTCTCCTTGCTCCGGGTCAGGAAATTGGTAACGATTATTATGGTGGAGACTAACCGTGTCAATCACTTAAGGGCCTGCAGTTAAAAGGCTTAGTTGATAGTTTTTTCTTTCGGTACAAACTTAAAATCAGCATCAATTTGATGCGAGACTTGCTCATTCGCGCTTTCTTAAGGCGGGGGGAGGGGGAGTTGATTTCATGTGCTACTCACTGCTCTGCCTTTTCGATTCTGAGTAATACTCGAACATATAGGATTCGTCTCCTGTTTAGGCCCATTTTGAAACAAATCAAAAACAACAATCTTGAAATTCTTTCTGGTCTTTCATCAACACCTTTGGCACAAAATTCGCACATCCCTTGCGCATTTGCAGATCCTCGGTCCACTATCCCATGTACCGCAATTGTGGACAAGTTTAGGGTGTCAGCGATTTTTTGGACACCTAATCGAAGGGTCGATTCCTACCGTCGCGACGTAAGAATGCGAAACTTGCGAAAACGTTTCACAAGTTTGTAGTTTCTGGCCCTCCTTTAACGTTGTTTCATCTCCCGAATTATTACCTTGAAATTCAGTAATCCTTAAAAGCCTCTTAAAGTATCTGATTGCGTATCGCTGTGCAAGCGAGGCAGATTGCAACGTAGAAGAACACCCTTCACGCGGAGGCGCGTCTTTCCACTCAGACTGCTCGAAGCAAACTGGCGACCGGCTAAATTGAAAGGGCAAACCCTTCATTAAATTCCCCGACCCGTTTTATCCCCGTCACAATAAATGCATGTGTATTACTTTTATAATAGACCTTGTATATTCCCTAGTTTACTATAGACCTTGTATATTCCCTAGTTTACAAAATGCAAATGTGATGTAAATAAGAAGCCTTTCTCGAAGAGATGACCCATATGACAAACTAGTAGACATTATAAGGCACAACCTCAGTGATGTTCTTTTTTTGCAGTCATTTAATATAATATGATGAAGTCATTGTCGTCTTAATACTTATCTTCATACAATCTTTCTTGATTGAGGCATTGTTTCGGATTCCTTTCAACCTTTGATATAAATTCCACCACCAACACGGTAGACCTTCTTCTTCCTTCATTGCCTTACGTTGATCTTAACCTGTATGGCTAGAAAGGACAATGGTAAAGGTCTGTATGGATACCAAGCACCAATTGTCCGTCCGTCTTAATAGGACATTTCTTGGTGTTTAATCGAAAGGTGTAACTTAACTGTTTACCTTTTACTCTTGGCAATACTGTAAGCAATTAACCGGATCAATGGACGTTTGGTGTTTAGATGATGTTGACGGACTAAAAAATATATATGATTTTTGATCCAGGAAGAATAACTTTGTAGCCACTAATGACGTTTCTTCACACTTTTATTTGAATTACCAAATGTACATTTCGGTCACAAAGTGACCAATATCAATTGATTAGCAGTGCACTCTGTGTCCGAAATGTACCTTTGGTAATTCAAATAAAAGTCTGAAGTGTGAAGAAAGGTAATTAGTGCTTTATTAGTCAAATTATTTTGATCTTCACGTAACTCAATCAATTAATTTGTAGCCAATTTTTTGATATTCTGCAAAGGGGTGTGACTTACCTTTGCATCCTTTACTTTTGATAAAACTATAACCATCATTACTGCACAATGAACGTTAGGTGGATTTTCTAAGATATCAACAATTGACCCAATCAACAATTTTTTTGATGTTTAAGCCTCAAGAACAACATAAGTCATAGCAACTTTGTAGCCAATGAAAACCATAAATACAACCCCTGACAATAAAATTCGGTGAATGAAGTGAATGCGCCTGTGTTTCAGATGTAGACCATCTGCTCCCACGGTTGTTTAGTTGAGCGTGGTTTGTGCGACGTGTAAGACTTGTTTTACAAAGTACTTGTTTTATGCGTTGATTCTTAACTGAGAAGAGGAAAATGAACGAACAGAAGATCAATCTAAAGTTTTGTTTCAAGCTTGGCAAGACACCGAAAGAAACTCATGCGACTCTGGTACGCGTTTATGAAGATCAAGCAGTGAATGTAAGAGTGGCTCGCCCGTTTTCGAGAAGACAGATTAATGTCAAATACATCTCCCAAAAGGGAAAAAAATAGCATATTTGCTTCAATATACTCCAAATAAAGAATAGAGAAGCTGTAAGCATGTCTTACTAGACTGCGGATGAATATGGGTCTGAGTGGAAGAACATTGGAAACCAGTGAATTCCGCCCGTGATTCTTGCCGTTTAAATTTGTGTACCTGTTTCATTAATTTTTGTATTATTTTGTAAATGTATTATAAGCAAGAAGAACAAAGATATAAAGAATAAAGGCAGATAAAGTGTTTTTGAAGACCGTCGACCTCCATCAGTGACGAAAACATTGAGAAAGTGAGGAAACCATTCAAGGAATATTGTCGATTAACTCTGCGCAAGATAGCTGATGAACTGCTTATTAAACGTGATGAGTGTGACAAATCATTACCCAGAATTAAAGGGTGCAATAAACGTGTTGTCGTCTTGTGCCACATCACTTGACTGAAGCGAGCACGATTAAAGGTTTCACAAAATTTGGTCGAAACGGAATTCACCAAATTTCTTAAACTGTATTGTCACTGAGGATGAGTACTGGTGCCTTAAGTACAACTCTGAAATGAAACGGCAAATCATGGAATGGCGTTCTCCTGCATCACCTCACCGAAAAAAGGTTACAGCAGAAAAATCACGCATCAAAACAATACTCATCACCTTTTTCGATAGTCAAGGCATTAGCCACAAGGAATTTCTACCTGAGAGAACGACGATTGATGCTGTAAGGTACTTTGGAATTTTGAACCGATTCTTGAAACGACCCCAGTACGCACAACAAGGATCATTGGTTTTTTGCTCGTCCTCTCACAAACAGTTCCTCGAAAAAAAAGGGGGAGGTTCAAATTAAAAATCCATCACACTCGCCAGATCTCAGTCCTCCAGGCTTGCTTTGAAAGGAAAGAGATTTGACGATATTCCTAGCATCCAACAAAACGTGACGAAGCCCAAACTTTATCCCAAAAGAAGCCTTCTTGAAAAGTATCCAGGACATGTATAGCAGATCTCAGCGGAGCATAACTATATGCTGGTGACTATTTCGAAAGACAAAATTTCATCCACGTTAATGTTAGAGGACTATTTACCAAACTTTATTGACAGAGATTGTGTATGAGGCAAATTATTGGTGATCTAACAAGATTCCATTACTGTTCGTAATATCAATGCAATAAATATAATTTCATTCTTTATTTCAACTTTACTAATTGGCATGAGTTACGTGGATATTAAATAAAATAACTTGTAATAACAATAACAAGAATTCTTGTACAGCTATTGATTATGTTTACACCGTAAACGAAATGTACGTTTAGCATAATAAAAATAAACTGTGGAGAAAGTTATTACAAGTTATTTTATTTAATGATCTTCAATGATTTTAATAACTTATCTTTTCCCAGATTTATTTTTTCTTAAATATTTATTATTTGCTGCCTAGTTTTATCAGAATTTATTCGAAATTTTTGTTTGAAATTTTTTCTTACATCTTTTATATTATTAGAAGTTCTAAAATTTAAAGAAAATATTTTGTTCCAGGTTTATGCTATTTCCCAGATTTTGATTATTTGTTTCAATAGTTCCGGAATTTTCTATCAATTTTTCTTCCTGACTCCTAGATTTTTTTTGCATATTTCATCTTATCTCTATTAAAATTTTCATGATTTATTTTTCAAATTGCGATTGTATTTTTTTCTTCTAAAATTTTTGTTTCAAATTTCAGATTTCAGAATTTTTAGAAATGTTTCTTTCAAATTGCAAACCTGTGTTTCAGAATTTTTCAATTTTTGAGAATGTTCTTTAATAATTCTGAAATACTCCAGACATTTTTCTCACATGTTAAAATTTTCTTGTATTTCTCATTTTATCGTATTGGAATTTTCAGGAATTTGTCTTCCAAATTTTATTCAATACTTTTTGTTTTATTTATTCGAAACTCTCAGGTATTTTATTTAAATTTTCTTCTTCAGGGAATTTTATTTTGAGGAATTTTTCGGATTTGTTTATTTCTTATTTTATCTAATCGAAATTTTCCTTGTTAAAAAAAAATCTTCATTTCACCTCCTCCTCTAAGGGATCTTCTTTAACATTAGCCTCACCTTTCTTAAGCATTTTAAAAATGATTCTTCTTTTCCTTCTTCACATCCCTCATCTTCTCTTCTTTTTCTTTGTGGGTGTTTACATGTAGATAGATCAATGCTGTACTTTTTCTTTGTGAAGTTTGAGGTAATATAATGACTTGGAGGTTTGGCCAGAAACAGTTAGTCCTCGTCCTCTAGTTGATTCTCTTTTTCTTCTTCTTTTTTTGCTTCACCGTCGTCTACAGACTCTTGTCGTTTTTAAATTCAGCCTCTTCTTTATCTTCTTCTTTTCAAGTGACTGTAATCTGATGAATTCTTCCTTTTTTTCTTAGGCTTAGTGGTTATTTAGATAAACTCTTTCCAGCCTTTAATAGTTTCTTTCTGTTTCTCCACCCGTACATTCTAACCTTAACATCTTCTTATTCCTTTAGATTACTAACAAATGTCTCTTATTTTAGTAAATATTGTGCTATAAGCCTTGTTTTTTTTTTATTTTTTCTTCTGCTTCACCTCCTCCCCTAAGAGCTCTTCTTTAACTTCAGCTTTTTCTTTCTTGATCTTGTGCTTCCAGCATTGTTTTTTATTTCTTCTTCTTTTGCTTCATCTCCTCCTTCAAGAGTCTTTCTTTAACCTCAACCACTTCTTTTTTAATTGCCCTTTAGTTGTCTTTTTTTGCTTTACCATCCTTTATGAACTCTTCTCCTTTTGTAATCTTTTGCCTGCTTTTTCTCTTCTTTTTTTCAAATACACTTTCTGCACTCTGAGGCATTCTTCTTTTTCTTTTTAGGCTTGGGGTTTATGGTTTCAGATAGAAACCATTTCCAGCTTTTAATTAATTTATCCGTTGCTTTATTTTCTGTTTTAGCACTCCCTACATCTTAACCTTAACACCTTACCATTTCCCCCCTTTCGATTGTTAACAATTGATTCTTATATTTAATATTGTGCTTCCAGTCTTGTTTGTATTTTTTATTTCTTCTGCTTCACCTCTTCTTTAACTTTAGCCGCTTCATCTTTCATCGATCTTCTAGTTTATTTTTTGCTTCTCCATCCTCTATGTGGCGGCACTTGAGTTGACCGTCCAAACAAGTGTCTGCACTTAATTACTATCTCAAAGTATCTTTACCTGTAAATGTAAGCAAATTCTTCTTAAAGTTCCAAGAATATCATTTTGATGATTCTAATAACTTAGAAAGTTTAAGAAATGTGTCGAAAATAAAGACAATAAACAGAAACTTTTTATACCTCAAAGCACTTTGGTGATGAAATCAGGAATCTTAATCTTGCAAAATCCCACACTATTAAAGTACAAGCTGAGGCACTAAAGTGAAAACATAAAATTGAAGAAAGCGATAATAGTTTTGCAATATTTTAATAAATGCCCTCCTTTATTAGAAGAAATTAGGATTATTTTGCTTTAACATAAGTATCCAAAGTTGAGTTCGAGTATGATGAAACAGTGAAGGAAAGGACCTGCAGGTTTAAGTGGAAGAACATTCTTCAAGAGTGAACTCCGCCTTTCAGCTTGCTGTCGAAATTGATTGTATATTTTTGTTTAATCTTTCATGAATTATATTTGTAAATCAAGTTTGATAAAGTACTTATAAACAATAAACAATAGATCAAAGAAATTAAATAAGATGAATTTAACTATTACCATGATGTGTAACTCTTAGAAAATTTAAATTTTCCTTCAACTTTCTGTGTGGCAGATCTTCAATCAACCGTCAAAATCGAGTGTCTGCATGCGGTGTTAGGTTGTAAACTATCTAACAGATAGAGATAGTAGACTTATCTTCATTTAAGTTTTGATAAATTCAAAAAAGTTTGGGAAATTAGTTAATTAAAAGTTTTAGCCGATCACAAACCTGTATTATCTATACAAAACAAGGAGCTGGGTTGAAAAATGTGCTATTATAAAATTAAAGGAAGGACTGATAGTAATAAAAATCACAAAACTGTCCGAAAAAATTAGATTTTCTCTTTATCTTCGTAGCAAACTCTTCTTCTAGACTTCTAAGAATATCATTTTAAGTTTCCAATAATTTGATAAAATCTTGGAAACGGTGTAGCCAACAAATAAACCATATTATCGATACCAAAGAAGGATCTTAATTGTTCTATCAGGAATCTTGTAAAATCCCACATTATTAAAGGCCAAGATGAGGCTGTAGAAAGGTGAAAATATAGAATTAGAGGAAGCAAATGACTGTTTTACAATATTATTCATCAAAGAAGAATAACTATACTCTTGTCGTGAAAAGGCTTTTTTTCAGAAAACGTTATTTTCTCGTTCTTTTCGCATGTGGCACTTTTTCATCAACAGTTTAAGGAATGGACTAAAGTCATCATAAAAAAAGAGCTTCAAAACGTAGCAAAGTTTTCTTAAAACGTTTTAAAAGCAATAAAAAAAAACCCATTTTCCGAATCAAAGTGAAGCTTAATGGTTCAATCAAGAATCCTGCGATATCCCACTTTATTAAAACCCATGCCGAGGCAGTAGAAAAAAATTATGGGATTATTGGATGGCGAGAAAACGCTAATGACTTCATTCCCTCACCAGCACTAGGTCGCGCAGTTAATAGTTTGACACACTGATTGGGGGTAAATTATATTCCAAGGGTATAATTTGACGACAAACTCTCGACATATCAATGATTCATATGAGAGTTCCTCCCTTACAACACGTATGTGTTCGTGTGTGTGTGTGTGTGTGTGTGCGCTAGTGCGGTTCGCGTGCGCCAATCTGAAACCGAGATTATTCATAAAATTTAATTAACTCCGCGGTCGCTTATGCGGTAAACTACCGAGGCAACGGTACTGCTAACCAAACACACATTACGTTAAACATTATTACTCCAAATTACACATAATCGTTTCATTAACGTCGCAGCCATCATTCCGCAAAGTTGCTGCTTATGCAAATCATTCACTCACGACCTACCGGAATTAACGTCTATTTAGGTTTTATTAATTATGGGAATATATTCAAATGCACTTATTGTTTTTTTGTTTATTACTTCATTTACAAATTACAATATTAAACTTATATGTATAAGATTGCGTACAAACAATCTTGAGCTTTAGGCAATAATCCTAAATGCGAAACAACACCAGTTTTGTAGATCTTTCCTAGTTATGTAGAGGGTGTGATTATTTGATTGGAAACAACTTTTAGATCTTTAAAAGAATTCACTTTGAATAAATAAATAGACCAGTACATTTTTAATCCTGCTTATGTGACACTGATGATAAGGAGATCAAAATCTGGAAGGCAATCTAAATCTCCTTAATAGAAATGTCTCTTGGGAATGTTGTAACATGCTTTAGGATGTTTTCCATTTGCGCTTTCTTGTGAGGAGAGGATGATTTTGTGTGCCTGTCGCTGCTCTGTCTTTTCGATTCTGGGTCGTACTCGAACTTCAGGCCCTCCTTGAACGCCTTGTGCCATCTCTCGGACTTTGGCCCTGAAATGGATTCAGCCTTGAAGGCCCCTTGAAGCATCTGGAATGTCTCTTGCATTCTTTCTAAGCCGCACACAAAACTTGATTGCGTATCGCTGTTCAAGCGAACACCGTGTTTTAAAGTCGAAAAACACACTTCACGCAGAGGCACGTATTTCCACTCAAATTGCTCGGAGAAGAAGGGCACCAATCATGGCAGAAATGATTCATCCATAAGAGACCGATTTAAAAAAAATGGTAATAGGCGAAGAAGCAGATGCACGTGATTAATGAAAGTAAGAAATAACAGTTTACTTCTTCGGATACATCAACAGTGCGACCACAGCGACCAGTCGTTTTGGTGTGTTGACCACGCACACGGAGACCCCAGAAGTGACGCATACCTCTGTGCGTACGGATCTTCTTCATGCGTTCAACATCTTTATGGAGCTTGCTGTCCAAATTGGAGGAAGTAAGCTGGCTGTATTTGCCATCAATAATATCCTTTTGCCTGTTAAGGAACCAATCTGGGATTTTGTATTGACGTGGGTTGGTCATGATTGTGACAATCTTCTCAACTTCCTCTTCAGAGCAATCACCAGCTCTCTTATCGAGATCAACATCGGCCTCCTTCAGAACGATACCAACACCCTTAATTGCGGTCATAGCAAACATCACCTTACATTTGCCATCAATATTCGTACCCATAATACGAAGAATGTGTTGGAACTTTTCATTTTGACTGCTGTTGCGAACGAAAAAGTTTTGAAAAGATTGTACTACGGTTGGAGTTATTCCCTCAGAACCGGATGGAGCACTGATTTCTGATAAAACTTCGTTAATGTCGGGACTAATATTATAATGATTGGAGCACGAATCTTCAAGACAATCTGATAGTAGATTAGTAAAATGACTTTTCTTCCAATTAGCAACAGAGAATCCATTGGTAATACTAGAGCACTACCAATTTGGCATAATACTCTTTACCAAAATTATTAGGTATGCTCATCTCAATATCCTCCATATATTTTTTGGCGATAATAAACACCAGTCCATTGCAAACTGTTCTTAAATTATAAGAGATAGTTTGTAACTGACACAGTCTGATACAAACTTCTCTAAAATTCAAAAAGTATTTTGGCCATCTAGAGAATTTCGGATAGACTAAAAAAATAAGTGTCCCTACTTTGCATGGCTACCATCACTTTCTCTCTATCGTTTTCTTTTCTGATCTTTATTACGAATCCCTGAATTTTGTTGGACACATTGCACGTTGGATTCTAAAAGAGGAAAGTACTTTACTTCATTCCATGCTTGAATCAACGCCGACAATTCATCGACAAGGATGGCAGATTTTTGGAAAGTCATCGTATTCAGTTGTATACGTCGTGATAAACCTCCTTATGACTCAAAATATTTAAGTCGGAATAATTGATTGCCTGCAGCACCAGCAGCAATTATACGCTAGTTAGAGGTTTTTGGCAACGATCAGAGAGTGGAAAAATAAACGTCAGGTTACTTTTACACACCTTCAAAATGACATCCTTCTATATAGAAATTTGTTGTTGAGTTACGTGAAGATATAATTAAAACTTGATTAAAACACTAACACTTTCTTCACAATTAAACATCCTCCTATCATTTTGAAGGTGTGTATAAGTAACTTGAAGTTTATTATTCCACTCTCTAATCGTTTCCAAAATCCTCTAACTAACGTATAATTGGTGCTGCTGCTGCAGGAAATCAATTATTCAGACATAAATATTTTGATCATAAGGAGCTTTATACGGCTGATTTTAGGCAAAACGCTTAATCGGTCTCAATGGCATCTATCAACCCTTAAGTGAATCCCCAAGTAAAAAAACAGGCTTTGAATAAAGTTAAAGATCCCCAATTTGTGGAAGAAATGGAAGTAGCAGTTTCCGATGCTCCACCTGCTGCATTAACTCCATAGAGCAGTGTTTCCCAACCTAAGCATTTCTAAAATTCTTATGTAACATATACATAATTTTTAATATTAAAAAATTTAATTGTTTACTTAAGACACCTAAATGATAGGTTTCAGGAAGAAATCAGGTAATTGTTAACGAAACACAGTAAACAATTCTTCAAAACATAGGTTGAAAAACTGAAATTCAAATGCGAAATAATTTGAATAAATATTTTTCTATGTATATGTATATTTGTATATTTATTTTACTTTACAAAGTCATGTTATATGAAAAATTTCAAAATACACATATATTAATTTAGTAAGATCCTTACGCCTGATGTTTGGTGCACAGAGATTTTATGTTAGGTTCCAATGTGGTTAGCTTCGGTATCAAATCTTGCCGTGGTGTTATATCTAGATGATTTCTATTTCTACCAGTAAATCATTTACAGCACTAAATCCACATTCAGCTAAATATGAAAATGGAAACGGTAATCATAGTTTTCTTGCACATTTGGTTGAATTTGGATTTTTGTTTTTGTTTCCTCAGAAAGCCATCGCTCCTTTTAAATTAAATAAAGTTTTAACTGACTCATCATTTTGCATTCCTGCGATCAGTGGATTCAACGATGGTTAAACACTATTTAAGTGAAAACTATCCTAAAATCAAAGTTAATGTACTCGATGAACTGGAAACCAAAGGGAACAACAGAGCCTATAAACTTGGAGCCGATTTTAGTGATGGACGAAAATACCTGGCCCACTGGAATTAGGGTACGAAGATTTATTTTTCAACGGAATGAAAACCCAAAGAAGAATTTTCCACGAATTCCGACTGTCAAAGTTCCAACCTGAGAAGGGAAAATAATAATTACAAACCACGGGACAACAAAAATATTTTAAATTTAATGTTTTTAAACATCCGTTCTTTGCGTAATAAATTCAGCGAGCTTGAAACAGCATTAATAGACAAGCCCTTTCAACTGCTAGCAGTGTCCGAACATTGGTTGTCCAAAGAAGAGTGCCGAGTAAGTAGAATTAACAATCTAAAAGCAAATGCTCATTTTTCCCGAAATACAAGCAATCATGGCGGATCTATGATATTTGTAGATAGCAATTTGGAGGCAACAGATTATAATAATCTTACGGATACTGTTTGCATTGAAAAGGATTGTAAATTTTCGTGTGTTTTTATTCCGAGTTTTAATATATATGTTATTAGTGTATATCGGTCCCCTTCAGGCAAATTTAATATATTTTTAAACATAATATCGTCATTTTTGGACAGAATCAGGCATCAACAAAATCTTGTAGTTTTAGGAGGAGATTTCAATACCAATTTTAACAACAATTCTGATGTGTAGATTTAACACACGTCAACAAAGTTGTATTGACAATATTTTCAACAATATAGATGATCAATCAATTGAGGTTGGTAGTTTCAATACAGCTTTATTTGATCACTTAGGGCTAACATTACGCATTCATTGCCCTTTGAAACAAGTTGAGTTAGTGAAAACATATAGTTTTCGGCCGTTAACCCAATTAGGAAAATTTAATTTTTATCATGTAGCGGCCGGAATAAATTTTAGTTTTATACAATCAGAGATGCTAAATCCTCACGAGAAATGGGCAAAATTTATTAATGAAATTCAACAATGTAGAGACTTGTCGTTTCCTGTTCGAACCTACACATGTAAGAATAAGTCTGTTTCCGTGTGGTTTGATGAGGAACTTAGGAAAATGAGAGATACTATGAGACTTCTACAGGAGCATTACGATAGAAACCCCTCTAATAGGTCAAAAATAGAACGCGATAAGTTTAGAAGTTATTACAGAGAGGCAATTAAAACAAAAAAATGTCAAATTACAGACAACATTATAAAGCATGCAAAAAATAAATCAAAAGCAGCATGGTATGTTATAAATAATGAACGTGGTCTAAGCAACTCCTCCAAATATGAGTGCGATGTGTCTTGTGAAGAATTCAACTTATTTTTTTACAAATGTAGCTGAAAAACTATACGGTTCACTACCACAAGTAACAGTTAGCCTAGATGTTCAGATTGAGACAAATGCAAATATTCAGTTTGAATTTTTACCAATTTCGCAGATTGTAGTAAGAGTAGCTATTGATAATCTTAAAAATAGTTCTGCCCTTGATATATATATATGGGTTTAACACCGAACTAATAAAATATATAAAAGATGTCTTGATAGAACCATTAACGAAACTTATAAATATTTCAATTTCTACCTCTGTATTTCCGGACGTATTAAAACTAGCAAAAGTATTACCTATTTTCAAGGAAGGCGATCGAAATGATGCTGGCAAATATAGATCAATATCTATATTACCCATCATTTCAAAGATCATTGAGTATATTTTGAAAACACAAATTGTAACCTATTTTGAAAAAAATAACTTATTTTATATAAAGCAATTTGGATTTAGAGCCGGAAAAAATACTGTAAATGCCCTTCAGGATTTATGCGAGATAATAGTTTAATGCTTTGAGAATTTGTTGTCTGGATCTGATATCATCTTATCTATCAAACAGAGCACAAGCAGTGGAAGTGAATGGCAAAAAATCATCAATGCTACCCATACTACATGGGGTTCCACAAGGATCAATTTTGGGACCTGTACTTTTTCTAATATTTATTAATGATCTCCCAAAGTCTCTTGATGGCCCATGTGTATTATTATTCGCAGATGATACCACCGTGGTAAGCGTGGGTACTACAGAGGATGAGGTTCAGCAAATGAATACTCAACGTCTGAACATCGTGGCCTCTTGGTGCGCTACAAACAAACTGTCTCTTAATGAAAATAAGACCAAGAGTATGAACTTTTCTGTCAATAATTCACAGAGACATCTGTAAAGTTTTTGGGACTTTATCTTGATTCGGCTCTCACTTGGAAGAACCACGGCCATGAGCTTGCCAAAAATATGTTTTGCTTGAGGACTTTGGCAAGAAAGGGATCGTTGGATGTGCTTCGCACCGCTTACTTTGGTCTCATCGAATCACATATGCGATATGGTGTTTTAATTTGGGGTCACTCTACTTCCAGACATCGCATTTTTGCTCTTCAAATACGTGCTTTGCGCATAAAATATATTAACTTTTCCATGTCTGTATATTTTTTAATGTCTTTGCTTTATTAAAAATAATCAAACTGATTTTCCCCTTCACACCCATCATAACTATAATACAAGATGTAAATTAGATCTCTATCAGGAACGATTGCGCCTCTCAAGATCACAAATGAGGTCTAATCACTTTGGGCAAAATTTTTTTAACAAACTGAAACCACAAATCAGAGATCTTCCATTTGATAAATTTAAAGAGACTGTTAAAAATTTTTTACTGCTTCACGCTTTTTATGACATCGATGAATATTTACATTGCGTTTCAATTTAAGTGCCGTATATGCATATCTATTTATCGTGAGTTTTTAATTCTTTTTTATGTTTGTGTTAATTTTATGTACAAACAAGTTTAGTTATAAGTTCTATGCTGATTTTATTTATTTTAGATTTACACTGATTTTATTAATTTTATCCAAATTGTATTTAATCTGTACATTGACTTTATTTATTTTATATTTATTCTAGTTTTTATGATTTTATCAAATTTTTATTTTACCTGAGCAATGATTTTATTTATTTTATATTTAGACTAGTTTATTAATTTTATCTAAATTTTATTTTATCAGTACACTGATTTTATTAATTTTATATTTACATTAATTTATTGATTTTAATCCAATGTGTATTTATTCAATTGTATCAGAACGCATACACATATGCGCACTTAATTGTCTAATTGATGCCTGGTTCTGTCTAAGCAATACTGTTCTATATATCTGTATGTTATATCGATGTTTTAATATCCCTATTATTGCTGACGAATGTAAAACTTATGTTGTGCCATGAATAAATTATTATTATTATTATTATTATTCATACTGCATATTTGATATATCAGACAAATCCATTAACGTTGGCTGCGTCATCCATGATGGAAAATCAATTTGTTTTCAATCAGAAAATCTTTCTTTCAAATCAGCCGATAGAATTTTCAGATGATCGACAATAACAAGTATAGCGTTGTCATTTACTGCAAATAAATCTCGTCTAGGTTCAACCCCTCGCCTCCCTCAACATGGAAGATATCATCTTCAGGGATGAAGGTGAAGCTGAAAGCCTGCGACTAAAAGGCGCCTTTAATCAAAATTTACGGGAAAATCAGCACTTGAAAAGAGAGGAGATTACGATGGCCGTAACATATTACATTAACACAAGAGATCAGCGCCTTATCGTCTATTTCCACGAAGAACAGAAGAACTAAAATCAGCTACAAGAAGATGAAATCATCATAGACTGCGAAAGCGTATAGACAGCTCCAGTTTTGAAACCATGCGTTGATTAATGGCATAAGCAAGCTATCCGATCGATAATTTTCGCTACTCGATATGAGAAGTCGCCATCAATTTGAATATCATCAGATAAGCGTGAATGAGAAAAACCAACATAAGGCAGCCCTCGTCACTGCCTTCAGATTCTACCAGTACAAACGAATGTCTTTTGCGCCCGCAACATTCCAGAGAATGATGGACCGAGTGAAGACCGGATCTGAGCCAACCAGACTACTCATATACTTCAACGACTTGATATTCTTCTCCAGCTTAGTAGAAGAACACTTCTTAGACCTGGAAAAGCTATTCTGTAACCTAAAAAAGTTCCAACTCAGAATTAATCGGAAAAAGTGTAGATTTGGTTGCAAGAACGTTAAATTTTCAAATCGTTGACGAAGTTGACAAGGAAAAATGTCGCGTGAAGCTGGGCACCAATGTAGCAGGTAACTTTTGAAACGTTGAAGCAAACCCTGGTCGTCACCCCGATAAAACCAGATAGCCGATCAAACTGCTCCGTTTGTAGTAATGATCGATACTAGCTCATACGCTCATTCCACAGCTTTGAGACCTAACGGAAGATCCATCGCATACGCCGCACAGTGGGATGAAGGTGCTCCAAAGGCGCGCATGGTCCTAAAAACAATATTTTTGTAAATGACTTTTTAGCCACAAAAAATGATTGTAAACCCCTTGAAAAGCTATAATCTGCAGTATTACATATTTTGATGAAGTTCATAAAATGTGGTTCATAGCGGAAGTCTACATTTCACCCAAAATGAAATCATGATTTATATAATACAAGTTAAATTACATTACTTGGTCAAATAATCATATTCAATTTTATGTAAATATACTTGTAAACTTCTCTTATGACACTTGCAATGGTAATGTGGCTTAAAATGTTATTAAAATTAACAAATTACAACAATATAAACATAAATATAACCATATAATTTTTTTACAAAATTTAATATTTAAAAGAAGATTTAAAAAAAAAAACACCTCAAAACACCTCTACAAAAATTTGAGGAATTACAAATTAAACATTTTACTTTTGGCCAGTATCTTCAGAATTTGCATTAAGTTGCATTATTTTGAGAAATTTTGAAAAGTTTCTGTCACCTCAGATAGTGCGTTTTTTTTACTTTCCACGTACGAAGTACTGGAAAGTATTGTGATCGTGATTTCTTTCGAACTCGAAATTTCGACGGATATATACGTTTTGAGGTCCCCTGAGTCTATTTCGACCATTTTTGAAATGTGTCTGTGTGTGTGTGTGTGTGTCTGTCCGTGGGCGCTGTATCTCAAAAACCGCTAAATATTTTGAACTGAAACTTTAAACCTATGGTTTAATTCTTCGTCGGAAGAGCTGAACAGCTTTTGGTAAAATTTCGCACACCGGAAGTGGGCGTTTACCTGCAACGTTTTTGGTTTTTTGCGTTTTTTTTTAAATATGGAACATTTTAGAAAATTTTTCAAACAAAAGTTAAAAGTAATGAAAAACTGAACAACTTTTATTAAAACAAATTTTTCATACACTTCTCGATTTTCGAAAAAATAACAAAAAATTAAAAATTTTGAGAGTTTTGACTTATTATTCGGAAACTATAAGAGATACATAAAATTTTTATAAGAAAAATTTGTAGAAAATATTAAAATAAGCAACTTATAAAGAATACACTTTTTGCGTAAACCTCATAGTTTTCGAGAAAAATACGTGGAAAATAACATGATGGCCACATCACCATTTTTTATCTATGCACCATCTATGCACATGGTACAAACTTGATTTCCTGTTTATGGGTTTTCTGTTGGGAATTTCAGCATTATTTTTGGCACACTTTAAATTTGCACTGCCTTTAACTACTTCTAATTATCAAACATTTTTGTTTAATTTAAAATCACTTACAATATATTTCATTATAAAAACTAGTAGAAGTTCTTAGGAAAGATGTCAACTTAAAGTGAGCCAAAAAATAATGCTAAAATATGTAATTTTCGAATTGGCCGCGTACAGTGGCGGCACTGTTGTTTTTTGTTAGTTGTCTTATGTTTATCTATTTTAAAAAGACATAACCTCAAGTGATACTGGGTACATAATAGTGTTCAATCTCCAACGTGATAGATTATGGATGTACCAGGTAAGTTGCAGATATCAATTTGTATAAATGAGATAAATAATGCCTGTTCGTTGTTTCATGGAATAGTTATGGAAGGCGTAGACGCAAAGGGGGCGAACGGACGAGTGATTAAGTGGCCTTCCATAATGAGTGTTTTATACTATTTTCTTTGTTGAAGCTTTATTTTACACTTTTTTCATCCTTATAATTTCTAGTTTTTATTTCGGGGAATAACAAAATTCGTTAAGGAATAAAACTCCTTCCAGCAGAGAAATTAGTTATGAAATGACTACTGACAAACACCGAAACAAAGAAAATTAGTTAAAGGCATTTATAGTACATATATTCCGTTTAATGTATAACATTTCTGCGTCTCGTAAATCGTTTATATCTAACTTCTCTTATTCAAAAGCAATGTTTTAAAACATGAAATTTCTTTTCATACTGCATGACAAAATTTTTACGTCAAAACGTTTATCGCTTCTCTTGTTATATGTTCCAACGATTACGCGATTGTAGAAATGTGTTACAATGTTAAACACTAATTTGTACCGTAGTTTGTTAAAGAACACAAATATTTTGTAAGATTTCAGCAGAAGATTTTTTTTCGACCGTTTTGTGAAAAATAGTAAAAAACACAATGCGAAATCGTAAGAGCCATCGAAAAATTTGCTCAGGAGCAAAATATATATGAACCAAATACAGCTAAATGGTTTTTAGTAAAAGTAATTGGATATTGGAAAAAATGCAATCGGATAGAAAATCAATTTCAAAAGCATCACGGGGTATAGTAGTAGTAGTAGTAGTGTTAGGCTATCGACCACGTGGTCCTTCCGCCATGTGTCATTTGTGTATTTGTGTGTGTGTAAATGAGCTTGTTACTTTAAAGGATCGCCCCCGTCACTCTAAAGCACCATTAATTGTATCCCAATGGTGAATGGTACCGGTCACCCATCCGACTACTGACCCGAATCAACGTTGCTGCACGTCAGTTCGGGGCCGTAACCGATGCGCCACCACCGGCGTGTTCACGGGGTATATTTGACCGAAAAACTATTTAAAAAAAATGTATTTCCAGTACACAACAATTACCAAAGCAGATGTCGACAAAATCCTATTTCAATGATTTGAGCGATTCTCAGAAAAGGCGTAGAACTGTTGGTCAGTGTATAATTATTTAAAATTTGTTTCAAATTTTATAATCAGTATTTTGCATACAAATTTAAACATTTTTGCATTTAACATTTAATATTTTAGAATTACGAAAAGAAGATACGAATGCGTTATTATTCGCAGCATCATCTAATTTAAGAAAAGAGGGAGTTAGTTCAGTGTCTCGAATGATTGACTCCGTTTCGCTGTCAGAAGATATTGCATCAAATTTTCTTGACTATTTAAATAGAATTTCAAATCTACCTAAAGAAATAAGCAATGAAAAGGCATTAGCTATATTCCTCGATTGTAATTTAACCAAAGCTCAAGGTAAATAATATTAAATTGTTGTACATGTAATTAACTCTTGAAGCCCGTACTTATTTGTAGTATCATATACATATTTCTGGGATCAATATAACCCCAGTAAGCAATTTTATAAGGGTACATTTATTTGAGTAAATATCGTATCATATTTGAACTCGAAATACAAAAGAATTACTTTGAGTAACTTATTGCTTTAATTATATTTGATTTTTCAGTTTCGTATCAATTTCCCAGTGACGAAAAATTAAGGAAAGCGAAACTGGATTGCTATCCACAAAATATGGTTGTCGTAGAAAATGAAGCTGTTGTAGATATCCAAAGCTTGGTGAATCATACTGCTTCAATACTTGCCTTAACATTTACTCAAAACATGATACATACGGAATTGATTTTATATCACAAGTGGGGTTTTGACGGCAGTTCAGGGCATGTCGAATACAAACAACTTTTTGCATCGGACCCTGCATCGGATTCATCGGTATTAATTACAACAATGGTGCCTTTACGTTTGACCACAAATGACCACTCAGACATCCTGTGAGAAAACAAGAGTCCATCATCCACGCGGTAACAAGCAGATATAAGCAACATTTTTGTTACCGTAATAATTAATTGAAAATATCACTGATTTCTTCCAGGTTATGTAGACCGATTAGAATTGCTTATGAAAAGGAATCGGTTGATAATATTAAAACAGAGGCTGAACGAGTGCAAACCCAGATTTCATTACTTGTCCCAACAATATTTGAGTTTCAGGAAAGGACTATACACGTTCGCCACGTTTTATTGCTAACCATGATTGATGGGAAAATTATTAATACTTTGGAAGGAAACAAAGCTAGTTCTGTATGTAAAAAAATCAAGTTCTTTCCAAACTATCAATATAAAAAAACGCTAAGATTATCTGCAGTATATTTAATTGACACATAATTTTAGAAATGTTATATCTGCGATTTAGGGCAAAAGAAACTGAACGATTTATCGAACGATCAAGATATCCAAATGGACCGCTTGAAGTATGGAATTTCACCGTTGCATGCGAGAATAATTTTTTTTTAATTTCTGCTAAAAATTAGCTACAGGTAATTCACAACATTTTTAGAATAGAACCAAGTTTATTGCATCCAATTTTTTTGCTAAACGTTTTTTTTTTTTAATTTTAAACAGACTTGCTTTGCCAGCCAAATTGCGCCAGAAAAGTGGTAGACTTGATTCTCAACATAAGGAGATAATAGCAGCCAAAAAAAAAGAGAAATTCAAAGCAAATTTCGAGAACAAGTTGGTCTGATTGTCGACACACCAAAACCAGGTATGACAATCAGGATATCTGTAGAAAAAACTATAATTAATATACTCAGACAATAAATTTGCAAAACGATAATAGTTTGTTATTTCTTGATGTCAACTAATCATATGTTAAACACTAAATTGATGAAAATAAGAATATGTTCATAAAGCTTGAATTTTATATATAGAGTTTGGTTCGTCTAATGACGGAAATACGTCGAGAAAATGTTTTGAAAATATAGAGATCTCATCAACTATTCTTGGGATTGATGAAGATATTTTGAAAAGGTTCCATGTCATCTTGACGGCAATTAATATTTTCAAGGAACTTGACCCAAAAAAGTTCAAGGAATACGCTTGCCGGACAGCTGAACTTTTGGTGAAACATTACAATTTCTGGCCAATGAGCCTCACTACTTCACGGAGATGAAATAATAGCTCACGCAGTGTTACCAACGGGCTTGTATGCTTTGATTAGTATAACACACAACGACATATTTGATATCAATAATGATATAAGTTATATTTATTTTCTTCATAGGAATGTTATCCGAAGAAGTCATGGAACATAGGAGTAAGGATTTTAAAACATTTCGGAGTCAATTCGCAAGGCAGATGTCGAGAACAGAAAATTTATTAGATGTTTTCAATAGATTTTCCTATCGAAGTCCAGGATATGCTTAATATCTCCGAAAACTGTGAGTGACTGTGAAGTACAATAAAAAAAATAAGAAATCATATTCGAGTTTTAATATATTATATTCGATCCTCCATTTTTTATGTGCAAAACCTAACTTTAAGTTCGTTATAAACAATCCCAAAAACCCCCAAACATAATTCTAAAAATTTATTAATTATTAATCTATTTTCAGTTTTTTTCCGTCATATTGTATCCGCCAATTTAAATTTTCCAAATCTGAACTTATATTAGGAATCAGCGATTCTGAAAATCCATTTACATAATTATTTAAAAAGATGTAATCTATTTTCAGTTTTTTATCCGCCATATTGGATCCGCCATTTTGAATTTTCCAAATCTGAGCTTATATTCTAAATCAGCAATGCTAAAAACCCCTTAGAATCATATTATTTCACAGTCATCTATCGAATAACCATACAAAATACCCCATGCGCGTGTTTTAGTCCCATTCATCCCAATGTGCGCCGGCCGCCTCCTAAACAGAGCTGAGATGAATTATAGTCTTGATCGTATAATGGGCAATTCAGAAATTTTGTGGTTACATCCAAACAGCCTCGCCATCATCCTCAAAAACGATCAGCAACTTAAATGGCTAATGACTTTGAGGACAGACAGAATATGTCGCGCAAGATGGATACTTCAACTACAGCCCTATAACTATTTAGTATATGGCCGGAAAAGCCAACCACATCGCCGATTTTTTCTCCAGATCCCCAACAGATTCCATAATCACAATGGGTCAACCGTCGAAGGTTCCTGTACTTATTCATCAAGAACAACTTCTGATTGAGAACTGAGGACACAAAATAGTCGAAACGTGTAAGCGTAATAACATCTCAAAATACAGCGTACAAAAATCCTAAAAATAACACGATAATGATACATCTGCACTTATGGCTACTTCTGGGGTTCCGCAAGGGTCGCACATCAGACCCGTATTATTTTCTCTCTTTATAAATTATGTACCGAATTTAATACTTTCACTATATAGTATATATCCGAATGGCATGAGAATATTTAAATGCAATTTTCCTTGATTTAGAAGTTCTAATGAAGATAGGAAAGTGTGGAGTTTTATAAGTGGATTTTCTTGGATTTTTCACGTAAATGAAATTAAGATTTTTTAATTATCTCTATCTTTATTTAACAGTGTTTAATTTACTAGATTTATGATCTCTAATATATTTTTTTGCACCAGGTGTTGTTCAACGATTGTTATTTTTTTTTCACATAACATCGTCGTTTTAAAGCAATAAACTAATACGAACAAAACATGTGGTCGTGTCGGTAAATCCGTGACCAGAATGAATGAAAGGGTCCCTTGATTGTCGTTGGCCTCCGGAAGGAAATTCACACTTTCACTCGCGCCTTGTGTCTAAGGAAAATTTTTGAAATTTCTCGCGTTCCACGAAGAAACTCTCTCTCTCTAGGCGTGAAATAGTCGCCTCAGGTTATTTTTTTAATATTGTAAAACTTTATCAACATGATACAATTAAAATATACTTTTCCTGAACAATGATATCTTTTGGAACAAGATTTTCATCAATCAATACTCTTTAATTATTAAAAAAAACTTACAGCCTTAAATATTAACTAAAATATGTCTTTGGTATTATTTGTAATTAGAAGAAAGTAAGGATAGATGTACCAGAAAGGTATCACCTATTATCTACGACCAAGTTTTTTGCACAAAGATTTGAAATCATTTTCACCTTCTTGATAAACAACGTTTTTGGAGCTAATTTTATATACAAAGGCTTTTCTTTTGTTGTCATCCTAGGTTCAAACACTTTATCCTTCAGAATCCTCTAAGAAATTAGAAAATTAATTCCTTCAACTTTCTACAGCCCTCGAATTACCAGAAAACTTTCATTGTAAAGAAGGATAAACCTAGTACATCTGTAGAATAAATCCCATAAATATTCCAGAAAACTGAAGAATATTCTAGAAATTTAGGAGAGAAATTCTAAAAAGGCTTGAAAATTCTAGTCATCAAAAATCTTCCTTCAAAACTTCTAGTAAAATAGATAGAAAAATATTGGATTTAAAGAAGAAATTTCTAGAAAACTTAAATAAAATCGTAGTCAACCTAAATAGTAGTATAAATTCTTTATAAATTCCAAAATCATCTAAGACAATTTTAGGAAATTAGAAAATGAATTCCTTAAACCTTTTAAACTCATTTTAGTTCTAGTAAAATAGATATAAAAAATGTTCCAGTTTTTGAATTTGGAAGAGTTTTGAAGGGGATTAGAAATTTAGACATTATTCCCCTTTCAGATTTTCAGAATTTGCTAGAGTGTTCTTCCAAATTTCTAAAATATTTTTAAGCGCTCTAGAGTTTTTAGGTTGAAGAAATTTTTCTTAATGAATTTTTCAAAAATGTATTCCCACTTCTGACATTCTTATTGAATGTTAAAACCTATATGGAATCTCATTGATTGTTGAGGCACTTATATTTAGAAAATCCATTATCACTTAATGTAATAATAATAGCAAACTATTGATGATTTTCAACTTTTTATTTTACTCACTACAATTATTTCGCTACTCTGTAGTTTCTTCAGGTGAAGAAATATAATAGTATATTATAATTGTTTCTGTAGCAAAACAGTGAGTGAGTAAAATAAAAAGTGTAGTGAGTAAAATAAAAAGTTGAAAATCATCAATAGTTTATTATTATTATTATTATATTAAGCTATATGGAATACTTTCGTAAGATTTTAAAAAATACAGTATTACAAAACATTTTAAAATTTTTATAAAAAAATTCTATCAATACAAAACCTCAACATTTGTATAGATTACATCCCCCTTTAAGCCTTTTGTAGAATTAAAAAAACAACAGCTAAAGAAATTTCCATAAAATCAGCAAAGCATTTGCAATTCAGTAAATTTACTAGAAAACTATTTCTATCTATAAAAGGACCTTCAAAAGCTTTATGGAATATATTCTTCTTCAAAATTCCTATGTTTATAAAACCAAAAAAAATCCATGAAATAAATTCCATTTTCATTTTCAATTATTAACAAAAATAGAAAAACAATTTCTAACAATAGAAAAAACCTGTAAAGACTACATTCTCCTCTAAGTTTCCTACAAAATTCCAAACACATTAGAGAATTTTTCATGTACACTCAAAAAAAAAAAAACGAATTCTATTTTCATTTACGTTACGGGCTATTTATGAAGAAAATGTAAAAACAATTGCTATCAATATAAAACCTGTAAAACCTATTTGTAAGCATCCTTTTTTAAGCTTTTTATAAGGTTCTTTAAGCACAGTACCATCTGAATTATAAAACATTCTATTAAAACTCGGGAGATGAATTTCATTTTCACTCACGTCTCACTTATTAAAAAAATAGATAAACAATTACTATCAATACAAAACCTTTAAAAACTATACAAAATACATACTCTATTAAATTTTTTTGTAACACCCTCAATACTACAAAAAAAAGTCAATAAAGGCTCTGAAGAAAAATTCGATTTTCAATTACATTTCAAGTAATAAAAAAAATAGTCAAACAATTGCTATCAATACAAAACCCTTAAATTTTGTAAAACTCACTCTTTAAGTTTCTTGTAGAATTCCAAAAATACAGTACTCTTATCTCAACAAAAATTTCCACGAAAAAACCAAAATATAAATTCCATTCACATTTACGTTTGAGTTTATAAAAAAAATAGACAAACAATTGCGATCGTTACAAAACTTTCTAAACCTATTTAGAATAAATCTTTCAGTTTTTGCAGGAATCTAAAAATATAATATTCTCAAACCTGCAGAAATATTTCTATGCAAAAAATGCTTCATTTTCAATTGAAACGTTTCAATTTATAAATAAAGTTAAAAACTTTTCCTTTCAATAGAAAATCTTTAAAGACACTAAATAAATTACCAGGTAGTAACGGTCGCTACTATCATTATCATTAAAATCTTTCAAATTTGTGTAAAGCACATCATTTTATAAGTTTCTTGTAGAATTCCCAAAACACAGAACTTTAAACTTTAAAACAGAAATTTCTATAAATTACATTTTCATTTACGTTTCGATTAAAAACAATGGTAAAACAATTGCATTAATAAAGATTTCCTCTTTCCATTTGGATACGGATAATCCTCAAATGTTGTTTGCACAATCGCCACATTTTTGTAGAGCCTTGATAAACTTTTTTTATGTTTAAGATGTAGCATTTCTTTTGTTCCTATTCTAGGCTCAAATTCTTAATCTTTTATAAGCTTGTTTATACCTGATCTAAGAAGGATTCCTTTTTTTAATTTGGGTTTGGATTTTGCACAAGTATTTGAAACAATGGCTGGCTAACTTTTCTGTATAGTAGTCTTGATAAATTGCTTTTTTTCGCTTAATTTTATATGCAAGGATGTTATTATTTTCATGCTAGATATTAAAATCCTTTATCCTTCATAAGCTGACTGATATCCGGAACAAACAAATATTTCCTCTTTCAATTTGGATTCATACAAAACTGGATGTTTGGCCCAAATTTTTCGTACACCTCTTTAGGAAGATTTTTATTATCTTCTTTTATATCCAAAGAATTGTTATCTGGACCAATAAAGATTTCCAATTTGGATTTGGGTAAGTCTTGAATGTTTGTTGCACAAGTGTTTTATCAATCACCACCTTTTTGAATAGCATTGATAAACTGCTTCTTTATTCTGAATTTTTCATTCGAAGATTTTTCCTTCGTTGAAATGCTAGGTTCAGATTCTGTAGCCTTCATAAGCTTGTATATCCGGATAATAAATAATTCTAATTTAGATAAACCTGAATCATTTGGCAGATCTATTTAAAACAATCGCCATCTTGTAGAATAGCTTTGATTAACTTCTTTTTTAAACCTAATTTTATATGCAGATTTTTGTTTTGTTTCGTTCTAGCTTCTAATTCTTTATTCTTCATGAGATTGCTAATATCCTCAACAAAATAGATTTAAATCATCTTAAATGGCGGACAAAATGTATTTTGTTGATGGAGACCAAAATTTTATAGTATTTTTTTCAAGTTTAACTAGTTAAGATGCGTATTGGCTTCTGTGATGGAAACCTTTGAGGCTTCATTTCAATGATTCTATAAATAGGTTTTATATAACTTTATCATAGATGATACTAAATTTGCGCATCAATCCAAGAACATCTAAAGTAGTTAAAAAATCGTTTTCTCGATTCTTATAATGAAAAAAGGAGTTCCAAGATTAGGACGGAGCAAATACATTTTTCAGAGTATTAGAATTAACTCAAAAAATATGAATTCCCTTGTATTTCATTAACTACACAACGCCAAAAAAAAAAACAAAGATTAATGTTGATTGCAAAGCTGATTATCTTCCATCAAAGAGATTTGTAAAGTCGTCAACGTTCTAGAAATGCTACCTTTAGTTGTAGTTGGCTACATTGAAAGTCCACAGGGATGTAAAAATGTCCATGACAGTATTTGGGCTGAGCATGTTTATTACCGAAAGCGCTTCAGTACAAATAGATACAAGAAGAAGGCCTTCGCCAAGTATCCAAAAAGTAGACGCTAGGGTGGAAGCCTTCTTCTTAGTGAATCATTTTAAGTACTACAAGAAAAAGACTCGAAAATGTGGAAGAAAGAAAATTCAGTGCGATTCCAAAAAAGATTTTTGAGGACAGTAAATCCTCTTGCATTTTTATTTCCCTATGTTATCAGTTATGATTAAAGGCATATACGCTGGGCGTCGGCGTCGGTGGCGGCGTCGGCAGCGACACAAACACAACGGCATCGATTTCTTCCTGCCCCACAGTGCCCTAGAAAGGATAATAAAATGGGGATTATGACTTCTCCCCGTGTACACATACACAAACATCTATATTTTTTATTGAGGAGTACATCAGTTGACCTTCATAAATAACGGAAAAGTAACGAGGGATTACAGCAGCAGCAACCCTCCACCCTTGGGGCATTTCCCTCTTGGATGCGTTTATGAATTTATGAATGTATCGAAAAACTCTCCGGATGTGATGGCTCATAAAGTTCAACTTTATGCCTCTGTAACTTTTTAATATTACCAAGTATCATATAATATTAAATGTTAAGGTTTGAAAAACTATATTACAGGTCACTATGGAGACAATCTTACTCTTTGTATGCCCTTTCCGTGCTCGCGTCCGCACACGTAGGGATGTTCAAGGACATTTGCGGAATGTGAATTCGTTCACGGGTCGTTCAGTATTTTAGGCACGATTCGGCTTTTGATAACCGACAATATTCGGTATTTTAGGTATGGTCGGTGGAACGACGTTCGGCATTTTACCAGTATATCGATTAAAGCTATTCGTACTTCAACTTAATTATCATATTTTTTACCTTGATTAAAGGAGAAAATTTTAGATTTTTTCTTGGTGTTTGCTAAGGTCTAAGTGGCATTCATCATTCGATTATAAATGCAGAACGACCTGCGGCGTAGGTAACGAAGTCATTCCAACTTGAATTGATTTTTTTTCTTCTTTAAGATGATAAAGACCACTCAGAAACACGTAATCAAATTTTACGACGGCCCGAAGGAGAAACTTCGAGGGTTCGCATTCACGTTGCTACTTGATGGAATTAATGTGTCGTGTCTGGCTCATCCAATTCGAATAATTGCGTCCACTTAAGCGTCGCAATTAAAATTACACGGATCTCTTGATTGACGGCCATAAACTATTTAGTGGTTAAGTCACGGTGGTTTTATTGATTTTCACAAGCGGAATACCGAAACACGCTGGGCATTCATTGATGAATGTAAACTGCTGAACGTATTGAAATAAACCCAGAGATTTTAAACTTAATTATACTCAAATTAATTGTGGTACCACATTAAACCTAACCAGTCAACATGGATGTCAAACATTATCAAATTAATTGGTTCCACTAAGCCAGATTTAGTCTTCAAAATTGCAAGTTTTCGTAGTTCGGACAATAATATTTTGTTACGTTCTTGATCTTTCTCAACAAGATATTTTAGGTCAATCTTTAATTGATTAATATAGGTCAAAACTGCCATAGCATAAATTAATAATTTATTGAGGTAGGTCAGGAGTACGCCATAGTAATGAATAATTTATTAGCCTAGGTCAAGAATACGCCAAGACAATAGATAATTTATTGAGATAGATCGAAAGTACGCTACAGGAATTAATAATTTGTTTGGATATGCCAAGAATCTACAATATAAGTAATTTCTAGAAATATGTCAGGAATATGCCGTCCTTTTGGTGTTAATGAAACTTTAAAGCTAAATTTTTTGAAGGTCAACTTTGAAAGTATCAATCTCTTTAATATGTTGCACTTTCAAACCCAGATTTCTAGAATGAAAAATTGTTTATGTCAAAAATTCAATTATATAGAAAAAGAATATTATTACATTGAAGAAAATCGTAAAAATCACTGTAACATCACCAGGTTGTGAATCTTTTAGAAAATTGTACGCTTCTACAAGATTTTGCATAAGAGCTTTACAAAAGCATTTAAAAAGGAGTGATTTGGAAAATAAATCAATTGAGTGTGATTTCAAGATATATTCATTCATCAAAAAAGCAATCAAAAAGGAAAAGGAAAAGAAAAGAAATTCATTGAGAGAAATCATTAGTTCCTCAAGGCTGTTCGTGTGATAGCTTAGGTCCAGATTATTCTGTTAAAATAAGTTAAAGCTTACATTATATAAGTCCAATTGAATGGAGGTACTATTGAAAGTAAAGAAAATAGACGCTAAAAAGCTTTTAATTTGTGACGTCTTTATGCTTATGCTACTGTTTGAGCGAAGTATCTTGAGAAATTCATTGAGAGAAATCATAAGTTCCTCAATGCTGTCCGTATGACAGCTTAGGTCCAGATTATTCTGTTAAGACAAGTTAAAGCTTACATTATATAAGTCCAATTGAATGAAGGTACTATTGAAAGTAAAGAAAATAGACGCTAAAAAGCTTTTAATTTGTGACGTCTTTATGCTTATGCTACTGTTTGAGCGAAGTATCTTGCGTATCTTTCAGAAGATTATTGAATGAACTGGTACTAGAGCAAAAAGGAGATCTTTAAAAAAGCCAGAAGCGGCAAAGTGTCAGGATTATTTAGAGACAAAAAAACATTGAGTGTGACTTCAAGAAGGTCACTAAGTACTACAAGAAGAGAACTTTTCTCAGAGCATCCAAAAAGTGACAACAATGGATTTCTTCTCTAAAGTGAGTGATTCCAAAAAGATATTTAAGTACAGCATACCTAACCTTAGCATCGCCTACATCCAGAACTGTTAAACATTTCCATTATGAAAATACAATTGAATAGATGTACCACCATTAAAGATAAAGCCAAATGGGCAAGTCTACCTCTATAAAAGACTGTTCCAATTTGTGAACGCTACTGTTTAATTTGAGTATACTTCTACTCATATTGTCGCATATGATTCTACAAGATCTGTTAAGAGAAGAGACCAAAAAGAATGTCTCCACTATAGCATGTAAAAAATAGCACGGTAATTTGGAAAAAAGTTCAATGAGCGTTATTATAAAAAGTACTGATCTTCTACTACTGCACGAAGAAGGCCTTTAACAAAGCACAACAAATCTTTATATACTCTAATGTTGTTCACATCATCACTTTCTTTTAAATAAAACTGCCGCAGTAACTTCAAAAGAAAGATTACATTATGTAATATTTCTTCGTTTTGCGTGATTTTCACCGGCTTCTCCGGGAATAAGTATTCCTCAGGTTCGCTTATACTTGGGCTGGCTTTTCCATCCAAGGTTTCGCACCGTCATAATAAGGGTGTGTATTCCCTGTAAATGTCCATGTTTTCTATCCCATGTCTTATCGAAATGCCTGTTCCATAAAATCGGCCCTAAGATAGTTTCAAGGGTTTTTGCTGTCCGACAGTACACAAAATGTTGTGGGAATGATTTTATTCTTAATTTGACATCGACATTGTTTTCTCCTGCTGATGGCCGTTTCATATAATTTCAGGGAGGCGACTGTCAAAGAGTGCATACTCTGGCTTCCTATTCATGTTAATAAATTCGTGCAATCTTCATGGATATATGTGATTTGGCTGGTCAATACTATTTATTTAATAATTTCTTATATTGATTGTTTCCAAGTCCCTACACTGTAGTGAATGTAACTGGTGATCGAGACATCGATATAAAATGTGGGAAAAACTTTCGTGCGACACCCACGCCCTGTCGTGCGGGGGGGAAAGGGCATCGCCGATAAAATAGGAAAAGTTTTCTTATCAATATTTCTCGGTCCAGTAAATCATTTGATTTTTTTCCTCGCTCTCCCCTGTTCAATTTCAATTACAGCTGTCGCGCTGGCGTCCGCAGGAGTTTATAATATATTATTGTCGGCTGCTGTCAGTAGACCAGAGGTAGACATTTATCGAAATGAATCAGTAATGCATTATTTTGTATACGTCCATCAACACACTACACATTAATAATGTAAACAATGAGAAATGGTATTAAGATAGAAATTTAATTTAAATTTCACATTATTTTCTAATGCTTAGATATATATTTCGAGTACTAGGCTACATTGATTTTACTCTTTACCGAAGCACTTGATGACTATGTAATGTCTATTATTACCAAATCAAACAATTCTAGGTGTTACAATTTCTATAAAAGCCAGTATATCTATAAATAAATTTTAAAGAAGACTTGAACGTATATTTCTGTCCTACTTCAATAAGTAATATATTAACGTAGCGTATTCTCAACCTATCTCAATACACCATGCGTTATATAATCTTATCTCTTGGCTTGTAAAAGTAAAGTTTACTTTGATTTAAACCCCTCATTAGTTAACAAAGAAGATTTGCAATTGATGTTCATGTTAGAAATGATGGGAGGTTTAAAAGTCACAATTGCATGGTCCATATCATTTTGTTCCAATTAAAATTGCATTTAATAACTTTGTAACCGACACCATTAGAGTCAATTAAGCCGTGGAAAAAATATTACGTCAATCATTCCAGAGTTTTTGAACAATTGCATTATCCCTGGCCTCGACGCGCTCTGCGCGCACTTGCACACCAGATGACCCCCCGATCCGATACTGGTTTGACTTTTTTAAAAGACCGGCGTAGAATTCCTCCCCGCTGTTGTGTACAGTCGGGTCATGAATCCGTTCTCTCTTACATTTTCGAGTAAATCTTCGTTAGGGCCATGCGTTTCGAATTGCACTCGGGAATTTATTACGGACATCCGGTTCTGTCAACGTCAATTTAGGGTAAAGAATTAGCTTTAGCCTTAATAAAACTGTAAATAAGAACGAAATCAATTACCTCATGTATAAATTAGGCTTTGTGGTTGTTACTGAAGAGATAGATACTTATTTGAAGATTTTAAGTTGAGTCAACAAAAACACCAATAGTTTAAACACATATTGAAACACTTACTATGTTTTTACCACAATTAAATGGTAATGGTAAAAACATAGTAAGTGTTTCAATATGTGTTTAAATATGGATTACCACCTAGTAACGGTCACAACCATCATGAACCAAGAGTTTAATTAACCTCTCAACAAATGTTTCATCACGGGTTAAGTGAGAATTTAATACATCGTCTGGTGAAGAGTATTTGTTTCCTTTAAGGATATCAAAACTAGTAGGTTTAAAAGTCTTTAAAAACTTAAATTATACATCCAACCGTTACCAGAATTTCCTCGTACACGTTCCCATCCCAATAGTAATATCGGGTTGGTGTTTCCTCCCGGAACGAAATGTCTGCGAGCCCGGATCGCCAGCCATCGAATTACTTATTACGAGAAACGGGGGTGAATTGGGGAACATGGATCAGCGGAGCGGAAATTTATCAAGGATGAGTGTCGCCCGTTTGTTCGAACGACTGCAGGAGATCATCCCGTACCGCCTTCATCAGCGAAAAACCGGGAATATCGGCATTGTCACGACGAAAATTGTTTTTCGATTCCGGGCCCTAAAACACGATCAATATCGGTGCATCAATTACTTACGCCCGTATGGCTTAATCGTCGGATATTCGGATTTGTTTTTGACTAACGTTTTGAGTGAATCGTCTGCATGACCTCTCCTGCTGCCCGTGTTATTGGGGTTAATGGCTTAATTGCGATAATTTGCTTTATGGCGTCATCAGGAGGTTTTAAAAGTCGTTGTTTGCTTTAAGAGAATTCGTAGTAATTATGTATCAAACACATAACACTTAATTTCTTAAGAGATCCTTGTTTGGAAATCTTCGAAACATAATTTTGACTGCTTGAAACGAAAGTTCTTTCTAGACCTTCTTCACAATTAACTAAAGACCCTTATTGTATAATATTATACGATACAATAGATATGATGGATGAAGGAAATTTCCCTCAAACTAAGACATAAAGTTTAGTCTATATACATACATCCAAAAGTACGTTTTTTGACCACCTGGTTTTTGAACAAAACTTTATTAACCTTGTCATTGTAGAAAAAAAATTTCCATCTTCATTTTCCATTCATCAGAAACATTATAAACCCGTACAATTGGTGTACTGATTTACTATAGTAGCACCGCAAGTGCTGCACTTTGGTAATGCGTGGGTGGGATTTGTTAATTCGGCGAACGTGCGTGGGTGCGGTGCAAATGGTCAACGTCGCCACGTTAAATTAATAGAGGTCAAAAGTCACGGTCGATGTAATTAAAGGCAAAAGTGAAACTAGTAAAGCAGAAAAAGAATGATTTATAAAAGTACAAATATTAATAAAATCAGTGTAGCTATTACTTTCCCTATATAGTATTTATAGGGAGAGTATTGTTTTCGTGATTTTTTTTTAAATTTTTTTGGCGGAAATATCCGTTTTGTGGTCCCCTGAGTCCATTGCACTGATTTCTGGAAAAAAAAAAAATGGTGCTGTGGCCATCATAGTACTTTCCACTTTCCCTATATTTTACTGGAAAACTACGAGTTTTATGTAAAATGGCTATTTTTAATGATTCTGAATTTTGAAAAAGAGAATCGACAGAGCTCATAAATTATAATAAACAAATGACAGTTAAAAGTTAGTAAATTACTGTTGGCAATTCACAAATCAATCTTGGTAGTCAACATTTCCCAATCAGTAATTACGTTTTCAGTTGATACTTAATACTTGACTGATGACTATTAAGTGTTTTCATATTACAAATGACATTTATGAAATTTAGAAATTGGTAATTTATAGTTGTAACTAGATAAATTGACAATTGGACGTTGAACAAATGATTGTTGGCAATTTAAAGTTGATCAATAATGAGAGTTGATAAACGATTTTTGGGAATTGTGATTTAAAAGAAAGTAAACAAATAAGAGTTGAGAACTTATAAATGACAATAAACAAATGAAAGCTGAAGTCAAATTACTGCTGGTAATAGACATATCAATGTCGGTAGATAACTTTTGCCCATGAGTAATTACTTGCTTATAATTCATACTTAAAAGTTTTCATTTGACTATTACATTTTTATTTGACATATGACAGTTGGCATTTGGTAATTTCTAATTGACAATTGTGACATAATAAATTTATGATGTTGTCAAATAATATTGATTTATTAATTTATCGATTTTACTTTATATTTGAGTCATAAAATGTCAATTGACAGTTAATATTTGGTAATTGACTATTAACGATTTATTTGACAAATAACAGTTGGAATTTGGCAATTTGTAATTGACATAAAAAATTATATTTGACAGTGAGCAGTTAATATTAAAAACATGATTTTCAGAAATTTTTAAATAATAGTTGAACAACGATAACAATTGCCAGTTGACAAATGATTATTCGCAGTTGATAAATAACAAATAAAATTTGACAGTTAACAAATGATTCTTAGAAATTGTTTCCCTATAAGTTAAAGGTTTATAGTTAATAGTAAATGATTGTAATTGAGAACTGACAGTAAACAAATAACAGTTGGGTGTTTAAAAATGATTGTTGAGAATTGCCAAAAAAAATTTACAGTCGTTATTTCCTAATTACTTACTTCCAATTTACAGTGGATACTTAAGAGTTAATTGTTGAACATTAATTGTTTTTAATTAACAGATGACAGTTAGAAATTTATGTATACTAAATGGCAGTTATTTAACTCTTCAGAGTTGTCATTTGACAGTAAACAGTTGGAATTTAATAGAAGTCTGTTAATAACAAATGAAAGTTGTCTATATTTTTTGATAAGAATCTCTATTCTATTCGTATCGTGTGAACCCTAATTTTATTTTTAATTCCGTCGAATCAACAGAAAGGTGCTCAAAGATCATCCGATTCAGCGTGCACAATCCATCCAGTTAGTTTTTAGAATTTTATTTCGTGTATTTAACGTAATAGTGCATTTTCGTTTTTAAAACTTTCGACATCCGTACTTAGAGAAGGTGAGAATATTCTAAATGAAATTTTTAATTAAAAAAAAAAAAACGTCTGCCATAATTGACTTGTTTTATAGGATTGTTCACTGAGTAGCTATTGTGAATATATATATATAAAATATTTTGTATTAAAAAAAAGAAATTAATATATTATTATACATATATATGTCAGTTATCAATACCTTCACTAACAGGATTCACCCTCTACATTTTGAAAAAAAATGTTTAAACATATTTTTTGGATTTTTTTAGTTTAAATATATTTTTGAAAAAAAAAAAAAGTTTAAAAATATTTTTTGGCAATTTTTACATGGTAAGTTAGAGTTAACAGTTAATACTTTTACATTTAACAGTTGATAATTAGAAGTTGGCAATTAACTTTTAACATTTACAATTAATAAATAACAGTTGACCAGTGATAATTGTCAGTTAGTTAATAATTTTTCGTTGTTGATAAATGACGAATGAATGTTGACTGTTACTAAATGACGTTTAAAAGTGACTATTGATATATAGAAGTTAACAAATAACAATTGTTTCTTGGTAAATATTTCCTCATATCTAGAAGTTTGAAGTTACAAGTTTTTAAAATAGTTGACACGTGACAGTTGAGAAATCTATAGTTGTAATGCCCGTTTCTAGTTGTTCGTTGATGGCAATGAGTAAAGCATGATAAATGACAGTTGATAATTGACAAATGATGCCATGAGTTGACAAATGATGCCATGAGTTGACAAATGACAGTTGACAGTTGAAACTAGATTATTGGAAATAAGAAAATGACAATTGGTTGTTAGTTGATATTAAAACATAGTTAAGCATCACTGTTAGGTATTGACAAATGATAGCTAATAGTTGACCAATGATTCTGTCAGTTAACAAATGACAGTTGGCATTTGAACATTGATTATTGGAGATTGGAAAATGATAGTTGGTAGTTGTTTTATAATATTAAAATGATTATACTTGACTGTTAAGTATTGATAGATGGTAGCTCATAATTAATAAATAATGCTATCAGTTAAAAAATGACAGCTGACAGTTAAAAATGATTATGAGAAAATGGAAAATGTTTAGTTGCTAGTTTTTAGTTCGTGTAAAATGTATAACAGTTACGTATTGTCAAATGACAGCTCATAATTGATGAATTGTCAGTTAACAAATGACAGTTGAGAGTTATAAAGTCGTTATTAAAAATTAGAAAATAATAGATGGTAGATGTTAGTCGATAGTGAACAGTTTACACTTAACTGTTAGGTATTAATAAATTAACAAATGATGCTATTATTACACAAATTGTTGAAAACGGATTATTTGGAATTAGATCATGACAGTTGGAAGTTGCTAATTGATGTTGAAAAGTTTACACTTGACTGTTAGGTATAAACCAATGGCTCTGATAATTGACAAATGATGCTATCAGTTAAAAAAATGATAAAATTGATAGTTGAAAATGACTATTGGAAATTTTAAAAAATAAAGTTGGTAGCTTTTACTCATTTTTAAAAAGTTCACACTTGATTCTTAGTCATTGACAAATGACAGCTGATAATTGACAAATAATGCTATCACTTGACAAATGACAGTTGGCAATTATAAAATAAAAGTTGATGGTTGTTAATTGCTAGGTATTTACAAATGACAACTGATAATTGACAAATTATGCTTTTAATTGACAGATGACAGGAAATACTTGAAAATGATTATTGGAAATTTGAAAATAACTGTTGGTAGTTATTAGTTTATATTGAAAAGATAAACTTTGCTATTAGGTGCAATCAGCTGCCAAATAACAGTTGACAGTTGGCAGTTGAAATATGATTATTAAAATTTGGAAAATGACAGTTACTTAGTTGATGCTATAAATTTAGACTTGACTATTAAATGTTAACATATGATAGCAGATAAATTACAAATGATGCTATCAGTTGACAAATGACAGTTGACAGTTAAAAAAAAATTGTTAATAATAAAAAAATTAAAATTGGTAGCTTTTAGTCGTTTTTAATAAGTTTACACTTGATTCTTAGTCATTGACAAATAACAGCTGATAACTGACAAATGATGCTATCCGTAGACAAATGACAGTTGAAAAATTATTATTGGAAACTATAAAATAAATGTTGGTAGTTGTTAGTTGTTTTTAAAAAGTCTACACTTGATTATTAGGTATTTACAAATGATAGTTAAAAATTAACAAATGACAGTTGACCGTTGATATAATCAATTATTGATAAATAATATCTGATAATTAACAAATGATGACTATTCATAGTTGATATCATCAATTATTGACCAACCATTGTTGGAAATTGGAAAATTGGATTTGGTAGTTAAATCAGGTATTGACAAATGATAGCAGATAATTAACAAATGATGGTATCACTTACTAAATGGCAGTTGATAGTTGAAAAATGGTTGTTGGAAATTGGAAAATTGACAAATTTGATAAATGAAAAGTGATGTTATCATTTGAAAAATGACAGTTGACAGTCAAAAACCGATTATTGGAAATTGGAAATAAATGTTGGTAGTTGTTAGTTGATGTTAAAAAGTAAACACTTGACTCTTGGGTATTGACAAATGACTGCTGAATGTATGTTTAGTAGTATGATGTAGTGCTCCGATTCCTCTCCAACCCTAATGTGCCAAGTTTAATGCAGTGTACGTTGGTGCAGGAGTTTGTTGAACAAAGCATTTGACATTCGATTCATTTTTACTCCTGCCCGGGGCGATTTTACTGAGATGGTGAAGTATGTTGAGAATGCGGGTACTATTTAGGCGATATGCTAATGATTAGTCCAATCATTTGTTGTTACATCAGAATCTACCAGCTACAAGATGGGTTGCTGGTGCTGAAATGAATGAATGAATGAAAAATTATGTTATTAATTGGCTAATGACAGTTGACTGTTAAAAAAAATGATTATTGGAAATTGGAAATAATAGTTGACAGTTGATACTTGACAATGATTATTGGAAATTGTTAAATTTCAGAAATTCAGGAAAAAAAAAGTTCAGAAATTTCCAATATTCAGATTTGGAGACTATAGATTTTTCTAGAAAATCTGTCTCTAGAAATCTAGACTCTTTTCAGTCATTTCTCCTCCAGATATCAGGATTGTTTTTTTCAAGCTATCTTTTAAATTGCGAAGTTTTTAGAATTTTCAAGAATTTTTTTTTCTAGAAATGTAAATTTTTTAATGGTTTCTAGAAATTTCCAACAATTTCTTTTGCAGAGTTCTAGAAATTTCTCCAAGGAGTCTACTATTTTTTTTTTCTTAAATGTTATTAATTATTTGTTGTATATTTAGGTTGTAGCATTTCATTAATGATTTTAGAATTTGCTATAAATACCTTTTCAAAAATTTTAGTATCTTCCGTTAATTATTTAGATTTATTTCCTTATTTTGTTGGTTTTTTTCTCAAAAAGGTCTGCAAATTCTAGTATTTTTGAGTAATTTGTTTTGGATATAGCAAAGCAATTTTTCGAGAGTTGATTTTTAGAATGTTTTTGCAATATTTCTGGAAATTTATAAAATTTCTTGTATCGTTATATCGAAATTTTAGGAATTTTTTAAATCTAAATTGCGAAAAAAAAATTCAAGGTTTTTAGTCTATCAACTTGTATTTGATGTTAGGAATCATTTAGTAAAAGAATTTTTTTAAATCGTCTTTGCTATGAAAAGTTATTTTAAAAATACTGAAAAACAATTGAAAATCGAATTTCTAATTTTTAGCATTTTTACTTCTCTTCGTTGCTGGTAATTTATTAGTGAAAGAATTTTCGTAATTTCATTATTATTTAAAGAATTACAGCTAAAATAGTAAAAAAAAGTTAATAACGAATTTTTGATTTTTATTGTATCAATTCGAATTTGATGTGAAAAATTTAGGAAATTTCTAGTAAATTGCTAAGATTTAAATCAAGACTTTTTAGAAAATTTATTTTTAAAAATCTAGACTCAGGAAATTTCTAGTAATTTCTTCTCCACATTTCAAGATTGGTTCAACTTGTCTTCTAAATCACATTTTCTTTGAGGCTCTAGAATTTTTAGAATTTACTTCTAGAAATCTAGATTATTTTCTCGAGGGTTCAGGAAATTTCTAGCAATTTATTCTCTAGAGTTCAAGATTTTTTTTTTGAAGTCGTCATTTAAATTCCAAAGATTTTCCTTGAGGCATTCTAGATTTTTTTTCTAAAAGTTTAGAGTTTAGAAAATGGCCAATAACTTCTTCCCCAAATTAATTTTTTTTTCAACTTTTCTTATAAATTGCGAAGATTTTTTTTCAGCCTCTAAATGTTTTTTAAATTCCTCTTCTTATCGAGAATTCAGGTGAATTTCAGTAATTGCTGAACATTTTGTTTCAACTAGAGGCTATAAAATTATTTAGAAAGTTCTAAATTGTGGAATTTTTCTTGGAGAGTCTAGAATTTTTTTAGAAAATTTTCCCCTACAAATCTTTTCTTATTTTCGAGAAAGTTTAAGGAATTTTTCGTAATTTCTCTTCTCGATTTCAAGACATTTTTTCAACTAGTCTTCTAAATTTCTAGGAGGCTCTAGAATTTTTTAGAAAATTTCAAGAAATTTCTCCTCCAGATTTCAAGGTTATCCTCTTATCTTAGAAATTGCAAAGATTTTCTTGGAGGCTGTAGAACTTTTTTTAAAATTTGTTGTAGAAATCTAGATTTTTTTTGAGGCCCTAGATTTTTTAGAATTTTTTTTTTTCTAAAATCTAGACTTACTTTTTCAAGAATTCAAGAAATTTCCACTAATTTCTTCTCTACGTTTCACGATTTTTTAATTCATCCCGCTTTCTAAATTATGAACATTTTATTGGAAGCTCTAAAATTTTAATAATTTGTATAGATCACCACGTAGTAACGGTCGCAACTATTTTCTTTATCAAAAATTTTACTTCTTTTATTCAAATTTTGTAATTAAAGTTATTGCAAACCGCGAGGCGATCAGTAATTAAAGTTAATATGTATATGTAGGGTGGGTGGGTGGCCTCTAACCCACCCTCCAATCAGTAAAACATAAGCGAAGGTTTTAATTAAAAGTTGGAAAACGTAAATAAACTTTTGCAAAATTTAATAGATTTATTCAAACAAATTTTGAAATTTAAGAAATTTTAAAAAATAAGACAACTTTTCAAACAAAAGCTAACGAGAATGAAAAACTGAAAAAGTTACATTGAAACATTTTTTTGTAAAGTTCTTAATTTAAATTTTTTTACAATTTTTTGCTTATTGCCAATAAACTATAGGAACTAAATGAAATTTATATAACAAGTAATTGTGAAGAATTCAAAATTGAGCAAATTATTAAGAATAACCTCATGGTTTTCGAGAAAAAAATAGGGAAAGTATTATGATGGCCACATCACCATTTTTTAAGTAATATTTTTAGTGTAAAGGTTGCAGATGAACCAACATGTGGTGAAACTTGGTCCTGGATTGAAATCTGATGAATGACCTTTCGTCATTGAGTTAAATTTTGTTTCACTAAGAGTTTAATGAACAAAAAGTCCGTACTTAACAATTAAAAACGAATATAGATGCGAATATAGATATCATCAAGATGACTTCTAAAAAAGTAGCTAAAGCCGCTGAAACGGTTTAAAAGAGGAAAGAAGCCAACACAACTTTATTACAACTCATCTTCTTTGTTTTAAGTTTTTTGGGAAACTCTTTGCGCTCACCAACATTTTTGAATTTTAAAGAAAATCTCGACGTTAACGTTTGCTTCCTAACCTAACCTTTAACAGAGCAGAAATAAAATTGTATATGGAGGGTGGGTGGCTAAGGTGCCCTATATCCGAACGATCGCATACTTAAATGATATGATTGATTGTGGAAGCCATTACTTTGTGATACATGTTCACAGTACCGCAAATTCATCCCCGTCGTCGCTGACTTAAGCATACTTTAACCATCCACTTTAAAAATAACGCCACCTGGAAATGGAGGGAGATACAACAAGTCGCAATGGACCAAATGAAAACGCTGTTAACCACTGCCATAATCTTGAAGCCAGTCACCTCCGAGAAACCGTTCTTGATTAGAATGTTAGGGGAAACATCCGGTTGAGTAGGCATGCCGCTTGCTCACACCAGTTGATCAGAACTACAATACAAAGAAGCGAGAAACCCTAGCTATAGAAAGGGCCTTGATAACATTCCAAGGATACATATAGGGCTACCCGATCAACAAGCCTTACGTTGGCTGATGCCGTTGAAAGTACCTACCGGAGGCTTAGCTAGATGGCCTTACAGCGGCAGATTCTCGACATCACCATCAAGATAAGAAAACATGTCAGTTTGACATCAGCGTAAAATTGTAATGAGCGCAATTCAATCGCTAAATAAAGTAGAAATGACAATTAGTAGTCTGCAAGTATGATTCATTGAAGGTCTTAAAATGCAGCATTGAGCTGCTGAGTGAACCCCTCCCCCCGGATCTCCCACGTCAAAATTTTAAGTACATATATTATCAATCTAATTTGTAATAAATTTATTTACTGTAAGAGGATTAAAATATTAAATACAAATAAATATCTTAGCGGATGCATTATCCAGGATACCCAACCACAACATTACAGAAACCAACCTAGTTCAGGTTGATCTTCCACAACGAGGCGCCGCCGATATCCGGAGAACACAATATCAGGACGAAGATTAGAAGAAAATTATTGACGCCCTGAGAGCTCGGATGTTAATTCGAGTAATAAAGGATACGTCCTCGAAAAAAAAAAGTACTGCATCGGTATACCCTGAACGTCATCAAAGAGGACACTCAAGCATATATCGCAAAGGAAGAAGTCCCAGTCCTGTTAGAAGGGCATTATAGATTCTACGAAACTTACCACAAGTTATCACAACGATACTATTTGGAAGAAGATGAGGGATGATATTGCCAAATACCTCAAAAATTATATCGAATGTCAGCGTTACAAACCTGAAGCCCGCAGGATTAATCCAGAATCAGCGCTTCGGGACGATCTCGTTAGTCCTATTCGAACAGCGGCCTACGTCTCCAGAGAGACACCCCCACTATCCTCGTAGTAGATGACATCGTCAGCAAATGGATCGAAATCCTTCCACTGCAAAAAGCCACATCCACAGAATATGCCGCGATACTAAATGACTACGGAATTCCTCGTCTATGCATATCCGATAAAGGAACCCAGTTCGTAAGTGCTATTATGCAACTAATGATGAAAACTATTTAGGAATACAGCACAACTTCACCCCTGATTATCAACCTCAGGCCAACCTGATGGAACGAAAAGAATTAGCTGCCGTCAGGTTTGCTATGAACATTCACGACTCTAGCAGCACTGGACATAGGGCTGCTTACCTCATCTTTAGAAGAAACCTACAAACCGGCAAGGATGTGAGCAAGGACCTAACAACCATCGTCTCAACCGAGTAATTCGTGGCTGAGGAACACTTTTTCCAGTTAGCCCAGCAGCTGATGGACGAGAAATAGGATGACCGCAAGAAGTATGCATATGCCAGCCGAAGATCTTTACTAGAGTATCAATCAGGAGATCATGTCTGGGTTGACATTCATCTCCTAAGTCGGACGGAGGATCAATTCACCGAAAAATTTGCCCCTACAAAGGACGGATCATAAGTTATCGTCCTATGAAGTTGCCTCTCTGTACAATCCAGATACGCCTGTCCATACTGCCGCCCTTACTTTAATTAAATTTTTTATTTAGTTTTCTTATAATAATCCAATCCTAAAAATTAAACAATTATTTTCATAAATAAATCGCATAAATCATATTATTCTTTCTCTGTGGTGCATTGCATATGGAATCAAGTGTATTTCATTATTTCAAATTAATTTATCCACCCTGATAACGACTCCTAATGGTTTTTCTGTATATATTTACTGTATACATCTAAACAAAAATCAATTCCCTTCACATCTATATAAATCCGGCACGTGACACGAACAAATACATCGTACGCCGCTTGTATATTCCGAAGGAATAATTGAGAGCATTTTGTGTAAGTATTTAATCAATACTCCATTAATTACGCAGACCGTACGAACGTAATAATTCCCATCGATTTTGTGATTACAATCTGTCCAGTCCGAGCTAATGCCGATCCGTAACGAACGTGTACACCGGAAAATGGGAAATTATCTTCGCCGGTTGTTCGGTAATGATTGGGTAAATAACTCTCCTGCCCTCGGAGGATTAAAATTAAAATTAAAATTTCACCGGATCGCGTTGAACGCGTAATACGTTTCGGCCGAAGGAGGGATGTATTTGCTCACGTGCAAGAAAGTTTTAATGCGATAACTTTTGAGTGCCATAGTTTTATTGGAATATAAATTAGGTGCATTCGCTAAACTTTGATAGTGGATGTGTTTCGGTGTATCTTATAAGGGGAAATTTCAATTCCGTGCGGATTATTAAACGGTAGTTTTAGTCAGGTGCAATTATGTTTAATGCCTTTTCTTCAGTGATCAATAACTTTATATTAAAAGGGATTGAAGCAATCAAAATATTCAGATAGATGTTGTTGATGTTGAAGGCTTCTACTTCGTCATACATGTCGAATAGAAATGAAACACACTAATAACTTTGTGTTTGAAAATGGTGCGTGCTGTTACTGAAACTTGAGTCACAAAAAAAAAGTTCGTGTTATACAAACAAAGTTATTAGTGTGCTTCATTTCTATTCAGATAGATTGTTAGATGATTTAAGTGGAAGATTTCAATCCCGATAAGCTAAGATGTAGGTTCTAAATACTGTAAGTACTTTTAATCACAAAGAATAAAAACAGATTTCTACCTAATATATTTTGTATCTCATAATAAATATCTTGAAGCAAGTTGTCTTAGTTATTCCCCTAATTTTGTTGTAGCATTGAAGCTTGTGTTTAATTTATTTTAGGATTTCTTAAAGAAATTTGTATGAAAATAAAGAAAGTTACAATACCAACAGACGAGGGAAAATTTTTGGGCATTCGTTGAATACTGAAACGATATGTTGAGGTCACAAGTACAAAGAGTATAACTTTAAGCTTAGATTGGAAGAAAATAAAGTTACTTCTTCTTTGTAAAGTTTTAAAAAGCTTTTAGACATAAGTTAAATACATCAAATAAGATGTGGATATAAGTAACCATGAAAAGCTTCTAAGTTCATAACGGAGAAAACAAAGTAAATGTACAAGCTTATATGCTTAAAGAAATAGTGATATAAAAAGCACTTTAAGCTTTAAGAAACCTTGTGCTTAGAATGGAAATAAGTGGAGTTAAAATCTAAAATAAATGAGATGAGAGATAATTATAAAAAATAATTTTGGGCATTTGGTCAATGTCAAAAAGGTGTCTTAAAATTGTACTAAGTACTAAGAACTTTTGATCATCAAGTTAATAATATTCTAATGTATTTCTCTTAAATCATAAGATTTCTACATTTATTATTTGTTGTTTATGCAATAGCTCTAATCACTTATTATTTAAATATTTTTCAGATTCCAAACTATTGAATGTATGCTTACAAAACAGTTGAAACGTAAGTATTGTTTAACATTTAAAAACCATATTAAAAGAATTATAAAGCGTTTGAAACTTAAAGTAACCGTGTAAAAATTAAACAAGAATTTAAAAACTAATAACTCTTGAAAAATTTGCAACATTCAATCAAAAAAGCAAACGAAAAATACTTTTAAAAAAAATTGATTGACATTTAACAAAATAAATACAATTGGAATTATACCAAAAAATGCGAAACAGTTTTATTTTATCAAATTTGCTACAAAAAAAACAATTAAGAAATTTAAGAAAAATTTTTCGAATTTGTATTTTTTATTTTTACTTTAACTTATGCCATTCACATATATTCAGGTATAGTCCCTACTTTTCTTTAACGTCGTCTTCTCTTCCTCTTTCTACATTTCAATTTTTGTCTATCACGTGCTTAGTCTTTTATACATTTAAATAATTTTGTGAATCAATTCACACTTACTGAAAGAAAGGTAAAAAACAAAGAGATAAATAAGTTAGATATTTCAGGTGATATGTATTGATTCGCAAAAATAGTTGAATGTATAAAAAATCGAATAGAAAATAATAAAAACGTAAAGAAAACGAAAGGAAAAGACAAAAGGGGGATGTACAAAGAGGAAATAAGAAATTAAGAGACAATAAGCAAATTATAGAGGGAGATAAAGTAAGCAGAATTTAGATCAATAGAGAGGGACTGAAAAAGACGATGAACAAAGGAATGAAAAAAAAACGTAGAGAGGTGAGTAAGAAACGAACTTTTTTTTAAAGTATTACTTGATCTGCAAGAAAAGTTAAATGTATTGAAGACGAAGCAAATGACAGAGGATGATACATTGTGAAGAATATACATGTAGTAAGAGGTAAAGTAAAAGGCAAATGGGGATAAACAATGATGAGGAAAATAAGAAAAAAAAAAACACTTCGGGAGAAAGAAACTAATTATTTCAAAATGAACTAAATAATTTACGAAAATAGTTTGTTGAATACACGAAATAAGTTATAAGAGAAAGATATAGAATGTAGAGGGAATGAAAAAGGGTGAGAGAAATAAAACGAATAAAAAATGGAGAAAAACGAAAACTATTTTAACTATTATGTTTTTTTTCACTAAACATGTGAATATAAAACCGAATTTTTACCCAGCTCTCTAGAATGTTATACATTGTTACTTCGATTCTTTACAAAAAAATCTAGCATATTTGGTTTATATTATTATTATTATATTATCTAAATCGTTCAGAATTGAAAGCTTTTTTAAACCAAATTTTTTGTTGAAGGTTCTAGAAATTTCCAAAAATGGATCGACATTATCTCGGATTGGACAGATTTTAATTACAAAATCAATGGAAATGGAAATATTCCCATCAAATTTGAAGAATTTTCCAATTTTCAAAAATTTGTCACCATTTCTTTTTTTACCTAATCACCCATCAAAATATTCTAGGAATTTTGTTAATTGCAAACCTTTTCTTTAAAAGTTCCGAAATTCTCCAGAAATGTTTCTTACATTTTATGAAAACTTATTTTTCAAAATATTTTCAGCATTTTTGAAAACTTTCTTTCATTTTTAACAGTTATTTAAGTTTTATCTTCCATAGATTTTAGTGATGAAAGTAGTTTAAAATTTTGAATTTTTTTAAAATGAAATAGTTTAAAATTTTGAATTGCAAGCTTTTTTTATTCTAAATTTTTTATTGGAGGTTCTAGAAATTTCCAAAAATGTTTCCTTCAAATTGTACATATTCGGAACGAATGGACATTATCTCGGACTAGACAGATTTTAATTACAAAATCAATGGAATTGGAAATATTTCAATCAAATTTTAAGAATTTTTCATTTTTCAAAATTTGTGACGAATTCTTATTTTGACTTATTAGAATATTCAAGGCAATTGCAAACATTTTCTTTAACGGTTCAGAAATTCTCATAAAAGTTTCTTACATCTTACGAAAATATATTTTTCAATAATTTCCCAGCATTTTTTGAAAACTGTCTTTCTTTCATTTTTAACAGTTATTTAAGTTTTCTCTTCGACAAATTTTAACGATTTAAAATAAAAAATAAAAAAATGAAAGTGAGTTTAAAATTTTGAATTGCAAGTTTTTTTTATTCCAAATTTTTTGGTTGATAGATAAGGCGTTGAGATGTTGAAAATCCATATTCAGTTGTATATTAAAGTTGTAAATAACTAAGATTTTCAAAATGTGTGTTTATTTTCACTACAATTGTTTCGCAAATTTATTGCTTCTTCAGTACTGAAAATAAACACACATTTTGAAAATCTTAGTTATTTACAACTTTAATATACAATCCAAATTTTTTATTGGAAATTTCCAAAAACGTTTCCTTCAAATTGTACATGTTCGGAACGGATCGATATTATTTCGAATTGGACAGATTTTAATTACAAAATCAAAGGAAATGGAAATATTTCAATCAAATTTTAAGAATTTTCAATTTTTCAAAATTTGTCACGATTTCTTGGTTTGACTTATCAGAATATTCAAGAAATTTTGTTGCTAAACCATAAAAATTTTCTTTACCAGTTCCGAAATTCGCCAGAAATTTTTCTTACATAATAATTAGAAAAAACACGAAAATATTTCGTAAAATCTACAACAAATGAGTCTTATTAAGACTACAAAAACAAACCACTTTTGAAACAACTACTTCTCTAGCTAATACTTCGACAGACATTGAATAATACAAAAGTAATTTGCGTGTTACAAAATAGCAAGGCTATCAAAGCAACATAAGTTTGAACGTATTTCCTTCTGTAAAATGAACTAAAAATGATTAAATGTACGTTAAATAATTTGTGACTGACTATATTATGACAAATTTGAAACAAGAAATTAATTTAGGTTGGTGTAATTAAAAATAAATTAGCAAGAGCAATTAAATAATTCAATACTCAATTTATAACCATCTGCAGACACGTGTTTCGATCTCTCGATCTTTTTCTTACATTTTATGAAAACTTATTTTTCAATAATTTTCCAGCGTTTTTGTATCATTTTTTGAAAACTTTCTTTCTTTCATTTTTAATAGTTTTTTAAGTTTTCTCTTCAACAATTTTTAGTGATTTAAAATTTTTTAAATGAAAGAGAGTTTAAAATTTTGAATTGCATTTTTTTTTATTCCAAATTTTTTATTGGAGGTTCTAGAAATTTCCAAAAATGTTTCCTTCAAATTCTACATATTCGGAACGGATCGACATTATCTCGAATTGGACATATTGTAATTACAAAATCAATGGAAATGGAAATATTCCCATCAAATTTTGAGAATTTACCATTTTTCAAAATTTGTGACGATTTCTTAGTTTCACCTATCAAAATATTCAAGAAATTTTGTTAATTGCAAACATTTTCTTTAAAAGTCCCGAATTCTCCAGAAATTTTTCTTACATTTTATGAAAACTTATTTTTCAAGATATTTGTAACATTTTTTTTTTTGAAAACTTTCTTCCTTTCATGTTTAATAGTTATTTAAGATTTCTCTTGGACAAATATTAGTGATTTAAAATTTAAAAAATAATGAAAGAGAGTTTAAAATTTTTAATTACAAGCTTTTTTTATTCCAATTTTTTTATTGGAGGTTCTAGAATTTTCTAAAAATGTTTCCTTCAAATTGTACATGTTGAGAATGAATGGACAGATTTTAATCATAAAATAAATGAAAATGGAAATAATTCCATCAAATTTTGAGAATTTACGATTTAGCAAAATTTGTCACGATTTCTTGGTTTGACTTATCAGAATATTCAAGAAATTTTGTTGCTAAACTATAAAAATCTTCTTTACCAGTTCCGAAATTCTTCAGAAATATTTCTTACATCTTATGAAAACTTATTTTTCAAGATTGTCGCAGCATTTTTGTTTCATATTTTGAAAACTTTCTTTCTTTCACTTTTAATAGTTATTTAAGTTTTCTCTTCGACAAATTTTAGTGATTAAATATTTTTTTTTATGAAAGAGAGTTTAAAATTTTGAATTGCAAGTTTTTTTTAATTAAAATTTTTTATTGGAGCTCTTAGAATTTTCTAAAAATGCTTCCTTTAAATTGTACATGTTCGGAACGGATCGACATTATCTCGAACTGGACAGATTGTAATTACAAAATCAATAGAAATGGAAATATTTTATTCAAATTTTAAGAATTTTCAATTTTTCAAAATCTGTCACGAATTCTTATTTTGACTTATTAGAATAGAATATTCCAAGCAATTAGTTTCTAAATTGCAAACATTTTCTATAACAGTTCCGAAATTCTCCAGAAATATTTCTTAGATCTTATGAAAACTTATTTTTCAAAATTGTCGCAGCATTTTTGTTTCATTTTTTGAAAACTTTCTTTCACTTTTAATAGTTATTTAAGTTTTCTCTTCATCAAATTTTAGTGATTAATTTTTTTTTAAAGAGAGTTTAAAATTTTGAATTGCAAGCTTTCTAAAGGGTTCTAAAAATTTCAAAAAATGTTTCCTTCAAATTGTACATGTTCGAAACGGATCAGCATTATCTCGGATTAGACAGATTTTAATTACAAAATCAATGAAAAATGAAATAATTCCACCAAATTTTAAGAATTTTCCACTTTTCAAAAATTTGTCATGATTTCTTGGTTTCACTTACCAGAATATTCAAGAAATTTTGTTTGTAAACTGTAAAAATTTTCTTTACCAGTTCCGAAACTCTTCAGAGCATTTTTTAAAATTTAAATTTAAAATTTCTTGGTTTCACTTAACAGAATATTCGAAAAACTTATTTTTCAAGATTTTCACAGCATTTTTGTAATATGTTTCAATACTTTCTTACTTTCATTTTTAATAGTTATTTAAGTTTTCTCTTCGGCAAATTTTAATGATTTAAAATTTTAAAAAAATGAGAGTTTAAAATTTTGCATTGCAAATTTTTTGTTGAAGGTTCTAGAATTTTCTAAAAATGTTCCCATCAAATTTTAAGAACTTATCATTTTTCAAAATTTGTCACGATTTCTTGGTTTCACTTATCAGAATATTCAAGAAATATGGTTTCTAAACTATAAAAATTTTCTTTACCAGTTCCGAAACTTTCCAGAAATGTTTCTTACATTTTACATACCTCTTTCAAAATTTTAGTGATTAATTTTTTTTAAAGAGAGAATTTAAAGTTTTGATATTTTCACTACTGACATTTTTAGACAATTTTTCCTGCTAATTTTTAATATATTTTTTTTACCAATTTTCGACACTTATTTATTTATTACTTAAATACTGGATATAGGAAACACTTCAAAATATGCATGAAAATATTACAACTATTTAGTTGACAGGACTTGAAGGCGGAGTTCAATATGTGTTCTTCCACTCAGACCCTTTTCTGCTTCATGTGATGGAATTTTCTTTTAATCTTCATAATTATCGAACGAAACAATAGATTTCAAAATTTCTTATAGTTTTCAAACATTTAAAAATCGGAACATCCAGTTTCATCATAACTACTGAACCAAACCTTTAATTTTAATATTTCTTAGAGTATTTTAATCTGCATCTTAAAATCTCTTCAAGTATCGAAATAATTGGAAAATATTTTAACGTTTAAACGTCAGATTTCAAAAATTCGTTGTTTCGAGTTTTTTACTCGTCACTCCAAAACCCTTTAATGTATCCAAAAATTGAAAAACCTTTTGTTTTAAGGTTTTACCGTCATTACTATCAAACCAGAGATTGGTTTTCACAATTTCTTGCACTGTAATTTAAAATCGTATTATCAATCAACAAGTTTTGAATGAATTTTTAGAATGATCCTTTGTAAGTATTAAGTATTTGAAGGGTGTCTACAAAAAAGTATGTAGAAAGTAAAAAAATAAACAATTCATTATTATTAAAATGTATTATTATCAAGAACATTTAATACAACCTCTGACAATAAAGTTTGGTGAATAGTCCTGTAACATTAAAGTAAATGAAATATTAATGAAAGTTACCTTACTGCCCTTAAAAATGGTCACCTCCCATAAATATGCACCGCAGAGATCTGCTATATATGTCATGAAAACTTTTCAAGAAGGCTTCTTTTGGGATGGAGTTCAAAAGCCTCGTCATGTTTCATTGAATATCAGGAATATCGTCTATTCTATTCACAGAATTTTATTGTCAAAGATTTTACATTCTTTAAGTAATATACCTTATAAACATCAGGAAATAACTTATTTTAATATTCAGATATGTTTCAAGAAGTTATAATTTTCTAAAATTTAAGTATTCCTCACCATGAATTTGTCTCTGATGATGGGTACGTACCTGAAACAAACAAACAAAATGTTAGACCATGAAATATAAAACGGCAGTAATCGTCAACATTTCATTAGAGTATATTTTAAACTTTTATTTATTCACTATTCTACACTCCAGATTCAAATTATAAGAGAAATAATAATAAAGAGAAGTCTTTATACTAAATCTATTAATGATAATATAAATGTAGCGGGCCCCATTCTGTACCTTGCTCCGGAGCATGTAATCTTAATCCAGAACTGTACAGTACTGTACTAAATTATTTCGTTCCAGGAAAGTAAAAAGTTATACATTAAATTTGAGTACATCCACCTAGTTTTAGCTCATTCGTCCGCGTTTATAAAGATTTTTTTGGCTATTTATGTCAGATTAACTAACACCTTATAATATAATACCGTTCATCTCAGTCCCTCTGGAAGGGAATCTCTCCTGCATCATGTTTTCACTAACCCCAACACATCTTTTCCTGATACCCACTTCCCAAAGTCTTTGTGCCATCACTGGCCCCTTCACTTCGACTTTATCCCAGATAAGTTCCAAAATCCGACCCTTAAGAAATCTTCCCTAATTTTAAGTATTTTTTTTTTGTTTCTGTTCATTTTTGTTTCCCAAACAATTCGTATTTTTTATTTCCTTATCTTTGCAACACCTTACCTTTATAATACTGGGGGTGCTCAAATAGAAAGACAAGAAATGACACTGTGAGTATAAATAAAACCTTTATTCAAAGTATACACCATAAGTCTGAACACAGCGATTCCATTGATTAACGAGCTTTCTTTAAATCGTCCGCGTTGAATTATCCTTTTAATATTCTCTACATCAAATCAAATGACATGGTTTCAGTAATCCTGTCCTCGTGTCAAATTCTGATTTTTCTAGATCCTCGGACATACACGAGGATCAGGAGATATGGGAAGCGGTGGACCCTTTAGCAAACGAAATCCTCGAGGGAAAAGAAGCAAGGGCTCAGGAGGAGAAAGAAGGTGAAGGAAAAGGGTATTAAGATTAATGATAACCAAAAAATAATCAAAAAGTTATTTGTGGGAGCTTCTATTGTTCTTGGTGGAAAATGATGCGACCTCAGTGGTTGGTTTCCCTTATTTTTCCGAAAACTTTTGTCAAACAAGGGATTGTGAACAATGAATTATACATCCGATATTGAACTAATGGCACAGTTGCCACGTGTCCGTTTTTCCCAAAAGAAAACAGGCGACCATTTAGTTCGAAGTGCTAAGAACTCTTGTTGGATTTAGCTCTTCTTGACAGACTGCTGTTTTTTGGGGTCATACACATATATACATGATTCATCACCTGTTACGATATCATAGATGTATTTGGATCGTCTGAGATCCAACATGAAGACATTTTTTTGATATAAAAATATTGAGTTTATGCTGTTTCTGGTAATGCCCAAAGACATCAAAATGTTCTAAGTAACTCTACCGTCAAAAAGTCGAACTGTAGGAACATTAATACTTGTGAATTGTTAATTAATTGATACGAAACAATTATTATATAAAACAATGCAACAATCAATTTATCAATATACTAATTGTTTAATTGATATTCGAAGCAATCTAAAATTGATTTAATATTTAATCAGTAGTCGACGAATGTATGTTAATCATTATATCCTCATTACTTTCGTAAACTAATTATTAAAGTATTATAAGTATATATTTCTATTACCTAATTTTTTTTAGTTAAGTATATGCAGTATTTACATAATTATAATCGTCAATTTCTAAACGATTTGAAGTACTTACATGCCATTAACATTACATTCAACTAACTTTTAGTTCGCCATTTTATCCATAAAGGGTTGAATACACGTCCCTATGACGAGTTCTTTAACAAGGACGAAACGCCAGACATATCATTAAACGATCCAAACTTCAATCGAACTAATTATTCGGGGATTACGTTACGAGCTACCCGCCTGCTGGAATATTCCTCCTGCAGATCCACGAAATTCCGACGGTTCGTATTTATTAATAGTTCGCAGTCCCTTCAAACAAGTTTCTGCGGTCAAGTGGGCACGTGACTCTGGCGTGGACGCTCCTCGCACAAGTTGAACGATTCCTGAAAGGGGGGATTCACTCGAACCCTTTTGAATGCGTTCACCCTTTATCACTTTTGTGAATAATAATAAAAGTGTACACATGCCCGGACACGTGTGCGGTGAAGTAAAGAATTTTCGGCGTTATGATGAAGGTATTGTGAGTGGACGAACCGTGACGTTGCAGTATTGAATTTTAAGCTCGGGATGAGTTTAATTTTAATTTTATGACCCCATTATATTTGAGGGGATCGAATGACTTGCAATGACATTTGTAATCTTATGTAATCATATCTTATTAATATTTGTAATAAGCGTTCAATTCATGAAGGATTGTATAATAAAAATAATAATATCCAAGAGGCAACTAAGGATGAAACGAAAGGGAGGGCAAAAGGGGGTATGATAGTAGGAACAAAGTCTATGAATATTAGAGGTTAATTAAAGTCTTGGGGTTGTTTCACAATTTTTATAAATTTCTCCAACCATTGGTCATTCTGAAGGAGGTATGTATCAAATGGAAGCAGTGGTGGTGTACATTAATACGAAAATGCAATGTTTTATTCCGGTTTATAACTTTTAATTAATATCCTAGCTTATGTTTTACTGATTAAAGGTTGGGTTAGAGGCCATTTTTTAGATGAATTACAAATTCCAAACAAATTACGATTTTTTGGACATATTTTAACTTTTTGCCTGCAATCACGTTTGTCTATAGCTACATTATCGATCATGTGTTATCTGATTTTGTCATCTGTCATCCATCGTCTATCAATATACAAATGTCAACTCTTTAATGCAATATTTTATCTACAACATCTATCATCGGTCATCTCCCATCTGTCATATGCCATGTCAACTATCATCTGCCATCTCACATTTATCTACTACCATATGTCATCTGCCATAAGGCTTTCGAACAAATTTTTACTGCATCTACATCTAACTATTATCTGTTATTTGATATTTGTCACATTTCAATCATCGTAGATTTACTTCTATTAAATACAGTTTTTTTATTTGTTTTTTTTGTGTTAGGAGAACAAGAGAAACTTTTGTAATTTTTTGCTCTATTATGGCCATTCTGGTTTTATAAAACTATATTTCCCAGTTACAATAAATGTTTCCACCATTTAACTCGTCTTAGAATTGTGATAAGGTTTTTGCTGAGAAGAAGAAACTTTAAGTTTCTGCAGAGAAAGACCTTTGTAGATTTTTTTATATGTATGAACTTAGTCATAGCCTTTCAAAACTATTTTTAACTTAAGCACTTGGAACATCTTAGAAGGGTAGTTAGCTTTTTGTTGAGAGTAGAAATCTTAATGTTAATGATAATAACGTAGCAAAAATCGGAGATGATCTTCGAAACAAACAGCTTTTTCTTATTTGTTTCTGCTGTTAGGATAATCAGAGAAATATAGATAACTATATCATCTAATGATTATTCTGGTATTTAAAGCATTTTGTGAATTCAAGAATTTCCAATTACGATCAAAATTTCTATAAATTATTATTATGTATAATATTAGAGTCTTTTAGTTGGTATTTTCGATAAAATTAATAATACTTAATACCTCATACCATCTTATATCTTACTCTACCTTCTAATTCGTCCTAGAAAAAGAAGAAGGTTTATTAATGCTGTTGAATTGACAAGAGAAACCTTTTTAGTTTAGTTGTTTTTTAATAGGCATATGATGCTTATTTTAGCCTTTCAAAACGGTTCTTATACTTTTCATAACTGTCTCCATCATTTAAATCATACAAGAAGTGGTGTGAGCTTCTTGTTAAGAAGAGAAACCATCAAGTTGATGATGATGTAGCAAAAAAGGAAAGAAAATCTTCGGAAAATATATTCTGGTCTGATCTATCTTTTCAAGAAATGTAATCAGAGACTGTGATTAGATTAGAATAAAAGTATATATATATATATATATATATATATATATATATATATATATATATAGGGTGGGTGGTAGGCCTCTATCTCACCTTCTAATCAATAAAATAATCGACTGACTTTGGCTAATATTTCCTAAATAATTACTTTATTACTCTTTTGCAATATTATTTCAAAAAAATTATGATTAATATAATAAAAACTGGAGGGTGGGCTAGTGAACACCCACCCACCCTACATATATTTTCAAACCTAAACTACAACACTTTGTTTTCATGAATTTGAATTAAAGTAAATCTGATCACATTCAACCAACCCTCTAGATCAACGAAATATTAAACATCTGCCTTTATTCTTTCCCATTTTCGTATTCAGTTCAAAATTTTTGTTTTTTATTAATCATTTTAAAGAAATTAATAAATTTTAATTTACCTTCTTTTACCAGCCCTCTAGATAAATGAAGAGTTAAATATCAGTCTTGAATATTTCCTACCTTCAGATTTGGTCCTAAATTTTGGATTCAATCATCTATCTTCTTATTTCTTCTAAAAATTTTGGATTTATGCCCCTCTTTCAATTTGGACATTTTCGATTTACTTGTGAAGAGATCTACGAATTTGAATTTTCGTACGTCTCATCACTTTTAGCCACCCTTCAATGGAGAGTTGAATATTAGCCTTCAATATTTTCTATCTTCTTATTTGGTCCAAAATTTGTTTCTATTTTTCAATCAAGGGGGAAATGAATTTAAAGTTTCTTAAGTCTTTAAACTTAAATCCAGCCTTCTGGATATTAATCTTCATTATGTTTCATATTCTTATTTGGTCTGTCATTTTGGTTTTATTCCTATCTTTCAGTTTTGATCGTTTTTTTCCAGCCTTCTAGATTATCGAAGAGTTAATTAAAAATATCAGTCCTTATTATTTTTTGTCTTTGGTCCAAACTTTTGGATTCGATTATTATTTTCTATCTTCTTATTTGGTCAAAAAAATTATTCTTATTCTTATGTGGTCCATAATGTTGGTTTCATCTACATCCTTCAGTTATTAAATTTTTGATTCACTTTTGAAGAAATCCAAGAATTAAAATTTTCACACAAATAAAAATAAATAAAGTGTTACTTTCCACCTAATAAAAATGAACATTAGGCAATTCCTTTCAAACAGATCCCTCAAAGTCAAAATCAACAACTCCTACTCCCCTCCTTTTACACCTGTTCAAGGTCTACCTCAAGGATCCCCGCTATCTCCACTACTTTACAACATCTTCTGCTTCGACATCTACAACCCTGACCCCCTTCACTTTAATCCCTCAAAATATCTCCTCCAATTTGCAGATGACACAGCCCTCATTTCCCATGCACCCTCCGTACCTAAAGCTCTGCAATCCCTTCAGCAGCTTATTGACACCCTACAACACTGGTTTTGCAAATGGCGAATTAAAATCAACCCCCACAAATCCCAGCTTCTAATTCCCTATCACCGCAACAATAATCCTACATATAATGTCCATATCTCCCACACAATTGTTTCTCCTTCTACGTCCATAAAATACCTAGGCATTACCATAGATCAAAAAGTAAACTTCAAAAGCCACACAGCTTCAAATAAGGCTAAAATCATCACAAGGGCCAAATTATTTAGGAATTTAACATACAAAAACAAAGGAATATCCACAAAAACAGCCGTTAAAATTTACAAAATGATTTGCCGCCCTTTACTTGACTATGGTAATGTTCTTTTCCTAAACTCCTGCAATCCCACTATCCATAATATCCAAGTTAGCGAGCGATCCTCCCTAAGAGCTTTAACTAAAATCCGCCATCCTAGCAATCCTTTACATAATCCTTCTAACCAACTCCTATATGACACTACCTCTGTTATTCCCATCAACGAACGCCTTCTATACCTTAGCGAAAAATTTTCCAAAAACTCCTTTAACCAACACATCCTTTCTCTTTACTGCTTGCGGAGAAATCCTGACCTAATCCCTAAATATAAAACCCCTTCATTCACAACATACGAATTCATCGAATCACACCATCCATCATCATCACCACCATCAGAGACAGACTGACGAGACATATAAAGACTGACAAATCCGGGCTGAAAGACCGCTGGTCGATAGCCATTTAACGGACTAACCCACTAACATCATCTATCATATATGTATTATATTTATTGTTATTGTAAGTTTGTCGGTTAATAAAGATGTATATATATATATATATATATATATATATATATATATATATATATATATATATATATATATAAATGAACTCTATGAATTTGAATGAAATTACCTTCATCTCTATATCAATGAAAACTTCTTCTTATTCGGCTGACACCTGACACCTTCAGCCAGCCTTCTAGATCAACGAAGAGATAAATATCAGTATTTCATTATCTATCTAAAATGTGTCATCAGATATCTGTCATCTATCATCCGCCATTTATTAAAAGATTTAAAATCTGTAATATTTCTCTTTGGTTCAACATCTATTGTCACTTGCTATCTGTAGCCTATTATTATCCTTCTATAATCTATCGCCTGCCGTTTATCACCCTTTAACTGTAATCTATATAAAGTTCAAGTGATTCTCGACGCAGAAGTTATAAATTTCATCCATTTGTTTTGGGCACAGGTCAATTCTTAAGCTTTTAATCATCATTTTTTTTAAGAAAATGTTTTCCTAGTTGCTAATTTATTCAATAGAAATTTTTCTTGTTATCGTGACTAGAAAATAAGTTTTACCACTTTATTTATTTTATTTATTTATAAATTTCCGATGGTTTTAGATTGCCAGTTTTGCTTAAAATTGGAACCAAACAATTTGCATTTTTTGAACAAATTTTAACTGTTTGTCTACAATTGGCCATCTGTCGTCTTTTTATTTACTACTATTGACTATCGTCTCTACCAGCTAACGTTCGCCTTTAATCCAGCATAGGGTCGTGATTTGGCCTGCAAATCAAAAATAAATTACAAGGTCAGCGTTTTTCGGCGCAGATGCGTTCAAAATACATTTTGGAGAAGAAAACGTTCTTCAAAAATTGGTTCAAGTGCATTCATAGTGTATTGATCTTCATGGAGAATATTTTGAAAAACAATAAGCCCATGTATGACGATTAATATCTGAGCAGATGTTAGACTAAAAGGTGGAGAAACACATTAGACGTTGATACTTTCAAGGACAATTAAATAGTAAACGAAGGTGTTTGTAACTCTGAGATTACCACAAAAATTACAGCTAAAATTTAATACTGTATTTGGAAAATTGAGGGTGCCTAAAACACATAAAAGAACTTAATGAAATGATTCAAATCATGAGAGAGTAGTTAATAAATAAGAACAAATGTGGAATATTAGAACATATTTAACATTAAATTAATTATTCATTTTACTAGCATATTCGTACCATACCCCAAAGATTATTCATTGGTCTAGTATACTCTTAATATAGAATAATAAATTACTTGTTTGTTTAACGTATTCAAAACCTATTCCTATTTATTATATCCTATCCTAACCTAATTAATAATTCATTGGGTTAGCGTACTTTTGTCATAGCCCATTTACTTAATCATTGATCTGACGTACTCTTAGCCTAGGCTAATCAATTATTCATTACCATAGCGTACTCTTGACCTATCGCAATATATTATTTGTTGCCTTAGCGTACTCTTGACTTATTTCAATTAATTCAGCATTGACCTAGCGTAATTTAAAAAATGAATAAAATAAATGATGCCTTTATCTAGCGTACTCTTGACCTAGACTAATAAATAATTCATTACGTTAATCTTAAACTTTCATTCACCTGAATGAACTGCGAAACAGTTGTTGTGAAAGTAAACACATTTTGAAAATAATATATTATTCATAGCCTTATTAAACAAATGCAAATTATTCATTATCCCAGCAGTGGAGAGAGTACATTAATTCTATCAGAAAACTAAAACAAATCAGCCAAAGAAGGAGTCGGCCGACTTATAAACAGCAAGCCACAAAATTTCTCCTGATTCTCGAGAACGGTCGAGGATCTAGAAAAATCAGCGTTTGCTATGACATCAGGATTACTGCAATTCATTATCATGTCATTTGATTTGACACAGTGTCGTTTCTTACCTTTTTATTTGAGCACTCCCAGTATTATAAAGGTAAGGTGTTGCAAAGATAATGGTCGGTTTTTAAAGATTACCAAAGTTTACCTGTATTAGTAAAGAGAAGCGAAAGTTTGGAACGATAACTGCCAAAAATTGAAAACATTATGCATAATTAGAGAAAATGGAAGAAAATGGGAGTAAAATAATAGAGGCAATAAAAAACTAATAAAAATATACAAAACAAAAAATACGAATTGTTTGGAATACAAAAATGAGCAGAAACAAAAGGAAAAATTGTTAAAATTAGGGAGGGTTGTTCAAGAGCCGGGTTTTGCAACGTAGCTGGAATAAAGTGTAGAGGCGAGAGGTTGTACAAAGTCAAAGAGATGTGGGTATCAGGAAAAGATATGGTGGAGTTAGTGAAAACATGGATAATGAGGAAGGAGTGGGAACATGTGAGAGATTCACTTCCTGCGGGGCTTAGGTGGTCGGTGCAAGGGGCAACGAAAGGGAGGGCGAAAAGGATATGATAGTGGGAACGAAGTGGTCTCTAAAAATGGGGAGGCGCAATTGATAAAAGAGGTAGACGGTATAACGTGGGTTAAGTGTCAAAAGGAGGAGTATTAATTGAAAGTAGGGATGGAGTACATTAATAAGAACTGGGACGAAGTGTGGAAAGTGTTAGATGAGAAAGGCGAAGAAGGAACGAGGTGTATTGTGGGGGGAGATTTTAATGAAATATGGGGGAGCAAGGGAGAGGAGTGAGCGGTCAGGGTAAATTAATAACATCTCTGAATAAATTTATATACAAGAAGGCTAGGAGAATGGGAGATTAGTTAATAGAAGAGGAATGGGAGATATTAAATGGGTGCACTGATGGTGATTGGAAAGGGTAGAAAGATCCGTGGGACTACAAGAATTGTCAATCATTGATTATGCCATAATCAAGGGGCTAAATAGAGAAGAAGAAGAAGTTTTCAACCCTAAGACCATTTGCCAATAATGGTTGAGATACAGATTACAATTAAGGAAAATGAACAAGAACAGGAATGGTAGAGGCTAGAGGATAATGCGAGTATATTTACTGCAAGGTAGTAAAACCGATGGGAGAGTTGGAAAAGATCATTGCGGAATGCGGAAGAAAAGTGGAAAAGGGTGATGGATACTGGCGTATGCGGATAATATGGTGCTTTTGGCAAGAGTGAAGAGGTATATGAACAAAAAAGGATTGTTGGTGAATGCAAGGAAAACAAAGTAGATGCGATCTAGGAATAGAGGGGAAGTGGGTGAATTAGATGGAAGGAAGGTGATTGAGAGGGTAAAGGAATTTAAATACTTTGGCCTAATATTTAAATGCACAGGTAAATACGACGATCACGCTAAATGGGTACAGGGGAAAGCCAGATAAGCATGAGGCATAGTAAGGAAGAAACAATTTCTGGAAAAATCAGAGTGGCATTATTCAGTGATAAAGAAATATTTGCTTGAAATCAAAAACAAGAAACGCAAAATGCTTGGAAAGGCAATAAAAGCAGGTAATGTTTTTAGGCACGCTTGATTTTCATTCGCAAGCAGTTGTAATATTGCTTAAACTTATAAAACTGTTTATAGATCAAGTGATCGCTTAAGCCTAAGTATGACAGGCTTTGATGATTTATTGTTGGGTATTAAAGTAATCTATAAGAAATGGTATAATTATTTGCATTCCCAAACCATATAATGATCCCACACTAATTTCTAGCTTCCGTCCTATCACACGCCTCCCTGTAATTGGAAAACTCTTTGAATCCCTAATCAAATAAAAACTCCTACACACTTCTATTAAATCCATTCCTAATTACCAGTTTGGTTTCCTTCTTAAAAAGTCCACCGTACTTCCTCTCTCCATCCTAACGTCCAATATGCAAACTAAACACCTCGAAGGTCAAAAGTCAACCATACTTTTTTTAGACATTCAAAAGGCATTCGATTCAGTTTGGCATATTGGACTCCTTTATAAATGTTTCCGACTAAAAATCCCCATAATTTAATAATCCTTATAAACAACTTCCTATCCAACAGATCCTGCCAAGTAAGAATTAAACTAACCCTTTCCTACTCCTTTCCAAACTTACAAGGTTCTCCCTTATCCCCACTCCTATATAATATTTACTGTCACGACATTAGTAACCCTGATCCCACATATTTCAACCCTTCACAATATTCCTTGCTTTTCGCTGATGACACCGTCCTTGTTGCCCATTCACCCTCTCTTCAAATCGCCCAACAATCCCTTCAACGCTCTTTCGACTCCATCCAAGCTTGGTGCTCCAAATGGCGTATTAAAATTAACCCTTCCAAATCCCAACTATTCATCCCATACCACAAAATCACACCACAATCTCCTACAATCCTAATCAACAATACTATTATCTATCCCACCTACACCTGCAAATACCTTGGCATCCTATTCGATTCAAAACTCTCCTTTAAATCCCATGCATTATCAATAAAAAACAAAATCAAAACCAGGGCTCGGCATTTCAGATCTTTAACATATAATCAACAAGGAATTTCAATAAAAACTGCAACACACATATATAAATCGATATGCCGGCCCTTGTTAGATTATGGTGCAATCCTTTTTACCCAAATCCGTCCATCAATCCTTCACCACTTCCAAGTTGCCGAAAGATCCGCCCTAAGAACCTTAACGAAACTCCGACACCCTGCCAACCCACTCCATAATCCCTCAAATGATCTTCTGTACGAAATCACCCAAATCCCACCCATTTCCGAACGTATATTAAGCCTTAGCGTTAAATTTGCCAATAATCCCCACAACCAACCTTTGTTAACCAAATTCTGTATACCCCGAAATCCAAACATCCCTTCGAAATATCAACTTCCTCCCCTCACAATTCATGAATTCATTTGTGCGAATCATCAGGACAGTTAAGCTAGCTAGCAAAGAATTTTTTTTCTCTCACCTTAAATTCAAAGACAGGGCTGAAAGACCTCAGGTCTATAGCCTAGACGGACTAACACCATCTATTTGTATTGTGTTCATATTTATTGTTATTATGTATTTTGTATTGTCCAAATAAAGATTATTGTATAATCTATAAGTCGATTGCAAATAATAATAAATTGTAAAGAATAAAATTTAAGATAGTAGACAACTGATTGACAACCATCTAATTATGTTCATTTTCATTGTATTTCTTTGGTCTTGATACAAACCTAAATGCAAGTTTTTTCTAAAATAAAAATAATTAAATTTTCCCACAACATTCATCATATGTATTTTATTTATAAGTAATTTTTCTTGTAGTCTCTAGACTCTAAATATACTTTTTATTAACCGTTTATTGGATTCTAAATTATAACAATAGACATATAGACGAGCAAAAGGAGCGAACGTTTGTCTCCAACCCCTCTTTTTCTCAGTGAGTTTTAAAGAGTTTCTTCACAAATTTTCAAGATTGATTGTTTTCTGAGTGAGGGTGCAAAAGGAGCGAACGTTTGTCTCCAACCCCTCTTTTTCTCAGTGAGTTTTAAAGAGTTTCTTCACAAAGTTTCAAGATTGATTGTTTTCTGAGTGAGGGTGCGTGTGCGCATATTTATTCAACCCATAGGGTGAGGTGTTGCTAATCAAGCAAACGCGCTTCAGTTGCCTCCGAGATCCTGGAGTCCAAATATTGCCGTTGGAGTGAGTGCTTGTCATTCACTCCCATCGAAGAAGATTTATAGATAAGAAAAGTGTGGGCCAAACTTGTTTCCAAATTTCTGGCAGATAAATAGAAGGCACGTCGACAAAAAACTTTAATGTTTGCAAGAAGATCGCAATTTTTTTAATAAAGTGGTTATTAGTGATGAGACGAGTACTATCCTGAAACGAAACGTTAAAGTACGGAGTGGTACACCAACGCCCAAGAAAGCTCGGATAAGCAAGTCCCGTGTTTGCTGTTTTAGATGCTAAAGGACTGATCTATAAAAAGTTTGTTCCTGCCGGCCAGAGTGACAAGGGTCGCTCGACGATGCTGAAGTTTTGGCTAAGTTCAGAGTGTCAACAGTGTCGTAAGCTCCCTACAGCCCCGATATTGCTTCCTTCCTAAAGAAAGAACTGAAAGGAAAGCTATTCGACACGATCCCAGCGGTACAGCCAGTTGTGTATTGGTGCCCAAGGGTCAATTTCGTAGACTTTTATTTTAATGAACGTCAATTTAGTTTATTTTGTCCTCTCTAAGCTGTTTGGCACACTTGAAGCTACTAGTTTATCTATAAAGAAGAAAAACATGGGCTTAAGAGTGATTATAACCTGATAATCTGGAACTCGCCCATTGCGACAGCCCTTATTACCTAGAATAATGTTACAATTTTGTATATAAATTTGTAAACTTTCTAAATATTGTACATATCTCCTTGAGAATGACCAACGGCCGAAACTAGTCGGAGAAATATAAAAATAGTAAAACATAACCAAGAATTTGATATCGATTTAAGCATTCCTCAGGGAAGTGTGCTTGGTCCTCTCGTGTTGCTCCTATTTGTAACTGATGGGCTAATTTCATAAATGGTAAAATATGTTAGTATTCATGTATGCCAAAGACACGATAATCCTGTTTCACTCTACAGATAAAAATGAATTACAGTGGTGCCACGCATAAAGAACGCCTCGCACAGCGAACGCTGCACACAGCGAACTTCCTATTCGTTCATTTCATGATTCATACAACGAACTTCTCTTCACACAACGAAGTCGCCCAAGCTTCCACGATCGCTGCCGATGTATTGCATCGTCCCGCGCAGGCACTGCAGTCGTTAGTCACTGCGCTTAACTTACGCACGTATCACGGCAGTCGTCCTTTTAAGTTAACTCAATATTTTTTTTATATCATGGGTTCTAAAAACAGCAGGAAGGTGATTTCTGTTGAAATGAAACAGGAAATAATTAGAAAGAGTGAATGTGGAGTAAAACAGTGTAGCCTCGTCAAAGAGTTTGGCCTAAGCAAGACCACCATTTTCACCATTTTGACAATAAAGGAGTATCGAAACTATTTAATGAAAAGGCAGGCAGGTGAAAGGTGACGTAACAACCCAAGATATTATCTGTCACAAAGCCAAGATAATTTATGACGATCTAAAGAAAAACGTCCCTGGAAGTAGCAGCAATCAAGATAATGAAGAAGGATTTATAGCCAGCAGGGGGCGGTTTTTTAGATTTAAGAAAAGGTGTGGAATCCACAGCGTTACTATGCATGGTGAGGCTGGCAGTGCTGACAAGAAAGAAGCAGAAAAGTTCTCTCTTAACTTTCAAAAATGTATTAAGGATGAAGGATACTGCCCACAACAAGTGTTCAATGCCGATGAAACGGGTCTTTTCTGGAAAAGAATGCCGAGCAGAACCTTCATTACAAAAGAGGAGAAGAAATTGCCAGGACACAAAGCCATGAAGGACAGACTTACCCTTATGTTTTCGTCTAATGCCAGCGGAGACCTCAAGATCAAACCTATATTGGTTTATCACTCTGAAAATCCAAGAATTTTTAAGCAAAATAACGTTATTAAGTCCAAACTGCCCGACCATTAGAAGTCCAATCAAATAACCCAAGTTATCTTCAACGAATGGATTCTGGAAACCTTTGCTCCTGCCGTGAAGAAATTCTTGCTGGAAAAAGAACTGCCGCTCAAAGCCCTTCTGATACTTGACAATGCCCCTTCTCACCCAAAAGACCTAGAGGAAATATTGCAGGAAAATTATACATTTATCAGGGTGCAGTATTTGCCACCAAACACCACATCCATTCTTCAGCCAATGGATCAGCAAGTTATTGCGAACTTTAAAAAACTCTACCCTAGAGCCATCTTTAATAAGGTGTTTGAAGAATGCGAGTTTGGTGGAGACAATATGACTCTCCGAAAGTTTTGGAAGAAGAAATTTGATATCCTTATGGCAATACGATTTATACAGAAGGCCTGGGAAGAAGTGTCACAAAGGACCCTCATTTCTGCTTGGAAGATGCTTGTGCCTTCGTGGACCCAGGAAGAAGCAGTTGTTGATGACACAGAAGTGGTGAAGGACATCATCACAATGGCCCAAAGGCTGGAATTAGAGGTAGAGGAAGAGGATGTATAGGAGCTTATTGAGGAACACGAAGAAGAGCTGACAACTGAAGAGCTCCAAGCACTTCTGGTCCTGCAACAGGACAATGCTCAAAGGGAAGCGTCATCTGATAACGAGGATCAACAATCAAACAATCAACCAATTCCAACTGCTGACATCAAGAACATCCTGGTCAAATGGAAAGCAGTTCAGGAGTTTACCAATGCCCACTATCCGGATTCAGCTGAAGCAAACAGGATCAACGATCTTTACTCCGATACTATTGTCCGTTATTTCCGGCAGATGTTGAAGAAAAGAGAAAAACAAACGACTTTGGACAGGTTTTTCATGAAAACATCGGCCAAAAAGCAGAAAATGGATGAAGATGTCCCGATTCGGTAGACTCTACTTAAAATTAAAAAAATTATGTTTTTAGATGTATGTATCTAAAAATAATAACAAAAAAATTAACTTTTTTTATGTCATCTTAGCATATTTTATGCTACAGAACGAATTATTTTTTTAACATGCATTTATATAGGAAAACGCGTTTCACATAACGAACTTTTCGCATTACGAACTTGCTCCTGGAACGAATTAAGTTCGTTATGTGAGGCACCACTGTATTCAATAAAGTTAATAGAATTCCACTGCTAGTATGAAAAAAAAATAATTGCGAACTTTAATAAGCAGTTTTAAAGAAACTACTAGAAGAATACCACGAGACAATTTGTACGTCAACGACATTAACTGTCACTACTATATTTCTAGGATTACACCTCGACAGTAATATAAATTGGCACAATCAAATTAATGAATTGTATTTCCAATTAAACACATTTTGCAATATTAACATTGAAAAACACATTAAAACTAAACTGAATTCTAAACATTTATTATATTATTTCCTACCTTATGTTCTAATATAGAATGGCAATCGCTAAATAATGTTTTTTGAAGCAAAATAAAGCCAAAATGGCAATTAGGAGTCTGCAAGTAAGATCAGCTGAAGATCTCAAAATGCAGAATTGGACTGGAGTGAAATAACATTCTGCCAAGTAAACTCCCCCAGATCTCTTACTTCAAAATACATATTTTTATCTATCTAATTTGTAATATATATATTTAATGTATGAAGATCAAAGTATTAAATACAAATACAAATATTGTGTGGCTTTTTACAAGATTATTTCTTGATCAAAAAAGATCTAATCTCAGATTAGAGATTAGGCTAACGTATGTACCAAAGTTACTGGGATTATAGAATGTTGCCAGACTGCATTTCTATAATTTCCTTTAGTATTTCCACGTATTTAATTTTAAGCATAATTTGAGCAAATTCATCAAATATTACTGATGGCAATGATTGGCAATCTAGAAGAAGAGATGCTTATATAGAAATTTTTTGTTGAGTTACGTGAAGATATGATTAAAACTTGATTAAAACACTAACACTTTCTTCACAGCTATTGATAATCGGTGCATAGTACCCAAAGCTATTGATAATGAGTGCATAGTACCCAAAATGTACATCTAGCGAAAAAAAAATGATTGTGAAGAAAATCGAGCTTTAAGAGATATCACTTCTCGTTAATGTAGCAGCTTTTATTATTTATCACTACAACCCAACTACTCTTCAGTATACCCGCCTTCATTATTTACAACTACAACACTAGTTCTCTGCCTTCATTATTAATCATTCAAATCCAGCAATCAACCATCGCGCGCTTCCCTCCGGATTAATAACGTCCTGGCTATAAGGACACGAATTGAATGAGGCATTTCGGTTCTTATTATAACGCAAAGCCCGTCGCCGTCAGTCTAGTAGGAAAATCCACCCTCGTACGGCGCAGAGAACCGAAATATTGCTTTTCTTTATTTTGGGCTTAACGTTGACTACTCCGGCCGCTGCAGCCGCTTACTGCGATCTTTGGGTTAAGTCCTCCACTGTCTGGGATCCCGTCGTGAATGCAAGATGTTCCCCTTCGCTTTAATTTTACGTGCATTTAGTTGCATTAAGAATTCCTCTCCGGTCCTTCCGGCCACGACAAAAGCGCTTACGGAGGAAAATTGGAAATATCGTCGCGTAGAATACGGTTCGTTCGACGTTCAAGTCAATACCGCAATCCTTAATAGAAAGAAATGATCAAAATGGTAAAATTATAATAATATAATTATACTTCCATTATAAAATACGTTGCAATCAAAGAATCAAAAAATGCAAGGAGTTGAAAAACTACTACAAAATGGAAGAGTATTAAGGATACTGATGCCCAATACTGATATGATTAACAAATGTTTTTTTGGGATTTTAAAAGACTTTTCGAAACAACATATTTTATTTTTTGATTTAGTTTAAGATTCAAGATAAAAATAACAGAATTTACATTTGGTTAACAAAACAAGTACAAATTGTGTTATTTCTATGTTACAAAATGAGTTACATGAGAAGCTAATTCAAAAAATAGAAGATTCAACATGTTGATGTGAAAATAAATTTGATAAGTAAGGATAAAACTTTCAAAAATGTTTATATAGAAACAAAAATCTTTACATTAATAATTGAATCCTTTAGCTTCAAGCTTGATACTTCTATTACCTGTTTTTGAGACAGCACCAACGTAACATTCCTCTCATATCATATAATACGTGCATCCATCTGGAGAAACAAAGCTAAATAAAACCCACATGTCCTCTTTCAAAAAAAATAAATAATAAAACAAAAGAAATCGCCCATTGTTTCCGTTTTCGCCGCCTCTCTTGTTTGCAGCAATTTACTGACAGACATCGACGTAATTAGGCGAGCAGGCCCGCGATCACGTTTCACTTTCGTAAGTCGTTAGACTTTTTGTCTTGTCTTTCGTAATAACTTTCTACACGGCTCGCTGCTAAATATTTATAATTTCAGCAAGCGGCGGTTCCCGATGGCACACGGCCGTTGTTTTCACGGTCCGGCGAGCATTAAACGAAAGTTGCAATCACATTAATCAACGTGTTAATTAATAGAGGAAGAAAAAAGCGAACGGCGAGGAATTGGTAAATTTCCTAAGCTACTGTAGAAATCATATTTTGTAAGTGATAAGTCATTGAATTTTGATGCGATTTGTTTCAAATAATCATCACATTATAACTTATTATAATTATAACCTTTTAATCAGGATAATTATTTTATATTGTATACTTCAAGCAAGATAATTTTGAAAAATCTTGAAAATATCTCTTGATGTGCCAAAAATTTGTTTATATCTAATATCAATGAAAGAAACATTACTTTCTCAATAGCTTTAAATTCCGCTTTCTAAAAATTTCTTTACAGTTCCTGGAAAGGTGTTGATCACAGTTTTCCATTGTATTTCATAACTTCCTCACATCTGAAGGTATCCCACAAGGCTCTTAAATACCACCCAAATTATTCTGGAAATAGAAAAATCGTTAATGCTCCATAGCCTGCATGCAACATCACTTAGGTAATCTTTATCTCTTCCCCTTAAACCTCGCCAGTGGTATCAGTAAGGCTTCAAATTGGCCAGATTAAGCCTGATCTAATGAAATATCAATGTTTCACCAGCATACTATCTTTAGCTGGTTAGAGCAAGTTAAACAAAAGAATTGACGAAAAGACGAAATAACATATCCATTAGGACAGCAGGTCTTGAAGGTATGATCACCTCAATGTTTAATTTCCATCATCAAGCTTTACCGAAGACATTGTGCCACAATTTTCGCATCAGTACCTCTTTTGTTTCCGTCATTTTTTGCTTCCTACATGCCGAACGTCCGTCCAAAAATTATTTCACCTTATGTTAACAAACTCTACATTATTATCACCTTATCACGAACATTATGAAAATACAATTATTGCGATCTAAAATGTAATTAAATTATTACATGTTGGTAATAAGGGAAATGTCGAAACCGTATGTTTCAACTCTTGAAACATGCACATATTTTTGTTGTTGTTGAGTAAGACAACTGTTTACCGCGTGTTTTCCGAAAATAAAGAAAATTTGTTGGTACAGCGTGATGCACATAAATTTCAACACCGCGTCAGTGGCGGATGCCAAAAGCTGCACGGTTCAACGGACGCACATTGTTTCCACTCGTCTTTTTCGTGTTGGAGACAAGGCCGAGGAGGAGGAGGAAACGGTGACACACATTCGACCGTAACGCTGTAGTCACGTCAAGTTTTTTTTTGTTTTTCTGTTTGTGCTGTTAGGATTATGTAGAACATGTGCACAAAATATCGGATTTCACACACGGAGACCAACGAAGAGTAATATTTCAATTTAAAAATAAATCGGTGGACTTACGGCCGATGACGATTCGAACATGTTAAAACTTGTTTTTGAATTTATTCTAGAAGTTGAACAAAAAAAAAACAGAGTTATAATAAATGATGTTGAATCGGATGATTGAAGAATATTTAGAACAAAATTGAACAAATCCAAAATTTTGGCAAATAACTTAACATTTTGATTCTTTTTTAGAAGTTCTCAATAACGAATGACGAATGGCAAATGACATATTATAGATACAGTTGATAGAAGACAGACAACAAGTTTTAGATCACAGATGGTAAATGAAAGATCATAAATCACAAACATAGATATCAAACAATTTTTTTCTTTCTGTCTCTAAAATTGTTACAATTAAATTATATAGAACACTTTTAGGGTTCTAAAAATTTTCAACAATTTCTATTCTTTTTTGAGTTTTCTATTTTTTATTATTAGTTTTTCCTTATTTATTAAAGGGTTCTAAATTTTTTTGGGGCACTTCTTCTAGATTCTTTGAGTTTTCTTTGAAGGCTCTAGAAATTTTTATCGATTTCTCTTCCTAATTTCTAGATCTTTTTTAAAGTTTCTAGAAATTTTCAGCAATTTCGCGTCCAGATTCAGAGTTTTATTGAGAATTCTAGAATTTTTTAGAAATTTCTTTCAAAATTCATAGAATTTTCTTTAAAGATTCTTGAATGTTTTTACCATTTTCGATTTCCAAAATTTCCTTTACAAGTTCTAGAATTTTTCAGCAAAATCCTTAAGTTTTCTTAAAGGTTCTAAAATTTTTCAGAACTTCTCGTCCAGATGAAGAGACTTTCCTTTGAGGCTTTTAAAAAATTTTTGAGCAATTTCTCTTCCAGGTTTCTAGAGTTGTTTCGTAGAGATTTCTTTGAGTATTTTAGAGCTCCCTTCTAGGTTCCAAGAGTTTTCTGTAAGGATTTTGAAATGTTTCAGCATTTGCTCTTATTTCTTTTAGAGCCTTTAAGCAATTTCTCTTAGAGATTTCTAGATTTTTTTAGCGTTGTAGAATTTTTCAGTTTCTTTTTAAAATTCATAGAGATTAAGTATTCTAGAATTTTTTGAGAAAGCTCTTCCACGTTCCAAGAGTTTTCTTTAAGGATTCTGAAATTTTTCTCTTATTTCTCTTTCAGAATTTTCTTTCAGGTTTCTAGAATTTTTGAAAATAATTTCTCTTATAGATTCCTAGAATTCAACTTCTTTTAAAATCAACAATATCTCTTCCTGATTTCAAGAGTTTTTTTTAGGGTCCTAAAATTTGTTAACAATTTCTCTTCCAAATTCTTATCGTTTTTAGAACTTTTAATTTTTTAATTCTGCAGCAATTTTATTTACAAAATTCTTTTTTTTTTAGATTTCTAATTTTTTTATCAGTTTCGCTTTCAGATTCATAGTTTTTTCAAAATTCTAGAATTCTTCCGCAAATTCCTTTCAAGATTTATAGTTTTTTTTTGAGGATACTTGAATTTTTCAACATTTTCCCTTTTCAATTTCCAAAATTACCTTTACAAGTTCTAGAATTTATCAGCAAATTCCTTGGGTTTTCTTAAAGGTTCTAAAAAATGTTAGTAATTCTCTTCCAGATTCATAGACTTTTCTTTGAGGCTTCTAAAAAATTTTGAGCAATTTCTCTTCCAGGTTTCTAGAGTTTTCCTTTCTGAGGGTTCTAGAATTTTTCAGCAATTTAAATTTCCAATTCATAGAGATTTCGTTATTTCTAGAATTTTTTTAACAATTTCTCTTCCCTTCCATATTTCTAATTTTTTTTGATCAATTTCCCTTACAGATTTCTAGAGTTTTTTTAGCGTTCTAGAATTTTTCAGTAATATCTCTTTAAGATACATAGTATTTCTCTTTCAGAAATTTCTTTCAGGTTTCTAGATTTTTTTAAATAATTTCTCTTCAACTTCTTTTAGAATCCAGATTCCAAGAGTTTTCTTGAAGGGTCCTAAAATTTGTTAAAAATTTCTCTTCCAAATTCTTAGCGTTTTCTTTGAGGGTTTAATAATTTTTAAGTAATTTTTTGCCCAGTTTTTAGAACTTTTAATTTTTTAATTCTTGAGCAATTTTATTTACAAAATTATTTTTTGAGATTCTTCATTTCTCTTTCAGACTCTTAGTGATTTCTTTAAGAGATCTAGATTTTTTCAGTAATGTCTCTTCCTGATTCCTAGAGATTTTTTGAGGTTTCTAGAATTTTTTGAACAATTTCATTTTCAGATTCCTTAAGGTTTCTTTAAAAGTTCTAGAATTTTTGAGCAATTTCAATTCCAGATTCACAGAGTTTTTTAAGGTTCTGGAATTTTTTAGCAAATTTTATTCAAGATTCCCGGAGTTTATTTAGAGAGTTCTAGAATTATTCAGCAATTTCTGTTCCAGATTCTAAGTGTTTTCTTTGAGGGTTCCAAAATTTTTAAGAAATTAATCTTCCAGATAACTAATAATCTTTCAGAGTTCTAGAATTTTGTTGGGTAATTTCTCTTCCAGATTCCAGAGTTATTTTAGAGGATTATAGAATATTTCAGTAATTTCTCTTTCAGATTTCTAAAATATTCTTGAAAAGTTCTACAATTTTTTGAGCAAGGGGAATTGCTCAAATTCCTTCAATATTCTCACTCCATAGTCCTAAAGTTTTCTTTGTTATTTCTAGAATTTTTTTAGCAATTTCATAAAATTTATAGAGGTTCTAGAATTTTCAGCAATTTCACTTGCAGATTTTTAGTTATTTGTTGAGGGTTATAAAATTTTAGGCAAATTTCCTTACAGATCATTAGAGTTTGTTTGAGGGCTATAGATTTTTCAGTAATTTCTTTTCAAGAATTATAAATATTTCTTTCAGGGATCTAAAAATTTTTGAGCAATTTCTCATTTAGATTCCTTGAGTTTTTTTAAAGACTCAAGAAAGATGATGTTTAACAGATGAAAGATGACAAATCTATTTTATATGCTTAAATGTCTCAAGATTATTAACCCAAACATTTGAGTGAGTGAGATAGAAGACGACAGATGATAGATGCCAGTTAACAATTGACAGATGGCAGTAACAAGGTGACATTTAAGATGAAAGCTGACAAACTGATAAATGACAGATGACAATTTTTAGTTTGAAATTGATCAAATTAAATTTAAAATGTCATGGATAGTTAATCAAATTTATCAAAATTATTTCGTTAACTCAAAATTGTTGAAAATATGAAATTTAACAACTGACAGATAACAAATAATGTAATTTACAGATTACAATTGACACATAACGAATGACAATAGATAAGAAGCAACAGATGATATATAAGAGGTGATGTTTAACAGCTGGCAGATGATAATTTTCATGTTATATTTTATATGACATGTGACAAACACCGATAATTAATATCATAAGATAGATGGCAGATGACAGCCTAAGGAATTTCGGCCCAAAGTTACTAATATTTATTATTAGCCCAAATGTTTTTGAGTGAGATAACATGAAAGATGATAGATGGCAATTAACAATTTGCAGGTGACAGATGATAAATAACAGTAAAAATATTACATTTCAGAAGAAAGATGACAAATGACAGATGACAATCTAAGAACATGCAGTTCAAATATGACATATGTCAGATGATAGTTGCAAATGACAAATGTTTAGTGAGCATATAACAGATCATAGATGATATCTTACAAATCTTAGACGACGAATGGCAAATGTTAAATGATACATACAAGCTGATAGTTGATAGACCACAGATGGAAAATGAGAGATCATAAAAATTTCAAACATAGATGATTGATATAAAATCTTTTCTCCTTCTTAAAATTCATAAAATTAAATTATTAAGGTCATCTCAGACAAATAAAAAAAGAAATTTATCAAGATTAACAACTCACGAGTGTTAATTAGAGATAGCAGATGATAGATGACAAATGATACTTAATTGACGACAGATAACTAACAATATATGTCATATGGAAGATGATATTTAACAGATGGTAGATAACGGAATTAATTTTTTTATGACATATATAACAAAAGCAGATAATATACGTCTTAGGATAGATGACAGCTAAAGGAATTTTGGCCCAAAATTACTAAAATGTATTATTAACTTCTATAGAGTTAAATAAATTTCTTAAGATTATTAACCCAAACTTTTTTAGGTGACATAGCAGATGACAGATGATAGATGACATTAGAAGATGAACTATGATAGATTACAGATCACAGATAGAAAATGAAGGATCATAAATAAAGAAAGAAATTTACCAAGATTAATAACTCGCAAGTGTTGATTAGAGATAGCAGATGAGAGATGACAGATGACAAATGACACTTAATTGATGACATAGATAACAGACTATATACGATATATGGAAGATGATATTTATATATAACAAAAACAGATAATAGACGTCCCAAGATAGATGACAGATGACACCTTGAGAAATTTTGTTGAGATAGCAGATGACAGATGATAAGATGACATTGGCAGGTGACATATGGCAGTAAAAATGTGATATCTCGGATGAAAGCTAACGACTGAAATATGACAACCTAAGGAATTACAATTGACTGCTGACAGCTGATAGCTTACAGTTAAATAAATTTAGAGGAATCTTGGCCCAAAATAACAAAAATTTAGAAACCTAACACATGTCAGATGAAAAATATTATTTTTTTACCTTACCACAGTTGACAGAATATAGCTGACAGTTGACTAATGAGAAACATTGTTTTTGTTTTTTACTCTTAAAACAATTGCTAGGATATAATTCTTTTTTTTAGCTAATGTCAGACGATATTTTGTATGTTTATTATTTCAGAGCCGTTGATAGATGAGACAATAGTTGACAATAATTGTTTTTTTATGATAGTTGACTTATTGACATACGATAATTATTCTTAATGTCAGATGATAGTTAACAGTTGACAGATGACAGAACTAAAAGCAGATGACAATTAATTTATAATCTTCTTTATTTTAGATCAGTTTGCAGGTGAGAGTTGATAGTTGAGTGTTAACAAAAATTGACAGATCACACTTGCCAGATAATGAAAATTATTTTAATATGATAATTTATAATTTAATATTCTTTACTTAAAAATATCTGACATGAAAAATATTATTTTTAATTTTTTTAACCTTACAATTTATGAACAGTTAATAGATGATAGAATATAGTTTAAAATAACTATTTTTTGCAATAGATGATAATGTTTTTAATGACGACGATGATCGCTGAGAGTTGACAGATAACAATTATTTTTTTTCAGGTCAGTTCGCAGGCAATAAAAATTATTTTTTAAGTCAAATTATAGTTGACAGCTGACAAATGTCATTCTTTACTTTAAAACATTTAACAAATGACAGATAAAACCACTACTTTTTATTTTTTCCTACCTCACAACAGCTAACAGAAAATAGTTGACAGTTGACAGATGAGAGAAATTGTTTTTTATTTTATACTTTAAAACAATTGACAGACTACAATTTTTTTGTTGCACAAAACAGATATTTTTTTCCGAACAGTTGGCAGATAAGAGAATATAGTTGAAAATAATTACTTTTTACAGTCTATTTTTTTATGACACATGATAGTTGACAGTTGACAGATGACAATTCTTTTATAATATTCATTATTTAAGATTAGTTGACAGATGACTGTTGGTAATTGATTGTTATTAAAAATTGACAAATGACGGGCGATAGTTGACAGATGACATTTGATTTTAATATTCTTTACTTTAAAATACATATTTAACTAATGACAATCAAAAACATTATTTTTTATTTTTTCTCATCTCACAACAGAAAATATTTGACAGTTGACAGATGAGAGAAATTGCTTTTTGCTTTTTTACTACAATTGACAGGCTATAATTGTTTTTTTTTTCTTGAAACATAGCATACGATATTTTTTATGCTTATTATTTCAAAGCATTTGACAGATGACAATAATTATTTTTTATGAATAGTTGACACATGATAATTATATTTTATGACAGTTGATATTTAAAAGTTGACAGATGACAAAAAACAAAAAGAGGTGAGAATTCATTTATAATTGTCTTTATTTCAGATCAGTTGACAGGTGACAGTTGATGATTAAGTGTTAACAAAAATTGACAAATGACATAAGTACAACAGTTGACAGGTAATAAAAATTAGGAATATGTTTTTATAACAAATTATAGTTGACAGCTGACAGATGTCATTTGATTTTAATGTTCTTTACTCAAAAACATTTGATAAATTTTAACAAATGACAGATAAAAATATTACTTTTTATTTTTTTCCACATCACAACAGTTAACAGAATATAGTTGACAGTTGACTGATGAGAGAAATTGTTTTTTTTTTGGCAGGTAACAGAAGATATTTCTTTATGCTTATTAATTTAGAACAGTTAACAGATGATAGCACATAGTTGACAATAATTATTTTTTACAATAAATGACAATTAATAGGTAATAATTTTTTAATGAGAGATGATCGCTGACAGTTGACAGATAACAATTCTTTAAAAAAAAATCAGATCAGTTAACAGGTGACAGTTAACAGTTGTGTGTTAGCAAAAATTTACAGATGACAGACGACAGTTGGCAGGTAATAAAAATTATTTTTATAACAAATTACAGTTGACAGATGTCATTAGATTTTGATGTTCTTTACTTTTGACAAATGACTATAATTTTTGTTGTTGTTGCAGAAAACAGATATTTTTATAGCAGTTGACAGATGAGAGAATATAGTTGACAATAATGATTTTTTTACAATATATGCCAATTAACAAATGATATTTTTTTAATGACAGATGGTCGTTGACATTAACATTTTTTTCTCAGATCAGTTGACAGGTGACAGTTGACAATTGACAGATGACAGACGACAGCTGACAGTTCACAGGTAATAAAAATTATTTTTATACCAAATTGTAGTTTACTAATATCATTTTTTTTAAATCACATAACAGACAAAATTTTCAGGCGTATTATTTTAGAATAGTTGACAGATGACAGAATAGTTGAAAATAATGTTTTATGATACATAACAATTGAAAATGATATTTTTATGGTTTTAATATTCATTACTTGAATACATTTGACAGATAAAAAACATTGTTTTCCAGTTTTAATAAAATGTATTATTAACTTCTACAGAGTTAAATAAATTACTCAAGATTATTAACCCAAACTTTTTAAAGTGAGATATCAGATGGCATTGGCAGGTGACATATGACAAATAGCAGTAAAAATATGATTTCTCAGATGAAAGCTGACGAATGACAGATGACAATCTAAGGAATTTGAAATTGATCAAAATAAATTCTGTTCTGGAGAAATATGACAGATAGTAGTAAAAATGTGATTTCTTGGATGAAAGCCGACGAATGACAAACAGACAGACAAATAGCAGTAAAAATATGATTTCTCAGATTAAAGCTGACGAATGACAGATTATAATCTAAGGAATTTCTAGCTTAAAATTGTTCATATTAAATTTAATAAGTTAAATAAATATATCGATATTGTTAAGTTCACGACAGATAAAAAATAAGAGATTAAAGAACGGTGGAGACAGTTGAGTGTTGACAGCTGACAATTAATAATTGACAGATGTCAGTTGATAGATAACAATTAAATTATATATGTAAGATGTAAGTTGACAATTGATGAACGACAGACGACTTATGATAGTAGAAAGGGCCGACAAACGACAGATTTCATTATATATGACATATTACAAAAAGAGATATGACATATGAGATGAGTGCTGACAAATGACAGACGACAATCTGTGGAATTTTTAGCTTGAAAGTAATCAACATGATCAAATTAGATTTATGAAGTTCTGGAAAGTTGAATAAATATATCAATATTGTTAAGCTGACGACAGATAGCAGATAAAATAAAAGAAGACGAAAGATAGGTTGACTGCTGACCGCTGACAGCTCACAGTTGATTTTTAATAATTGATAGATGATATTTAAATTATGATATATGTCAGAAGTTGATAATTGATGATCGAAAGAGGACTTATGGCAGTTGACAAAGTCGAAAATTGACAGATTTCGTTATATATGACAGGTAACAAAAAGAGATAATAGCTATCCTGTGATAAATGGCAGATAATATTTCCAGAGAAATTTTGGAAACAAACAGGACAGAGGTATACAAATAGAATATAAGGACAATGAACAAAGAAAATGATCACCAGAATAACGAAAAAAAATGGTGATGTGGCCAACATAGTACTTTCCCTATATTTTACTCGAATACTATGCGGTTTATGCAAAAAGGTTATTCTTAATAATTTATTCAATTTTGAATTCTCTACAATTATTTGTTATATAACTTTCATGTTGCTTCAATAGTTTATTAGCAATTGGCAAAAAATGTCAAAAATTTCAATTTTTATTTTTTTTCTCGAAAGTTAAGAATTTTATGAAAAATATATTTTAACAAAATTTGTTCAGATTCTCATTTTCTTTAACTTTTGTTTGAAAAGTTTTGTAATATTTTTCATATTAAAAAAAATATCGGAAAAAAACAAAAAACGCCTCGAGTAAACACCCACTTCCGGTTTATGAATGTTTACCAAAAGCTTTTCAGTTCCAGTTTTTAACGATAAAATCTTACGTTTAAAGTTTCATCTCAATCGGATCAGTCGTTTTTGAGATACAGCACCCACGGACAGACAGACAGACAGACAGACAGACAGACAGACACACACACACAAAATTTTTTTTTCCAGAAATTAATGTTTTGGGTTCAGGGGACCCCAAAACGGATATTTCCGCAAAAAAAATTTTTCAAAAAAAAATCACGATCACAATACTTCCCCTATATATACTTCGTATATAGGGAAAGTAAAAATAGTAGCTCACGAGGATAAGAAGAGAAGCGCAGATAAAGATGTTTAAGAAAAAAAATAGTAAATGAATGACTAAGTTGACATATATAGAGAACGAATAGTTCTAAAATGAAAGTTATTATAATGTTAAAAAGAAGCTTCTAGCTACACAGAAAGTGTAATGGTATATTCTATTACTAGAAGAAAATCACGGTTTGAGTGGAAGACCATTTTGAAAAAGAGTGAACTCCGCCCAGGATTCGTATAACCTAAATTATTTGTATGTTTTTTTTTCATGTTTTGTAATTAACTTTGCTAAATATTATGTATATACGAATACTAAAGTATTAATAAACAAATAAACAAAAGTATGGAGTAAACGTGGCGGTTTGGGTGTAAGAGAAAGGGATAAAAGTGGAAATTTATGAAAAATGGCAAGTTCAAAGAAAGTTGCAGAGGTTACTGAATAACAATCAGCTCAATGAGGGTCATCTTGTCAAGGGTTAGAAGTTGATCAAAAAAGAGATGGAGAAAAAGCAACATGGAAGAAAGTTAAATGGAAAAGGTGTATCAGATGTGAGTAAAAAGGATATTTGCCAGAGGAGTGTGAAAAAGTGTGTCAGGAAGGGATGAGAAGGAACAAAAATGTGATTGAAGGATGGGGATAGATGAAGACTTTAACAAAATTAGCGTGGCAAAAATAAGAAAGATACTATTATTTTATACAAATAAAGATCTTTTTTTGCTGAAAACTACAAACCGTAAGGAATACAATAATAACGATTCCACGAGTTTACTCTCAACAGTAGTAGCCACCGCTTTGTCGATACGCCCAACACTGAAAGCCTCCGGTTCATAAACCGGACACAGCGATTGTGTGCACAGTGCGATATCGCGCGGACACGTTGGCATTACATTTTTCAGTCGAGATAAACGGTGGATGCATTGTAAATTGGAAATTCGAAAAAGTTCACAGTTTGATGAGCCTGTGAGCGGGCAGGCGATTTAAATTTCCTACGTGTCATTCATTTCCCGGCGCAGTTTTGTCACGTTTATAATCCATCGAGCGGCCGATATCATTTGGAATTAAAACGTATTGCAATACGAATGCATTTCCCGGTTTCACCTATTGAGCACGTTACGAAACAATACAAGTTAAGTTGATTAACTCGGAGGGTTTCCTTTAATTTAATCTGCCGTAAGGTGATGTGGTCGCCTATTGGCCTTCATTGTGTAATCAATCGAAAATATTAACTTTTTAAAAGGTAAACAAGTGATCAACCCATTATTTCATCAAGTTTCACCAAGAAATTCGCGAGAAAATTATTCAAGAAATATTAACTGTTTATTGTAGGGTAATAATTGTATTATTTTTTATAAACTTAGTACTGGATTTAATGTAGGATCTCACCTAGGAACTGTAGTCGAAAAATACAGGTGATTTAGGGTTGAACCACAACCTTAAAAGGTATTTTAGATGTGAAAATTTTGGCCATATAATGTAAACTACTTTCTCATGTTCGGAATTTAGAGCACTTGAAGCCAAGTAGTTTTGTTACAAATGTGAAATAATGCTCTAAAAAAAGCCTTCAGTATATTATAGCTTGAAGGACTTAGAAGAAAAATTATTTGGGACACTATGAAGTTAAGTTAGCTTTACAAGATCTATTAATATTTAATAGCTTTATTATTTAAACAAAGATCTTTTAGATGAAGTTCATAAATATTCTTCCAGGAGACCCATTTTTTTTTTCTTGAATAATTTCCTAACTCATCTCTTGGTGGAACATTATGAAGTAATTGGTAGAATCGGTGAAACAACCCAAGTGTTTAACAATTTTTTCCCTATTAAATTAAACTAAATACTTTTGGGAAACATTATGAAGTTAATGGTAAAGAATCAAGTTTTTAATTAACATTTCTTTATTGGATTGAACACCATGAGGCTGATATTTGGCGAAGCTCCATTATGCAATTATAAAATTATTTAATAATAGCATTTCTTTATCTATTAAACCCATTACATTTTCTAACTGTTGATTGGGTTTAGAAGTCGATATTTTTACCATTTTAATTTCAATTTCTATAGGATGTATACGCTTATATCATTACTTATATCCATGAACGTTGTGAAAGTCAATGTTTTCTCATAGAAAAATACATGATTTATTTATACTAATACTAATTACCAGTCAATACGCACGCTTCCATTAAAGATTTTTCGATAGGTGTGGGTAAACTTAATTACAATTTGTGTACCTTTGATCATTGGTTCATAAGAGTGTATGCGGAAATGTTGATGGGAATTAAATACCGAGTGCGCAATGCTCATCTTAATTCATGTTCCTGCTTCTATTTGAGCGCGTGGTTTGAAACCAAACGCGATCGTGACCCGAATAAACAGTGGCGTAGGTGTTACGGATATTTATCGCGGTGCATACTTAAAATTGTTTGTGTATGTGTGAATGGCACGCATGAAGAGCTATGATATTTGTTGTTATTTAACTTTAAAAAAAATATTAATAAGCTGTGCCACAAATGAAATATGTTAGCATCTACAAGTAACCTAAATTAACCTTGATTAACCTTGGATGAGCATTATAGTTGGATAACCTTAAATGATTCTAATAGGCGTTGTATAATGACTTTAAATTACCTTAAATAATCTTAAAAGATCTTCAGTTATCATTGAATGATAGAAGTATTAAATGTCCTTAAATGACCATTTGATTCTTTCAACGATTGACGATCGTAGGTAACAGTTAAATGACATCAAATGGTCATTCATGGTTATTTGATGACATTACATGACCATTATTTTATCTTGATGGATTGATTGTTATTAAATAACTTTGAATGTCCGTTGGATGGCTTTGAAAGATCAGCGGATAACATTAAATGATATTTAGATGATCTTGAATAATCTTAAATAACCTTGAAGGGTTTGAAAATCCATTATATTATCTTAAAACGATCACTTTAAATAATCCTTATAGACTATTTTATAACTTAAATGTCCAGTATACGATCTTGAATGATCTTTAGATAACATGAAATGGTCTTGAATGACAGTTGTATAACATTTAATACCCTTAAAATTTAGATTGTCCTGAATGATCGTTGGATCCTCTTGAATAACTTTAAATGACCGTTAAATTACTTGAATGACTGATGACCACTGGGTGACTATTATCAAATTACCTACAGTTGCTGGAATAACTTTTAAATTATCGTCAATAATCATGATGAATGGCTTAAGTGACGTTGAATAATCGTCGATGATTTCAAATGACCTTGAAGGATCATCTGACTATAAATGGCCACGATCACCCATTAAACTCAAATGACATTAAATAACCTTAATTAACCTTGGATAACCATTATATAATCTTAAATTATCATTGGATTACCCTAAATGATTCTAATAACCGCTGAATAATGACTTTAAATGGTCACAAGTTAACTTTAAATGACCATTGTATGACCTTAAATAATCTTAGTTATCTTTAAATATTAAATAACCTTAAATCGCCATTTTATTCTTTCAATAATTGTCATTGATCTTAAACGACAATTAAATGACCCTAAGTAACCGTGGTTTGATATCAAATGCACATTCGTGGTCGTTTGATGACCTTATATTACCAATATTTTATCTTGACTGATTAATCTTTATTAAATAGCTTTAAATGACCCTTGGATGACACTGAAAGATCTATGGACGACTTTATCATTTAAATGACCATCAATAATCTTAAATAACCTTGAAAGATCGTTAGATAAACTTGAACGACCATTAAATTATCTTAAATGACCACTTTATATGACCTTTATAGACCATTTTATAACTTGAATGATCATTATACGATATTGGATGCTCATTAGATAACATGAAATAGTCTTGGATGGCCGTTAAATAACATTTAATTACTTTGAAATTTAGATTATCGTGAATGATCGTTCGATGATTTGAATGACCTTAAAGGACCGCTGAATAAACTTGAATGACTGTCGAATAAACTTAAATACCAATCTATTTATCATTATATGACCTAAAATAATAATTTTATGTTATACAATGTTATTAAAAAAATAATTTCAGCATTATTAGGAAACTTCAATTATCAATAAATGAGAAGAAATTTAAAAAGCGACTTGGATAATTTTAAACAGCCTTAACTGGCCACTGGGTGACCTTACCTTAAAGAATTAACAACTTACCTAAAGTTGCTGGAATAACTTTTAAATGATGCTTTAGAATCATGATGAATTACTGTTAAGTGATCTTGAATGATCTTCGATGACCTCAAATGGCATTCAATAATTCTTAGATGATATTACATGATAGTGGGATGATCTTGAATAACTTCAAAAATGATTGTTGTAACAAAAAGTAATTTCAGTTCTATTACGAATGAAGTTAGTTATATTTTAAATAGAAAACTACGAAAATTTATAAATGATGCAGGAGAGCTGAATGTAGATAGAGAAGACATTACAGAATCTTGGAAAATTACATAGAACAGTTATTTTTCAACGAAAGAGAAGACCCACCCCATATACAAGCAGTGTCTGGATCTAGTATCATGACAGATGAAGTCAAAATTACCATTAACATCCTAGAGGAAGGTAAAGCTCCAGGACCAAATGGGATACGTTCAGAATTCTTCAGACTTCTTAACGATGAATCACTAAAAGAAGGAAATGCTCCAGGACCAAATGAGATACATTCAGAATTCTTCAGACTTCTTCATGATGAATCACTAAAGGAAGAAAAGCTCCAGGAGCAAATGGGATACATTAAGAATTCTTCAGACTTCTGCACGATGAATCACTAAAGGAAGGAAAAGCTGCAGGACCAAATAGGATACATTCAGAATTCTTCAGACTTCTTGACGATGAATCCGTTAAATTCTTAAAAACATATACAATAACATATATATTACTGGGAACATCCCAAAAGAATAGCTCATCTTAAAATGTATAATATTACCAAATAAATAGGGAGCCAGAGCATGTGGCGACTATAGAACGATTAGCCTCACGAGTCAAATGATAAAGTTGTTTCTGAAAATTATTCATCGCAGAATATACAAGCTATGCAAAGAAAGAGTAACAGACGCACAGTTTGGATTTATGAAGGGATGCTCTGTTCTGACTGCAGGTATTATGTCAGTGCTGCAGAGATATGAACTATGATATTTTCGCCTATTTTATCGATTATCAGAAGGCGTTTGATAAGATACACCTTAAAAAGATGATAGAGATCTTGAAAAACACAGGGATTAACGAATTAGGATCATCCATAACCTATATAGGTTATAGAAATAACCTATACTGGAATCAGTCAGCTACTATCAAGATGAATGCAAAACGAAATAATCAGTATTATTCGAGGCGTTAAGAAAGGTTGCATTTTTTCGCCGCTCATATTTAATCGTTAATCAGAAGAAATCTTCAGAAAAACCAATGATAATACCAACATAGAAATCCTACTCAATGAAGAACGATTAAACAACATTCGATATGCAGATGATACTGTGATATTCACCGATAGTATGACCAGCTTACAAGAATTAATGAACAGAATAAAAGATGTCAGCAGTGTGGTTTAGAAATTAACATTAGTAAAACTGAATTCGTGGTAATTATTAAAGAGGCAAATGAAAGGTGCAAACTAGTGATCAACAACATACTAATAGAGAGGGTATCTCAGTTTGCCTAATTGGGAACCATGATCAATGAGGATTGGGATCATTTACGGGAGATTCTGCACCTAACTCGAGAAAGCAAGAGCCATTTTTAACCAAATGACTGAACTGTTCAAAAGCCACAGCTTCAGCAACGTTATCAAAATCAGACTTATTAGATTGATGAGGCTGACACTTGACGAAACTCCATTATGCAATTATATCAAACAGGCCGAAGTTTCGGGGATCGAATTTGGGAACACAGGAAAAGTTACATCCAAGAAAAAACAACCTCAACATACGCCAACCATCTCCTGGAAGAAGAACATCAGAAATTCAATACGAACTTCAAAATTTTACACACGTGTCAAAAAGGGAAAAAACTAAATTTGTTGGAACAGCTGGAGATCAATAAATTTCAAAAACGTAACATATTATTGAACGAGCAAACAAATGTCAATAACTCGCCATTACTTAACTTATAATTGTAACACCCCCACCTATCCAAACTAGTATTTAAGTCGCTACTGTATTAAAATAAAACCATTATTCATCTAAATATTTGATAGTAGAGGCGTCCACTTTGTGATACATATTTTATAACTTTAAATAAAATAAAATAAACTTTGTTTATATCTCATACTTTATTATTTTAGTGACTATATTTTCGACACAATTTAGCTGATCATAATCAAACTAAAATAATAAAGTGTGTGATATAAACAAAGTTTATTTAATTTAATTTGAAGTCACTATTCATCTGCCTTATGAAGTCACAGTGTGGTAAAATAATCGTAGCAGTGTATCTACAAATAAAGCAAAACACAGTCGTGTTTTTATTTAATAATTGCAAAATCAGACTTTTTGGATGCTATATTTTCTTGATACCTTTCTACGCAATGGAGTCACGGACAATAACCAAAGCAACACAAAAAAGACTGGAGGCTTTCGAAATGTGGCACAGGAGAATAATATGGATCTGTTGGGTAGACAGAGTGACAAACAATTAAGTGATGGAACGAGTGAACAAAAACTGAGAGGAGTGAAAATCATCAAAAGAAGAATACTAGAATACCTTGGACACATTATGAGAAAAGACACCAAATGCCGCCTTCTAAAATCTGTTCTTCAAGGGAAAGCCTTTAGTAAAAGAGGAAGAGGAAAAGAGAAGAATAAAACTTAAGAACTACCACCGAACTATTCAGCATGGTCGCCAATATTTGGAATAGGCACCCGAAGAAGAAGTAGAATGAAAGAAATACAAATTATATTAAATGACTTCGATTGATTGACCGATGGCCTTAAATGATCCTAAATAATTGTTTCAATGGCAGTCAAATGATAATGATAAGTTTTTTTTTAAATTTTAAATGATACTAAAGAATAATTTCAACACTATAACGTAAGAAAGAAATTTTAATAACTTCTGATGATTTCGATTATCCGCTATATTGAATATAGCTTTCAAAAACCGCTGGTTGACCTTAAAGGATCATTATAAATGATCGTTGGGTTACTTGAATGATCGTTAAATGAACTCAAATGACCTGGAATAATGGTTAGATGATCTTGCGTTGAATGGACATGAATGGTTCCCAGTAAATAATTTCTATATGAGCATCAAATGACCTTTAATGATCTTGAATTATCATGCGATGGCATTAAATGACTGTTAAATGACCTTGAATGATATATTTATGATGTTTAATGATACTAAAAATGTGATTGATACTTAAGGTCAATAGTTCGTGATTCTTTTAATTCAGGTAGATTAGTAAAATGTAATTAGTTGTAATCGTACTCGAATTTTTAGGTTTTAAACTTCAGAACATTTCATTTTGAAACTAACAATTAAAAATAACGACATGTATGTAACCACCTCATATGAAAAACACTTTCAAAGGTGTTAGGAATTAACTAAAATGTAATTGACTATTGTATTTCCTAGAATTTTCGTTGAATGATCTGAAATCTTCTTATATGATCCTTAATAGCGATAACTAGTTGACCTTGAAGCTAACGCTTGATGACTCACAAGATTTTGACCTTTAATGATGGGTTATCTTCAATGATCATTCATTGTACGAGAGTCGTTCAATTAGTAATGCCCCATATTTTTTTCTCCACAATGATCAAAAACTGAAAGTTGTACTTCTAGGTACTTCAAGTTCAGAGTTTCTCCTCCCGGTGGAAAAGTTTCAAATCATTCCAACAGATTGCAGAGCTGTAGTGAATTTTCAAAATGGCGTCTGTTACAAACAGTGAGCAGTGATTGAGTTTTTGATTGCAGAGAAAGAAACTGTGGGAAATATCCATAAACGTTTTTGTGCAGTGTATGGAGATTGTGCTGATTGTTAAGGCGTCAAAAAGTCCAACATCTCAACTCCAAGATTTGCCACGTTCCGGGCGTCCTGTCAGTGCCACCACTCCAGACATGGTGAGGCGCGTGGATGTCATTATTCATACGGACCGCCGCATTACAGTGCAACAATTGACCTCACAGCTGTCAGTCAGCAGTGGAAGTGTGTGTGCAATGATCGAGACTCTCCGATATTCAAAAGTTTGCGCAAAATGGGTCCCAAGAAATCTCACAGTAGAACACAGGAACCTGGGTGCACCACTTTGAGCCGGAAACCAAAAGACAGTCAATGGAATGGCACCATCCTCAGTCACCAAGAACGAAAAAATTCAAATCAACTCCCTCTGCTGGAAAAGTCATGGTTACTGTTTTTTGGGACAGTGAAGAGGTCATTCTTGTTGATGTGATGCCAAGAGGGACAACCATTAATTCCAAAGACGTGAAGACCTTGGACAAACTTAAGAAACGTTTCCGGCGTGTTAGGCATGACAAGAATCCGGCTAAAATTTTGATCCTGCACGCCCGCACACAAGACTCAGAAACGGGAAACACCTCACCAAATTGGGTTGGACCACATTGCCCCATCCACCATACAGCCCAGATCTGGCACCGCCAGGCTTCCATCTCTTCGGACCTCTTAAAGACGGTTTGCGTGGAAGACACTTCGATGATGATGAGATCGTAATTCAAGCGGTGAAAACATGGCTTCGCGTACAGGTCAAGAGTTGGTACCGGCAGAGAATACAGGCACTTGTTTCACGTTAGCGTAAGACCGTACAAGTTGATGGAGACCATGTTGAAAAATAATACGCGTAGAACAAACATGTAGCTATATTGCCACCAAAATTTAACACTTTTAAATAAATAGTTTCTAAAAATATATGGGATATTACTTATTGAACAACCGCCGTATATTCTTGAATGACTGTTAACAGTTTGGAATCATCGTCAGGTGGCTTAAAATAACCTTAAATGATGAACGAACTAGGAACGTTTAAAAAAATTGAATGACCGTTGAGTGACTTGAATAATCGTTGGATGGCTTTAAATACCCGTTAATTGACCTTAAATGATAACAATAGGATCTTATAAGATATAAAAAGTTGTCATATCTTATAGGTATCCAAATTTTTGTTTTAATTTATTAACGAGGTCAGTAGTCTTTGAACCATCGTCGATCAAGCAACTCAATCCGAAAGAAATTGCGAAGTATGAAAAAACAGAGTTCAGCCCGTTATAAAGTTCCCTACCAAGCAAGCAAAAAATCGTTCGGGGAATCTTGTCCAGGAAAAAAACATGATACACAAGTGGCATAACCTCTTTAAGCAAGGCAGGGAAAAAATTGAAAACAATTCCCGACCTGGACGGTCTGTTGAAGTCACCACTTGAGATTAGTGACTAGATTGCACACATTGCTACAAAAACATCAGCGCGTTGAATATTTGCGTGCGTTTTTGAACGAGTGTAATGAAGACTAGGATGTTTTTTGGGTGAATTGTTACTGGGGATGAAACTTTGATTTATCACTATGAACCTGAATCTAAGTAAGATTCCATGCAGTCGCATAAAAAGTGTCGCAGTCGGTGGAAAGCTCAAGGCGACAGTTTTCTGGGACAGAAGGAATTTTGTTGATGGATTATAATGAAAAAAGTGTTTCTATAACCGGAGAAAACTACGCTTCAATTTTAGAGAAGTTAAAAGAGGCTATCAGAGAAAAAAGAAAGGGAACATTAACCAAAGGTGTCCTGCTCTTGCACGAAAATACTCCTGTTTGCAAGAGTTGAGTTGCATTAGTTGGTTTGGATAAAGTGGGCTTCGATGTCATTGATCACCCACCTTAGAGCCCAGATTTAGCTCCCCTGCAACTAAATCTGAAAAATGAGCTTCGAGGAAAGAAGAAACGAAGGATGTAGTTTCGGCGTATTTTTCAGAGAAGGATAAATAATAATTACGACGTCTGGGCATTCAATTTCTCGATCTGGACTTTCTGAGCGCATTCTCTTCAGACTTCTTCGAGGTTTGCTCGGAGACTCGAAGCTATCACCATTTTGTATTCTCGGAGTACGCAGCAAAGAATTAACGTATGTATCGTCATATTCACAAGTCACTCTGATCCGTTGATAGATTAGATACAACAGATGTATCCAGCGAGTATGAATGTCATTGGTTACTCTAATCATATATAATTTTTACATTTACATATAAGTAAATATGGTTGCATATTTGATAAATCATTGAGTTTCCGTCATGTTAATAAAGTATACAACCATATTTACGCATATGTAAATAAATTAGTGGTTTTTTCAAGAAGAAAACATTTTATTTTCCCTTGATAGTTCAATCATTAATACATAACTACATACTATTTTTTATTAAGGCAACATTTGTCACCTTTTTTCTAATGTAATCATCTGCTCATCACTACGTCATCTGTGTATAACTGGTTTCTATTTAATAATACGTGCAGTAGTAAAATTAATGGGCGTCCCATTAAACGCCGGAATAATTATTCTCGGTTCGATTTTTAGTCGCCGAACGGGGAACACAAATTGGCAGTAAATTTTCAAAGATTGCCATCGATCAGGCGGCCGATTGTCCGGTTAATTTTGATGTATAGTGCATTTGGTGCCGTTAATGTCGGCGTTGGTCGGCGATTTTTCAACGGGGTATTAGCGCGCGCGAGGCTCGGGACTAAGTGTCAATTGCGATGAGGATGTGATGAATGTTGTCTCTTTGAAATACACGACTCGCCGATAAATCACATCATCATCGATACTGCAGTTTCTGTTTAGCCGGCCGGTTTTAATCGTCCAGATCAATCAAGCGTAACGGTTTATTAGAACGGATCTGAAAAGTGATATCGCGAATAAGTTTGTTAATATTTGTTATGCATTTTCATTATTAAATTTCTTATTCTATTGGATTGTTGCTTTGGTGGTTTTATTATAAAATTAATGCTACGTCTTAGGAATATCTGTATGAGCTTTCATTCAAGAAAAGGTAGACAAGAGTAAAATGGTCCTAAAAATTACCTATAATAGCCTTCTAAAGAATGAATCTTCTTAGATCTTTAATTAATTGCTCATTTAACCCACGGAGAACATAATTGATACTTGTCATGTTCCATAGGTATATTATCTGTTTAAACTTTGAAAATGATTGGAAACAACCGAAACACGTATTAGTCAACTGGCAATAAACCTATGGAACATAACAAGTGTCTTACTTCACCAAATTTACATCTTTGAACTATTTTGATTAGAACTAAAAAATGACTCTTCCTAGAATTAAAAAAATGTGTTACTTTACCAAATTTACATTTTTGAACTATTTTGATTAGAACTAAAAGATGACTCTTCCTAGAATTACCCCCCATCCACTTTAGATCCCCAGCTTTTAATCTAAGTGCTGTTCTTAGAGGTTCTTAGGTCCAAAGGAGGAAGAGGCAGTAGTGTTCGACTGCCATCAGGGTGGCACGAGTGACTCCAGTGATTCCCATACATACTAGACATTGAATATGCTGAAGATTGTGTATTTACTGATGTAAGAAAAGTCATAGGAGATCCCGAGTGTAACCCTACATGACCTAGACCTTGCAGCATTGCTAGAAAGCTATACTCTCCTTTTGTACCTTAGTGTGTATGTAAGTGATTACTCTAATCCAACTTAGTATCCAGGATTACCATATATATTTAAGTAAGTGTAGTATTAAATAAATTAGGAAGCTTCAGTTTGACAGGTTTTGTTTAATTGGTAAATAGTACCAGCTCTGTCTTACATGGTCATTATAAGTAATCTCCAGTCAATTTCCTGCAATGCTCAGTCTATTGAAAGCTCCTCTAATTGAGTTCCTTATTCTACAAATTGATGAATTCTTGGGTTTTCCTTTTCTAGGCTTGCCTTTTGATGATAATTTATTAAAACACAAATTACAAATGAAACATTAATGCTAATAGGGAGAATGGACGGTGGTAATCAATTTGAAAGCTGCGGAGGTTCGCCCGAATGAAAAATGCATCACGTCACAACGACGAGGCCGGCGTTGTTATTGCGACTTTTTTCCCCTCTACCCCAAAACTGTCACCTCAATTGGGTCGGTTCACGCGATTCTAATGATACACTGCGGCATTCTGCTTATAGCGCTTATGATTTATGGAACGGATTTTAATGCCGGCTCAAATGAGGCGCATCGTTATGCGTCCGACGCCATTAAACGTCCTCATTGTCGGTTTTATTTAATTTTCGTACGCGTTATTACACGGTGTTGTGCCATTAGTGCGCCGGCGACGGATGCATTATATTATTCACATTCTCCCTTTTCAAGACGCGGGGGTTGCATACTTTTCGGTAGGGACGTTTTTAAAAGACATTACTTAGATCTACGTCGAGATAATGCTCTGATGAGGCATAAAAAAGTTTATTATTTTGTATTATGACATTAAAAAGATTACTGCAACAACTTTAGCAAATGTATTGAAGCAACTGGTTTAAAAATCACAAAATACATCACAAAAGTCTGTTTTCTTCCAACTAAAAATAATTGGTATTCTCTATCTAAAAGTGTAAGCATAAACTGGTTTGATTAAAATTGCATTCAGCCTTTTGAAAATTTCAAAAAAAGACGATTTAAAAATCACAAAATACATCACAAAAGAGTCTATTTTGGATTACAACTAAAAACAATTGAAAAATATAATCAATGGAGTTTTAAATAAGGAATGAATGAAATTCTTTAGCCAATAAACTACAGCACCAGTCAACGTTTTTAATTCTGAGCTTGGTTACAAGCCCTTTTGTGATGTATTTTGTGACTTGATGAAAAATATAATCAATCGAGTTTTAAATGCAGTATATTTACTTCTTAACAAGGAATTTAGAAGTGTAAATACTGCATTTAAAACTCACAAATCATCAAGTCACAAAATACATCACAAAAGGACTTGTTACAAAGTTCAACATTAAAAACGTTCACTGTTGTTGCACTTTATTGTCTGAAGAATTTAATTAATTCATTAGTTAACACCGTTTTAACAAATAAAAACGTTTCGAAACCGACAAGCGTTTCTTTGAAAAATTACACACAAAGGAGACACAAATAACGACCATTATTTATCCAACATCATCCCCAAACAAGTGTAACAAAAATATATCATTACAAACAGTTCTCGGGACCAATTAAACTTTTATCGTTGCGAAACACGAGAAGCTCCTTATTATTAATTGCCCTTAAGACACCGAACACCACGGGAATCATTATTTCACCTCGCGCCGCCTTGATTAAACCTTCATTTAACTCCTGCCGCTTGTTACGCGATAATTGCATATAATTTGTTACTTGTTACCTCGCGTTTTCTCCAGCACGTACGTGCGAGTTTTTTTGCCTCTGAATTTTATTTTATTTTAATTTGGCTCGTCTCGTTTCGGGGACTTAATGAAGTGTGGCGCTGGTAATATAATTTTGCGAGCGGCGCCCGTATTAAAAATTCACGTGCTTTCAGATTTTCGCTGAAATTCTGCCGCTCGGACGGCGCGAACAATGCGAATTATCCGGGACGGAAGAGGTTTTTATTGTTGTCGGCTGTGCGGGGGCTGATTAAATTTCACTCTTCGGCTATGGTGTTTATCGCGCGGGCCGCTAGGAAATGTTGGCAAACAAAAGGCGACGTTTGATAAACAGGTTGGCGAGAGTTACGTGGGAGGATGAGTTATTTACGCGTTTATCTCTGCCGTTGTTCCGCTCCGTGTTGTGGATTAAAGTGCTGAAATTCTATCGCTTTCTATAGATTACTTGTAGAAAGTCCGACAAATACAGAAAATAAGGTGGATGTAACATCAACGACTAAAGCTTATGAAATTGTGGGAGTAGAAGAGTGAAATTGCAACAAGAAGCTTCTTCAGGCGTCGAAATACGTTGACCACGTAATTTATTCTAGATTTGCCGGAATAAAATGAAGTCTTGTCATCCAAAGACTTCATTTTATCAAGGCAATGAATTCGACTTTTTCAGTTTTTCAAAAAGTCTATTGTTTGAGCCGATGTGTAATGGGATATATGTATATGGTATGCCCCAAGGATCAATATTGGGTCCGTTTTATATTCTTAATATAACTTTACAATTTTCATTTGCGATATTAATCGTATTTTTTACCATTCCTTTCGATTATTCCAGAGTCTGTTTATCTTTAGGTGTCGGATTTCAATATATACAAAATAAATTGCAATTATTTACAAAATTATAGATTTCATAGGGCATGCAAATAGCTTTCTTCCGCATTTCCTACTTTTTCCAGCTTTCTTTCCATTCTATTTTGCTTCCGATTAGTTCCTCTTATTTCCACTACAGCTCGTACTTCTTCACTTCATTTTCTATGTCTCACTTGTTTTATCTTCCCTTGCTTTTTCGCTTCATATACTTTTTAACTGTTCTTTCCTGCATCATCCTTGTTACATGCCCTAGGTTATAGATTATAGGTTAATTAATAGTGAGGTGTGTTAGCCTCTCTTGAACTGCGACCTAAAAGATCTATTGTTCTACCCCTAACCATTTTAGTTGGCTCTGTATGTGTCTCATCTCTTATGCCATCCAGTTTTGTTCTGTTTTTTATTTTCCTTAGGAATTTCATTAGAGAATAACAGCTGTATATCTGCACAATTGTGCTTTTGTTGTTGGCCATGACTCGATTCGGTATGTTAATAATATCTCTGTTTATTTTACTAAAGGCTTTTTCTAGATCTATATATGCTAAGCATTAGTATTTCCGGTGTTTTTTTATTTCGTTTATTAGGATCCTGATTGTGAATAGGTGGTCTATTGTGCAGTGTTCTCTTCTGAATCCACTCTGCGATGGTTCCAGTTTCCCATCTAGTTTTTGTCTAATTTTTTTCTCCAGTATGTCCTCGTATATCTTTTCTGTTGCACATAATAAGGATGTCCCTCTGTAGTGACTACATTCTTTTTTATCCCCTTTCTTCCATATCGGTATTATTGCTGCTGTTTGCCAGTCTTTGGGTATGTCTTCCACACTTCGTTTAATCATCTTGTTAGTTGCTCAATTCCTGTATTTTCCATATATTTAAGTTATTCGATTTTGATGTTGTCTATTCCCGGGACTCCCCCCAGCTTCATTTTTCTTAAGCCTTCGTTTACTTCTTCCGGTGTTTTCTTTCTTTATTTCTTCTTCGTTTTGTTTTTGTTTTCTTATTTTCTTCATTTCTCTTTTCCTTGCCCAGCAACTGCTCGAAGTGTTCCTTCCATCTTTCCGCTATTTCTTCGTTCCTATCAATATTTTCCCGTCTTGGTCCCTTATTTGTTTTATCTTGATTTTTTTATGTTTTCTGTTTCTTCTTATCATGTTGTAGAATAGTTTTTGGTATTCTGTGCAATTTTTTCCGATTTTCTCTCTAATTTGTTTGTTTCACTTGGATTTTTACCTGTCTTCTTTGTATTGCGTATTTTTCGTAAGCCGATGTTGTTTTGTTTTGTAGGTATCTTTGCCACAAACTATTTTTCAGTCTTATTTCTTTCTTCAGCTCTTCTGTCCACCAGTTCATTTATTTTATTCTTCCTGCTGGTTTTTATTGTGTCGCATGCCTATTTCGCTGCTGTTCTTAACATGTGTTTGAATTCATTTCATATTTCTTCTGTGTTTTTTCCATTTTCTCTGCTTCTTGTTTTATTAATTCCTGATATTGTTTCCTTATCTCTTGGTTTTTTAGTTTGTACACTTTTCATCGTGTTCTTTACTTTTTCTCTGTTTCTTTTTTGAGTGTTGCTCCTACCAGCAAGTGATCGCTTCCTATTTCGTGTGTCCTGTACAATCTTACTTCTTTTATTTGTTTCCTTTGGATCCCTTTCGTTATTATGTAATCTATTATTGATCGTTCGTTTCTGCTGCGTACTTCTCTCGTATATTTGGGTATTCTCTTGTGTTTGTATAGTGAGTTTAGTATTATTAGATTGTTTGTTGCGCAAAAGCCAGTAGTCTGTTTCAATTTTCGTTTTTGTATTTTTCACAGGGAGATTATGTGTTCTAGTCCTATATTCAGACTACCTACTCTAGCGTTTAGGTCGCTCATTAAGTATAAGTGTTCATCATCGTACTGTTCTGTGATTTCCTGTAGTTTATTCCAGATTTTTCTTTATTTTATTTTGTTTCGTTTTCTTCCGGTCCGTAGACTATTATGTAATTAGTTTTAGTTTTATTATTCCGATAATTTCCATGTTTCTTCTTTTACTATTATGCAAGCGACTACTGCTTTTGCTCTTGTTTTGGTAAAATACTTGACTTTCCTTTCCCTTTCATATTTGTTTCTATTAGTCCTATTAAATCCATTTTTTGTTTTCTGAAATTCTTCCTCTAGTTCGTCTTCCTTTCTCTTTATGCTTCTTATGTTCCATGTGCCTATTCCGATTTTTCTTTGTTTTTTGTTTTTCGTTTCATATACCTAATTCGTTGCTTGTTTCCTTATTTTTTGCTCGTCCCTCTTCCCTTTCTGTGCTAGTTTTTTATTCTGTTAATTGTTCAGGTTCGAGGTCTCCCTTCTCTTCATTACATATATGCCATATGTTTCCTATCATTGCATTCTGGTATTTTATCTTCCCTCGTTCCATTAAGTTGTTGCCCTCTCCTTTATTTTATTTTGTAACTTGTTCTTTCCTTATCAGGTCATTTTCTATTCTTATTTTAGTTATTGATGGATTGTTTTTGTTTTTTCATTATAATGACTTTATCCTCCCAGGTTTTTATTTTTGCTACTACGACTCGTTTGGTTTTGTTTTTCCCTACCATGTAGGCCTCTTGCACTTAGGGTTTCATTCCTAACTTCTGTTTTATCTATTCTTAGGTTTTTCCTGTAACAATCTCGTCACAGCACCACCCCTTAATTACTATGTTAATTTTTTTCTTCTCCTTTGCTTGGTTTTCCATTTTTTCTTGCAGCTTGTTAATTCTTCTTTCTAAGACTTCGTTTTATTTATTCTATTCCGCCTTTACCTTTTGGAAATCTTCTCTCAGCTCTTCACATTTTTACTTTAGATCTATATTATACTTAAAAATCAACGACTGTTCATTATTTTTTGCATACATAGCACATCGTACCTTCACATAGGCTTTTTATATGTTTTATTAAATCATATGTGTTCTTTTCTTCTTTATCGTGGCCCATACATCTTATCGTTTTATCCTGTCAAACGCCTTTTCCATGTCTTCTTTCTTTATTCTTATTCTTTATTAGCTTCGTTTTTCCTGATAACATATTTAAATAAATATATACATAAAACCATACAAATCACATGTCTATGAAGCATATGTATACTTTTCTTTTGGTTTTTATTGCTTGTTCGCACATTTACCTCACAAATATATGATCTTGTGTCCCCCTGTTTTTGCCAAATCTGCTAAGAGTTTCCTCCCTCTATTTGTGCTGTTACTGTGCTCGTAATGGTTATACCTCTATAATATTTGTATTCTTTGCTATCCTCTGATTTATATTTTGATGTAATCATTGCAATTCGCCAGTCTCTAGGTGTCTTATTTTTTTTTCATTATATAATTCATTCCCTCTTCACGAATTCCCTTTTCATCATTTCTTCTGCTATCCCGTCATGTCCACATGCTTTTCTATTTCTATGATGTGTTTAATAGCTTATTTAAGTTTCTCATTTGTTATATATTTTATGCTCGTTTCATTTGGTTTCCTTTCCTTTTCTTTCTCGTTCTTCAATCATTGCAGCATCTCTACTAAATACTCTCTCCATCTATTCATTATGTCTTCTCCTTTGGTTACTATGTTTCATTTTATTTATCTTTTACATTATCCATTGGTTTGGCTTTTGATTTTCTCATTTGTTTTAGTGCTCCATAGAATAATTTTTGTTGCTTTGTCCATTTTCGCTAGGTTGTTCCCACTTTTTGGTTTTACTCTCTTTTATCAGTTATTTCACTTTTAATCTTTCTTCCTTGTATTCATCATAGCTTATTGAATCACTTTTACTTATATATTTCTACCATTTGCTTACTTTCTTAATCACTACTTTTTGAATCTCCTCATTCCACCACGCTGACAATTTTCTTTCATGGTTTCCTATTTTTGTTATTCTTCTGCTTGCTTTATCTTGCTTTTGAAATTATCCTATCTTACTTTCATATCATTACCTCCTGGTTTACACTTTTCAGCTAGTTTTTCATAGTATTTTTTTCTTTAGCCAGTTAACTGTGGAGCTCCGTTTTGAAACTGCACATTTCGCACACAGAAACACACACTTTTAAAACGGAACGACACAGTTAATTGGGCAAAAAATTAACATCCCACAATCATACACACTTAAAAAATATTATATTTACCAGATAACTTTGTCGCTTCGCAAATTTCTGTGTGTCACGAAAATCGATCGATGACGAGTATAACTCTGTTAACTAGTTAATTACCTTTGTTTTTTTTTCAAGTCAATATAAACAGATTCGCCCATGACATACTAGAGGTTCGCGAAATGGAGAGTCACTCCAAAATTATCCTGCTCAGTGAACGTTTCAAGGGTTGGTAATTTTTGGATCATGGACGTGCCAGGAGGGAACACTGTAATCGGCCTGATTGGCAGTGCCAAACGCCTGGCACAAATTCAAAATAGCTATAGGAAGCGAAGGGAAGGGCATCACATAGGTATAGCTACCAGGCATCACCTTCGGGGCATTTTATTGTTCGCTGGACACAACCGATAATGCGACTTCGACGCCAAAGTGCCCCAGTGAGGGGAGTCGAGGCTTGACAGACGCGGAACGACCTGCTGGACACCATGGCCGCCCTAGGCCTGGAGGTCGCCAACGAAGATTCCACCACCTTCGCTAAGCAAGGATCGTCCTCCGCCATTGACTTGACCCTAGTATCAGGACTTCCAGTACAAGATCCAGGGATGTAAGGAACCTTTGAGGTTCGCGAGCAAAAAAGAACCCTCGCACCCCCTTCAAAGGGGATACCTCTAGGAGGTCTTCTTTAGCATGCGCTAAAAGTACAATTGCCTTATGTCCGATTATTTTTTCAATGTTTGACCATTTGCTTCGTGCGCAATCAACTTTTGTTGGTTTTGGCTTACATTAAAAGGCCATAACAGTTGATTGCTGTTTACTTTTAAGCCTATAGGCATTAATAGTTGATTTGCTTATTATGAGTACTGAAAACGAATTGAGCTGTCAACTTGCCTATGACGTTTAAAGAAAATATTTAATTTTTTGTTAATTTTTCGAGATCAAAATAGAGAATTACACATTTAATGAACAAACTGACATGATTTTGACATCAGATAAATGTCATGGAAACACCGTAGCAGCCGCAAACCGTTATCGGAAGAAATTTCCGAACAGCAAATCGTCCAAACGAAAAACATTTATAAGAATTGAAAGCCGTTTAAGGGAATATGGTACATTTAAACCCAATTTTAGCAACAACAGCAACGTAAGATCAGTCCAAACTCCTGGACCAGAAGAAGAAATTCTAGATTACATAGAAGAATATACTACCGCTAGTACTTTAGATATGGCCACGTAGTTTGGAACTTCAAAAACAACAGTCGTTGCGGTGGCGTGTTCTTCGCGAGCAACAACTGTATCCCTTACATTGTTGCAAAGTTCAAGAAGTTCGCTCGGCCGATTATCCACTACGACTGGAATATATTGCCAAATAATACAGCAGAAAATACAAATTGATGATAAGTGTTTAGAAAAAGTTTTTTTTTCTGATGAATCCACTTTCTCTAAAGACGGAATCATCAATTTAAGAAACTTACATAGTTCCCAAAAAATTTTGATAACTGGAGATCTCAATGGAAATTTTCCCTCAACTCTGTGGGCGACGTCATTGTTGGACCCGTCTTCTTTCCATGAAGATTTGATGGTCGTACATTTAAAAATATTGGGCGACTTTTTAGATGACGTGCCTTTAAATACAAGGCAAACAATGTGGTTTTTACATTATGGTGCCCCTGAATTTTTCTATTTTTGTTATTTAATTCGTCTAAGAATATACTTAATTGTCGTTGTGTACCACCACATACACAAAAAAAAATCGACCACATATCTGCACCAAACAAATATGTTATTTCCGTGTAGGTTTGGCTCTTAAGCAATTCAGTTTACAATTGAGAAAGAAAATGATGGACAAATGAATTCACAAATAAAAAACTTTTTAACTTTGTTTGTATAACACTGACTTTATTTAGTGACTATGGTATAAAGACAGTGTTATATAAGCAAAGTTAAAAAGTTTTTTATTTGTGAAGAATAATGTATAACGAAGTAGAAGCCTCCGCCGTTAACAGTTTGCAAAATTAATTTCCTAGACCTCACAGCAAGCATAAAATACAACCAAATTTGCTATTCGATATACAGAAAGCCAACTACAACGGACACAATTATACCGAAAGATTCCTTCCAATCAGAAACTATAAAATTGCAGCCTTGAACGCTTATGTGCACCGATTGGTAACCATACCATTTACACAGCTTCCAAAAATAACTTTCAACAATTTACGACATAGATGTAAATAATGGATATGATAAGAAAATTGTAAATAAACTGTTAAAGAAGAAAAAATGAAATAACAAAACACTATTACTCTATAAAGGAGATCTTGAAAATGCCGAAAAGACATATGCACCAATTCCATACATTGGAAACATGAGGACAAAAATCAAAAAGCAGTTAGAAACATGTAACAAATGTTACAAGCAAAACCAGTGATCAAATGTAACCTCGCTGACCGACTAGTAAATAATAAAATAGAAACAAATAAGAAGAAGAAGAAACATATAGGTATATACAAAATCAAATGCAGCAACTATGACGGATATTAACTACGTAGGGCAAACGGGGCGTAATTTCGAAATACAAGGAACACAAGAAATCCACACAAAACGGCAAAACAACAACAGGATTATCCGAACATCGTTTAACAACAGGACACCAATTGGAAGAGATTACTCCGATCTATTTTGGACGAAAAGGATTTAGGCTTAACTTCCTGGAGGGAATTGAGATTAAACGGAAAATCAACAAAGGCGATAATCTTCTGAATAATCAACAGTAATTAACTCAAATTGAAAATCTGGTTCTCAAGTTATCTCTAACATCATAAACAAAGAGTGACACGTATTCAAACCAACTGATTGAAGAAAACCACCGCTTTGACAACAACTTTAAAATCCTCCACAAATATTCATTTAGGAAATTTGCTGAACGACCAACTGGAACTCTCCAACTCCCCCTACTTAAGTTGAAGAAAAAACATCATCCACCCACTCTTTGGAAATCTGTATATAATGTAAACAACTTTGTCCATTATCAATGGTTTGATATCAAACCATTGATAATGGACACTTTGTGTCCGAAATGTGCATCTGGATAAAAATAAAATATTGAAGAAAGGTTCTAAGTGTTTTAATCAAAGTTATTATTATCTTCAAGTAACTCAAACAACCAAATTAATGTAAACAAATTTATAAAAAAAAATGTATTATATTTCTTTATCTGAAGAAGCTACAGGGTAGCGAAACGATTGTCGTGAGTTAAAATAAAAAGTTGAAAATCATAAATAGTTTACTACTATTATTATATTAGGTTTTATCAAATCATTCGGTGTTCCTTTCTTCTTTAGAAAGTCCCATACATCTTTTCGTTTAACCGTGCCAAAAGCTTTTTCCATATCTATGAAGCAAAGGTGTTTTTTCTTTTGGTTTTTATTATCTTTTCGCATATTTATCTCATTGTAAATAAATGATCTTGTGTCCCCCTGTTTTTACTAAAACCGCTCTGAGTCATTTCTATATTTCCCTTTATTTGTGCTGTCAATCTTATTATGCTCATAATGGGTGTACCTCTATAATTTTTGCATTCTTTGCTACCCTCTGCTTTATATACTAGTTCAGTCTCTCGTTGTCTTATTTGTTTTCATTGCATAATTCATTATCTCTTCATAAATTACTTTTTCATCCAATTGTTTAATTAATTATTTCTTCCGCTATCCCGTCATGTCCACGTGCTTTTCCATTTCTCATCTTCAATATATATCAAGGTATTAGCCAGAGAAGTAGTCGTTTCAACAAGTAATTTGTTTTATAGTCTTAGTAAGACTCATTGTTGTAAATTCACGAAATTAGATTCGTAATTTTAAATTATCAGTTTATTTCTTATGTGTTTAATAGCTTCTTTAAGTTTCTCCATTTTTTATATATCTTACGCTGGTTTCATTTGATGTTTCCTTTCCTTTTTTTTCATTCCTTGCAGCCTCTCTTCGAAATGCTCTCTACATCTATTCATTATGTCTTCTTCTTTAGTTAGTATGTTTCCTTTTTTATATTTTACATTGGTTTGGTTTTGGATTTGCTCATTTGTTTTAGCTCCATAGAATACTTTTCGGTTGTCTTTGTGCATTTTCGCTAGGTTATTCCCAGCTTTTGGTTTTGCTCTCATTTATCAGTTGTTTCACTTTTGATCTTTCTTACTTTTATTCACCGTAGTTTATTTAATCTTATATATTTCTTCCATTTGTCTTACCTCTTCCTCATTGCTTTTAGTATCTCTTCATTGCACCACGCTGTCGATTTTCTTTCATGGTTTCCAATGTTTGTTATTCCGCAGGTTTGATTTGCTGCTTGCTTTATCCTGTTTTTGAAATTTTCCAATCTTGCTTCCATATCTCTCTCATTGTCTCCTGCTTTATGCTTTTCAGCTAGATTTGCATGGTAATTAATTATTTTCTTTATTAATTACCTTTATTTTTCGACTTATTATCTGTTTCTTTCTTACTGTTAATTTCATTTTTACTAGGTCTGTCTGGACTGCGCCGTGGCGATGAGGCAAACCAGATCCCCACATTGTGGGAACTGCCTGAACCTCGACGATGTTTCGAATAGCTGCCATTGCTATGGAGCGCCAGGCCACTTGGCAGTTGGTTGCCGAAATGCCACCATCTGCCTACCTTATGTGTCTTATGTCAGCTGGTTGTAAGAGTAGCAGAAGCAGCCATGCGTGAGACGACGCCAGGATCCCAGAACTACGGAGGCCGGCGGAGGGATTGACTCTATGGTGTGGATTCAGGTGGAACCGTGGACGTGAAACGGAGAGCACCCCGAAATCATCGTGGTCAGCGAACCCAACGCGTCCAGGGCTGGGTGTTTTTGGGCCATGGACGTGCCAGGAGGAGACACTGCAATCGACCTGGGTCACAGAGCCAAACGCCTGGCAATGACTATAGGAAGCGGGAGAGCAAAGGCTCTCGCCTGGGCTAAGTTACTGGCCTAGGTCAAGGATGATCCATAGGGTAGGTGGATCACGAGGAGGATGGGGACGGTGCGCCCCGATGCCACGGTACTTGTGTCACCAGGGATGGCTGAGATCTTCGCCGCTCTGTTTTCCCCTACGTCGGACGTGCGGTCTGCCTATAATCGATTCAGGATTTTGTGCCTTTCACCGAAGACGATATGATGGCAGATGCGCTGACCCTTCTTAACCGCAAAGCGGCGGGCTCAGCGCATGATCTCGGGCCAGCGACCAAACTCTACAACTCACAGAGGGGAAATTCCCGCATCGGTACAAGATGGCGAGGCTGGTCTTTCTCCCTAAGGAAGCCAAGGACCCTACGTCCCCAGGTGGATATCGCTCGTTGTGCCTGCTTGCTGGAGCGGTTGATACACGACCGTCTGAACTACTGGCAGGAGAGCGAGAGCGCCCTTTCAAAGAGGCAGTTCGGTTTCGACAAGGTGAGGTCGACGGTGAACGCGCTCCAGAAGGTTGGCTGACGAAGCCAACAGCGACCTGCTGAGGAGAAGGAGGAATTATCTGGTCACAACGCTTGACGTCAGCAGTACCTTTTTTTTAATTGTTCGGCATTAGGACAATCTACAGTTACAGGATATCTGCAGAAGACTCCTTCCTCCGATTTTAATTTTTGAATATGCCTCCTACATGTCAAGAAAAATTTCTTGACTTGGTGGCGGGGACTATCTTCTTTTATTAGTTTTCTTACAGCTGTTGTGAATGAAATTAAATATGTTATGGTATGATTACAGATGAGACGAATGAAAAAATGACATACCGACCACATGCACACAATACACATATTAAATAAACCTGTCATTATTCCGTATATGTTCTTTGCATTTAATTTTAAACATTTTTATATCCTCTATGTTTTTCAGACTTCCTGACAGCTTGTTATATTGGATAACACCTTCTATCAATATTCCTTTTTTGAGTATATTGGTTTCATTATGGATAACATTTATATCACTTTTTCGTCTAGTGATATGTTCATATATATCTTTGTTTTTTTTTTCAGTTTGATGTTAAACTTACTTGTACCTGTTAGTATTTGATGAATGAATTTGGTTTTTTCAAATGCATTTTTTTGTCTAATATTTAATTCTGGTATTAAATGATATAGAATGTCCGTTGGTGTTTTTATGTCCAATTTATTTATTAGTTTAATACACTTATTTTGTTGCCTTTGTATGGTAATTATGTTTTCGTCAGTCGTTCCACCCTAAATAGCGCATTAATTTTTGAGTTAAAGAGTGTATTATAGATACATCTTTTAGTGCTTACAGGTAGATATACTCTTGATCTCTAGAGGACCCCTGTAGCAGCACACGTTTTTTGTTTCAGTTTGTCAATGTATTTGTCCCATTTTAAATTTTCTGTAATTGTTAAACCTAAATATACGAATTATCTTGTCTTTTTGATAATTTTATTATTGATTTTTAATTGAATTTCAGATTGGTTTTTATTTTTTAGTGACAATACCATATTAGTTGTTTTGGTTTCGTAATTTTTTTCCGCTGTATATGTATCCTCACCTATGTCTAAATCGAATATATCGTTGATATAAGTTATGAACAGATTAGGAGGTAAGACTCCTCCTTAGGGTAGACCGTCTTCTTTAACAAGCTCATCACTGTATGTGTTATTGACTCTAGTTTGTTGCTTTATATTTGTTAAGTAGCTGCTAATTAAGCTACCTGCTTTACCTCTGATACCTAGTTTTTGTAGTTTATTTATTAAAGTTTCTTTACGTATTGTATCAAAAGCTTTCTTCATGTTCACTAATACTAATATAACGTAGTTGTGATTATCCAATTATATATATTATCTTGTTGAATATGACACACAACATCCATACAAGCAGTAGTAGTACCAGATTGTTTTTGATACGCATGTTGTCGTTTATTTATTATATTGTTTTTACATATGTGTTTCGGTAATCTATTAAGAATGATTCGTTCCAATATTTTTGCAAAGCAAGAGGAAAGAGCTAGAGGTCTATAATTTCTGGGCAAGTTGTCACCGCCCTTTTTAAATATAGGCAAAATGATGACCTTCTTTAAAATGTTTAGAAACGTCGAAGTGGAGATTGCTTCGTTTGCAAGTTTTCGTATCTACCTGAAAAAAATATCAATAAAACCAAAATTTAAATCAATGTTAAAAAAAATTGCTTTCATCGTGTTATTACTCTGTTTCCGGATTTGTGATTTGAGTGTTTTCGCATACCTATGTGCTTTTTTTGTATGACTTGCCCTGTGTACTTCACATATGTATAATTATGGATTAACAAAGTAATATTATTATTATATTATTGCTTTAAACCTATATTATACTTAAACATTTCCCACTGTTAATTATTTTTGTATATATAGTTTATCGTATCTTCATATAGCCTTTTTATGTTCTATTAAATCATTCTGTGTCCTTTTCTTCTATATCATGTCCCATACATCTTTTTATATTATCCTGTCAAAAGCTTTTCCCATGTCTATGAAGCATATGAATTTTTCTTTTGGTTTTTGTTGCTTTTTCGCACATTTGCCTCATTGTAAATATATGATCTTGTGTTTCTCCGTTTTATTATATTATTCATTGGTTTGGCTTTGGATTTTCTCATTTGTGTTAAGTACTCCATAGAATAGTTTCTGGTTTTTGATTCCCTAGATTGTTCCCACGTTCTTGTTTTGCTCTCTCTTCTTTAACAGTTGTTCCACTGTTTGTCTTTCTTTCTTGTATTCACCGTAGCTTATTGAATCCCTTTTACTTAATTATTTCTTCCATTTGCCTTCCTTCTTCTTTACTTCTTTTTGTATTTCCTCATTCCACTACGCTGTCGATTTTCTTTCATGGTTTCCAATTTATGTTATTCCGCAGGTTTGTTTTGCTGCTTATTTTATCCTGTTTTTGGTAATCTTCCAATCTTGCTTCCATATCTCCCTCCTTGTCTCCTGATTTACGGTTTTCAGCTAGTTTTTTATGGTATATTGTTCTTATACTTTCTTCTTTAATTTTTTCTTTGATTACCTTTGTTTTTCGGTTTATTATTTGTTTCTTTCTTACTGTTGATTTCATTTTTACTAGATAGTGGCTGGAAGTAGTAAAAATCGATTTTTCTAGTCTGTACCTCTCTAGTGTATTTGTGAATTTCTTTTTTTCTGAATTTTGTGTTTGTGATCATCGATTTGTTCTCAATATTAATCTTGTTCCATTATTATTTCTTGTACTCTCCTCTTCTTACCCTAATCACCTCTCTATTCCAACATTCTGGTTTCCAATTCGCCCATTAAAGTCACTCATTATTATTGTATTATTATGTCTTATTTCGTCAATTTCTCTTTGTAGTAGCATGTAGAAATTATTTTTGGCGCATATATTGTTATTGCAATTGCATATACTTCTTCGTTTATTTTTATTTTGGTTAATAGTATTCTGTCGTTTGTAAATTTTACATCTACCACATTGTTTGCGTGTTCTTTATTTATAACCATCCCCACTTCAAATTGTGCAAAGTTGGATGCCTTCACTCCTGACCATATCCTTTTTCTATGCTATTTATGCTCTTCTTTTTTCCTTTCGTTTCGGTAATTACCATTATTTGTATTTTATTTTTTTTCCATTTCTTGTCTTAGTTTTTTCCTTTTATTGCCTTAAAGTTCTATATTTCTAGTATTATGGTCTATTTTTACTTTTGTGGATAGTTTTAGTGTTAACTTTACTTTTCAGTGGAAAATTCGTTGTTATTCTCTTATTAATATGTAAATCTTTATCTTTTATAATAATAATATTTCTCTTCATCGAAGGATCTTCCACTTAAACCCATGATTTTATATCATCAATACTGCTCCAGAATACCTTTTGTAGTATCTTTTTATATTTTTAATGCTTAAATAAAGCATATTTTAGTCAGGTACTTTATCAGACGATAACAATGTTCCTGATTCAAGATGTATAACAAAGTTATGGCTTCAATCATCCAACATATCAGAAACAATAATAAGAATGAAGTTAGATGACTAACCGTATCCATTGCCGACAACATCAAGAATTCAACGGTCCCATTAACCCAAAAGGGTATTCCAGAACGTGCAGCTGTCCACAAAGATGTAAAGCGAAATGTTGCAAACAATGGTATGCTCATAGAGATTCATCAACCAGCGATACAGACAACCACGTTCAGAATGTCAGCGTACCTTCAAAGAACGAGAATTGTCCAAAATAACTGCAAGAAAGAAAATCATCAAATTCAATTGTAGATTCAAAAAGTTCCTTATCAATGGCCCCGAATAAATGTGAGTGGTTACATATAGGCAGCTGTATTAGCACAGTAACATCAAAAGTAATTGTATATTTTCTTCACCTGAAGAAGCCACAGTGTAACGAAACATATGTTCTATTTCAAAACCAAATTTGAAAATCTGACAGTCTCGTTATCTTAATATTGAAAATGGATTTTCAACGCCTAAGTGCCTCAACAATTAATTAATTGTAGAATATGTTGACAAGTTCCACCCCAATGTAATGATAGAAATCAATTAATTAGATAGCAAAGGAATTAATACATCGTTTAAACTTGGAACTGATTCCAGTGATCTCGACACATTAATGTCACCCGATACTTGGCCTGCGAGAGCCAACGTTAAACGATACAATTGTCCTGAAAAAGAAAAAAAGGGAATGAAATTTTCTACAACAATCAGGGCAGAAACATCCAACATAGGAATAAATACAAATTACACAATTAAATATTCAATCTATGAGACGAAAAAACTATAACTCTTGAGGATTTTCTCAAGAATAACAAGATACATATGTAGCATCAATGAATGAACACTGGCTTAAACCTTACGAAGATGAATATTATATAGGAAATATGTTTACTAGAAAATTATCACAACATGGGAGAAAAATCTTAGTAGATAAACTTGGTTGTGAAAAAATCGAATGTAACAGTTCGGCTGAAAAGTATCGTTTTTAAGAAAGATCGCCACTCAATATCTTTCCATATGATTTTCAGTGTAAGCTAACTTTCATATGTGTCTAAATTTGAAAACCATCGGACAGTTTGTTCGTGATTTGTAGCATTTTGAGCGAAGGAAGTTTTCTTATTAGAAAAAATGGATAAAAAGGAATTTCGTGTGTTAATGAAACATCGTTTTCAATGGTAAATTAGTGTCATGCGGACTCTGCTCTAGCGGAAGCAACTATTCATAAGTGGTTTGTTTAATTCCATATGGGCATCGAAAATAATGAGCGCAGTGTACGTCCAAAAGAGGCTGTTACAGACTAAATTTCAAAAAAATCCACAAAATAATTTCGAATGGCCGTAAAGTGAAGTTGATTTAGATATCAAAGGGAGGTGTTGGGCATATCGCTCTGCGTAAACTGGGTGCCGCGTGAGCTCACAGTCGTTCAAAACCAACAACTTGTTGATGATTTAGAGCACTGTTTGAAACGGTTTAAGCGAAATAAACAGGAGTTTTTGCATCGGTATGTGACAATGGATGAAATATGGATCCATCACCATACTCCAGAGTCGCATCGACAGTCCGCTGAGTGGAAAGCTCGCGTAGAAACCAATCCAAAGCGAGGAAAAACACAACAGTCGGCTGGAAAAGTTATGGCGTCTTTAAAAGGGAAAAACAATCAACAGCTACCATTATATAGCATTGTTGGAGCATTTTGAAAAAAAAAACGAAAATCATTCTATTGCTGTCATGACGATAAACACAGCTATAATACTAGATCGAAGTCCGACATATATTTATTGTGTCTACTGTCACCTACGATGCCGTTTGGTCTCCCTTGGTTCTTGTTTTTTTCACTTCCTGTGTTCATCTGTTCTGTTTTAGACTTTTCTTTTGTCTTGTTATTGTTGTGCAGATCCTCACAAGTTTCTTCGTATATTTGTGTTTATCACTACTAGATGGTGCTCATATATAGTTATCTATTCTGTATTTATGCTGTTTTCTTTAACAGTGCGTTCGTATCGGATCTTCTTTGCACAACTAGATGTCGCCCAGGTGTAATTCGGAAAATAAATTGGTGTATTCTTTCAATGGGAGGTAACTAACACTGTTAAAACTCTTACGTTATATGTTGCTTTCCTTCAAAGATTTTTCCTAGCGGTCTCTTCTTTGGTACTTCCGCTTCTTTCATACCTATCTAACACTTTTTGTTAACTTCATCACTATTCTGCTTTTTATGTATTTAGTTTTCACTATATATTTCACACTCATCACGCAACCGTATATACGACTTGCTCGTTGCAGATTAGACGTTTTCGAGCGATTGAAAAGGCATGTTTCCAATCCAATCTCTTCGACACTTGTCATTCAAGAAAATCATGACATGTTAAGTGCGGAAGTGGAAGCAAATCCGTGTCTGAAAATCAAGGAGCTGTCAAACACTATCAACCAACCTTGTACGACCATCCAAGAATATTTGTAGCAGATTGGAAAAATAAGGAGAGTAGGTGTTTAGGTCCATCATAATCTATTGGAAGAAAAAAAGCTTACTTGGAAGAAACAAAGTATTTTGTGATTGCTTGAGCCCTGGAGATAAAAAGTGGTTCCTCTACGATAATCCAAAAGAGAAAATCAGTAACTTTCTCATGGTTTACATCCCTTTACACTGTGAAATATTTGTAAGATCGTTCATTTTAAAACCTGTCCAAAATCTACAGGTAAATCTTTACAATAACCAATTGGATCGAGTGAACCAATCTTTAATTGAAAAGTGATCAGATATTTTCGACATAAAAGGCATTAAACACGATAATGTAATTCCAGAGTGCGCAAGATGAACCCTAGAAGGAAAAACATAATGCATTGGGATGGAAGGTGTTGCCTGAACCACCATACTCGCTCGATAAAGCGCCATCTTGATTTCATTTATCTCGATCGCTACATTTTCTTGGTGGCAAAAAAATTATATGATGAACAGATGGGACACTCTTAACAAAGAGTCGGCTAGTTAGAATAAGTGAAGAATGAAGAAGTAACCGATCAAAGAAATAAAGGTATTAGATCAAAAGTAATTATAATTATTTTTTATTCTAAACTCTAAATATACATTTGTTGTAGGTGATTTCAATTGATTCCGTGCATTTTCAGCATTTTCTCACTCTGACCCTGAATTAAGGCGGGCTCGCGTTCGCAACGCGTCTAAAAATATTCGCGTTCGTGGGAAAATGCCTCGTTTGCGATTGACCGAAAATAAAAGAGAAAAATGAGTCGAAACGTATCCGGAATATCTTTGGGGCCAGAACAGTCGGAATCTCGGCGGCCGTAAACTATTCCCAGGCACGAAGAGGGAGATCGGGTTCGAGTCACGACATTCGCAATTTTCGCCAATAATTACCGAGGGGCAGGGGGGCGTAAATAAACCAGATTCGAATAATTCCGGCGGAACGACAGTGGAGAGGCAGTGGCGTACAGTTCGTTAGCCGATTCGGTTTGGTTTATTTGCGCGAGGAGTTCATTTGGTTGGAATAAACACGGCGCACATTATTGGACGTCCTAATTGGACGTAATCAGAATGGGAAAAAAAAGTTTGAACGAAATTTTTCGCTCTCTGCTGTACAATATCATCTTGATTATAATATTTTAGACAATACGTCCCCTATATATACTATATAGAGAAAGTAAAAAAGGTGCTGAAGTCTTTGTAGATTTTTTTGAAGGAATGATGAATCTTGCTTTTCTTTCAAAAAATATGAGATGCTTTAAATTTCACAAAATGTAATTCCAAAAATTACCCTCATCCCATCTCATCATTGAAATAGAACTGTATTTCTTAAAGTCTTCAAGTTATTTCATATTTTCTCGCCATCGAAATTGAAGGGTATTTAATGAAGAAGGAGACACGATTACTTTGATTTACCATTTGATTTATTATTTATTATAATTATTTCAAAGACTTTAAAACTTAGTTACATGTTTAAAGTCTGTAAAGTATATATGATAAATTCTCTTCCAATGGTAAGAAAAGATAAGGAAGTTTTTTTGGGGATATAGGGTAGTTACGATTTGTTAATGTACTTAATGTATTGTATCCATAGATTATAATTAAGGTCATATTGATTTTTTTCTATAAAATAACGTAAATAAACAAACCATCCAAGGAATTTGGCAGACCTGAGCGACACCAGTATGCGCCAAACAAATAGGAAAAACGACCTCGACTAACATTCTCCGTGGGTGTCGCTGCTGGCCCAGCGCCAAAAAAAATCCTTATCTCCCCCTTACACCCCCGGATTTATACGGCGGCGAGAAGTTTTCCTAAGGTCGCCGCAAAAACAAAACCACCACGGAGGCGGTTGTGTATCGATCAGGTCCAATAAAGGAGGGGGAGGGGGGGGCGAGCGAAGAGTTCATCACCAGGGGCGAACGGGAAAAATGTATCTAATCCGGGGGTAAATAAGGGGATGCCGGTGATTTACGGCCCATATTTTACGACGAGATGAAGATTTATATGTGTACAGTAGTTTTGCAACTATTGTTCTTCTATCAACTTCCTTAAATAAGAAGATTTTGATAATACATCACTTGGTGAAAACGATTAGTTAAATTTAGTTTAGAATCACTTATCATTTGATGGTTGTTGTGTATGTAAAGGAAAAAATTTTCACTGCGCAATCGAAAGCTTAAAAATTTATTACAATAAGGCGTTTTGAAAATTATGTAAAGCTAATTGTTACCTTAAATATGAAAAGTTAATTCACACTTCTCAAAAGTATGCTTTGTTAATGGGGAACGCATATACGTGATGAGAGATCGAGGCCAAAACAAATATAGGGATAAAACAGAGAAAGTATATTAAATGTTAATCTCCCATCCCATCGGACAACACATAAATTGAAAGGCTTTTTTGTCAAATCCTGAACTTGATTCTTGTGGCAAAAATGTTTACGTTCTACAAATTATTGAATATTATTGAATTTTTTCCATTTCATTGAAGATAATAATATCCATTACATTGAAGATAATTACTTAAACTGTAACTGTAACTAGTTACAGTTTAGGCAATTATTTTCAATGTAATGGAAAAAATTCAATATTATTCAAACATGTTTGCCACAAGAATCAAGTTCAGGATTTTATACATGTTTTACAGTAGTGAGTCATTCTACCTTCTAAAAATTTAAGATCCAAATATGGTTTCCTATTTATTTACCCTATATAGAACAGGGAAAGTATTGTTTTGTTTATACATCATTCATCATCTAAGAAAAGCTTTAGATTCCTTTGAGGTGTAAGAAATTCATGTTGTTCAAAATGTATTAAAGCTTTTTTTGGATGGAATGAATAGATAATCTTAATATAGAGGTTTGAGGTTTGGTAAGAAAATATATATATATAGACAAATCCAACATCATCTAGATTATGGGCCTTTGAGAGACTTTCACGCGGGGGAGGAGGATTAGCAGTAGAAGACCCAGAGAAAAAAATGGTGATGTAGCCATCATAATACTTTCCCTATATTTTTCTCAAAATCCATGAGGTTATTCTTAATAATTTGCTCAATTTTGAATTCTTTACAATTAGCTCCTATAGTTTATTAGCAATAAGCAAAAAAAAATAAATTAAGAACTTTACAAAAAAAAATATATTTCAATAAAACTTTTTCAGTTTTTCATTCTCTACTGTTTGAAAAGTTGTCTTATTTTTCAAAATTTCTTAAATTTCAAAATTTGTTTGTATAAATCTATTAAATTTTGCAATCATGTTATATTTATTTATGTTTTACAACTTTTAATTAAAACCCTCGCTTATGTATTACTGATTGGAGGGTGGGTTGGAGGCCACCCACCCACCCTATACATATTAAATTTAATTACTGATCGCCTCGCGGTTTTCAATAACTTTAATTACAAAATTTGAATAAAAGAAAATTGACAAAGTAAAATGTTTGATAAAGGCAATGGTTGCGACCGTTACTACGTGGTAATCCATACTATAGAAGGATTTATTCGATTTTTTTTAATTTTTAAGAGAAGTCTAGACTTCTAAACGAATCTTTTTTTTTTTTTAATTTTAGAGCTTCCAATAAAATCTTCACAATTTAGAAAAAGAGTTAAATTAAAAAATCTTGAAACCAAGAGAAGAACTTAGTGGAAATTTCTTGAATTCTTGAAAAAGTCTAGATTTTAGAAAAAACAAATTTAAAAATCAAGGACCTCAAACAAAAAATGAAATTAATGACAATTTCCTTAACCCTCAAGAAAAGATTTCTACAATCAAATTTTCTAAGTTTTAGAACCTTCAAGAAAATTTTTACAATTTGGAAGATAAGAAGATAACCTTGAAATCTGAAGAAGAAATTTCTGGAAATTTCCTGAGCCCTTGGGAAAAAAGTCTAGATTTCTAAATTTTCTAAAATTTCTAGAGTCCCCTAATAATTTAGAAGACCAGTTGAAAAAATAACCTGAAATCGGGAAGAGATATTACTGAAAATTCCTTAAACTTTCTCGAAAATAAGAAAAGAAAATTATCTAAAAAATTCTAGACCCTTCAAGAAACAATCCGCAATTTAGAACTATCTAAATATTTTTATTGCCTCTAGTTGAAAGAAAATGTTGAATTCTAGAGAAGCAATTACTGAAATTTACCTGAATTCTCGAATAGAAGACGAATTAAAAAACATTTAGAGTCTGAAAGAAAATCTTCGCAATTTATAAGAAAAGTTGAAAAAAAAGCAGTTAGTGGCCATTTTCTAAACTCTAAACTTTTAGAAAAAAAATTCTAGACAACCCTAATGCCTCGAAGAAAATCTTTACAATTTAAAACATTTCTAGAAATATCCTGAACCCTCGAGAAAATAATCTAGATTTCCAGAGGAGAATTCTAAAAATTCAAGAGCCTCAAAAAAACTCTTTGCGATTTAGAAGTTGAAAAAAAATTTGAAATGTGGAGAAGAAATTATTACTTTCGAAAAAAAGTCTAGATTTTTAAAATCAATTTTTTTAAAAAAGCCCTCATTTAAATCTTCGCAACTTACTGGAAATGTCCCAAATTCTTCAAAAAAAATCTACATTTCTAGAAAAAAATTCTAAAAACTTTAGCTTAAAAAACAATCTTGATATTGGGAGGAGAAATAACTAAAAAGAGTCTAGGAACAGATTTTCTAGAAAAATCTATAGCCTCCCAATCTGAATAAAAGTTACTGGAAATTTGCGAACTCTCAAAAAAAGTTTAAAATTTTTGAGCACTGAAGGAAATCTTTGCAATTTATAAGACAATATTAAAATCTGGAAAAGAAATTACTGGAAACAGCCTCAAAGAAAATTTCTATAAATATTGAAACGAACTAAAAAATCTAGAACTCCCGAATAAGACCTTTGCTAAAAATTCTGGAAATGTGAAGATAAAATTACTGTAAACTTCTAGAATCCTCCAAAAAAAGCTTTAGAAATCTACAAAGAAAACTTGTGAAAAATTCTAGAATCCTCGTTTAAAATTCTTTGGAAAGGAAGATGAAAAAAGTGAAAATATGGAGGAGGAATTCCTGAAACTTCTAGAAGCCTCTAAATAAGTTCTAGAAATTTTGAAGAATATATCTTAATAAATTGTAAAGTTAAACAAAATCTTGGGAGAGCTTTCTGAATAATCTAAAACTCTCGAATAAAATCTTTGCTAAAAATTCTGAAAATATCTATTTATTTATTAGATTAAAAAAATACTGTACACTTCTAGAATCCTCAAAAAAAGTTTTATAAATCTAAAATGAAATCTTGTGAGACATTCTAGAAACCTCAATGTAAAAAAAAACTAAAAGTATGGATCATCTGAGAAAATTATAGAAATTTAGAAGAAAAGTTAGATCATAACTAATAAGAAATCTAAAAATATCTCAGCTACAGTTGTAGTTACACATTTAAAACGTTAACGAGTCAATCCTTCATCCTGTAATACATAAATAATTAACGTACACACACACACACAAGCAGACAAATAAAATACCCCGTAGGGATATCACGTATTCGTCTGATGTTCATGTTCCATGTTTATTTAAAGGAAATAAATTACTTTATATTCCGACTAAAAGCACACACGCATTATGCGAAATTAGGTTGTTCCCGGCGCGGAATGAGGGAATGCCTCTTTCGCAATTTATTCCGGGCTTTATCCGGCCCTTCATCATCATCTTGATGAAAACTTTTAAGGGCCCGACGTTGCGCGCCAAGAAGGAGGGCGCGCGGGGGTTAGGCGAAGGTGTGCGGGTCGATTTTTCGTACGTATAAAAATGCTAGTTTTATTCGCCTTTTACAATCCGCCGACACGCCAAGTCTCAATTTGGGCGTTCGGCGTATGAAAGGAGAACGCTTCTCGGTAATGGCGGGATCGCTTCATTTGTTGGTATATATTTTTTTGATGTGTCATGTTGACGTAATTTATGTTTACTGCAGTGGCAAACACGTGGAAGGATTGATTCATGTTGATTAACATGATTTATGAAATCGGACATCTAAATTCTAAACAAGTAGGATTGTTAATTCTCAAACCTAAGCTTGCTAAGTATTTTTGAATTCTTAATTAAAAAGTGGCCCCCAACGTAGGGAAATTCTGCTTTCTGTTATAAACTAATGCTAATCTTTATACCTTTCTTCCATTCACTGGAAGAGTGGTTGAACTTAAATGAGTTGTACCAGTTATTTACAGTTAATTGTTTTTTTCTTATTCATTTGTGGAATAATTTTTCGGTAGAGGTTGTTGAATTATCAGAATTCCACCCCACAGCTAAGAAGCTGTGGCGGTAGGAGGGATCCTGCCGCTGTGTAACACCTGCCGGGCTGGGCCTTGACTATTCCGTCCGCGGCTTCAGGGATTACCGAATCCAAGATCGACACTGCATGGCGAAGAATCACACTTTTCATGAGGTCAACGAATCTAGACCAGAGAAGGTTGAACTAAAAATCCTACATAGTATGTATGTATTCTTGAGTTATGTGAAGATTATATTAATAATAAAAACGCGGTTAAATTCCCTTTTTCACTGTTTTTATTTATACGAAATGTAAACCTAGTGCTTAAATAAAAACAGTGAAAAAAGAAATTGAACCGCGTTTTTATTATTAATCAATTAATGTTTACATTGATATGTTATGATCACCCACGTGTTTGTGCTGTGCAGGCCGTAGCCGGCAGGGTGAGCTCCGGACAATTTCCCCTGTCTGGATGCGTCTCGTGCACAACTCACTCCAGGAAGTTATATTCCCCTCGGTCGGTCTGGCGTTTCGCAGTGTGACGTCTCCGTTTTGTGGGCTCCATGGAGAGTGAGGAACCAGGAGGGATGACATTTCTTTTCTTAACATAACCATTATAGATAATTTCAAAAAAATCAAACCTAATCATCAGGACAACGGCTTACCAGGGGAGATAACCACGTTGGTGCATGCAGCTTCGGCAGGGACACAATAAGAAGGCTCCTCGCTGATGAGCTCAAGTTATCTTTCGGATACATCCTCGAATAACCCCAAAACAAAAACCAGTGATGCTAGTGACACATGTCTGAGCAAAAAACGGAGAAAAACCGCACCGGAGTGGAAATTCGTAGGCACGTCTGGCGGAAGAAGTAGCCACTCGAAAGAAAAACCACCTGCACTAGAAAAACATAAAGGGAAGAGAACCGAGGGAAGAGCAGGAAGAGGGCAAAGACGAACCGAGCGAAATCGACAAAAACAAACGACCTCCAGACAAACCAAAAAAGACGTACAAGCAGGCGACAAGTAGGCACCTATAGAGGGTTACTCTGATTTCAGAGGAAGTGACGGGAAAAGTCAGAGCGGGCCTTTGAAAGCGCTTGGACGAACACATTCAGAGTGGGAGCGAGATCATTCCACTCTTCAGTGGTGCCCATATGGCGAGGGAAATCCTTCGAGTTACCTTTGATGACGAGGCAACTCTAGATTAGCTGAAGGCCAAGGTGAGTACCTTGTCCGAAGAGTGGTACGGAAAAACCCTCGTGACAATCAGCGACTTTAACGAAGACCACAATAAGAACCGGAAACAGTTCTCGGACAGCTGGGCTTCCTAAATAAAGGTATTAACGTGGCACGGTAGTGTCCCTTTTTCACAAGGTCACAGGATAAACCGGAAAGAGTTCTAGTGATGGAAATAGACGAGTTGGATGCCGTGGCCATTGAGAAGAAAGGATGAAGCTGAAGTATATGTTCAGCGACATCCCTGTAAAAATGAAAAAAGGACTTACAGACACGTGTGTGCTCGAGACTCGAATGGAGGTCGAGGCAGTCCAGGGGATTGGCTGCTATGAAACTGTAGCGTTTACCGACCAACTAAATAGCCGAGACATAACAAAAACCTTTAAATAACCTGTGCAATAAAAGAGAAAGAAAAAGAGAAGGTAAGGAAAAACAAAGTACCCACGGAGATTGTTCGGTACTCGCGAAGGCGGGCCAATTTTGAATACCAGAAGGGAATTGATTGCTCTAAACCTTTTCGGAAATTGCTTCCATTTATCGGCGACAAGGGAGTCGTCAGTGTAGGCGCTCGGCAAAGATAATTTGCATCTACGCCCTCAAGCTCTGCAATATCTTCAGCAGCAGCAATTTTGGATTATGGCTGATCTACCAGCGGCTAAGGTTTTAAAATTATTTAAATAAAGAAACCACTTTTCTATACCACTTATATTTTTTATTTCTCGTGTCTAGTTTCAATTACAAGGTAAAAAATATAAGTGGTATAAAATAGTTAAGTGCTTTCTTTATTTAAAAGTCTAAAATGTACCACGAAGTAAACGCCTCCAAAAGTCATGTTGTGGTGGACTTCCCCAATCTCTTTTCTATTTTAACATCAAATTATCGAGGCTTCAAACTTGCCTACATATGTATTTTCGTTTGCTAAAATCGGTTAAGTTCTATCTAGTTCGCCTCGTTCGAGAACAAACTGTTAATTTCGAAGAATTTACCATGGTTCTGGCATAGATTGAAGCTGTTCTAAACTCTGGAGCCCTTAGTGCCCTAAGTTCAGATCCTAATGACTTACAGCCTCTAACTCCAGTCCAATTTCCCATGCTATAGCAATTTGCTATAATATAATATAATAATTTGAAGACACTACGTTGGTAAAATTAAATCGTTTGTAAGCGTTGTAACAACTTCCATCAAGATTTTTGGAAGAGGTGGCATGCAAAGTATCTCCATTTGCTGCAACAGAGTCCAAAATGGAATAAATCGCCCCCTACATTATTAGTAGACGATTTGGTCCTCATTAAGCGGGACTCTGCTCCTCCTCTGCAATGGCATTTGGCTAGAATCATATCGTTGCATCCTGGTTCTGATGGAACCAGCTTGTAGTTGCATTATGCATACGCGGTGGCGACCAATTGTTAATTTATGTCCGCTACCAAGCAATAGAAAAATTTAAATTTTCCTTAAGCTTTTTTATGTCGTAATCAATGGGTTGTGTTATCGTTTATGTAGAAAATTCACATATTTTTTTTGGGAACTTTGACGGGCGGTATGTTCGGTATTTGCAAAGGCAGACACAATGGAAGAGGGATGTCTAAAGTCATCAGACATCCTAAGAGTCCCTCTTGCTGTGGTTCTGGAGTTTGCCAATGTCTTGGATTGGCTCGACCGTAGCTAGGAATAAGGCCTCAGATGGGAGGACGTACAAAGGGCCTACTAGAGCCTAAGTGCAGCGGACCACCCTACCCTCCCATTGAACAAATCCAAATCAAAAATTGTCAGAAGGGTCTATAATGTTAGTGACATAGTATTATTATTTTGTATTATGTCAGTCACTTCATTGACATTGCATGACATTAAGTTGTTGGCATTTTTCAGTCCATTTGTTACTACTCTATTCGAAAATAAATTTCTTTATGTCTTTATTCAGTTGGCTACATTTTTCTTTCAGAACTTTGTCATGTTAAGTTGAATGTTTGTGTATAATTATGGTTTTAATTTAATAAATCAGAGGATAATTTGGGGAGAAGGTGATAATGGCCTTGAATTATTAATTTGTGAAACAAGCCAAGTAAATTTAATTCAATATAAAATCTACATTACAGATTTAAGCCTGAGTAAAGTATTAAATAGCAGTTCTGAATATTTACAAAGTAATAGAACATCAATTAGTCTACCACTAACATCGATTACTAGAGGGACATTAAGCTCTAATATTACCCCAACTGAACGGAGAGAATGTGAAGATACTCTTTCACAAGACCTACTAACTTAAGTATGTCCAAAAATCCTAGTTTGAATGCTTCCAAAGATAAGAGAAACGAATCAATTGCCTCCTCACCTCCTGATTAAACAAGTGATTCCCCTCTTATATTACCAGACGAGGATTATTTTCCCAAATGTGTTACCTTTATTATTACACAAATTAAAGCAGCTATTTTATAATAGATTTATTTAATTGTTGTCTGTTTTATTTCCATAGTAACCCACGAAACGAACGAACAAAAAAAATCAATTGCACGAATATTCACGTAACCCATTCCCCTTATCTGAACCAGAAAAAGTCGATTTAAATAACATCGGCACCGTCACCTCGAGCTGTTAAACAAAAAAAAAGGTTTCCGCTGCACCGCAAATTTGAATTAACAATGTATACTGCGCAACACTGTTTCATTTCATTATCAGCATTTTACGTAAACCTTTAATTATTCGATAACATTGATTAGTTCGAGAATGACGAATTTGAATTACTTAATTACAGATTGTTAGGTGTTTTACAAATGTTTTTTATAACTCTACTTAATAAGATACTTAATAAAATTTTTAAATAAATTTGTTGTCATGTCAGTTGTTGCTCCAGAAAACTTTAATGTCGTGCCTGAAATGATATTTCAAGGTCTTCATGTGACTTATCGTGGGACTGAGGCACCCTTGGTCTTTGGTAGTAGTAGCATTTAATTTTGCATGGACATTTGTTTGTCAAAATTAATTTCTTCTTTAATAATCGTTTGAAATATAGCTGGCGTTGATTGGTCAAAGGAAATACTCAAAAAAATACGATTGGTTGCTTCAAAATACGTCTGTGATGACAGGTGACAAACCATGGATATGAGTATGAGCCTGAAAGTAAACAGCAGTCGATTGTGTGGGTCCTTCAAGATGAGCCAAATCTAATAAAAGCAGGTTTATTTTTGGAATAATCCGACATGTAGTAACTGAACCATTAATACAAGGTCAATTATGTATGGTACACAATTATTTATTGTCAGAAGAAAATAAGGAATATCAAAGGCCGAAGACGCATCATTCTCCACTTGGACAATGCGACGCTCGATATCGACTCAAACAAAAGGCTTTTTGAGAATTGATGAGTTATCCATTGTACATTCCTGATTTGGCGCCCAATGACTTTTAGCGAGGACAGGTTTGTAAGTGTTTTAATCAAACCCAACAACTTCTTTTTCTTCCATCAGATCAAAACTAAATTACAAGGTAAACGTTTTTCGACGCCTGATGCTTCAAAACGTATAAAAGTGGAAAAGTACTTTGAAAATTGCTGATTTTCATGAATAATATTTAAAAAAAATAATAAAGCCATGTACGATTATATATTTTTTTGTTATCTATTCCCGAAATATAAAAGGCAAACCTTGTACGTCTAGTAGAAAACTTTCAGAATTTTTTACTTCACCTAATATATAATTAACCGAATTTGAATAAAATCCGTTTAGAAATTTTTGAGGTCAGAATCCGTGACGTCGGAGAATATGAATAAAGAGAGAGCAACAATTAAAATCAGATCTTGTTTTTTATATCCCGCCGTCTAGACGTGCTAATGGCACGTAGTAACTGAACGTACGTCGAAAAACAAAACGGTACATTCGCATTACACTGGAGAATCGTGAATATTTATTATAGTTGAACATCCGCGATTTATTCACACAATAACACAGCTACTGACTCACTGAGCCTATTAAGCTAATTGTCATAAATGCCTGACAAGGACGTTCGATGATTGTAATAAGATGCAGTGGTCAGTGTGCTTGGAATAACGGTATAAGGTGTTAATTTTTACTACTAAATCAATAAATAATGATGAATAGTGTATAGATTACGTACTTCAAACCACACTTGTGTAAGAAAGTGAAAATCTTTTATAGACCACACGTGTCATCATCAATTTCGACAATTCACATTAATATATTCAAACGTAAACTGTTTAACAATACAACAATATCTATTTTTACCTTTTTAATAGGTAATAAAAGAATTTTTAATGTTTCTGCTTACTTAGTGATTCACCGAGGAATGATTTTATTGCTTTACTCAACTAGGAAATAATTTAACAGTTAACACTGCTTTGTTCATAATGAATGAATATTTTTTGAAAGTGTTCCATCAAGAGAGCAACAGAACAATTATATATTTTGAAAGCATTCTTATATTTGGTTTAAACTTATACCATTTTTATAGTTCTCCAACTGTGCCACGTTGATAAGATCCAAAAAGATCGAAACTAGTTTTATACCATTTTTTTGAAGAAAAAAGATTTGTTGTATTCCACATTGTTGTTTTTATTTTCAGTTACGTAACACGTGTTTCGAACCATATTTTTTAAAGTATTAACAATATAAATAGCCATGCTTTAGGGATGTGAAGATTGATAATGTTGTGATAATTGGCGAGTGCAGGCCACTTTCGAAGACAGTCAGGTTTAATGTACTCAAGGTCACAAAAGGTACAGGTTCCAAAAAGAGCTTCAAGAAATTCTAATGTACTTGTTTCAATAAAAATTGGCTTTACTGTCAAATATGACATAACGTACCCAATTGAAGTCCTCTCTTCCGAGGAAAATAAGCCAAACTTGGCAAGATATTGGTGCACCAAAGGGAACTTATGTGGCAGCAGTGTCATCGAAAGAACAGTAGGCAAGAGTGGAAAATCATATTTTTCAATGTGCAATCAAAATTTAGTAAAAAGTATTGTGTTATATGTATTTTTAATTGTATTGTGTAAGTAGAATGGTTAAATAAATATTAACTAATAAAATATATTTGTAATTAAACAATCACCATTACTAAAAATTTTGTAATACAAATCCTTAATATTAATAAGACCGAAAATTCCTACTAGAGATAACAATCCGTTCGCTAGAGAACAATCAATCATCGACGATCGTAACTTTGAGAAAATCACGTTGGGCGCGCGTATAAGCTCCGAGTTTTAACAATGCTTTGCATAAATCTCTCGTCGAATGGCAATTACATTTAATGGCAGAAAATTGTGCACACGCCTGTTCTTCGCGCCGATCGTAAACTTTCGTCCATTGTGCGGCACGTTTTCCAATTTGTTTCCAATTAAATGCACTCTCCTCGTGCGACCACACTGCAAAAAAAAAAGAGTTTCTCTCCGCTCGCGCAATATCCTGCAATCAATTTTTCGAATCCAACTATCGTCCGATGGACATGGAAATACCACCGCAATGTTGTTGTGCTTCTTGTGTAGCCACTTAGTCTAACGCTATTGTTTAAGGAAGTGTAAACAATATGAAAGAAGATTGTAAGGTATAAATACCATAAATATAGTTATTTTCTCTTTTCGAGTTTTATATTACTTATTTTTACTGTACCGATGATACGATTTTTCTTGATGGTAACCCTTGTGTTTTTTTGTTATTATCACTTCATTGTTGTTTTCCTTTAATTTTAGTCTTTGCATTTTATTTTTAAACTATGCTATAATATTTTTTTTTTTGGTCTTCTATTCAAGTTCTTACCCAAGCTTGAGATTTGTTCTACAGGGTCTATTATGAAAGTAATGCGTATGATTTTATTGTGACTCGACTATCCATCACAAAGGGATAAAACGGGTGGGGAAATGTGGTGAAGGGTCTACCCTGCTAATTGATTTTTTGATTTATTTATTTTTCTTTACATGTTCTCTTAATAACAATTAATATAAATTTTATAAACTACTTAACAATTTAGAGCAGGGAACATGCGGGCGGAGTTCACGTAGTGTTCGTCCACTCAAACCCATATTACTGGATTATGGAATCCTCATCAGCAGTGTATTTAGCCACTTTGGGCAACATTTTAGACTTTACTGGTGTATTTTTGTTCATTTTGTATGAGACTATTATGTTTTATATTTCATGTCATTTTTGACAGATTTGGTCAGTCGCCAGTTTGCTCCCAGCAATCTCAGTGGAAAGACTATCCTCCGATTTATTGTAATTCAACATCTTTCGATGTTCCTTTCTCAGCCTTTCCCTACTGTCTATATCTCCAAATATATACATGACTTTCTTACCCTAGGAAGGAAAACCTCTCTATTTTTGTATCTATTCGTATCTTTTTTTCTGAGCCTTTTACTCTTTAGAATTGAACCACATTATACAAAGTAATCAACTCAGAGAGAACTTAAAGATATTATTTTCAGAAATGTATTAACAAGTGATTCTTATGTTTTCCCTTGGCTTTCATTTTAGTCTTTGCTTTTTAAACTATCCTATAATATTTTTCTTTTCTTGATATTCTATCCCCAATATTTCCCAAGTCACCAAAAGCTTCAAATTTGTTCTACAGGGTCTATTATGAAAGTAATGCGAATGATTTTTTTGTGACGCGACTATCCATCGCAGAGAAGTAAAACGGGTCGGGAAATGTGGTGAAGGATCTGCTCTTCCAATGCAGCCGATCGCTAGTTTGCTCTCGGCAGTCTGAGAGGAAATACTATCTTCCGAGTAAAATGTGTTTTTACATTTATGTAACAGGTTTGCTTGAATAGCGATACGCAACCAAGTTTTACATGTGGCTTGGAAAGAATACAAACGAAATATTCCATATGCTTCAAAGAGCCTTCATATTTTAAGGTTACAGGCGTTCAAATAGGGCCGGGAAGAGATCAGGGTGCTTTCTAGACATGGTAGGCACTTTTGCGCAAGTGTACTGATGCTGGGAGAGAGTATTTTAAAGAATTTTAAGCATTTGTACTGGCACTAGCAATACTTTTTCTCTTTATTATGAATATGTGGCATTGTACTTCTCGGCTTCCATGTTAATTTTCCAAAATTTCTAAAAGAAAATTTCAACAAATTTCTTTTGTTTTACACTTTACTCAGCAATGTCTTTGCCAAATGAGCAATTTTTGGTGCCGGGGCTTCTCTTCAAAAATTCTGATCATCTAGAAATTCAGATTTTAAATATAACTATAGCTTTAGGTATAAGTGGATTTTAAAGAATTTAGCCACAAATCAAAATAAGCAAGGACTTTAGTTATAAGTCTAAAATGATTTAGAATTCTATAACTCTAGAGCACCACAATAATTTAGAATTTAAAAACATTTAGAAGTTTAGAAACATAAGAAAAATTCATAAAATTTGGCAACAATTTAATTATTCCACTAATAAACCATTATCCAGGTTGATACACACATCCAATTGTCTATTACCTTCTTCAAACTTTGACTTGTTTACGCATAACTTTAGATCTTTCCGTAAGGCACTTGCTGTCATGAATCTGGATTTTAATTTTGTATAGTTGTTTATTTAGTTTTAATATATTTTTCGTGTGTTTTTGTAATCGCGATGAATTTATATAGCAGGATTAATTTTAAGTCACTATATTTATATTTTGTTAGTTAATATTAATTTTGTAAAAAGATGAAACTCGTTAAATAAATAAATAAATAAATAAATATACAATTTAAGCGTAAGCGAAACAACAAGAATTCTTGAAATTTGTAAGATATTTCTTAAAGATTCTATAATTTTCATCCGCGATTTTACAATTTTTTAAGTTATTTTCTAAAATTTTACTTAATCATTTCTATCCAACAATATCTCTTTTATCCAACAATTTTTTTCTAAATTCCAAGAATTTTCTTCTCGATGCAAGTTTTTGTTTTGGAAATTTTCAGAAAAAAATCTGTATTTTGTATAGAATTAACAAAATAAAGATTATTGTATTGTATTTTACTGTAAATCTTTTCTAATATTCCTGAAATTCAAAGAACCTTAAATATAACTATCAAATACTTCAAAACTGTGAAATATTCTTTTTAATTTTTGAATATTAGTGAATTCTAAAGAGTGTGGTAACAATTTAAGTGAATACCGAAAATTCTAAGACTACAACTACAAACTCTAAAAATGTTTAGAATTATACAACTCTAGAACACAATAAACAATTTAGAATATGGACGTATATTTTTTTTTGGAAACAATAATATTAACATTTGGCAACAATCCAAGCCTACATGAAACGATTAGGTTCTTCAACATTGAATGAATTTTCCCAAAGGTCCTAAAAAAATATTTCATGGTTTTAGAATTATTCTAGAGCTATTTTAAAAACATTATCTTTATGAATTCCTATATAATCCAGCAATTTCTCTTTTAAATTGCAAAAATTTTCTTCAAGAGTATAGAATTTTCTTTTAAGGTTTCTAGAATTAAGAATAGAAGTTTTCTGTCACTTTTCTTTAAAAATTTTAATGCTGCCCAGAAAATTTTCTTCAAAATTCCAACAATTATCTTTCGAGATTTTCAGAAATTTCTCTTCAAAAATTCAAATATTCTAAGAAAATCTTTCAGTATATCAATCAATCAATTTTTAGTAGATTTAAAAAGTTTTAAATTGGTAGCAATTGTTTTGCATCATATTGCAATTTATCAGCTTATTACCTTCCCATTGTTTTCAAGCTCCAGAATTATTCAGGTTATCTTCAACCTCAAGATTTTGGGCACCGACAAAATCTATCCCTCAATCACATATAAGGCTCATTATTTTGCAGGATTTTTTTATAGACGATAGTGTAGAGAAGTTGGAAACCAAATTGCAGTCTTACAGGCTCAACGCTTATACACCTAAAGTGACGAGATTGAAGTACGAATGGAAAAATTAATGAGTAGCGATCAAAATTACCTACCTAACCCAATAATAGTCTGAAAAAGCTGTTAAAGGCATCCAAATGAGGAATGTGAAATTGTAATAATAAGAAGCAAATCTACGAGCTAGTATTTAAAGCTGATAAGATAAGATTTAGTAATGAAAAATAGCTGCCCACAAAGAACAAAGCAACAAATGTTTAGCAAAAGCCTTACAATAGATCCCATGCCTCTCTGACTCTCCTCCACTACGGTTTCTTCAAGGAATTAGTGCCTTAACCCTCTTAACGAACACCTTGGGTGTCAGTTTTGGAATTGTGTTGCCTTCGCTAGTTCTAGAGTCCAAAAGAATGCTTGGCGGCGGTTCTACTAGTGTTCTACCAGATTTGTCTGGTCTGATGTGATTAAGGTAAAAACCCTTATTCAATGATATTCCTAATCGTTCATGGTTAAAGTTCGATTGCGCATGAGTCAGAATGCAAATCTGAAAGTACAGATACATCCTCAGATCCCTATACTAAGATACTATCATTTCCTACTGACTGACAGATAATAACAATTGTTCCTACTGACTGACAGACAATAAGATGGAATTTTCCAGAAAATATGGAACTTGTAAAAAAATACTGAGAGAAGAAAAGTTTTTAAAAAATTCTAAAAAGCTTAAGTAATATCGAAACAATAATCATTGAAAATTCTTATAAGTTAATTAAGAAAATTACTAGAAAATCTAATAAGGTTGAAAATCTCTGGCTATCTCCTTAATTTCCGTTTTTGTATTCTTATAACTTGCTATTGTCTTTTCCAGTGAGGCCATTTGTTTTGTTATTGTATTTATGGCCTCTAACATTGTGTACGCTATTAGATTATCTTCTCTTGTTTCTTCCACGTCAATTGTGATTTGAATTTTACGAGAATTTTCTACCATTTCTTGAAAGCATTAGATTTTCTAGTATTTCTATTCTATAATTCCATGAATTTCTAATCTGAAGTTCAAGCTATTTTGAAGATTCTCGAGTCTTCTAATAACTTTTCTTCTTCCAGTATTTTTTTTGTGTTTAGAAAATTTTCTTTGTACATTTCAAGCTGATATTATTGGAGCTTATTAGCAAATTCTTGGTTTGATTTATAAAATTGTCTTCTGTTGTTGGAAGAATTTTTTTTGGATTCTAGAATTTTCTAACATTTTTTAACGTAATACTGGAACGTTTTGCAAGTTAGAAATATGTGATTAATTTGATTGAATTAAAACACTTGGTATGATTTCACTTGTTAATATTAATACAAAAATGTTTCACCACGGGTTAAGTGAGAAACTAATTCATCATATAAAAACATGTGCTTTGAGGGTTCGAGAATTTGCGAGCATTTTTTTTTGTAATATTTGACCTTATTGGTTTTTCTAGCACAATTTATTAAAAATTCTATAAATCAAGACAAGAATTTGCTAAAAAGCTCCAATAATATCAGTATGAAATGTACAAAGAAATATTTTCTAACCAGTGAAAAAAAAATACTGGAAGAAGAAAACTTGTTAGAATCTTCAAAATAGCTTGAACTTCAGATTAGAAATTCGTGGAATTATAGAATAAAAATCCTAGAAAATCTAATGCTGACAAGAAATGGTAGAAAATTCTCGAAAAAGTCAAACCGCAATTGACGTGGAAGAAACAAGAGAAGACGACCTGATAGCGTACACAATGGTAGAGGACATAAATACAATAAGAAAACAAATGGCCTTACTGGAAAAGACAATAGCAAGTTGTAACAATACAAAAACGAAAATTAAGGAGATAGCCAGAAAAATGGGAAGACAAATCATGGTGCTAAACAGAGAACCGATGAAGGAATGGTGGGCTGGCAGAAAATACATAACCACAGGTGAAAAATTCCGGAACACACACTACCCCAAGGAGAACGGAAGCCAGAAAAGAGAGAGACGTGAAAATAGAAGGAATTAAAAACTTGGAAGCCTTCAATACAGTCAGAAAACAAAGATGGGAAACAAGCACATACACAAAGGACACAGTTACGAAGGTGATACTCGTAGAACCGGATGAAGAAAATATAGATAATATCATCCAAAAGTTGTACAGGGAAAGATTCCTGGAATTGACAGACACCACAAACGAGGTTGAGATAATCGAACAAGAAACAAGAATACGTTACAAAGTCACACGAAGGAAATTAATTAAGGTAACCCTGGGAGGGACGGAGATCGACATGTGGTAAAAACTAGAAAGAATCAAGCAAGAAACAAAAGGAGAAGGAATAATAGCCTTACACCATGTAAAGATGATGAACTTAGAGGACTTTAGGATGCACTAATAAAACTCAATAAAACTATATTTTTCAGAAGAAGCTTTACTTTTAATATTTACAACACTTACAATAAAGTTCCAATAACTTATAAAATTCTGAATCTTAAATGCTTCAAAAATGAGTATAAATCATTCTTATTGGAGGTCTCTTCAAAAATATGATTCCTAACTGTATTTTTTAAATGATATATTATGGCTACTCAATTTGTTAACACCTAACATGACTACAGATTGTCTACAAGTACGCAATGTATGTACCAGGGTTTTTTTGGATGCTAAGTATATGATATTAAATGGATTAAATGGATAGAATATAATCTGTGATAATGTAATATTACTTACCCAAGGGCTAAGACTTAGATCAACTATAGTTATTTCTTAGTCCTTTTTGTATATCCTAAATATACACGTTGTCCCCTGAAATTTTGAATACGAGCATACTCGTTGCTTAGTTACCACGCTCGTCACATATTTTAATGGATTGACCAACGGGAAATAATCAGTAATTTCCAATTTGTAATAAAATAGGGAATCAAAATGAAACATATTTACACGTTATTTTAATATTACTATCTTTACGGACACAATGCTGACGTAACGAATAACAAGTAACTGCAATGTCCATCTTATTAAATGTTCGAAATCATCTCCTTGTTGAGCCAAACAATATCCCAGATGATCATAAAATTCCTGTTAACATTATAGCTCCAAAATGTCAAATTGACATGCATATTGCAGCAACAACCATAGCAACCAATAATAATAATCGAGATATAATACAAATTACATTACTCATATTCAAAATTTCAGGGGACAACGTGTATAATTCTAATTGTAATTGTAATTATGTATATTATTTTATTTGCAACGGAAGTTAGTGCTTCCGTTGATGGACGCGCCAGAAAACAGTGAAGTAATTCACATAAGAGGCTTGGATGCGATAAAAACCAAAGATGAAGTGGAAAAAGCAATCGAAGAAGAAACGGGGACCAAGAACTTTAAGCTAAGTGAACTAAGACCGACCCATAATGGGACTCAAACAATCAGGGTAAAAACAATGATAAAAACTTTACCGGAGGACTAATCCAAAATGGAATACACATAGGAATAGTGCAGAACGTACGCGTAAACATACAAACATGCCACATATGCAGAGATTTCGGCCACATGGCCTAGGATTGCAATGGTAAAGACAGGACCAAAGAATGCTACAAATGTGGCAAGGGAGAGCATAAGCATACTGCTCGTTATGCAATAGGACAGGACATAGTACAAGGTCAAACAAATTCGACAAATTCAGGAGAGCCTTGAATCGAGCACGAAGAAAAAACTCTCAAATAACACAAAAAACAACAAAATCGTAACGGCAGTAAAAAAGGGGCGGATGTTTTATTGATAAACGAACCCAACAGAAAAATGCTGAAGAATCCAAAATGGCACACAGACTCCAATCAAGATACGACCAGCAAAGTTATGAAACCAAAACGAACAACATGCCAGGGAAAAGGTGAAAGGAAAGGCTTCAACTGGCTGGTAATCAACAATATTAAATAGTGGGCTGGACGCCTTTAACAGATACCTTGACAAATTGGAAAATGAGGTTAATAAGACTAAGGAAGACATCCTAATTGCAGGAGATTTCAATGCCAAAGCCCCTGCATGGGAATCCAAAAAAAGTACTACAGCTCTGGCTAGCTGTGAATAAAGTTACAGTAAACAACGAAGGCGACGACAAACCATCATTTGAAAGAAGAGAAAGTAAGTCAATAATAGATGTAACGTTTATTTCAGAGAGATTAGCGGGTCAAATTAAAAACTGGAAAGTCTTGGAAAAGGAAACACGTAGATTCCATAAATACCTACATTATGAGATATGCATTGGCAAGGCTCGATGTCAGAAACGCAAATTCAATCTCTTGGATTGAGATAGTGAAAGCATTAAACAAGAAAGGAATCTCGCCATACATGGCACGAATCGTACAATGCTAAGACCGAATGGTAGAATTGGAGCCACGAGAGAAAGAGGTAATGACAGAAGTCGTACAACAGGGATCGATACTGGGGCCAATATTATGGAACCTAGTGCACGATGACCCCCTTAGACAAGACATGCTTCTTAATGACATCACATTCATCCTATTCGGATGATGTAGCAGTGGTGACCACGGCCCAAACCGAAGAAAAGTTAAAAGAAAAAATGGAAGAGAGTATAGAGCAAATCGAGACATGGATGGAGAGCAAAGACCTAGAACTGTGCACAAATAGAACTGAGATAATAATGCTAATTGGAAGGAAAAACACGGCAATTTCGCCATTAAGTTGAATGGGGAAGAAATTAAGGCCAAAAGAGAAATTAAATATCTTGGAATTATTTTCTAAGAAAGACTTAGCTTTTCCCCACACGTAAAATACATCTACAACAAGGCGACGAAAGTAATAAACGCCGTAAACAAACTAATGCCAAGAACTGAGAAGGCAGGAACTACCAAAAAAGAATGCTTGCATCAGTGGTACAATCAATTATGCTATACGGGGCGCAATCTGGATTAACGCATTGGATGCCAAAACAAATAGGAACAGGCTGGACAGAGTACAACGGCAGCTAACAATACGAGTAACAGTGGCATATAGGACCACTAGAGACACTAGAGACTGTAAGAGTAATAGCAAGAATAATTCCTATCGAATTGATGGCTGCTGAAAGAAAAGAAACTTTTCAGAAAAAAAAAATTAAGAGAAAGAGAACGAAAGAAAAAACACTCTGAATGCTTGACAGAATAAATGGAACCAAGCAGACAAAGGCGACTGGAGCAGGTCCCTCATCAAGGACATAGACAAATGCTACTGGAGAAAGGAAGGAAATCTCATCTACCAACTTACACAAGCTCTAACATGCCAAGGATGCTTTGACGCATACATTTGCAATCCAAGAAGATGGCGAATGTGCACACTACAACAAGAAAGACGAACCACTATATTCAAATGTGAATTGTGAAAGAATGAGAGGGAAAAAATAGGCAAGGTCATAACAGAAAAGAATATAAAACACGCAATGATGGTAAATGAAACAAACTGGGAATTAATTAAAACATACACTGCAAAAATACTAACCGAAAAGGACCGAAATAGGGACAAAATTAAAAAAGGAACAAAGTAGACAGTGGACTGAAGTGAAGTAATGCCCAGGCGATCCCTCTTCAATCTTGAGAGAAAGAGAGGAGAGTTTAGTGGGTAGGACCTTCTACTGAATTAGGGTGCGAGTCCCACACACGCCCTATTGAAGGGTATGGTGCCTAAAAGCATTATCTAATCAAAAAAAGAGAAACTTTAGGAGAACACTTCAATTAATATTTTAAAATTAAAAATCCTGTTCGACCAATAATCCTTACGAGAGCGAAGAGATGTCCAACTTATTGTGCCGGGTGACTTTGGCAGCATCAGGCTTCAAGATCATTAATAATTTCAATAGTACCCTTAATATATTTGAAATTGTAGAAAAAAAAAACTAATACATTAAAGGAGGAAATGATTTACAACAACATTATTTGAGCATGGCTTGACCTTAACGCCAAGCTTCAAGATATCATTAATGGTATCCCTAAAAATCTTGGCCGAGATCGACAGAGCTTGGAGTATAGTAGTTTTTTCTAGACCAAAACCGGTGTTTTAGGATGGAATGATGATGGAAAATAGAGCTTTGTTCCTCAGGTCTCGCAGAACTCAAAAATTCGTCGTAGGTGAAGGCCAACCCCATATTATGGTGGAACTTTTCTAGGTAGATTTCTCACCAAGTGTTCCTTGTTATTTTCCCTATATAGAATATATAAGGGAAGTATTGTTTTCGTGAATGAGTATGCTGTGGGCGCTGTATCTCAAAGATGAATGATCCGTTTGAGATGAAACTTTAAACTTAAGGTTTTCTCATTAAAAACTAGAACTGAAAAGCTTTTGGTAAACATTCATAAACCACCCAATGAATTTTGATCAAATTGGTAAGATGTATTCTTAAAATGCATGGCTTTGAAATATTGAAGAAATCAATCACTTGATTTTCATGAATTTCCTCTAAAATTTATTGAAATGTTTTCTAGTTTTTTTTTTTAGATTTTCTACTAATTGGTTTAATAATAATAATAATAACTTTATTAACATGTTTCACTCTATGTACATTAAAAAAATTAATGAATCAACATTGAGAAAAATAAATTCAATATTTTTGTGTTTCCTTTAAATTTCTTAAAAATCGGCCTATGAATTTTGATGGAATTTGCAGGATATATTTTTAAAATATTGTCTTTGAAATATCGAAGAAGGTACAGATTAATCATAAGTAGTTTTTCAAGAATTTCCATTCAAATTTAATTTTTATATGAAAATCACTTTGTGTTTTACTTAAAAAAAAATTGAAAACCCCCCGGTGATTTTTTTGCTTAATTTTGATGAAATTTGCAAGGCATATTTCCTCATTGTGTGGTTTTGAAATATTGAAGAAACCAAAACCTAGGGATCACTAGCTCTTCAAGAATCAACACTGCAATGTGAATTTTTTATAAAAATACAATAAATTTTTATTGTATTTTTATATAAAATTCACATTGCAGTGTTGTTCTTAGAATATTTTGATAACCACCAGATGAGTTTGGATGGAATTAGCAGGATATATTTCAGAAATGCGTGGCTTTGAAATATTGAAGAAACCAAACATGTTCACTAGTTTTTTTTTAATTCTCACTAAAATTGTTTGTTTTTTTAACATTAACATAAGTGTTTTTCTTAGAAGTTTTTTAAAATAACTGTATGAATTTTGATGGATGTTGCCGGATATATCTCTGGAAAGTGTGACTTGAAAATATTGAAGAAACTAAATATTAATGATTAGTAGTTTTCACGAATTTCTACTACAATTGTTGTATTTTTTTTTATAAATATCACTTTGAAGTATTTTTCTTTGATTTTTTTTTAAACACCCATAGAAATATAACACTTGCTGTATATAGCCCGAGATGGTTTTCAAATATTGAAGAAGCCAAAAATAATTCATTAATTGTGTTTTCTAAAATAAGTATTAAAATTTTTATGAAATCACGTTATCTTATAAAAAATTTGAAAATATTACGATAAATTGTGATAAAATTGGCAGGATATATTCCTGAAATATGTGACTTAAGGATATAAAAAATTAACAATTAATGACCACTTTTTCTTCAAGAATTTCTACTAAAATTTATTGTTTCATATATAAAAATTACTGTGCAGGATTTCTTTGAATTTTTTCAAAACCACTTGATGAATTTACATAGAATTTTCAGGATATATTGCTGAAGTATGTGGCTTTGAAATATTGAAGCAACAAAATATTTATGGTAATTAGTACTTCTAAAATATTCACTAAAATTTATTGTTTTTTTTAATAAATATCGCTTTGAAGTGATTCTATTTTTTTTGGAAATCACCCCATGAGTTTTAATGGAATTTTTAGGATATATTCTTCAAATGGCTTTGAAATATTTAGAAAACCAAAAAATACATATTACCAGTTTTTTTCCAGAATTTATACTGAAATGTTTTGTTTATTTTCTTATAAAAATCACTTATATATCTTTCGTTTGATTTTTTTTAAACCACCCTAAATGGAATTTGCTGCATATATTTCTTAAATATATGGCTTTGGAATGTTTAAGAAACGAAAAATTAGTCATCAGTAGTTTTTCAAGAATTTCCACCTAAACTTGATATTTTTGATAAAAATCACATTGAATTCTTTTAATAATTTAAAAACGACCCGATGAATTTTGATGAAATCTGCAGGATATACTTCTGAAATGTGTGGCTTTTACATGTTGAAGAAACCAAAAACTAGTGATCACCTGATTTTACAAGAATTTCCTGTAAAATATATGAGTATGTTTTTTTTATAAAAATGACTTCGAAGAGTTTTTCTTAGAATCTTCTGAAAACAACCTGATGAGTTTGAATGGAATTAGCAGGATATTCTTGAAACACGTGGCTTTGAAATATTGAAGAAACCAAAAATGTTCACTAGTTTTTTTTTTTAAATATATTTCTGAAATATTACTTTAATATTAAGTAACCAAAAATGAGTGATCAAACACTTTGAATTATTTTATTTGTTAGTGAACACCTTTTTTAATTTCGCCGTTCTTTTAATATACACAAATTGAGCAGTGCAGGGAAAGTACTATGATGGCCACATAATCATTTAATGACATTGTGCTTATGGCGTTCTTGTTCATAAAAATTACGGCGCTATGGATTTACTTTATTTGCGCTGACTTTGTTCGTCAGGAGTTCATCGCGGACCTCAAAAAAAATCGCCGCAGGTGAAGACAAAATCCACATTGTGGAGGAGTAGGTTCAAAATATCGTTAATGATACCCCTAAAAATCTTGGCCAAGATCGACAGAGCTTCAAATAAAGTAGTATTTTCTAGATCCAAACCGTTGTTTTATGATGAAATGATGGTGGAAACAAAAAAACTTAATACATTAAAGGAGGAAATGATTTACAACAATATTATTTGAGCATGGCTTGACCTTAACGCCAAGCTTCAAGATATCATTAATGGTAAAAATCTTGGCCAAGATCGACAGAGCTTCAAATAAAGTAGTATTTTCTAGATCCAAACTGGTGTTTTATGATGAAATGATGGTGGAAACAAAGTCCATGCCCCAGGACTTTGTTCCTCAGGATCTCAAAAAATCGCCGCAGGTGAAGGCGAAACCCACATTGCAGTGGAGCTTTTTTAGGTAGGTTTTTCCAAATGTTCCTTGATGACCTTAAGCTTCTCTAGGTAGGTATCTATCCAATTGTTCCTTGGTGGCCTTATGGTTATGGTGTTTTTGCGCTGCGGATTTTCTGCATTTGCGCTGGAGCACGGACTGCGGATAATTTCAGCATCTTTAGGTGTTCCTTTCTCTGTCTTTCCCTACTGCCTATATCTCCAAATATCTACATGACTTTCCTTCTCTAGGAACGAGGAACTCTCTATTTATGTATCTACACTTTTTTCTGAGCCTTTTTCTCTTTTGAATTTAATCACATGATACAAAGTAATCAACTGACACTCTCACAATTAACAATAAAGGTTCTTTAAAAAGAATTATTTTTCAAAAACGTATTAACATTAGTGTAGGTTATTAACGATTTACACCAATATCTAGGACTAATCTATAGGATAGAATTTTAGAAAAAATATTTCTATGAAAATTATTGATTTGATGTTTTTACCTGTAATTATTTCATACGCAGAAATACATTCTAAGAAACCTCTGACGCATGCAAACTCATTTCCCCTTTCCCCTCCTCCTTAAGTATTCGTTCGCGAAACCGCACACCCCGAAATGGCTTTAATATTTACGTTGAACCCCACCCCGCCATACAAGACGTAAACGTCGGAGGAAATATTCCACGAACGACCTTGTCAACTAATGTCTTGCCCGAGTCCCTGTTGATTTTGCAGTGTTAAATTAGGAGGCCCGGATTTACGGCAGGTTCCTCTAATGATCCGAAACGTTCAAACGCACTCACCCTCCACCCTCCCGGCGCTCTAGCTCCTCGAGGACACGGTTTTAATTAATCATCCGGCGAATATCCACCGCCCCCTCGTCGAAAATAAATTACGGTCCTCGGGGGTGCGTATATCCTCCGCCACCCACGGAAAGCAAGAGCAAGAGCAAGCGTTTTCTTTATAATAGAATTCATTATTTAGAAAACCCCCTCCTCCTACTGCACACCGTCATCCGCTCAACAATCTCAACGAGGCCCGGCGATGAATCTAGGACAGTTCGCGACTAATCCCGTATAATCATATAATCTGAAGATCTCTTCGAGCGGGAACCAAAAGTACATGTATAAATTAGTTTCCATCAAGAACGGAAATGGAGTGGATCATCAATTATCGCTTCGGTGAATTAAAACTTCGGCTCAATTAGGTCGCAGCTTCAGTTTTAAGAAGGGCATTATCTCATCAGCGACAGGAAGGATGGAAATTTTAGTATGGTTAATTTTATAAGGCTATACAAAATTGTAATATTGGGTATTGCAATTAATGGCAACAACCAAACTTTGGGGTTGGTTTTGGCCAAAATTGGAGTGAGGATACTACTATAGTAGTGGATATAGATAAATATCAATGAAGAACATGTTGTGAAATAGTGGAGATAACAACAACTTTAAAATCCTTCACATCTAGAACAAAGGACGGAAACTAAATTTACTAGAAAATTTTAAAATATATAAAAATCTTCAGTCTGGAAATTTGCTGAACGACCAACTAGAACTCTCCAACTCCACCCTACTTAGGTTGCAGAAAAACACTCCATCCGCCCACACTTCTGAAATTTGTTATTTGTATTATATTTCTTCACCTGAAGAATCTACAGTGTAGCGAAACAATTGTAGTGAGGTAAAATAAAAAGTTAATAAATCATAAATGGTTTACTATTATTATTACATTAAGTGACGGATTTAAAAAAAATAGAAGTGGAGATATTTGAGGAGTCCCTCGGATTCAAAGCTGAAGTAATGTAAACATTCTTTGAGGATACACTGTACAAAAAAATCTTTGAGATACATGGTGAAAGGACACTGCGCTATAAACTCGGGCTTCAGACTCTGTAATCTAATTAAAAATCGTATGTTTTCAACGTATACATCTCTTTTGAATATGACTTGTAATGCAAATAAACTGAACTAAACTAATAAACCTCCGTTTTTATCTATATTTACCTTAATTAAAGGCAACGGATAAATCAAACATTTATAGTCCAGAATACGAGATGTTATTTACGTTCGCAGTTAGCTCCTCTGGGAACGGCTAAAACCGGTAAAACTTTCCGTACGTACGCTAATTGCGATAATTTTAAACGCCTCAATTGTAATTTCCACCACAATAAATCATCGCGTATAATAATTCAAATGAATTTCGAAACACCAACACAGGTTGTAATTACGTCCCGTTAAAACTACTAATAAACTCCATTAATTTCAACGAATGCACGTCGTTTTGTGCTAAAATGTATAATTCAGTGCTTGGGAAATGTGTCGTCGTAGCTTGTTAAGCGTGAATCTAATTAATAACGAGCAGGATATTTTCGTGTTATAAATTAGTACAACTGAGAAGGGAGAGAACGAAGAGTCATTAAATGTTGACAAGCTGTTATTATCTGTTGTTGTATTAATTAGGGATCAGTTGGATTTTTTAACACCTACAATTAATATTTGCAAAAATGATGTTACGTTATTACAGTTTGAACGAGATAAGGGCGGTATCTTAATAACGGAGCAAGGAGGGGAAAAATACGCAGTTTCTCTTTAAAGATGTTCGATGTCACGAATGAATAAGGATTCCCTAATACTGAAAGAAAAGATAAGGCATCCAATTAAAATAACGAAAAAAAGGGACCCAGATGAGATTTGCATTGACGTCGTGAAGCTACTGGATGGCTACGAGAAATACGGAGGAAATTTTCATTGATATTCTTATCCATAGAATGTAACAAAGACTTCTTTCTGGATACATTCAATGAGGAAATGCATAAAATTAATAAATTTAGGTAGTTCTGGTCTACTAAATATGAAAATAATAATAATTAAAAATAAATCGTCAACGACATCGAGGAGATTTGGGATTCTCGATCTTAAACCTGATTATATATGCCATTTTCATTTGTAACTCACTCTTGATAATGCATTAAAAATCGAAACTAGTCGAATAAATAGAAAAACTGTATAACAAACCAAGTGTAATTTAAACCTTCATCAGTAATAGTTTTAAATGTTTCACCAAGTGATAAATGAGAATATCATTCAAGTAATAATAATAATAATAAATTCTCTTAAATTGATTCCACTTGTTGGAATGCATTTATGTTTGATATAAAATTATAGAAACTTTAACTTGCACGATAAAAGAGGACTCGCTTTCTCTGATAGTGTCAATGCAGGAACGTTTTCCGACTCTCTAGAGAGGCAATTTACTCTAAACCCAAATGACTATGATGACTTCATCGCTGAAGTCAAAATATCCACAAAAAACGTTATTTCACTCTCGGCGAACTAAATAGGCATATTAAAGAGCTTAAAATTCATATTGGGCCACGTCATGACGGTATTTTCACTTGAATGGGCTGGACTATCAACCCATCGTGAACGTGCCAGATTACATCGTTGAAGGCTTTGCCCATCAAAAGACATTGCCGCAGTATTCCTTGAAGTGTTTGAGTTCGACAAAACGGCCTTATCTATAAAATGATAGGGCTGAAGTACCCTGAGTACCTAATCCGAATTCTGTACGATTTCTTTCATAAAAGAAATTTTGTACTAAGGTGAACGCTACTTTCCACAGTGAGCATATAATATTAGCAGGTGTTCTGCAGGACTCTGCCCTGTCCCATGCCTTTCATAATATCTACACGAATGACATTACGAACGTGACTCGGGTTATGATTGCGCAATACGCTAATAATGCTGCTCTATAGTACAGAGGTGTGAACCAAAACCCATCTGAAGAATACCCTTCAGAAGGCCCTCGACTCCTTGAAGAAGTGGGCCGATAAGTAGAGTCTCGCAATTAATGCTGATAAAGGTGTTTTCATGCACTTCAACATACGTAGACTAAGAATCATCGGCCTCCCGCAATTTACATTCGGAGAGTCTGCCATTCAAGATGAGGTCAAATTTTAAACCAGCATCTAAACTGGTCGAAATTTATCTCCCATGTCATCAATAAGGCTAAAGCTTCGTTGTCACAACTGTCAAAGATACTGCTCCTGTATGGGGTTACTCCAGGACCTCTCAGATTGCAAGACTACAACGACAATAAAAGCGTAGACTTATGTTTCTGATAAAGTGTATACGTTACGACAATACCAATAAAAGAGATGAGCGAAAAAGTTGGATAAACTTGCTGCCGTTAGAAACATATTTAAAAAATTTAATGAACAGTGTAAAAAAAGTGTATAGTGTGGGTAAATATGTGACTGTAGATGAAATGTTGTTAGGCTTTAGGGGAAGAAGTAGCTTTCGTATCTACTTTCAAATAAACCCAACAAATATGGGATCAAAGTGTTTCCTATAGTGGATGCAAAAACATTTGACACGTCGCATTTGAAGATCTATGCTGGAGGGCAACCTGAAGGTTGCCCTGTAACAGCTGTCAATCTAAGAATGACAAACCACATCTCAGGAACTGGAAGGAATGTTACCATGGATCGATGGATTACTAGCGCGGAAGCTTAAGTCGTTTTTTGCATAATCACCACCTAACTGTAGTTGGCACAATACAATCCAGTCAAAAGTCTTTGCCAAAAGAAGTTAAAAATGTTGAAGATCGACCTGCAAAATCTTCATTTTTTGCAATCCATATTGATATGACACTTACTTCATATGTCTCCAGAAAGTCAAATAATGTATTACTTGTATCGTCAACGCACTACGATGACGAAATAGACGAAAATACTGGTGATAACCGGTGTCGATGTAGTCGACAGGGTGGTTACATCTTATAATGTAGCTCGAAACACAAGTAGTTGACTATTGCTGTTTTTTTCGGCATGCTCAACGTAGGAGCAATCAAAGCCTTAATAATAAATAAAACGAACAATCCAGATGAAGAATTTTCAAAAAGCAGACGACTATTTTTGAAAAAAATGGACAAAGACCTAGAGATAGAAAACATGAAACTACAAGCGAGTATGCCTAATCTACCACAGAATGTAAGGCTATCAGTCGTTAAATTCTCTGGTGTCTCAGTCACAGAAGAGCCCCGACCGATGACTTCAACTGCTCGAAGGTATTCGTGCAAGTGTTGTGGTTCCTGTAATTGTTTGGAACGCGCAAAACCATGTTGCGCCGACTGTGCGGCAAAATTTGATTAACGAGATTTTCCATTCAATATTTTGTGTTGTCCCAAGTTAATGTTTTTTTCACTACCAGTTTTACTCTTAGCAGCGCAAAATAGACCAGGTTAACAAATTCATACCTGAAACTGGACATATTAAGGTGGATTTAGGGGAAAATAAAACACAGTTTGGGTCTGAGAGAATGGTATGATTCTGAATCCACTCAACCGGAGGGTTAAGACATTTTCTAATTGGCATTCAATTAGACCAGATAATCCTTGAGCCACCGGAATCTGTTCGGTGGACGGACGGTTATTAGAATAATTCTTCTTGCGAAATTTTGCTGACGCCCTGACTCGAAAAATTCACTGGTGTTGAACGGGTGACTTTACGAAGAAGCGGTTTTATTCGATAGATAGTCTGACACTAATCTACTAAATGGGTGCCCATGATCGATCTCCTTGCATAAAAAACTAGACCTAGGATAAACCCCTGTGGAGTTGATGGGAGCCACCAAGGATGCTAGCCTCGCATATTAACGAGCAAAAAAATCAACCAACGTATCCTCTTGTACGACGGATTAAAACTTTTCAATCACATTTTCTACTCTGCCAGCCCTAGGTACAAATCGTCATATTCCAGTCGCCGAAGGACACACCGCCATCAAATACACTTCCGAGATAAGTAACAAAGAAAACACACCTTTCCGAAATCAAAATTTCGTATAGTAAAAATAAAAACCACTATACTTGGTCAATACAGCTTGAGATTCCCGCCGCCGATGAATGGAATTGAAATTGTACAGGCCGTTCCCACTTGTATAATCTCCTTCTCTTTGCTAATCGGCGAAATCATTATGTATTCAATATATATTAACCCACACGGACCGTTTACATCTCACCCGGCACTCACCTGCGGTACATACCGCCATCAAATGCACTTCCGAGATAAGTAACAAAGAAAACGCACCTTTCCGAAATCAGATTTCTAATAGTAAAATTAAAAACCACTATACTTGGTCAATGAAGCGCGAGATTCCTCCCGGGAATCAATGGAAGCAAGTTGGGAAAGGCCTGTGTAATCTCCTTCTTTTCACGTCTATCATTAACCATAGCCATAATTAATCTCACGACGTTCCCATTCCAAAGGATTCCCAGCGTTTCTCCTATATTACCATCTGTCTCCACCGCTATTCCACAACCACGTATATCACGGCAATACCATCACCAGCGACCATATGCCACTAATATCTTCTTTTCTGGGCAAACCAAGAAAACCTCCCCGGGAATTCAAAACCATCTCCGCTATAAAACAGGTCGACTGGAAGCTGTTCACCACAATTATTACATGGATCGTGGTGAAGATGGCGGTAAAGAAAGTGACAATATGCATTATCAGGAAGAACAGTCCGACAGTCGGAAGCAACAGGAAATGCTGTTAATGCCAAAATTAAACTCTTTGTCAAAGGGCACACAAACACTTCGTAAAGGAAACAATGGCTGACCTAAACAACAAAGACTGTGCTAAATTTTGGAAGAATTTTAAAATTCTTACAAGCAAAACAGAACTACGAATAGACATACGCCCTCCAGTTGACGAGGAAGAAAAAGCCCACGCCTTCGTCGACTCCCTGGAAACGACGCTAAGATTGCCGAGGATGCGAACTTCCAGTCCCACCATCAGAGGGCGATTCCGGAATATACCGGTGACAACCCCATCACCGCTGACACGAATAAGATTGGCCGCACTGTGTATGCTTGCATAGTTGCCTTCATCTCCTGCAAATCAACACCCACCAGAGCAAATCCAACATCATTCCGGCTTACCAGTCCGGATTTAGGCCAGGGAAATCCGCTCACGATCCAGCAATACATCTGCTGCATGACGCCACACGAACCAACAACAGCGTCCGCGTATATTATGGCGTCTTCGTAACAGCAGACTTCTCTATAAGCTGCAATAACTCCGATTTCCACCGCAACTACAACATATCATCGCCAGCTTTTTTAATAACATGAAATGCACGGTCACCTGTTAAAACGTCAGCTTAATGATGCGGCATTACGTAGACATCACGATGTTCTGGACAACCGCTACGACACTTGAAGCCATAGCAGAGCACCTGCAAATGTCAACCCCTTGCCAGAAATCTAAATCAGCAAACGGAAAATCTTGTAAACCCATACAAAACCCAAGTTATCATCGTCCAGCTCCCACGAAAAGCCAAAAGATGCAACCTAAGATAAGGCCAACGAACTAACATATTGGCTTAATTACTCCTTTGTCATCTGCAATATTACCACTACTGTAAATGTTGTAAATTCTTCTCATTCTCCTTCTCTTGTTCTGGCATAATTAGATGTATTCTCATGTATATTTTTAATTCCTCTCATTAATTTCTTTCCTATGTTTAAATCTTTTAGTATTTTCCATATTTTCCCTTGGCATTTGATCAAACCCTTTCTCCAAGTCTATGAAAGCTATTAGCATTTTTCTTTATTCATTTTGTTTTCTTTCTTTTCTTTTTTATTGATAAAATCCTGTTACTTCTATAATTATATATTTGAAGCTTCTCCATAATTCTTCAATATTCCTATTTGTTTTTGATATCCTATTTTTATACTTTTCCCTTCTATCTTTTCTTCTCTTGAAATGCTTCTTATTTGTCTTTGAATTTCTCTTTCTTCGAATGTTAAGTCATTTTCTATATATATTTGAGTGTCTTTCAGCTTTTTTTTGCTTTTGTTCTTATTCTCCCAAGTGTCTATCTCCGCTATTATCATTTCATGTTTTTTGCCTTCGTTTACAACGGTTGCTTTTTTATTGCTGTTTTGATTTCTAGCTTTTCTGTACATAGCTTTTGAACTGCATCTTTTAATGGGTGTGTTATTTTTAAACCACTGCTATGTTAATTTAAAAACACGGAAAAAATGAGTCTTACTAAGACTGCAAAACAAATTAACCAACCTGAATTGTTTGCGCGATGACAACGTGCGAACGTAGCCTCTTGAACAAGTGCCCAAAAACCTTTTCAATCACATTTTCAGGATCCAGAAGGGAAATCCGACTCTGTCAGCCCCTCATCAGTGCAAATAGTGTGTCAAAATACGACGGACTCTCCCTCAAGTGATGCATTTATAAGTATCCTCACAGATCAATTTAACGATTTTAAAGAAGGCATAAGAAATGTTATTTCTGCTCGCTTTAATAATTTGGATTCGCGTATTATACAACTTGAGAAAATGTGCAATTCAGTAAGTAAAGTATCCAGTATTAAGGGTTGTTTATAGAAAGGCACTTGGTTGGTTTCACATTTTCACAAAAAAAAAATGTGAAACCAACCAAGTGCCTTTCTATAAACAACCCTTAATATTAATAATGTTTCACCACGTGATAAACAAGAACCAAATTCAACAAAAAGTATCCAGTAATGAACATTGCTTTGTGGAATTTGTGTCAGAATTAGAAGAAAGACGCAGAAGAGCGATTAATGTTTTAATATTCAATCTTCCTGAATCTACTGCTTGGGAAGTGGAATCTAAAATCTTTAGGCTTCAATGAACTAACTGTTCGATGGTTGTCTTCTTTTCTAATGAATATTTGACATCTATTCATTAGAGAATGAATAACTTTATTTCCAATCCAATTTCCGTTACTTCTAGGGTGCCACAAGGAACGCATTGTGGTCCGATTCTGTTCTTACTCTTTATAAATAATATAGAACATGTCGTTTCGAGTTGTGAAATATTAATATATCCTGATGATATAAAACTCTAAATCAATTCAATCAATAGATGATTGTATTCTCCTACAGAAAAACTTGATGGATGGTGTAATTTGTCCAAATTATTTTTAAATACAGAGAAATGTTATTTAATATCATTCTCTAGAAAGAGGGAGACAATTATCGTTCGATATAGCATCGGACATAATATTATCCATAAGGATCTTGGAGTTACGTTTGACAACAAATTAACTTTTAATTCTCACACTTCGGTTATTTGCAACAAGCCGTTAAAAATATGAAGTTTTGTTTGGAGGACATGTACAGGTATGAGTCCTATTTGCTTACAGAGTCTGTTTTGTTCAAATATGGAATACTGATTGAACTATGATGATTGAAAAGGTGACCAAATTACTGTTGCTAGGTAATTTGGTCACCTTTTCAATCATCACAGACCAATCAGTTAGAGTCAGTCCAGAATAGGTTTTTAAGAACAACGGAATATAAAATGGGTAGATGTCATATACAAGGTTGCTACTCAGAGATATTGAAACGGCTAAACATGAAGAGTAGAGTTTGGAAGATCGTCGGACTATTAGTGATTTCCGCATCCTTCATAAACTTAATAATGGATATGGATATGGAGTCTTAGTCCAATTGGACAATTCGATACGCCATGCAATGTTCGTCAATTGAGAAGGAGACCGATTTTCCGATTACAAACTTTCTGCTCTAATTACAGTCATAATATTGATGGGCCTGATTATGGAACATTGGTTTGACTTATTTGATTCATCTTATCAGCACCTCAAATCACTTTTGAACCAACACATTTAGTCTTTTAATTTAAAAACTGTTGTCAGTGAACTTATGCTATTTGAATTTTTATCGTGCCCACATCCACTAACCTGAGGTACAGTTGCTGCTGAAGGACACACCGCCATCAAATGCATTTCCGAGATAAGTAACAAAAAAAACCGTACCTTTCCGAAATCAAGATTTCGTAGAATAAAAATAAAAACTACTATGCTTGATCAACACAGCGTCATGAATGAAAAATGAAAATGAAGTTGGGAACGGACAGTGCAATCTCCGTCTCTTGACCAATCGGAGAAATCATTATCTATTGAATATATTTTCACCAGAACGGACCATTTCCATCCCACTGGTTCAACCTCTTGGAGGACAGCCCTCTTGCACTTTGCTTAGGCGACTTCAACTAATTCCATCACACTCTACATCCATTCACAACCGTAGCCTGCGACTAATTGACCTTCTCACGACATTCCCCACAAGCAGCGATTCTCCTACCTTACCATCTTCCTCCTCCGCTACTTCCGCAACCACGAATATCACCGCACCACCATCACCAGCGACTATATTCCATTAATACTTTCTTCTTTTCTAAGCAAATCAAGAAAACCTCCTCCGGGATTTAAAACCATCTCCGCTATTAAACATTTCGACTAAAAGATATTATATAGCCACATCATCGACGAGACTACCGCACGCCACCTTCACCATATTCATTGCACGGATCGTTGTGAAGGTGATGGTGAAGACCACAGCGTCGGCAGTAATTTCGACACGCCGCATATACATAAAGAGGCCTACCTTATCGCCATCTGTAATGAGTATTATAAGGGAGAAGAGGATGTTATTCCAACAGAGGTGAAGACGAAGTCAAACCAAAATTAAACGTTCCATCAGAGAGCACACAAACTCCTCTAAAGGAAAGCGATTTCTGATCTAAACACAGTGACTGTGCTAAATTTTAAAAGAAGTTCAAAATCCTTACAAGGTAAGACAGCACACGAATTATCCGGCTGCAAATAGATGTCTACTCCCCAGTAAACAATGAAGAAGAAGCTCAAGCCTACACCGACTTCCTGGAAACGTTGTTAACATCGCCGAGGATCCTAAATTCCAGTCCCACCACCAGATTCCGTTATAAACGGGTGACAACCCCATCACTGCTGACACGGACATCATCGTCCTCGTTGGGCCTCCAACCATTGCAAATTAACACCAACATCGTCGAAAATCGGCATCTGTTGCACGACTTCCAGTATAGCATAGTAAACTTTTCTATAAGCTGCAAAAATTCCGATTTCCACCGCAACTACAACATCGCCAGCTTCTTTAACAACAGGAAATACACGATCACCTGTGGAAATGCCGGCTTCAAAGCTCTTCCCTAAATCTTGAATCTTAAAGGCATTAACTTCGTGATACATTTCGATATTAAGAATAAAGGCAACACTTTTACTTTTTTACACCACTTTAAGCTTCATTTGCAGTGACCATTTTAGACTACACGATAATCATTATCAACTGCAAATAAAGTTTAAAGTGGTATAAAAAAGTAAAAGTGTTTTCTTTATTCCCTTCCCTAAGATGCCATGCTCACCCCTAAGATATTTAACATCTATGTTGCAGATTTCCTCCAATCTAAAGACAATCCAGACAACGATGCAGCAATACATAGACGCCACGTCGTTCTGGATATCCGCTTCGACACATGAGGCCGCAGAAAAGCACTTGCAAATCTACAACCCCTTGCCAGAAATCTGGATCAGCAAATAGAGAATCTCATAATAAATCAATAGAAACTTCAAGCTATCATTCTCCAACACTCACGATAAGCCCAAAGTAACGATACGTTCCCGTCCATCACTATATGGAGACGTAACTTAAGGCCAACCATCGAGGTACACATATCTTGCCTTAATCACTCCTCTGCCATCTGCAATATTACCACTATTGTCCGTAAATGGTTAAAGCTAATTGGAGGGCTAACCACTCGCATAAGCGGCTTTCGACACATGCTCATACAAAATATTGAATATTATACTCTCCGCTCCACCACATCTCGTCGAAATGCTCTCCAGTCTGGAGAGACAAATCATTAGAAAATACTTCCGGTCCTTCTATGAACATTCCAGAGAAGGCCTCTACGAAATATTACCAATAGAAAATCGCATCGCAATCCAGAATCAACCGAATCACATCCAAAGCCCTCCAGGAAGATAACATCACAGCAAAATCCCCAACAACCTCAGCAAAATGCCACGAACTTCAAAAAATCAAGAGCCTGACTTCGCAATCTGCCTTCTTAAAAGTACCGAAGAACTCCCCGATGAAGCCCAGAAGATTCTAGACGAGGCCCCACAGAGATAGTAACTCCGTCCCAGGAGACGCCTTCCTAGTCTAATTCACATCCATAATATCCCACTATCCCAATCTGAAGAGGCATATTCGCCTGTAACATCCTGAAGAGAGGTTTTAGTCGGTATGCGCAATAAGACATTTTGAATCCAACACTTCCCCAAAATTCGGGACGCCTTTTAAAGATTTAACATTTCGTCAAGAGTACAATGAACAAAGTATCTACCGTTTTAAAGATTTCCTCTCTTCTATAACAAAATTCATCACCATGAAGAAAATATGATAACGACATTAATAAAATGGTGATGTGGCCATCATAGTACTTTCCCTATATTTTACTCGAAAACTATGAGGTTTTCGCAAAAGGCTATTCTTAATAATTTGTTCAGTTTTGAATTCTTTATATTTACGTGCACTACAAAAAATGTCAAAATTTTCAATTTTTTTTTAAGTTAAGAATTTTATGAAAAAAATATTTTAATAAAAGTCGTTTATTTTCTAATTCGCTCTAACTATTGTTTGAAAAGTTTTGTAAAATTTTTCATATTTAGAAAAACAAAAACCACATTTTCATTTATTTTCATGCACGAACTATTCAAATGGTGATGTGGCCATCATAGTACTTTCCCTATATTTTACAATTACTTGTTATACTGTTAACGGTGGAGGCTTCTACTTATTCTTCACAAATAAAAAACTTTTAACTTTGTATAACACTAACTTTATTTAGTGACTATAGTTTCGACAATTTCAAACTAGAAGTTTGATAATGACAAGATAAAATTGTCGAAACTATAGTCACTAAATAAAGTCAGTGTTATACAAACAAAGTTAAACAGTTTTTTATTTGTGAATTACTTGTTATATAATTTTCATTTAACTCGTAAAATTATTAATTTTTATTTTTTTATGAACTTTAAGAAAAGCATTCTTTAATAAAATTTGCTCAATTTTTCATTCTTTTTAACTTTTGTTAACATAAGTCTAATTTTCAAACGTAAACAAATTTCAAAATTTGTTTACGTTTCACAACTTTCAATTAAAACCCTTGCTTATGTTTTACTGATTGGAGGGTAGGTTAAAGGCCACCCACCCACCCTACATATACATATTAACTTTAATTACTGATCGTCTCGCGGTTTGCAATAACTTTAATTACAAATTTTGAAAAGTTCAGAAGAAAAGTTATTTGAAAAGTATTATTATTGAAAAGAAAACCTTACAATTTAGAAGGGGTATTCGAGAATATTCCGAAAATGTAAAGCTAAAAGCTAAATATTTCTAAAAAAAACATTTTCGAAACTTTAATTAAAAGTATTACAAATAAAAAATTTTAGAATTTTTTTGTAATTTAAGAGCAAAATTCCTTAAATTTTGAAGAAAAATTTGCTAGAAACACTAGAATTAATTTTTTTTTGTAAAACTACGAAAATAAAAATAAATCCGAAAAGATAATTGATGAAATATTGATAAATTTTTGTAAAGAAAAAGTACACAAATACTTATGAACAATTATTAGAAGAAATCTGGAAAAAAAAGGCTATAATATTCTGGAAAGGAAACGGTTGAAGAAAAATATTATAATTGAGAAACTACATTACAAAAAAAAATCTGATAATACAATGTTACAATTTCTGAGAAAGGTATGTGGAAAATTCTAGAAATTTGGAAAAAAACTTCTAATCTGATAAATTTTACAAACCAGAAAGAGAAATCCTAAGAAAACTCTGAGAATTTAAAATTAAAAATTCATTTAGAATTCAATAGAAACGTTGGAATTGTATGGAAGAAAAATATCAAAAAGTTATGCAAAAAAGTTCAAGAATCTTTAAAAATAAAATTCCCAAAAAATTTCATATGGTAATAATTTTTCGTAAAATAGAAAAATAGTTTTAGAAAAATCCAGAAGTCTAGAAGAAAAAGTTGTTTGGTGAGTATTACTGAAAGAAATATCTTACAATTAAAAAAAAATCTTTGGGAATATTCAGAAAATTAAAATTAATTTCTAGAATTAAAGTATTACTAATAAACATTTTTAGAAATTTATTATATTTTGTAAATTTTTACAAAATTCCCATAAGATAATTCAGAAAATGGTGATAAATTATCTAACAAGGAAAGAAAAATTGCTTGAAAATTCTAGAAATCCTTAAAACAATTACGGAAGGTTGTTGAACCTCTAAAAAAATTCAAAGAAAAATTCCACACTATTTTAAGAATTCAAAAGGAAAACGAAAAATCTCTTACAATTTAGAAGAGATATTTCTTAAAAATTATGTAGAATTCAAGAGAAAAGTTTTTTTCAAAAAAGAAAAATGTACGAAATCTAGAAATTTGAAAGAAATACTCGTATTCTACAAATAAAAACAATTCACTGAAATCAAAACCATCAAAATAATTATACACGGATAAAACATGCCATGGGCTTCAGATATGAGAAGTAAGATGTAAATATTGCAAATTGGAAGAGAATAAAAGGAACACTGACGAGAATGATGTGTTAATTTTTTTGGAATTTTGGAAAAAAAAGAGAGAACCGTTCTTACAAATAAAGAAAAATTTCTTACAAAATCGGTAGATAAATGCAAAAAATTAGAGGAAAAAATTAAATATCTCTGATAAAAAAAAGTATTATAAAAAGATCCCGAAAAATATTGATAAGATAATTTTAAAAACAGTTATAATTTCTGTTATAATTAAAAGAAATTTTTCTCGAATATTCTATAAATCCCAAAGAAAAGTTAAGGATATATTCTAGGAATTTATTTCTTATATTACAGAACAAACAAATTAGAACAATTTAACAAAATTCTTGCAATTTAAAAGAAAAATTCTTATAAGTTAATAAAAAAAAAGTAAAAAAAATTATTAAAAAATGATAAGAAATTTGCTGAGAAGCTCTAGAGATCTAGAAGTAGAGTATTCTTATAAAATTAAAGAAATATTAATATGCAAAATTCTAAAATTACCGAAAAAATGCATTCTTGAAAAATACAGATGACATAAATCAAGAAATATATAAAATTCTTGAGAAATTAAATAACAGAAACATTTTAGAACACTTAAAAAGAGTTCTTGAAATCAAAAAAAAAAAATTGAAAAAACTTGTGATGAATTCTAATTAAATTAAAGATTAAATTGTTGAAAAATTTAGATGATATAAAGCAAAAAATGTATAAAGTTCTTTACAAATTACTCAACAAATCCTGAATCTAGGAAAATTGAAGAAATTGTGATAAATAAAAAATAGAAGAAAGTTCTAAAAATCAGAAAGATAAATTTCTGGAAAATTCTAGAAAGTAAATTCTAAAGTATTTGAGAAACTCTGGAAAAAAAGTCTTCCAATTTGAGAAATGCATTCCTGAGATTTGGATAATATAAAGCAAAATGTGTTAAAATACTTGAAATCTGACATAAATATTAATGCAAAATAAATCTTAAGAAATGGAAGAATTTTTTTTTTTAATGTATCACAATTTATAAAAGACATTGCTGAAAACTATATTCAAAGCAAGAATTGTTATTTATTTTTTTTTTCGAAAACTGAAAGGAAATATTATAGAAAAAGAAAATTGACAAAGTAAAATTTTTGAGTGTGTAAATTAATAAAAATATATGATACGTGGAAAGGATTTAAATCAAGATTAAATGAAATTAGTCATTTATATTTAAACTTAAATTTGGATTTTGCTTTATTTTATATTTTTTACAAGAGTTTATTGTTTTGTAGACAGCAAAATCATCAATAAAAGATGTAAAATATAAATAAGTACAAAATAATTGCAATTTTTAGAGATTTGTTCATACAAATTTTTCACTAATTTTGATGATGTTTTACTGATTGGAGGGTAGGATAGAGGCCACCCACCCACCCTTCATATACATATAAATTTCAATTACTGATCGTCTCACGGTTTGCAGTAAAATTAATTACAAATTTTTTTGAATCAAAAATAAATTCAAAAGGTAACATTTTTGAGTGAGTAAATTAATAAAATGTGTATGCTTGATGGGTGGGCAAATATAAATCTAAATTAAATAAGATTAGCCATAGAAAGCCATTTATATTTAAACTTAAATTTTGATTTCGTTTCATTTTTTATTGCCTAAAGGGTTTGACTGTTTTTAGCGGCAAAATCATCATGTATATGTAGGGTGGGTGGGTGGCCTCTATCCAACCCTCCAGTCAGTAAAACATAATACAGGGTTTTAATTAGAAGTTGTAAAATGTAAACAAACATAAAAAAATGGTGATATGGCCATCATTGTAATTTCCTTATGTTTCTCTCCAAAAGTATGAGGTTTGCGCAAAAAGGCTATTCTTAATAATTTCTTCACTTTTGAATTCTCTATTATTATTTGTAATATAAATTTCAATAGTTTATTAGTAATTGGCAAAAAATGTCAACATTTTCAATTTTTATTTTCTCAAAAGTTAAGAATTTTATGAAAAATATATTTTAATAAAACTTGTTCAGTTTTTCATTCTCTTTAACTTTTATTTAGACCATTTTTTAAAAATTTTTATATTTAGAAAATTACCAAAAAACAAAAAAAACGCCTCGAGTAAACACCCACTTCCTGTTTATGAATGTTTACCAAAAGCTTTTCAGTTCCAGTTTTTAACGATAAAACCTTAAGTTTAAAGTTTCATCCCAATAGGATTATTCGTCTTTGCGATACAGCGCCCACAGACATTTTCACGCACGAAAACAATACTTCCCCTATATATATACTATATAGGGAAAGTAAAAAATGGTAATGTGGCCATCATAGTACTTTCCCTATATTTTTCTCGAAAACTATGAGGTTTACGCAAAAAGGGTATTCCTTATAATTTGTTCACTTTTAAATTCGCTACAATTATTTGTTATATGAATTTTATCTATCTCCAATAGTTTATTAGCAATTGGCAAAAAATGTCAAAATTTTCAATTTTTATTTTTTTTCTCGAAAATTAAAAATTTTATGAAAAACATGTTCGAATAAAACTTGTTCAGTTTTTGATTCCCTTTAGCTTTTGTTTGAACCGCTTTTTAAAAATTTTCATATTTAGAAAAATATCACGAAAAAACCAAAAAACGCCTCGAGTAAACAACCACTTCCGGTTTATGAATGTTTACCAAAAGCTTTTCAGATCGAGTTTTTAACAATAAAACCTTAAGTTTAAAGTTTCATGCCATTCGGATCATTCGTTTTTGAGATACAGCACCCACCGACAGACAGACAGACAGACAGACAGACACACACACACACACACACACACACACAGACACAATTTTTTTTTTTTTCCAGAAATTAGTGTTTTGGGTTCAGGGGACCCCAGAACGGATATTTCCGCAAAAAAAAATTTAAAAAAAAAATCACGAAAACAATACTCCCCCTATATATACTATATAGGGAAAGTAAAAAAATGACAAAGATAAGACAAAGATAGGGCCGATTTAAAAGATGCAAATCATTAGAATGTTTGACGATAAATTATCACAATAATTAATTCAATGTTAAAGTATAAAAATAACGGAATAGTTTCGCTTAATAAAATATAAAATTTTATTTTGTACTTTGAAAAGGACATGAATGATTTCGACGCGCGTATAAAATTAATTTTTCCCGTCAATTCGGTCATTCGGGGGAATAAATTAGGGGTTGCCGCTGAAAAGTTAAATTGCAATGTTAAAAGGCAATTTTCTCGCTGGAAACTTCCTTTGATTCAAACTTAAAAGGAGCGTTTTGTGCGTGTGGAGTTATTAATGTGGATAGAAAGGGGTGGGAGGGGGTGTAGAGGGGGAAGAGGGGCTGTGTGCACCGAGAACATCCCGGTCATTAAATGTTACTCAGGGTAATTGTCTTCTGATGATGGTAATGCGAAGAGTTGGAAATTGTCCTGATACGAATGTAATACCTTTGATGTGCTCTCGGTGGAGGAAAGTGGGTATTAATACAGCATAAATTATTATTAATTTAAACTTTATTCTATGGAATATTATTTAATTAAATTTAAGGAGAGAGGCTTTTAAATACTAAAATCAGATTTTTTCAGCGTACTGATATGATTTAAAAAATATAATTGCGGTTATCAGTTATGTAAGTTATTCAATCTTCGATTATGTAAATAGTTGTTTTTTTTTTACAAAAATATAAGACAAGGATTTTAAGCAGTGAAAGCTTGTTACATTACATTGTATGTGCTGATATGATTTCAGAAATTAATCTGCAATTAATACAAATAATCCAATCTGTATTTTGTATTCGCACGGGGAGTACTTGTTTTGGCAACAGCTGTTTTTTTTTATAAAAATGTAAAACAACAGTGGACTAATGTCGTTCGTTTAATTACATAACTGCAGTTACATGTCGATAACAATTAGAACGATTTTAACAACCTGAAGAAAAATTGCAAGAATGCTTATTTTTACAAAATCAAAAGTAATTTCTCTATACCATAGTATAGTTTCTCAACCTTATTTTGCTTACCGACCACTTTATGAAGATGATTTTTCTAGAGCCCTCATCTTAATTTTACTTACCATCTGTCTAATCTGTCTAAAACATCTATTGCTTCCTCTGTGCCATCTCGATGCCCCCTAATTTTCTCTGGATCTTCGGGGGGATAGAAAGTCTCAAACACCCACAGGGGAGCCCTTTCGCCCACGTTGAGAACCCATGCTCTATACATTAACATTATTTTCTACCCTGACATACAAAAATACGCAAATGCGGACTTGATTTGATTTGAAACTAGGCCAACAGCAAGCACCCCCCAGCCAGGGTCCATAAAACGTCCCGGGCGAATAAATCGGGATACATCTGTTATCTGCTGGCCTTCTTTTAAGCGTCGGTTATTGCGGATGGTTTATTTATTTTAGACAAATTTTGGCCGTTTATTTCCATTTATTGGAATCCCCGCCATACATCCGAGGTGTTTTTGGCGCTCCTCCTTCTCCTTCTCCGTGCGTTTGATTTATGGAGGACGTCTCCTGTGATTCATAGGAAGGACGCGGTGTATAAGAAATTGTAAACATATTTCAGCTGGATGTGTTTGTTCGCACGTTTGTTTTGTATTTTTTCTTGCGTTGAAATATTATTATTAATGTTTATCGTGTTTTTTTTAATAATTATGTTTTTTTCATTACATGACCTTCTATGTATTATTTAGAACAAGAGGAACAATTAATCTTTGAAATGTCTTTAAAATGTATTGTCTTGACTTAATTATATTGTAGATAGATTTCTAGTAGAGTGGTGTATTGTATTCATATTATGTACTTCTATTTACACATACATAGGTGTACATATGGTTGCATATAAATTTATTCAATTATAATGTGTTGCTAGCGTATTTATGCCTATGATACAATTATGCAATCTATTATGCTCTTTAAAAAAATTTAATGAATGAACATTGAGAAAAATAAATTCAATATTTTGAAGTGTTTCCTTTAAATTTCTTAAAAATCGGCCTATGAATTTTGATGGAATTTGCAGGATATATTCTTGAAATATGTATCTGAAATATCGAAGAAAGTAAAGATTATTCATAACTAGTTTTTCAAAGAATTTCCATTCAAATTTATTTTGTTATATAAAAATCACCTTGTGTTTTACTTTAATTTTTTTGAAAACCCCCCGGTGTATTTTTTGCTTAATTTTGATGGAATTTGCAAGACATATTTCCTCATTGTGTGGTTTTGAAATATTGAAGAAACCAAAACCTAGGGATAACTAGTTCTTCAAGAATTTACTCTAAAATTTATTGTATTTTTATATAAAATTCACATTGCAGTGTTGTTCTTAGAATATTTTGATAACCACCAGATAAGTTTGGATGGAATTAGCAGAATATATTTCTGAAATATGTGGCTTTGGAATGTTTAAGAAACCAAAAATTAATCATCACTAGTTTTTCAAGAATTTGAAGTATTGAAGAAACCAAAAATGTTCAGTAGTTTTTTTAAATTATTCTCACTAAAATTGTTTGTTTTTTTTTTAAACATTTTTAAGTGTTTTTCTTAGAATTTTTTTAAAATCACTTTATTAATTTTAATGGAAGTTGCAGGATATATTTCTCGAAAGTGTGACTTGAAAATATTGAAGAAACTATATATTAATGATATTAGTAGTTTTCAAAAATTACAATTTTTTTTATAAATATCACTTTGAAGTATTTTTCTTTGAATTTTTTTAAGACACCCCTAGAATTATGATGGCACTTGCTGGTTATAGCCTGAGATGGTTTTGAAATATTGAAGAAGCTAAAAATTAATGATCAATTGTTTTTTTTCTAAAATCATTGTTAAAATTTTATGTTTTTTAATCGAAATCACGTTTTCTTAGAAATGTTTTAAAAATATTACGATAAATTGTGATAAAATTGGCAGGATATATTCCTGAAATATATGACTTAAGGATATAAAAAAAATTAACAATTAATGACCACTAGTTCTTTAAGAATTTCTACTAAAATTTATTGTTTTTTTATATAAAAATTACTGTGTAGGTTTTCTTTGAATTTTTTCAAAACCACTCGATGAATTTACATAGAATTTCCAGGATATATTGCTGAAGTATGTGGCTTTGAAATATTGAAGTAACAAAATATTTATGGCCCTTAGTACTTCTAAAATTTTTACTAAAATTTGTTGTTTTTTTTTTTAAATAAAAATCGCTTTGAAGTCATTCTAAATTTTTTGAAAATCACCCCATGAATTTTAATGGAATTTTCAGGATATATTCCTAAAACGGCTTTGAAATATTTAGAAAACCAAAAATTACATATGACTAGTTGTTTTTTTTTTCTAGAATTTATAATGAAATGTTTTGTTTATTTTCTTATAAAAATCACTTATATATCTTTCATTTGAATTTTTATGAATTTCAATGGAATTTGCTGGATATATTTCTGAAATATGTGGCTTTGGAATGTTTAAGAAACCAAAAATTAATCAAGAATTTCCACCTAAACTTGATGATATTTTTGTTGATATTTTTGATGAGTGTTTTTCTTTTAATTATTTAAAAACCACCTGACGAATTTTGATGAAATCTGCAGGATATAATTCTGAAATGTGTGGCTTTGACATGTTGAAGAAACCAAAAACTAGTGATCACCTGATTTTCTAAGAATTTCCTGTAAAATTTATGAGTATGTTTTTTTTTTATAAAAATCACAAGAGTTTTTCTTGGAATCTTCTGAAAAGAACCTGATGAGTTTGGATGGAATTAGCGGGGTATCCTTGAAACACATGGTTTTGAAATATTTAAGAAACCAAAAATGTTCACTAGTTTTTTTTTTAAATATATTTCTGAAATATGTGGCATTGAAATATTAAAGTAACCAAAAATCATTTGTCAATTATAAAAAGTCATCTGTCAACTGTGTGATGAATAATATTTTATACATATTTTTTTTAGAAGCAGTTATAATTTTTGTTTAGTTCGGCCTGTCTATCACACAGAAAAATATTTACACCGAATTGAAGTATGGATTACAACGTAGTTTACAAAAATATTTAATTCAATATCTTTACAAATTTTATGAATATGGAAGTAATCATGGCACAAAGTGAGAACCTTGAGGGGTACCACTTTAGCTTACATTAACTGTAAGATTAAAATTCCTGCAAACTTCATACCGAAGACTGCAGAACGTTAAAGGGGTAACATTTTCCAATTCCCTTCGCAGAATCCCCATTATGCATACGCGGGGGTACGTTTCGTACGGCTCGGGGTGTATCTGGATATGCATGTATGTATGTATGCATGTAAGTTGTATGTATATATTTTATTAAAACAGTTTTCTATGTGAGCGATTTTGATGTATTGCAGAGGATCCCGCGGATGTATGGATATCGATTTACATAATATTTACATAATTCCAATTTATTCGCTCTGTTTGCGTAACATGTACTAAAATCACAAAGAAAATATTGGCTCCGTTCGGCGGAAATTCATAAAGCTCTAATATAAATTCATAAATTATATTAAACGTTCGCGCCGCGGTCGCCAGTTGCTTTTTTATTGCGCCTCCTAGTCCCGTTATTTTTTTTTTTAGATGAGGTTAATGTATATTATATTACATATTTTTTGCGGGCTTCTGTGTTAAATAATAAGCCCTAAGTTAAGGCCACAATGTAATAAAAGAATAATTAATAAACAATAACATAGAGTATGTACTTTATTGGCGTAGTTGCCCCATCTTGTTGGAATAAATTACGTAATTATTTGCAAATCTATCAATACAACTTTAAGATTCAACTTTTTTCTAATGAAATTTAATATTGGCAAGGTTTATTTTATTATGGATTACAAAATACAAAAATCAGTTCGAATCCGAGCTTGGAGATTGATGTTGTGATTGTTCATACATTTCAAATATAATTTGAAAAATATTAAAAATCGTTTGTGGATGAATAGACACGTAGTTTAAGCCAATTTCCCTCTATCATTCACTAACTCATCCAAAACATATTTCATCGAAGAATCCTCGAAGAAATGCGTTTGATAAGAACTTAAAATATAGAGGACGGATTTCAGAACATAGAAGTACATGGGAAAAACGACCGAAAAAACACCTTAACCTATGCGAATCATCTACCCTCCGGAAACTACAGCTTCATTAGGGAATTCCAAATTCTCCATATAATTGAACTTAATGGAAAACTTTAATCAACAGAAAATAAAAAACAATACGCAATTAGCTTATTAATGGGCTTTTTTCTGGGGACTCCTTCTCTAGAATAAACCGTCACTATAAAATACAATTGCGTAGACAATCGTACAATTATAATATATAAAAATGGCATTTGCAGAAGTCATTAAAAGTAAAGCACGACAACCTAATCGAAATTCATTATTATTTCAACTAAACGCTAATTTATTCAAGATATTATCTCCGCACCAGAATTCATTTGCATGGGACTTCTCGAAATATCGATAGATATCTTTTATATACATCGAGATCAACTTGAACTTGTGCACAAGGTCAGTTATGGCGACACGAACGTAGTTTCGTGGAATGACAATATATTACAAATAGCAGAAAAAATATACGTTGTGAGGCAAGGAATAAAGGTGGTGGTGTAAAACTGAATTCTTTAATACACTTATTATTATGCCTTCAACTAACGTATAGAGGACTGTTTTATCAGATCCTTTGGATTGTACACCATTGTCTTCAGAGGTAGCCAGGTAACATATGGTCTATTATCTAATGCGTTTGTACTATTTAGGATATACATTCATAAACATTACGTTTTAATTTGATGGGTTATTTTTTTTTGTTTAATCTTTTATGAATTATATTTGAAATGCAAGTTTGATAAAGTACTAATAAACAGACATTATCATCTCTATAAACTCTTCTGTGTGCTACACCTATCTGATTTCTATACGTTTGATTTGCCTCTTCAACAACAATCCTAGGTGGTCCCAAAAATCCTGTCTGGTGATTTCGATTCACCACTTTTATTTGAGACTATAATTTTATTTCCTAGTTTACACACATTTTCATCGGCGGATGGAATCATGCGTCCAGGGGTGAACGGAAATCCACTTGAGTTCAGACACATCACTCATGTTGGATGGAATATAGATAAGGGATTCGATGTGACTAGTGAAGACGCTGCACTCAATGAGTTCTTCCAAAAAGCTCGTCTTTCCGGGAGCTAACTGTAAGATAGGAAAACCCGGCAGTTTATTTATGATTTTATTATTACTAACGGGAGAAGAGACGTCGTTTTGTAACACGAATCTAAGGCGTTTCATACATTTTTCGAATAATAAGAACCCACCAAATAATAATAATAAATTGTGGAAAATAAGACACGTATTTGAAGAATGTAATGCAAAATGTTCAACTTTTTTCAATCTTTATCAAAAATTCTTCATCAACGAATCTCTAATTATATTCAATGGGAGACTGCACTTCAACCAATTTATCACATCTAAAAGATATCGATTTGGAATTAAATTTTTTTTTAAGACGGTGATTGTTTTGAAGATGTTAGTTTACACCGGCTCTGAACTGATATTCTGCGAAATGACCCGTTAAGAATTTCTGATACAGTAAAAAAAACTTATGGCGAATTATGTTCAAAAAGGACATTTATTATATACCAATAACTAAATAGTATAAAACCCCTCTACTTGAACCAGCAGATCACGGGTTTGTGGTATGGTGGAAAAAAAAAATAGAAAGCATTTTCCAAAGTTTGTACATCGAGTCCAACATGGTACCTGCGAACGCAAAAAGTGCAGAAATGTATTAGGTGGAAAGACAATCGAGATGTTTTTATGCTGTCAACATTTTACAAAGTAGGCCGAGAAGACAAGGTATGAAAACTATTGATCTTTAAGCTGCAGAAAATTTTATGAAAAAGCATTTACCAGGGAATACTAAATTTTCCACACCAGAAAACATCTTTGAAAATAAAATAAAATTGTTCTAAATCACAATTGGATTTGAGTATTTCTATTGACGAAAAAATCAGGGCAAGCACTCTAAAAGCTCTACACCAGAATTTTATATAGAGTCCATGGTTTGATGGGCCGTATGCGGCCTAGCGTTGTCCTGCTGAAAAATGGCGTTTGGGTTAGTCTCAATGAATGGTAATGCAACAGGTTGTAAAACTTCAGCGATGTACCGTTGGGCTGTTAGACTACCCCTAATGAACACCAGGGGGACCTACTTCCAAGCATATAGCGCCCCATACCATGATGCTAGGGGTATTGGTTAGATGGCGTTCTAGAGCAAACTCTACATTTTGCCTTTCACCACCCCTAATCAGAGCAAAATCTGAGCTCATCACTAAAGCAGCACCAGTTCAATCTGGAGTCATTAAACTGTTTGCCTAGAAACCACACGTACTGTGGCTGCAGCAAAGGCATAATAGTAGAGAATATCAAAGAACAGAAGTAAACAGAACAGTCATTAAATTGTTTGCCTAGAAATCAAGTCCTGTGGCTGCAACAAAGGCACCTCGAACTTGCCGCAAAGTGTTGTGGCGATTACGTATCGTAAGCAGTCTTAGGTACCATTCTTGACTACCCTATATAATCCTAGTCCTACCAGAACGTCTCTGTTGCTGATCTTCATTTTCTTCAAACCATCTTCTCCATACTCGCATTACATTTGAGGGTGTAATTTCGAGTCTTCGAATAAAGGGAACATCAGTGAGCAGAAGAAATTTTACAGGACAGCACAGAACAGAATAAATCATCAGAGAACAGCAGATAATAGTAGAGAATATCAAAGAACAGAAGTAAACATCAGAGAACAACAGATCATAGCAGAGAACGTCATAAAACAGAATAGATGAGAGGAGAACATTACAAGAGAACATCAGAGAACAGCGGATAACAAAAGAGAATACTAGAGAATAAAAGAGAAGATGACAGAACAGAATAGAACAAAAGAAAATCTCAGAGAAAAAAAGAGAACATCAAATAACTGAAAGAGAAAAGCAAAAAAGAAAAGAAAACATCAGAGAACAGAGAAAAACATTAGAGAACTAAAGAGAACATTAAAAAAGGACAGCAAAGAACATCAGAAAATAGCAGAAAGCTGCACAGAAACCCAGAGAATAGAAAAAAAAACAGAACAAACAGCAAAAACCAACAGAAAACAGAAAAAACTATCAGAGAACAGCAAAGAATGACAGAGAACAGAAGAGAAGAGAAGACAGCATAAGAGAACAAAGCAGAACATCAGAAAACAAAATAGAACCAAAGAGAACAGCAGATAACTCAAAAGAACAACAGAGAACATCAAAGAATAATAAACAACAGAAGAGAATATCAGAGAACAGAAGAAAATTTTACAGAACAGCACAGAATAGAAGAAAACATCAGAAAGCAGCATATAATAGTAGATAACATCAAAGAACAGAAGTAAACTTTAGAGAACAACAGATAATAGTAGAAAACGTCATAAAACAGAATAGAAGAGAGGAGAACATTACAAGAGAACATCAGAGAACAACAAATAATAAAAGAGAATAGTAGAGAATAAAAGTGTATATGACAAAACAGAATAGAACAAAAGAAAATTCCAGAGAAGCAGAAACCAGTTAAGAACGCAAGAAAACATCAGAGAACAGAAGATAACGGAGAAAAACATTAAAGAACGAAAAAGAACAAAAGAGAACACTAAAAAGGACAGCAAAGAACATCAGAAAATAGTAGAAGGCAGCACAGAAACACAAAGAATTGAAGAAAACAGAACAAACAGCAAAAACCAGCAGAAAACAAAAAAAACTATCAGATAACAGCAAAGAATGGCAGAGAACAGAAGAGAAGAGAAGATAGGGTAAAAGAACAGAGGAGAACATCAGAAAACAGAATAGAACAAAAGAGAACAGCAGATAACTTAAAAGAACAACAAAGAACATCGGAGAACAGCAATCAACACAAGAAAATTTTACAGAACAGCACAGAATAGAAAAAAACATCAGAAAGTAGCAGATAATATGATAGTAGAGAACATCAAAGAACAGAAGTAAACATCAAAGAACAACAGATAATTGCAGAGAACATCAGAATACAAAATAGAACGAGGAGAATATTAGAGAATAGAAAAGAACAAAGGATAATATCAGAGAACAGCAGATAATAAAAGATAATATTAGAGAACAAAGGATAATATCACAGAACAAAAGAGAAGAAAGGAAAAAATCAAAATTGCCACCTTTCCTTTTTCGCTTTCTCCCTCTATAACTAAATCAATTTTTGAACGTTTTGGGCTAAGCATGTGTACATCTTTCTTATCTTTTAGTGCTAAAAACCGTGGAATGAAACATTTTAGCCTCTAATTTTTTACTTTCCCTATATAAAATATAGGGGAAGTATTGTTTTCGTGATTTTTTAGTTTGAGGCATATGTTTTCTGTTCTTTCGCGCAGTTCCAACTACATTTGTATCTTGTTCTAGTAATTTTAAATATAATTGTGGATTTTAAATTGGAGATGAGATGAAATTTGTGTACTCCCATCTTCAACAGAAGCTGAAATCACATTTCCCGAAACAAGAAAATAAAATTATAAACACAATCACATTACGGGAGAGTACACTAATTTCATCCCATCTACCAATTTAAAGTACAACTGCCAGTAAATTATGGATTTTCATCAAATTAATTATAATTGTGGAGACGAATACCAATTGTCCATACATTGTAGATAGCCATGTCTTCTTCTAGGACAACACTCTCTGACGCCGATTTATTAATTCCCGATATTTTATCTGCGTAAACCTAGTTTTTAAAGAAATGCAATAACCTGATGAAGACCCCCAAAGTCTATAGATTTTTATTCCAATTTGCGCTCTTATCAATGGATTGAACTCGATATAATTCTTTTGACTTTCATAAGAGAATCTAGGGATTCTGCGCTTTCTGAAGTATAAACTTTCTATGTATTGTTCGGATAATCAACCAGATTTCCGATCTTCCTAATTCTATCATTTTTATCCAACTTTTCGTTGTCTGCAAAATGAAGGAATCTTGAGATATCCAAAAACCTATCACGAGACAGCTTTATTATACTTCTTTTTCACAAATATGAACTCAATTTAGATTTTTTTACTTAAGACACAATAATAATGACAAATATTCTTTCATTTCACCCTGAGTTACTGAAAACCACAAAAAACGGGGGGAATAAAGATAATTGGAATTTATCTTATTTGCAATTGTAATTTGTCATAAACAAACGTCAGACAATTGTTTGCAATCAACGCCTGCCTCTTAAATTCAGATGACGTGTCAAACTCGCCCACCGTTACTTCGCCCAAGTAAGCATATGACGAGTCTCACTCAGCAAATGTACCCAAAGGGTTAAGTGTAAAAATTGTACACAACAAATTGTGATAAAGCAGTAAAAGTATTGATTGCAACATCATTACTTTTGAGCTCCAGTAAAATGTTTTGCATTTATACAGCCGGTTTTATGAATATATTTCCGTAGTTAAAGGGTTAACCAGACCGTTTTGGACTTGTGATAAATAATTACTGCACAATTGATTGCAAGTGTTGGACTGCTACTGTCGGCCGTGGTCATTGATGACCGCCAACGGTGTCCCAAAGCATGTAACCCAATAGAAAAGTTTTCGAAACGCAAAAGTACTAATTTCAGTTAAAGGACATGCTTCCGGGCAACGCTTAAAGCACTCAATGCAGACACAAGGAGATCTGAAATTGTTGCAAATAGGCAAAAGGTCGATGTGAATTTTGGTGAATCGGCTTCTAAGTCTGGAAAATTAGCATGAAGATACATTTTGTTGATCAAAAGGGCAATGTCGTGGTTTATCCTCGGTCACACGTAACATATTACTACGAGACCTTTCATTGCATGGCAAGACGTTAATTTTAGAGGATGCTAGGGTCGTCTTGTCGCAATAGACGTGTCTATGTAAATGCTCCTGCTGGAGCCGTTCGGGATGAACTGTTACAGTTTGCCCAGAAGAGATTTTAATTCGACATCTGAAGGTGTCTGGTCACCTAACATCTCTCATTACAGCAAGTGTGTTGAATTCGATTATTTTCAGATATAGACGTGTGTTTTATGATTTCTGTCTTTATTGACTCACATGGTAATATTTCAGGCATGTTGATCAACAAATCTCGCACATCCATGGCTACATATGGTGACAAAACCGCGAAAACATCGTGAAACTTGCGCAACGAATTTGTTGAAAATATTGTATTTGTAAAAACTAAATGGTCGGATAGAATTTGTAAAAAGTTGTTAGTTTGTAACCAAAGGTATTGATGGATGTGTAGACTTTTTCTACAATTGTTAGTTTTGGGTTAGAGGGTGTAGGAAGATAACCCTCTCTTACTACACCCTCTTACCCAAAACTACCAATTGTAGAAAAAGTCTAAACATCAGTCAATACCTTTGGTTACAAACAACTTTTTACAAATTCAAGATAGAGTGCGAAAGTTAATGAATGGGAAAATTAGGCGAAATCACCTGGAACACGGAGCGACTTGGGTGTTGTGACTACAAGCGTCGGGATTGGTGATGAGGTGGATTGGTGGATGGACGAAGTGTTGGCGGCGTTTTTGAGTGCTGCTCGCTGGCCTACTGGATTGTGCACAGAGAGAATTTAAGAGGAATGATGATGTAAGGCAAGCATTGAGATTTCTTTTGGTCTAAGCCTTTACTTTTATTGGCGATTTCCAATTCATTAGAACTATAAATCCCTATAATCTGATATATTAATAACACCTTTCTTATTTGACCAAACGGTCTAGACAAAGCTCAATACTTTTCTGTAATACGAGGGTAGATTGAAAACTTTCCGGAATGGGCAAGAGATGGCGCGCGTATCGTAAAACAGCTAGGAATGTCACATTTGAAAGGATCTACAACCCAACTGACAGTACGTATATCAAGATCTGGAAAGTAATCAGAGAAACGCTCTCTGAGTTTGGTAAGATGTCTGGTAACTGTGTCCTAAATGTCATCAAAAGTAATATTTTCACAATCTTCTAAAAACAAAGCTAACTTTGAAAAAGAAGCTATCTTGTTCTGTTCTGCTTTCTGTCTCCAATATTGAAGCTTCAATCCAAACGCTGACACTATTTCTCTGGCTAAAATGATATTAATATTTTTTCCTTGCAACTCTTTGTTCAATATATTTATATTCTCAAAAATGTTAATAGCTAAATATGCAAGACGTGCAACCCACGAGGTGTTTTTAAACTTATCTGTGAGAATATTCTTTTGATCAACCATAAATATTTCGAGTTCAGTTTTGAGAGCCCATACTCGATTTAGAACATTTCCGCGAGAGAGCAGCCATCTCACTTCTGTATGATAAAGTAGATCCGTATATTCAGCTTCGCCGTCCTGGCATAATTCACGAAATAGTCACGTGTTTAGTGCATGTCCTTTGATAGCATTAACAATCTTGATGACATCATGCATGACGGCTTCCAGTGTAGGTTCCAAATATTTCACAAGAAGTCGAAAAGCCGAAAAACCATTAAAATGACCCAGCATAGCTGGAGCTCCATCAACAGACACAGCAATACAGTTTTCCCACTTTAAATTAATGCTTTCAGTATTGAAGTAGTCATTTACCTTATTATACACATCAATTCCACGAGATCTCAACTCGAGAGGAGAACAAAACAACAATTCCTCTTCAATTGCATCTGTACCTTTGTAGCGAATATACACCATTAGCTGTGAATTGCTACTAACATCTGTAGTCTCATCAAGCTGAATAGCAAAATATTTAGCCTGTTTTAGTGAGAAAATAACCTGTTCGTTCACATTTTCCGCCAAGATAGAAATTCTTTCTTTTACAATTCTTGCAGACAAGGGTACTGAATTCAGTTTCTTCGCCTCTTTCTGACCACACATGATCTCTGCCATTTTCACAGCTGCTGGTTTAACCAAATCTTCACCAATAGTATATGGTTTTTTGTTTCGGGCAATCATCCAGGCTACTTCAAAGCTAGCCTTTGATGCTGAACGCTGATCAAAGGTACCTAACAAGTTGTCCAATCTTTGCCTTTTAACAGACATTTCTAAATTTACAAAGTATTCTCGCGGTTGTATATAGGAGCACTTGCTTGGAGGGGACCTGAAAAGATATCAGAACAGTGGCAGTTGATAGAAAGGGATGGAAGAGGATAGGTTTGGGGGCAAAATCCCTATGAGGGACGTAAATCTAAAGAAAGGAAAGCTTTATTCCAATTTTTTATTATTTTGTCGTGATTAAAAAATATTTTGAAAGTAAAATTTTGGACCACGAAGAAGTAATTTAACATCATTCATTTGTGTTATTTACGATGTAATCGAAAAAATAATCTTTTTTTTCAGTTTTTAACCAATATTCATTTTATCGTGCATTGCATTACTTCCCAAACTCCGATATCCGTTAAAAACTTCCCTAATTTCCACCGTGCCAAAACTCTTCGATTACGCGCGCGTCGTTAACAACATGGGCGCACTTTTTAATTGAGAAAAAGCGGAAAGAAAACGGACGGAATGGGTGGGTGGCTGGGCTCGGGCAAACAAAATCGTTAACGCCGCCGTCCCTTTTAATCCGGCCTAAAGTAAATTTCGCATAATTAAAAGTTTTTCGAAGCCGTCACCGAAAACAGCGGCGACGACTTCCCTTTTCGAAGTCTCCCGGTGGAATTAAAACATAAAGAAAGCTGTGCGGGGTGGGCGGAACGGGTCCCGGTGGGAAGTTTCCGAACAATTCCAATAACGCCATTAAAATATTTTAATAAAATTAGTAGTAGCGACATGGTTCGGATTTCTGAAGTTACAATCAAGAACGGAGAGGAAGGTGATCATGATTCTCCTGTTGGAATGTTGGAATGAAATTGAAAAGCTTGAATTATAAAAGATTTTTATTACAAATTTTATATTTAGTGTTTTTCATTGATAATAGTATTTCCTAATAGCAGCAATCCCTCAAGAAAATCTCTGTTGAGCTTATTCGATATACTTGTTTTAAAATGAGAATTTTTGTCATTTTGACATCAATGCGTCAATGGAGGATGTTTATGGCCCTAAATCCGCTAGAGGAGGTCTTAATTACGTGAAGAAGAAAAAATTCGACGCGATATTTTAATTATAAAGATTGTCGACGCTAATTAATGCCTTCTGAAAATTCAGCCTCGGGGGTGGAAAAAAAAATTGAAAATAAAACCGCCGAGTGGAAATTCAAAACGTTAAGTAGGTAGCTCGTTTCTTGCGCGCGTGGGGCGTCGGATAATTAAAGTATCGTTTTGTAATTTATGTCTAACCCCCCCGTGATTACTTATGCCCGGGAGGGTGGTGTTAAGAAGCGCGCGAGGAGGAAGGTATTAAAGTTTTTTTTCCTTCACTTTAATAACGGGGGGAAAAAATTGGGAGGGGGTGAGCGAAATGTGTTTTTGATGTTACACTTTTTTTACCCATTAAAATTTTCATCATTTGATGATTTTCCACAACGACCTAAAGGACTTACCTTTTATTAGTGATGATGTTATTTTCTTAGTACGACAAAATTAATCTCGGTATAAACGCCTTATAAAAAGAATCAGTCGAGGTTTTATTATTAGTGCTGGTCTATTGATGATACAAAATATTGAATATGTGAAAGATTAAGTATTTATTATCGTTCAAGTCCAAATATTTGACAAGCATAGACTTAATGTCTATAATTTTGACAATGATCATGTCCTTAGAATTAAAATGACTTTTAGTATGTAGGCGAGATCAGTTTCTGTAATATCATCATACAGTTTAAGGGACTAAGCCAGAAATGGCTCTACGTAATCTATTAGGTAAGTTGAGAAATTTTCTTTTATCAATACAAGTACCACCATAATTAAGTTTCTAAAATATCTAAAATCAATTTTGTTGAAGTTGAAACCATGTTTGAATATTCTGGTTGTTAAGATTATGAGGAGCACTAGATCTAAACCATATTTTCACTTTCTCTAAAAATGGCACTACATAAATCAGTAAAGTAAAACATTTCTTCCTTAATCAAATTGTTCGTTGTGCTAGGACAATGAATAATGAGTTGAGATAGGTCAAGAATACGATAAGGTAATGATTAATTTATTAGCCTAGGTCGAGAGTACGCTAGGGCAATAATAATATTATTAGGATAGGTTAGTAGTACGCTAGGGTAATGATAATATTATTGTAATAGGTCAATGACATTGGGATAGGTCAAGACTGCGCTAGAACAATGAATAATTTATTAGTCTAGATCAGAGGTTCCCAACCTTTTGAATATATTGTACCGGTATGTAATAGACAATATGGTCGCGTACCAGTGTAAATATTTCGCAAATTCAAGTAATGGCGTTATTTTTTTTCTCTCAAAAACTTTGTCGAGCCAAAAAAAAATTATCCCTAACGCTCAATTTATTAAAGATCCATTTTTTGGCGAAAACAGAATGTAACTCTATATGTACACCATGCTAAAGTTATGTCATTTTCTGGGCCTAGCCTGAAAAAGATTTCAACGAAATAAATAACAAAATTAAATATATAGATGTATTTATCTTTAGTTCAGACTTTGTAAATTGAAAATTAAACTATAACATTTATTTTTCTTTCCTTTGAAAAATTAAATTTAGTTAAAATCTGTTTCAATTGCAATAAAACCAATTAAATTCGTAAATACATTTATTATACTAAATATAAATGTATGTAATGGGTAAAGATATTAGTATAATCATTGCAATTAATGTGAAGGTTGCGCCTGTTTACATTTTACTAGCGTAGAAATATCGGGATCAATTTTTGTCAGATTCGGGCGAAGATCAGGCTCAATATTGAGCAATGATCTATATTTGTTTTTCATTGCTGCCATAGTTGAAAACCCGGATTCGCATAAATATGTTGTACTGAATGGCATCAAAAATTTCAGAGCTTGGCATGAAAGTTCTGGATATTCTGCCCGAACAGAAAGTCAAAATGAAAATCGCTTGTGCTCTCAAACTTTAATTTCCAACCACCGTCACTAATGAGGTCTATGAAGGATTCTTTAGCAATTACGTCATCCGGAACTTCCGCAATGAATATAAAGGGATTACGAATCCAATTTTGGGAAGTAAAATCTTCTGTAAGATAGTTTTCAAACCAATCTGACATCGATATTAGATATCGGGAGAAGTAATACAATTGTTATGTTCCATTTGTTTATTATCAGGTAACTGACACGTGTTTCGGTCCTTTCGGATCATTCTCAAAGTTAAAACTAAATTTCAAATGAAAGTACTGCGTTATATATAGGTACAAGATTATGGCTAATTATATGGAAATTCCGGTTGAAAAATGAAAAAGTATTCAAATCATATATACTTCAACCGACAGTGCCTCAAATCCAAAATAACACCAAATTTTATGAAAATCAAATGCAACAACAAATCAATAGAAGCTAAACGCGCAGTAACAAAAGCCACAACGTATTGAATTGAACTAGAAAATAGAAAATGATACTCAAGACGTTTTTACCTAGGAGAACACCTTAAAGTGATCCACATGGAGCTCAAAAAACGACTAGACAACATCTCTCTAGACTGTTTTCTGGCCGAATCTATGGAATATCACACCAACAGTACATAAACCAGAAAAAAAAGTTGGATAATTTAAAATAATTGCAGAACAATAAAAAACTACAACAGAGAACTACCACCCATATATTTTACCCTAGGCTGAAAAACTTTACGAATACCACGTTCGGCGAGGAGGAAATCAAATTGATGGAAAAAGGACTAAAATACTCACCGGCACCAACGACCCTTAAGAAGAATTATAAAGAACTAGCATTAGAAACAGAAATTGCAATAAGGAGAGCAGGTTTAATGGATAAGATAGACATTATACCCCTCTCAAACACAATTATTAAAGACGCCAGGAAATCATCGAAACCCAAGCAAAGCAGTAATAACGAAGAGAAAACCATTAAACAAATAACACAAAAGTGCATTAATCATGATCTGATAATATGTAAAGCCGACAAAGGTAACACAATAACAATACTCAACAAGGACGAATACGTGGAAAAAGTTGAAGCATACATAACAGAGAATAGTTTCCAAGAAGTACAAAGAAATCCGAGAACAAAATTCCAAAAACAAATCACAGATATGATAAAAACACTCTACAAATATACCGGAAAAGGAAAAATTCAAACTAAAGGAGATGAACCCAAGAGCACCAACCCTTTACGGAATGCCAAAGATTCACAAAGAAAATATACCAATTCGACCAGTGGTGTCATATTGCCAGGCACCGACATTAAAAATCAGTTCATATATAAACAAAAGACTACCACAACTAATACCCCATAAATCACATTATTCTATAAAAAAAACTCAACAGAATTCGTCAATATGACACAACATTTAACCTTCAATCAAAAAGTCATTTTAGTTTCGTTTGACGTGAAAAGTTTGTTTACATCTATACCAGTCCCAGAACTAAAAGATATTATTAAGAACCTTATAGCACAACATTGTCCACAAGAAACCGAGATGTACAATGATCGAACACTGCCTAGATCAAAATTATTTTCGGTTTAATAACAAATATTACATACAGAAAGAGGGCCTTCCAATGGGATCCCCAACATCGCCACTATTCGCGGAAATCCACATGTTAAACAACAGTAACTCTGTGAAAAAGTACATCTTACATTGGTCCCAATATGTAGATGATGTGTTCTGTATATGGGGAGGTTCAGATCGACAAGTCGACATGTTCTTGCAGACACTCAACAACCATAACAAACACATACAATTCACGATAGAGAAAGAAGAGAACGGCAGAATCCACTGCCTGGACCTCACAATAAATATTCAAAACAACAAACTCCTGTATGCAATCTATAGAAAGCCGACCACAACAGACACCCTAATACCATCCGATTCTTTCCAGTCTCAACCAATCAAGAAGTCAGCACTAAATTCATATATCCACCGCCTCTTAACCATACCAATGCCCGAAAAAGAATATAAAGAGGAATTAAACACGATCATTCAAATTGCCTACAACAATGGATATAGCCAGAACATGGTATTCAACACGCTTAAAAGGCAAATAAGGGCATTAAAGATAGAATTATTATATAAACCAGGAGATAGAAATACAGAAGAAAACATATATGCAGCTATACCATTTGTCAATAATACCAGCACAAAATCAAGAAACAGTTAGGAAGACACAACATAGAAACAACAATAGTTAATAGAAGAAATTTGGGACAGAGAATCATCAACAACAAAATAGAAAATCAGGATAGACTACAAAATTAAATGTTTAACTTGCGACGGTTTTTACATTGGTCAAACCGGAAGAAATTTCGAAATAAGACAACGCGAACACAGAAAAGCCATTATGAATAGATCGACAAATACAGGATTAGCGGAAGATTGTGTAACGACAGGCCACCACATGGGCGAGATAATCCCAATTCACATTTGCCGAAAAGGACATAAGCTTAATCTACTAGAGGGATTAGAGATTAAACGGGCCATCAACAGAGGGGACTTTCTCCTTAACAACCAGCACGAAATAATCAGTACGGACAACATCATTACTTCCGGAATTTCCATATAATTAGCCATAATCTTGTACCTATATATAATGCCACACTTTCATTTTAAATTTAGTTTTAACATTGAGAATGATCCGAAAGGACCGAAACACGTGTCAGTTACCTGATAATAAACAAATGGAACATAACAAGTGTATTACTTATTCCAATATGAAAATTTTGCTCCATCAAGAATGTAGCAATACAAGTATCGATATTAGATGTTGCTTAATGTCGTTTATCACACAGTTTGATACTGATAAATTGTTTTCTTCAGCAATATTGCAGAGAGAAAAAAAAAACACACTAATATTTCCTTTCTCTGATTGCTGAAATTAACTGCAGTTTTCTTTTAAATGCTAATATTTTAGCGATGAAGTCAAACAAAGAATTATTAGTTCCTTGTAAACTTAAATTTAAATCATTTAGTCGAGAAAATATATCGTATAGGTACGCTAGTCTGAATAACCATTCCTCATTGGCAAAATTATCTTTTTTGGAATCTCCAGAATCCTTAAGAAAAATAGATACCTCGGAGCGAAACTCAAAAAGTCGACTGAGGACTTTTCCTCGTGAGAGCCATCGTAACTCGGTGTGAAGCAAAAGTTTTTTATGAATACTGCCCATCTCATTGCATAGAATTGTAAATTCAAGCCTTTGAGATTTTATAAAAAAATGGTGATGTGGCCATCATAGTACTTTCCCTATATTTTAAAATTATTCTTAATAATTTTTCAGTTTCAAATTCTCTATAATTATTTGTTATATAAATTTTATGAAACATCAATAGTTTATTAGCAATTGGCAAAAAATATTTAAAAAAAAATTTTTCTCGAAATTTAAGAATTTTATGAAAAAGATGTTTTAATAAAACTTGTTCAGTTTTTCATTCCCTTCAACTTTTGTTTGAAAAGTTTTGTAACATTCTTTATATTTAGAAAAATTTCGGTAAAAAACAAAAAAAATGCCTCGAGTAAACATCCACATCCGCTTTACGAATGTTCACCAAAAGCTTTTCAGTTCCAGTTTTTAACGATAAAACCTTAAGTTTAAAGTTTCAACTCAAGAAGATTATTCGTTTTTGAGATACAGCGCCCACCGACAGACACACACACACAGACACAGAATTTGTTTTTCCAGAAATCAGTGCAATGGACTCAGAGGGCTCAAAACGGATATTTCCGCAAAAAAAAATTTTCAACAAAAAATCACGAAAACAATACTCCCCCTATATATACTATATAGGGAAAATAATTAACTGTTTTTATGGCCTCCTTGAGAACATTTCTTAAATTTACAGGCATCTTTTTTGTAGCTAAGGCTTCACGATGAATAATACAATGCGTAGATTTGCATTTCGGTGCTACTTCTTTAATTCTAGTTACTACGCCGGATAAATTTCCAATCATAGCTCGAGCACCATCTGATTAAATAATCATTAATTATTTTAAATATTTCATTCGAAGTTTTTCTTGTAGATAACAGTTTGCAGAATAATATTTCTTCTTGTATTTCATTATTGAAATCAAATCGAAGATACACAAGTAATTGTGCCAGATTGGAGACGTAAGTACTTTCATCTAGTTGCAGAGAATAAAATTGACTTTCTTTTATTCTCTTGATTAAAATGCTTTCTATCTGTAATGCCATATCTTCTATTCGCCGTTTAACAGTATTGTTGGACAGGGAAACTTTGTCAATTTCCTTACCTGCCTTATCTCCAAGCACAGATTTGACGATATCCTTAGTTGCATGTAGCAACAATGTTTCTCCAATTGTGTGTGCTTTCCCACACTTGGCTATACGCAAACTTGCTAAATATGATGCCTGAACACAATGAGTGTTTATGTTACTAAAAGAGAACACAGCTGCTTTTTGAGTGGACAATTCTGAATGTTTTCTTTAAAAAAAATCAACTGGTTTATCTTTTAAATTGGGATGTTTCGTTGATAAATGTCTCTTCAAAAGAGAAGGCTTCATACACCCGTTTGATAAACATTCATAGCAAATAACACACTGTGGAATAGGTTGAGTTTCTGTGCCAGATTTCGTTGAGAATCCATACCTCATATAATCAGGATCGTACTGCCTAATCCAAGTTTCTTTACGTTTTGTTTTCGATGGTTCATCTTTGTTTCCCTCTGAAGAATTATCAAAAATCTCTTCATTATAAGGCCCTTGTCCCTGTTTTGACAATAAATACCGATAGAATAGATGGATAGATAAAATAAAAAAACTTACGTTAAAATGATTACGTCGCGTCGATTATATTATTTTACACTTCACTAGACTGCATTGTATCAAAATAGTCACTAAATAATTTCAAATATTTATGTACCGGTAGCGGTACGCGTACCATAGGTTGGGAACCCCTGGTCTAGATGAAAAGAACGCAAGGCAATAAATAATCTATTTAGGTAGGTCAATAGTACGCTTGGAAAATAAGTAAGTTATCAATTCATTATTTATTGCGATAGGTAAAGCTTACGCTAGGGTAATGAATAAAGTATTAGTTTAGGTCAAGAGTATGCTAGGGCAATTAATTATTTATCGGAATAAGTAAGGAGTAAAATAAGACGTTAAAACATATATTGGGATAGGTAAGGAATATGCTAAATTATGTTTTCATATTGATTAAATAACCGAAATGAAACAGACTAAAATGTGCGCTTATACACATACAAAATTTCAACGTAAATATCCATGAAGATGCACTACCTACAAGAGGGCTTCCACTTCATGTCCTAAATTGTTCGTTCCTTCACTTAATAATCTTTTGATGTTGTCTTATAGCATACAACATATCTTGAGTATCATGTCCTAAATTTTTTCGTTCCTTCACTTAATAATCTTTTCATGTTGTCTTATCATGTCATAGCATATGACCTATCTTGAGTAAATAACTGCTGTGGATAAAAGTTTATTATTTTAATAATACAAAACTCCAAACGCAGTTTTCCTCTCTATCGCATAATCATCAAGTCCACAGGAAAAAAAATACAATTAATATCCTTCACCGTTACTTACCGAAAACTTCCCAGTACATAATCCACTTTATGTCATTTTCCTCGGGGGTGGTGAAATGAAATTTTGCAAGGGCCAGAGAAGAAGAAGAAGGAACAAGAAAGAAAAAAAGTGGATCGAACGAAAGTTTGTTGGGTGAAGTTTTTATATTCCCTCAGCAATAATTAGGGAAACTGTCATGCTTGAAGTGCTCTTATGTGCAACCCCTACTCCCCAATTTCGTGTTCCGGCGACGGTATCGATTCGCCGCACCGCACTCCATCCACTTTAAAGACTTGACATTTTAAACTAGACCGGCGTTATTCACGCTAGGGTCGTTATCAATGAGGGGCGTGTAAGACGATAGGATATCGGGTATCGGCAATCTTATTTACGATCGCACTAAAAAAACCACCACATGTACAAATATCTGCTCTTGATCACTTAAGTCATTTGACAAGTGTGTCTTAATATTTTATCAGTTTACAATTACAAATAAATACAGAATTATTTATACTTTTCTTTCTTTTAGGGAGAGGATTTCAATTATGTATGGAAATCTATAATTCTGCGAAAAAAGTTTTTTTAGAAAATTTGGACGCTTTCTTCTTAGATTCAAAATTTTCAACTTCGATACAAGCTTAAACTAATTTTATTGAATTAAGTTCCTCTTCGTATAATTCAACCATTATATTTATTGAACGTGCAAGTTTGGACATAAATACTACTCACCAAAAAAATAACCAGCAATCAACATTGATCAGTGTACTCACCTGAAACAAAAAATCAAAAATTATTTTCAAAATGATTAAATTTCTAATGTAGCAATTAGTACTAAATATTTTAATAAGTGTAAAAACAAAGTCTTTTATAGTCAATTATAACGTACTGAAAAACCAGCGGTGCACTTTTAGTTTAACAAACACCAGGAACAGAAATTCCAACCAGAAAATAAAACACCAACTGAAGTTGAAGATCTGAGGAAACCAAAAACGCTATTAGAAGCTGCTGATGGTGAAACTGAAAGGCCGTCAGACATTAATAAGCCAGCAGGTACTTAGAAACTGAAAAAAATTAATTGGCTTTAAACCAACTTCTACAAAACATCGATAGACTTTAAAAACATTGAAAGAACCCACTAAAACGGACTACCCAAAGAAAACATAGATCACCATGTGACCAAAAGGTGTTGAAACTGAGAAGCCTGAAAAAATAACTGAATTCCAAAACTAAATGAGAAAAACTAAATAAGCCAGAAGACGAAGTTACTAAAAACTAGAAGCAAGTCCTAGAAACATAAAATAAAAGTGCTTAAAGTTTAGAATTTAGTAGAGCGATTGCTGAAAAATCTACAAACATCAACGAAATTTCTGTCTGGAAAAAAAAGCTGTAACATTCTAAAAATCTGGATAATTTTCACTTTTAAACAGTTTAAAGCGGTATAAAAAAGTAAAAGTGTTTTCTTTATTCTTAATCCTTGAAAAAGATTCTATGGGAACAAAATGCAAAATTCTAAAAAAATGGTAGAGGATTTTCTGTTAAATAGATGTTTAAACCCTTTGCTAAAACATTTTAAAAATTAAAATAGAAATCCTATAAAATTTAGGATTTAAAAAAAATGTAGATGTTAAGAAAATAAATTGATAAATAATTCAGAAAAAGTAACGCACAAAAGACAAAAAAGAAAGATATTCCGGAAAAGTTTTATGATCTACACATCTGGAAAAGAGTTTAGAAACCTAAGATAAAGCATGCAAGATAAAAGTGCTTAATAAAATATATAAATCTAAAAAATTCTCGAAATTATATATTCTATTCTAAAACCCTTGAAGAAAATACTAAAAGCCTTGAAAGGAAATACTGGAAATTTGGTAGATAATTTTTTGACAAATTCTAGATGTTCAAAAACATTGCCAGAATATTCTAAACAAAGGAAATACTGGAAATTTGGTAGATGATCTTTTGACAAATTTTAGATGGTCAAAAACATTGCTAAAATATTCTAAATATTAAAATTGAAATTTATAAAATTTTAGGATTGTCAGAAAAGAAATTCTGAAAAAGAATAAAACTTAACTATGTAATCTTGTGTATAGATTCATCAAAACCAGAGTGCATAGACATATACTGGCCTAAATGCAAGGAATGCAAAAAATAGAAAAGCTTTAAAATATTAAACAGATGTTTTTAGAAAATTCTATATTCTAAAAATCTGGAAAAGTTATTAGTATCCTAAAAGTAACATCAAAAAGAGCCTTTTTTCCGAATTAGTGTAGATAGATAATTCAGAAAAAGTAACGCACAAAAGACAAAAAAGATAGATATTTTTGAAAAGTTTTATGATCTACACATTTGGAAAAGAGTCTAGAAACCTAGAAGAAATCTAAGAAGTCTAAAATAGTTGTTTTTAAAAATTTAATAAAGATAATTAATTGTTAAAAAAAATTATCAAGAATCGAAGAAAAATTGCTGAAACATTCCAAAAATCTAAAAAATTCAAGAAACTTTGATGAGAAATATTGGAAAATTATGAAAATTCGATAGAGGATTTACCAAAAAATTCTCAATGCTCAGAAAAAATGTAGAGATATTCTAAAAACCGAGGTAGAAATTTTGGAAAATTTTAGTTTTAGTTGTTTGGAAGAAAAATTTGTATAAAATTTTGATAAAATAAAGCAAAAAAATACTAAACGTATGTTTAATGTTTAAAATTTTAGAAATTGTATATTCTAAAAACTTTGAGAAAGAATAAGATTGCTAAAAGCAAATTCTAGAAACATAGAATAGAGTTGCCTATTTTTTTTTAAAATTTAAATAGAGGCATTGCTGAAAATTCTATAGACATCAAAGAAAATTCTAGATGTCTGGATAATATATTAGAAAATTCTAAAAACCTTTCTTTCAGTTAATAAAGTTTAAATAATAAATAACCTTAAGGAAAAATGCTGGAACTTTCAGTAATTTAGTAGAGGAATTGCTGAAAAATTCTAAATGTTAAATAAATGCCAAAGGCATTCTAAAAATTGAAGTACAAATAAATCTAACAGTTTTGAAATGAAATTCATAGAAAATTCTGATAAAATAAAGCAAAAAAGATAGAAAAGCAACAAAAAATTAAACAAACGTTTTCGGCAAATTCTATATTCTATATTCTAAAAATCTGGTGAAGAGATTAGAGCCTTAGAAGCAAGTGAATAAAAGTGTCTAGTATCTTGATTTAGTAGAGAAATTGCTGAAATATTTTACGAACCTAGAACAAAATTCTAGATTCAGCATATTTTCCAGACATCTAGAATTTTCTTCAATGTTCATGAAATTTTCAGCAATTTCTCTACTAAATTTAGACAATTGTATAACTTCTAAAGATAATTATAAGAATGCTAGGAAATTCTGAAAAAAACTTATATAATTACTTAAAATAATTTAGCAATTTTGAAGGGAAGTTCGTAAAATGTTCTGATAAGATAAAGTATGAAAGATAAAAGTGCTTAATAAAATATATAAGTCTGTTTGAAAAATTCTCGAAATTATATATTCTATTCTAAAATCCTTGAAGAAAATACTAAAAGCCTTGAAAGGAAATACTGGAAATTTGGTAGGTGATTTTTTGACAAATTCTAGATGTTCAAAAACATTGCCTGAATATTCTACACAAAGAAAATACTGGAAATTTGGTAGATAATTTTTTTGACAAACTCTAGATGTTCAAAAACATTGCCAAAATGTTCTAAACATTAAAATTGGAATTTGTAAAATTTTAGGATTGTTAGAAAAGAAATACTGAAAAAGAATAAAACTTAACTCTGTAATCTTATGTACAGATTCATCAAAACCAGAATGCATAGACATATACTGGCCCAAATGCAGGGAATCAAAAAATAGAAAAGCTTTAAAATATTAAACCGAAGTTTTTAGAAAATTCTATATTCTAAAAATCTGGAGAAGTTATTAGTACCCTAGAAGTAAATTCAAAAAACCCGAAACACGCTATTTTTCCCAATTTAGTGTAGACATTTTTGAGCATCAAACATCAAAGAAATTTGGTAGAGGATTTGATAAAAAAGTCTAAATGTTTAAAAAAATTGTTGAAATCTTCTAAAAATCGAAGTAAAATTTTTTAAAAGGTTTAGTATCCTTAATTTGTTTATCAATTTAGAAGAGTAATTCGCAAAAAATATTACAACATAAAGCAAAAATAAAACAGAAGCTTCAAAATACTAAATAAATGTTTTCGGAAAATTCTAAAAATTTAGAGAATAAGGATTCTAGAATTTTTAAACTTGTCCAACATTTTGGCAGTTTTTTTTAGATATCTACAATTTTTTTCCATGATAGTAAAATTTTTCAGTTCGTTTGTAGATATCTAAAAAAACTGCCAAAATATTCCACAAGTTTAAAAAATTCTAGATTTCTTAAAGAAATTTATAGAAACTCTTAAGAGAAATACTAGAAAATTTGGTAGAGGATTTGCTGACAAAATCTATATGTTAAGAAAATTCTGAAATTTAGAATCCTAAAAAAATTTGAATTTTATGAGACAATTTCGTAAAAAATGTAATAAGATAAAGCAAAAGATGTAGAAAATCTTCGAAAAATAAAATGAATATGTTTAGAAAATTTTAGGTATTTAATATTCTAATGGATAATTGATACCCCGAACAAACAGACAAACCAATATGTTGTTCTCACATGTATTTATAATATTGTATTTCTTATTTGTCCAAATAAGAAATTTACTCTTTCTTAAAATGAAATTACTGGATAATTCTAAAATTAAAGTATTTCTAGAAAATTACGTAGAAATTACGTAGAAGAATTGCTCACAAATTCTAGATCTCTGGGAAAATGCTAAAACTTTCTTTTTCGTTTCTCTAGATTATTGTATAATTCTAGAAAACGTGAGACCAATTCTATAACTCTGAAACGTTTTTATAATTCGACAAAATTGATGAAATATTCTATAAACCTTTTATGCTGTAACATTTTAAAAAATATGGAGGCTTTTAAGATTCTTGACAAAAAATCATTGAAGATAAGTAATAAGATAGAAAAAGAAGATAGATAGAAACTCTTTGAAAATGAAACCAATTTTAAAAATAAAAAAAAAGGAAAGTTATGTATAATTATAGAAACCTCGAAGTAAATCCTAGCAACCCGAAGAGTTCTTATAATTCGATATAATTGCTGAAAAAATCCTAAAATATTCCTCTGTTCTAATTCAATTTCCTGAAATTTTGGGCTACCAATTTCTGTTGCAACCCAAGACTTCCGCAACGCTCTTCAAATTTTGGTCATGGCAGTGCCTTTGTTAGTATGTCAGCAATCTTCTCTTCGGTTCTTTCACTTCCTTTATAAAATGTTGTCTGATATCTATGTTTTGATTTAGCGCTGATTATTTATGGCCAATTTCTATGCAGCTTGATTATCATTGTAGATTGTTATGTTTTCCTTGTTTCCTAACTTTGCCAGGTGTATTACTTCTTTTGTACATTCTGCCAGAGCCATGTATTCGTATTCAGAAGTTGAAGAAAACAGAAGACAGTGGCCCTTCTTCTGTTTTCTTGATTCCCAGCTGACAGCACCACCATTCTTTATGAAGCAATTGCCAGTATAGGATCTTCTATCAAGAGAACAGTGTTTCAGTTTACCCAAGTCTTTAATATCAAATTTTGTTTTCAGACTTTTCATTTCTTTTCATTTGAGCAGGATTTTATTAGGTCATCAACATATATTGTGATTATAATTTCATCTCGTCCTTTCCTCAATTTGTAAACACAAGGGTTTGCCTTAGATGGTTTAAAACCAATGTTTCTTAGTCTTTTATACCATTGTCGTCCTGATTGTTTTAAGCCACATAGGGCTTTTTTTAAGGAGACAGACTTCATATCATTTATATTTTCTCAAATCCTCCAACATTGCTTTTGCTTTATTGAAGATGGTTAGGTCATCTTCGGCACTTTGTTCTGCCATAATCTCGGTTACATATTATTCCAAACAAGTTGGCACCTTAATTAAGATTGTTTCGTCTAGCTATCCGTTTAAATATGCTGTTGTCACATTCATTTGTACCAGCTTGAATCCTTTCTCTACTTTGCTATTTGAGATCTGATAGAAATAAATTTTGCTACTGGTGCAAATGTTTCATTATAATCAACTCCTGCTTTTTGGTTAAAACCTCGTGCCACTAGTTTTGAATTATTTGCTTCAATGTTGTCTAAACCTATTTTTCTCTTTAGTACCATTTTGTAGCCTATGATAATCATATCTTTGTCCTTTTTTATTATTTTCCAAGTTTCACTTTTGATGTGTGCTTTTATTTCAGCTTGTATTGCAGTGTGCCAAATTTAATCATTTTCATTTTCTTGGCCAGGATTATTTGTATCTATAGATATCACACTTTCTTCATCATCATCTTCTAAATAGTAATCTTCTGTCCATATTGGGTTTTTCTTTTCTCTTTCAGGTCTCTTTCCTTTTTGAGGTATGTCCAGATTTTTATTTAGGTCGTGTTAGGGTGTCTTCTTCATCAGATTGGTCGCATTCTTCATAATGACCACTTTCTCGTTCTTCATATTCTTTTTCAGATCATTCTTCATTTTCAGGAATACATATATTCATTCCACTTGTGAGGAAGGTCTTCATTTTTATCAGAGTTTTGTTCATGAGAAGGTTCGAGAGTCAGTGGAATGAATGAGTGAGTATCTTTATTTTCTTCTGAATTCTCTAGTCTAAAGGGATGCAAAATATGAAGCCTAAAAAAAGTATTGATTATTTGGGTCATTAATTCCTCTGTTCTAAAGATATCTGTCTCTTTAGAACACACTTTTCTTAGGGAAAATTTTGATTCACCAAAGAAAACACAGGTTCAGCAGAAATAATGGCTTGTTGCTCTTGTCTTGGTTTTAATTCTTATTTGACAAGACAAGAAACACATAAAAAAATGTAAAGAAATAAAGCCTGCCAAAATTCATAGTCTTGGAGAAGTTTTTGATTTAGCTAAGAACACAGATTTAGCAAAAATAATGGTTGTCAAAATTCGTAAACACCTATTCTAAGAAGAAACATAGTCTTGGAAAAGTTTTGGATTTAGAAAAGAAAACACAATTTAATCAGTGATAAAAACCATAAAAAAGTAATCCTTCAACATTTTTGAATCATTAATTTTCCACATTATCAATACTTGGTGCTTCGAACCGATATCAAACAGAAAATTCCAATTAAATTACGTATGTTTTGAAAATGAAACGTCGGCGTAATAAATCAAAATCCCCTTATCTTATTTTTTTCGCTATCGCGGCAAACAGCGCCGTATCCATATAGATAATCCCGGCGTTGTTGATAACTCAACGAAACAAAGACACAGACGTGCGGAATAATAAGCAGTGCGTTATGTATTAATATAAATAATTGAAGCCGCGGGTCGGATGCAAATTAGGCTCGCCATCGCGAATCACCGGCCGGCGTAAATATTAATGCGTGTCTTATTTAAATTCCGACGCGTATTATCATAATCGGCTTCGTGTCATTCTTCTCTCGGCCGGTCGTATTTGTTTATATGGGTTGATGACTGCGAGGTTGTGTTGTTTTTTTTATGTATAGTTTTACTGGGGCTCGTCTGGTGGCCTTAACATTTTTGCAAGGTAAACTAAAAAAAAGATAAACTATTCTGAAAATATTTGTATTCTTAGAGAAGTTTTAATTGGCTACCGATTAAGCAGAAAATTTTTTGGACACTTATGATAAACTATCCTGAAAGAAACCAAACCAAGTGGTCTTAGAGAAGTTTTTGTTTTGGTGAATTAATTAAGCAAAAAATATTAGCTGACAAAATTCTTGGGCGCCTATGATGAACTATCTTGAAAAAGTACGTAGTCCTAGAGAAGTTTTTTGTTGTTTTGCAACTATGATAAACTGTCCTAAAAACGTACGCTGTCTTAAAGAAGTTTTTGATTTACCGAAGAAACCACAGATTAAGCAGAAATAATAGCTGTCAAAAATTTTGGGCATCTATGATAAACTGGCCTGAAGAAGAAGAAGTACGTAGTCTTAAAGAAATTTTTGATTTGGAGAAGAAATCATAGGTTAAGTAGAAATAATAGCTGTAAAAAATTTTGGGCATCTATGATAAGTAGTCTTAGAGAATTTTTTGTTTTGTTAAAGAAACCATACGTTAAGCAAAAATATAGGCTGATAAAATTCTTGGGCGCCTATGATAAACTGTCCTGAAGAAGTACATAGTCTTAGAGAAGTTTTTGATTTGGCGAAGAACCCACAGATTAAGTAGAAATAATGTCTGTTAAAATTTTTGGACACCTATAAAAACTGTTCTGTAAAAGTAAGTAGTCTTAAAGAAGTTTTTAATTTGGCGAAGAAAATCAAAGGTTAAGCAGAAATAATGGCTGACAAAATTCTTGGGCACCTATGATAAACTGTTCTGAAGAAGTACGTAGTCTTAGAGAAGTTTTTGATTTGGCGAAGAACCCACAGATTAAGTAGAAATAATGTCTGTTAAAATTTTTGGACACCTATAAAAAACTGTGCTGTAAAAGTACGTAGTCTAAAAGAAGTTTTTGATTTTGCAAAGAAATCATAGGTAAGGAGAAATAATGGCTGACAAAATTCTTGGGCACCTATGATAAACTGTCCTGAAGAAGTACGTAGTCGTAGAGAAGGTTTTGATTTGGCGAAGAAACCACAGATTAAGTAGAAATCATGGTTGTCAAAATTTTTGGACACCTATAAAAAACTGTCCTGAAAAAGTACGGAGTCTTAAAGAAGTTTTAGATTTGACGAAGAAATCATAGGTTAAGCAGAAATAATGGCTGAGAAAATTCTTGGGCACCTATGATAAACTGTCTTGAAGAAGTACGTAGTCTTAGAGAAGTTTTTGATTTGGCGAAGAAACCATAGGTTAAGCGGAAATAATGGCTGTCAAAATAATTGGGCACCTATGATACACTGTTTTGAAATGTATTTAAGTTGAAAACAATTGTCGACATCGGGAAAAACCTTCAAAAATTTCTCACAAATTGGTAGAGGATATATTTTAAATTAACACATCTGCACTACTAATGGTATAGAGGAAACAATTGATTCAGGCTAACTTTGTATCATTCATACCTATCCAAATATCGATGATAATAACAAAGCAGATTTGAAGATTAAGAAGATGAGTTGCTTCCATACTGCAAAAATATTCTAAGACGGCATGTGATAATTTGGTCTAGTCTATCAAAATAAGGAATATTTATAGGTTTTTACCAAGTTTAAAGAACAGCAACGAAATCTGAGAAGATGTCCAAAGTCCAAATGATTTCTTGAAGTATTCTCAATGGTATTAACTTAAAAATTGCTAATGATAAGGAATGTTTATAGGTTTTTACCAGGTTGAAAGAACAACAACCAAGTCTGACAAGATGTCTAAATGGTTTCTTAAAGTATCCTTAACGGAAGTAACTCAAAACGACCAGAGTTTATTATTAATTACAGCCAGCAATTACAAAGAAAAAGTTTCGATCCTGAAACTTTTTGGAAAATATTTAAAAACTCTTAGCCTTGCTTCAAGATTTTTTTAAATACTTTGGAACTAACTTCCAAGAGCAACTTTAATCGTACGTGTGTTACTTCTTGTTTAAAAGAAATTTCATTATTATTTTTTCTATCGAAGCCTTGTGATAGATGTTGGACAACAAATAAAATTAGATCAAAAGTGGAATATTTTTAAGAAGATAGACAAATTAAGTCACTTATATAGAAAATTACCAATTTTACTTCTGAATCCTTCGAATTCTTCAAAAGTCATGTGAAGTTTGAGTCATTTTTGGACTATTTTTCTATCTATCTATCTATCTTCTTAAAAATATTCTAATTACAAGAAAAGTACAATATTTTACTTTTCGCTGAAAAAATGCCCAAAAAAGGTAATTATGTATTAGAACTATATTACAGCAAAAGAGTAAAATAAAATGAACTACCACATAATAACGGTCGCCTCCAACCTTTTCAGATACTATAGCACTAGGAATAATTAAATATAGGAATTACAGAAGAAATTAACTATTTATTAAAAATTCCAGAGAAATAAATTTGATATTATTGATATAGAAGATTATTTTGTTTAGTATTTATATATATTTATATATATATATATATATATATATATATATATATATATATATATATATATATATTCTTAATTATGTTTTTTTTATGTGACGCACTTCCTATCTTATGTATTATTTCTTAATTTTATTAACAATGGAATGATAAAAGCAAAATAAAAGTATAAACAATGCAATAAAGTAAGATAAGTGGATAGATCATAATATTAGATGTTTCTAAGTGAATATCGGGGTTTTAACGCTTCGTAGTACTTATTAGATAAAACTTAAAATCATAATTAATACTTGAAATGAAAAAGCAACTAAAACAGTTATGTTTGTTGACACGCGCATGCGCTAGAGAGCGCTAGTAGCAAAATTGGCGACACAGACAGGTGAATACTCATAATGGGAGCATCTAGTACTTAGCTAATCCTCACGAGATGGCACAATTGCAAAGAGACTGCCCTAAATTGTATTTGATATTTTTTGTACCAAATCTCGACGTAAAGTTTATGGACATTTTTGTTTAGAGTAACAACTGCAATTGGTTCTTAGTATCTTTTATTTACACTGACTTGAAAAATAAGTATGGATTACCACGTAGTAACGGTCACAACCATTGTCTTTATTGTATTTTTTATGTATTTATTTATATATCTTTTGACTCCTTTCTTAAAAATTTGTTACATACAACAAATCAATTTAACGGACCCTCTGTCCATGACGCTATCTACGCCCTCACTTCTTCCACCATCAACGCTCTAAATAGCGGCCACATCACTGCTGCCATCTTTTTCGACATTCTAAAGCCTTCAACACCGTCCATCACTAGGGCCTCACCCTTAAACTCCACCACCTGAACATCCTTCTTTTTCTTATCCGCATAATCATTCCTTCTCCTTCTCCTTGTACCCTCTCCTAGCCTTGCCAGTATTATCAATCTTGCCCACTCGTCCAACTTCTTGTTATTATCTACCTTGACCAGAGGGATTTCATGCTCCGAATATAAAGCAGTCACGAGTTTTTTGTACATTGGTTCATCGCAGTTTTCGGCCAGAATGCATAATTCAGCTTGTCTCTTGTTCTGTTGATCATCATCAGCTATAGGAAACAATGGTTTGAGCTGAGAACACTGCGATCTAAATTTCAAAGTTATAGTAAATCCTTTTTTATCTTATCCGCATAATCAAATCCTTCCTTCTCCTTCTCCTTGTACACTCTCATGTATCGTTTCACAAGGTTCTGTCTTCTCACCCGCTCTCTCTACAATCTCTTCAAGTACAAATTTTGGGCGAAAAGAGCACGGGCGGAGTTCACAATCGCAAAGTGTTCTTCTTGATGCTATACAATCCCGATATTCATTTAGAAACACCTGATAAAATATTTAAGTAGATATGTAATGTTGGAAAGAGATCTAAATGAATAATATAATTCCTCAGACGAATCTTTGTATTGTAAGTAATTTTTCGTTGCTACTGTTTCTACTGAATAGCTTAAATCTTTAATCCATAGAGTTTGGATTCCAAATAAAATTCCAAAGAATCTAAAGGTCTTGAAGTGAATGATAACATTATTTCTTCATTTGAAGGAATTGTAACTAATTGCTTGTTTTTAAGTAGCAAAATTTATTTTTAATTAATTCCCCATCAACTCATGATTCATATTTATAGGTTTAGACCAGATTAGGACTGTTGGACGAGAGGACCAAAAAGTTTCTTAAAGATGAAAATTAAACTATTAAGCTTTTGAAAAGAAAGGAAAGAAACATTGGATTCGAGATAAGATTCTAAATAAGCTAGTGTATCTCTTGGTAGATAGATAAATTCATTTGTTCCTTTAGAAAAGTTGTAATAAAATCTAATTAATGATTTTTCTAAAAAGTTACTATTTTGAACCCAAATTTGAAGAGTAAATTGAAGGAGTTCAAAATGCTAGAGACTATTTATCCATAAGCTCATTGAATGCTAAAGCTGACTTTTTAACTTTGTTTGTATAGCACGGACTTTATTTAGTGACTATAGTTTTGACAATTTTAACTTGTCATTATCAAACTAGAAGTATTAGTCACTAAATAAATTCAGTGTTATACAAACAAAGTTGAAAAGTTTTTTATTTGTGAAGAATAATGTATAACGATGTAGAAGCCTCCACCGTTAATAATTTAATTTGGATTAATTAAAAATAGTAAAAAACATGTGTTAAGTGAGAATTTAATTCATCGTAATTTGGATTAATTGAGTTACGTGAAGATGATGATAATTTGATTAAAACACTTTCTTTTTATGCTTATAAATAGTGAAGAAAGGTTTCCAAGTGGTTTAATCAACATCAACTAAATTTCGACGAGAAGTTGAGAAAATTTCTTGAGGTGTTCTTACTTTATTGCTTGTTTTAAAGTGATGTATCGTGGCTAAATGTAATATAATTATTTCCCATCAATTAAAGATTATTATTTTTGAAGGTTTAACCAGATTAAGAGCAACCATCGCGAAAGTTTGACCATATGGACAAGAATTATAAGTTCAGGTATTCTTAACGAACATCGGTGGCTGATCGGAGGGCAAAACAAGGTTGCTGTTGGGAGTAGCGCGCGCCAGACTGCTAATCGCTGGTCCAGCATGGACGAAATGCATGGAGGCGCAGAGGGACAGTGATAGGTTACACGAAGCCCTGATGGCTGGAGCTACTGGAGTGACTGAACAATTTCCACAGAGACCGTCGAAATAATGGCCTCTTCAGTCGCTCCAGACTTGGAGATCGTGGCGAGAGACGAGATGTGCATGTCATAAAATAACTCCATGTAAATTGAACCAAAATATCCACCAGCAATGGCAAAAATATTGCCTCAATGATAATAATCACCTTTATTTCTTTAGACAATCCTTGAGAATATCTAAGGCCTGGGATTCCTCACCATAATCTGTGATAACAACACAAGAGCAATCAACCATCTTCCTGGCCTTGCCAGTATTGCAAATTGCAAACCTTGCAAAATCCAACCCACTCACCCAACTTCTTGTTATTATCTACCTTGACCAGAGTGGTTTCATGCTCCGAATATAAAGCAGTCTCGAGTGTTTTGTACATTGGTTCATTGCCAGTTTTCGGCCAAAATGCACAGTTCAGCTTGTTTTTTGTCCTGCCGATGATCATCGGCTATATGAAACAACGGTTTGAGCTGAAGAACACTGCCATGTGAACCCGCCTTTAAGCCTTGTAGTTATTGTAAATGTATATTATTTTTTAATATTTTTTGAATGACTTGTAAAGACAATAAACTAAACTTCGAAAAGCGCCGCGAAACGCAATCCCCAGCGGACTCTGATGGACCAGTAGCATGAGTGATGAGAGGCCAATAACGAAAAAAGCGTCTGGGATGAGCTCCCTCATCCC